>PTEX01000001.1:0-26728 GCA_003342815.1 Eudromia elegans
GCCAAGTTGTGAATATTTCCCTTTCAGCACAGATGCGGGTCCCAGCTTAAGAGAATGGTGCGTTACTGCCTTCTTCTGTACGTACCTTAACATGCGGACAACCACTCAGCTTTGTGCAGGGATTTGCTCATTGGGACAGATTGTTGCCTTTCTTGAGTCAGTAGATTTGGGTATTCCTAAAGTCTATAATGGTATCATAAGCTCTAAAGACAACTGATTTTAACTCCCAGGTAACAAAAACCAAAGCAAACAAAAAAATAAAAAACCAGAAAACAAATCAGAAAGAAAGAAAAGAAAACAAGATTTATTTTCTAAAGTATGCAAGGATCTTCTAAAAGTTTAAAATATTTACTGAAATGAGTAGAATTGTTCAACTAATTCAAGGTTTTTTATCAGTGCTACTTCTCTACTTTGTGGCACTGCAAAATTTAATGATTAATTAGTGCCACTAATGTTAGCTCAGTGCTAAATGTCTGAGGCYCCATCCTAACTGACAAAATTTAGCACAGTTGTTTTTATGTTTTTATGTTGTCTTCACATTACTGCCCATTTACTTTAGTTGAGATCCTGTCCTGAGAAAGCTGTGCTGGTTTACACCACCTGCGTGTGCTTCAGACTCCACAGGTAAATACAGAGCACACTGGTTTGTAGGGCGTGATTGAAAAATATAAATAAAATATGGAGATCTTATTGAACTTCTCAGAGCTATCCAGGCCTTGTTATATTGAATCAGAAAATTATGAGTGTAGAGATAACCAGACCACGCTGAGGGAAAAAAAAATAATAATAATTTACAAATGGACTTTGGAACTCTTACAAAGGAAAAAGAAAAAAAAGAAAAAAAGGAAAAACGGCATGAAAAAAGAGGGCGGTTTGTTTCTTTTCACCCACAATGCTGATGTCTATCCCTGCTTGCTTTTTTCACACCAGTGCGTAATGTCTTTGGATGCTTATCACAATAGCCCCCTTGGTAAATGGATATTTTTATTGCAGTAGCCTTTGGAGCTTTAACAAAGAGAGATGGGTAGATTCCCACCCACAACATTAAAGTTTTCCTATTCACTGACACCAAACCATGTTCTAATGTTTAAACAAACCCAAACGCTTGGGAAAATTTAGATTTGACCTCGGTGTGCATGTTAAACAGTTTACATTACAGCAAACTCTAGTTTTCCCTGATGTGTATAGCACTTTGGAACTTTGACAAAACGGAACCATTTCAAAGCTCTATGATCTTCACCCGGAGGCCTAATTGAAGAGGCATGAAAAATATTTCTTTTTTTCTTTCTTTCTTTTTTTTTGTTTCTTTTTCTTTTTTTTTTATTTTTTTCTTTCTTTTTTATTATGAAGCTGGGTACCATCCAAAAAAGCTTATGAAAGCAGCAAACATTTACCTCCCAGTCCTACAACCCTAAAATTTCCATCATATAAATTCAGAGCAAAGGTCAGATGGAGGAAAAACATATTAGAAGCTTCATGACAAGCCAAGTTTTAGTCTACTTTAAAAAGCAGCTTTTAAAAGTTCTTTTCCTTTCATACTAGTTGTTTGAAAAGAGATCTGAAGAAAAGTCGAAATCCCCATGTAAATGCATATATTTTCAAGCAGGGCGATACCTATGCACATGCATATTAAGCTGTGTCTAGCTTTGGTGGGCAAGTTGTGTTTGACAAGCACACGTTAGAAAAATGCAGTTGGTGCTCGTGTCGTTTTAGAGCCCCTGTTTAAGTTCATTTGCATCAAATTGAAATGAATGTATAAAAATTAGATCTTTAATTTGTGGTTGCCGGTGGCGTAAGAAATGTACACATGTGTTACTCTCTTGCCAAGGAAAACATTTTTACAGTAAATACTATATCTCTGTAGCTCTAAAAATATATTGTTTATTCCAGGATTTATACTCTTATGCCCTAATGTTATATTCCAAGATTTATATCCTAATAAGATTTATACCCTAGTAGTGGACTGGGGACTAGAATAAATATTTTAGGGTTGGCTGGTGTGTTAGATCCCCCAGAATATTGCTTCTGCATTCTAGACAATTTATCAAATAATGATATATGTATTTATGTGACTTAAACATAAGCAAAAGTATAAGTGCACAAACTTTGGGAAAAAAAACCCTATATCTTGCTTAGATCCTAAATGAAGATTCATTTGGAAAAAAAAAACAGATTTCTGCATATACGTATGTGTGCATAGAATATAATATACATAATTTGAGTAGCATGAATGCTTCTATTTATTGTAATGTAACTCCACTGCTTTTCTTGAGGTCACTCCTCCTATTACCTACATAACTGGAGAATGAGAGTCAGGAATGAAGAGAACAGGCTTTCTGACTCTTTACATTTTTCTTCAACTAGGTTTTGTGATCTTTCTTTCATCTGATTAATTGCATGGATGAGGATATTTCAGTTTAGTTCATAAAAGCAAATCCAGTGAAGATTATTGGATATGCTTGCAGAGTTTATTAGAAATTTTAATCATCCAAAATACACCAGCTTCAGTGTGTTTCAACAAATCAAATGCAAATAATATACAATTCCTTGCCCAAATCCTCGAGTGGGGGAAATCAGCTAATCTGATCTGTATCGACCGAGGATGGGATCTCTGGGTTAATCTGTAGCAGGATTTTCTTGGAGAATGTTTTTCCAAGCATAATATTCATGATTCTGAGAACTTGTGAAATGCTTCATCATGTGAAGATTCCTTGAAAATTTGAGAACATCTCTCAAACTGCGATTTGAGCCTTGCGGAACATGAAGTTAAACTCTTTACAGCACTGCCTGAATATTTATAGGGAAAGAGAGATTTCATAACTATAGCTCCACAACATATTAAGTACTTGCAGCTACTGTTACTGTCAGAAATGAGGGTCAGGGATTTTGTTTCATGTTAGGGGATCTCATGTCATGTGTAAATGCTTCAGATAGAAGGCACATATGATATCTTTAGCCATTAATTGAGTAGCCTGACCAGACTATTCAGTATGTCAGATTCTTGGGACTGATTATTTAGCATTTGCCAATCCAGACTGTATTACTTTCAAACAGAAAATCTCTTAGTATCTGTGATATGCATCTTCTCTCACCTCCTAATAGAGGTTAAAGAAATGTACAGAATCATTAGAATCATGTCAGTTGTGTGTTTTTGATTGCTCCTTGAATCAAATGCACGTTATTTTCTAAAGAATCTGTTTATACAATCCTGTGTGGAAAACCTGATGGAATTTTATGATTCAGTATATAGAAGTATTTGAAATATATAATTGACTTCTGTAAAAATTGTTTTCAAAAGCTGATATATGCAGTACAGAAGGACTACCTTGCTAAAATATTTTCTTCTCAAATTGAAAGATCGATTTATAACAAAGACTTTATTTAATGGACTGTGCCACTTTTCTGCTTGCAAGTCTCCTTGGATTCATCAGACAGACTAAAATATTCTGATGAGTTACTTTCCATTCTTTGAAACGGCGGCTTATCTGAAAACATTTAAAAACAGTATGTAGTAAAATAAAATTTCTATCAGCAGATCCTAAATCCTAGAAATACTTCAGTGTGTGATAAGGAGATTGCTCCAGCATGTAAAGATCCTGGCACGTGCAAGTGTATGCAAGATCAGGACTTCAAAAGTAATTCTTAAAATCTGATTTCTGTAAGAATGCTGAAGAAGCATAGCTGAATTTGCAATTGGATTTCCCCTCAGGACATGGGTATCACTGAAAATAGAATTTTCATTGCAATACAAGAAGAATTAGGCATGCAACTAAATAAGTAGCACACTTACAATGCTAAAATTTATACACTTTTACACCTGGAAGCTCATGAAACTTTTTTTTTTTCTGTAGATTTTACTGTTTTTTTTTTTTTAAGATAAACAATTTAAAAATATTTTTATGTGTTAGAGAATAATTTTTTTTAGTCTTCCTTTCCTGTCTTCTCTCACGATACTTTTTTTTATATATTGGAGAAGTTCTTCACTCACGGTAGCAAAAATACTAATAGGACTCGCTGGGCATCTGATAAATATCGGAAGTGATATTGGCAGTGAAATATTAAAGTGAATGTTTGTGTGGTCAGAGATTCTTCTTTCTCATGGTAACTCAGAGTTTAAGAGCACAGATAGAAAGACTCTTATTCCCCAGTTCAAACGCTCTGGTTTTCTTGACCTTTTATCTCACACAGCCTACCTACATTTTCCCATGATTTAGAAGCCCAGTTATGACTATCAGATAGCCGCTGTCCTTCTCACACCTACATAGTGTTTTCTGAGCATTGCCATTATTTACTGTTTGGGATTTCAATGCTGCAGGCTGTAAAGCAAATTATATGGGAGCAATCGCTTCTCATTAGAACTTCAGCCCACAGAGCCAAGGAATTTACTGATGTGATCAGTATTAGTTGTGATTATCTCTTTTCTTAGAGATGTTGGCCCACGCTAAATGATTTTCCATTTATTGTTTCGCATGCTCTGGGATTTGTCATTGTATGTAAATAACTTGTGAAGGAGGGCAAGTGTCATATGTATAGCCATTACTTGACAGAGTAGCATGCTAGATAGTAGAACAAAATTCTCTCTGTTTGTGGGGAATAATCCACTGAAATAAAAACAAATCAGCTCTTTGAAGTRAATYCTAATGGTGTCATCAGTTGGCTAAYTAGGAACAGCTGTGGRCTTTATTAGAMATATTAGGTTWTATGCAAAAAGTRACTAAAYTCCTCTTCATATTAAGTTCTTGCTATTAGTTTGCTGCAACTAAAGGTCAATATTTTATTTTCATTTYTATCAARGCAATGTGCTTGGAAAYYACAGCRGCATCAATTTGGTGATACCTGTGTTTGCTTATTGTAGTGCTACACTAATCTCCTTTCCGAACTGAAAAGAAAGAACTCAGTGCCTTGCACTGCTCCATGAACCCTCCAACCTGGAGAGAGGGTTCATTTCAAGGTGATTTCAGTCTCTCCCCTACCTTATTTTATTTTTGCCCAAGACCAAAGCTCCCAAAGGAACTTCTGTAAACAGTTGGCTGACCTCAAGAGTCTCCAGGATGAAGGAAGTTTGTGGCTATTTTTCTGTTCAGAAGCATGGCAAGAATCACATTTATTTTTCATATGCCATTTCAATTATGATAGAAAGGTGTGATCAGAAGATCTGGTGTGCAAGAGACCATACAATATTAAATGGAAAGATAGTTTTCTGTCCTACAGAGCTCATAATCWCTGTRGAATCATAGAATCATAGAATGSYTARGGTTGGAAGKGACCTCTAGAGGTCATCTAGTCCAACCCCCCCTGCACASGCAGGGTSYCCTAGAGCATGTGGCACAGGGTGRTGTCCAAGTGRGTCTTGAAGATCTCCAGAGAAGGAGACTCCACCACCTCTCTGGGCAGCCTATTCCAAGAGACAGCAGAATATTAGGGTACAAGAAGCAAAGAGAAAATGGTGTTCAGCATAGTGGGACATTGTTTCACTGCATTAGGTACAGAGCTGTTCTTTGCCACTCATATTTTTGTTGTTGAAGAAAATATATTTTAAGCTTCTTCTTTCCTTATTTTTTTTTTTAATTTCCAGTATATTGTTTATATGTGGGTTTGAGGTATGTTTCTCAGAAAGCCCTGTTCTCACAGCAGAAATTGTATTGCCTCAGAAGAGATAAAGATCGTTCCAAGTCAGTGCACAGTCTCCGCTCTTTCCTTGTTTTAATGAGGAAAAGGTGAATGAAAAGACCTAAGAACTGGCAAAATGAGTCAAGTTTCAAGGAACTTATTATCCTTCGGAAGCATGCACATTTTAGTATTCAAAGTGAAAAGTGGCAAACTAAATTGCTCCGACAAGGAGGGCAGTAAATCCCATGTAAAATAACAGAGAAGAATCGTAAGAAGCTTTGGGTCACGTTATGGCAATCTGAATTCTTCCTGTGTGCATGCCAACAGAGTCCTGACGGCTGGTTCTGCTTGGTGTTGTGTTCAATGTCTTAAGGAGGTCATCTCCTGAGCCCTTCAGAGGACTCTGACACTGCTGGCTGGGGGTTCTTCTGCACGTCATCATACCTTTATTTCTGACCACTTCAAGCAGGAGGTCCTCTTTTTTCTATCTTTTTTTTTTCCCTCTTTCTCCTTCCTACTTTATTTTTACTCTTTTCCACAGCACTATTCAGCGTTCCTATTTTGTTATGCATTTCTGGTGCATAGCTAGAAAACAGCTGGACACCATGTCACTGGTGCTGAATCATCTCTTCTTCATGAAATTTGCATCAGAGAGATTGCAGAGAAGGGTGATGCAATCCCAAAATATATTTCCACTTTCTCTAAATCACCCTACATTGTATACTACTAGTGTAATAACTATTGCAGGACAACACTGGATTAATATTGCTGGATTTTTTGAGCTAAGGACTATACATTCTTATAAAGAGGAAAAAGAARAAAAAAAAGATTTTTTTTCTCCCCGTTTTAAGACCATGAAGAAATAAAATTATTTCAGTTCTGTGACATGGCAGCAAGTTGTAGAATTCAAGTCAAGCATTTGCATGCTAGGTTTTGCAAGTCATATTTCACTTCTGTTCATTGGGTATAACTTCTCATACTTTTTAATATTTTTTTTTGCCTATTTGTACATTGACCTGCATCAACCAGTGGAACTCAAGAACAAAAAAATAAATGATTTGTGACAGATTTTATGACAATATTTCCTTTAAGATAAAAAACCTTAAAATGGATGACAGTCACAAAATGGAATTTAGGATTTACTTAGAAGCTATTATCTACAGGAAAGAGTGTTGAAATGTAACAGAAGTGATGCACATTTATTGTTACATGAATCTTTAGAATATGAGAGGAACTCACTTGCTAAAAATTCTCATAGGTACCATCCATCATGGGCTTCAGAAAAACTTTGCCTTCTATATTTTTACTTCTACTTTTTTTTAACTTCTAGTTTTTTCCACAGACGTATAGTACAGCCCAAGAAATGATTTCTTTGGGATCTTTCTATAACATACAATTTCTAAATTTCTGTGAAACAGCAAAAACAGTACTTTTGAACATCCTAGAAGACTTATACATGGTAAGTGTGATAAGAAGTCACAAAATAACCTTGGCAGAAAAAAAATGATAGAACTCAAAACAGGAAACAAATTGTCACTGAGAAAATGCCAATTTTATGTATCATACATATATGATACATACATATATGTATCAGTTCTACTTTACCAAGATGCACTTACTAAGCATGCTTGAGAAATATATGTTGTTAATAATGCCTGAGTTTTATTGCAACACGATTACAGGCACCTGATTTTCCCTTTGATGACACAGATATATTTCAGAAGTTCTTCTACCATTTATTCTAGTATAAAACCAGTAGACAGGGAAGTAGGGGTGGATCCCTTTTGGTGTCTGTCTTCAGTACAGTAAACAGTAAACAGTCACAGTGACAGTAAAAAGTCACAAAAAGGAAATCTTTTTCCACTGAGCTATTCCAGTTTGAAGTTGTACAGAGTTTGGTTTTATGCATTTTTAACACTCATGCGGAATGGTAAGGCAATGAGCTAACATCAGGAGACTGTGTGTAAAAGCCCCACATGGTTACCTGCTTATGCCACAATGTCTCAAATGACATTCAGTGTCCCTGTTTAGGCAAGTGAATTATGTGTTAGATGCCTTAAGCGAAGATTGCAACATTTAGGAAGAATTTTGTCCTTCATAAAGATTGGAAAGAACAAGGGATTTTGAAGCTGCAGTTTTGGAAAAAGCCCTGTGATGTCCTGAGATCCTCAGCCCGTTCTTCCTGGGGATCCAGGTGAGGTACCAGGGAACTCAGCATTTTATTCACCTAGAGTTTTCCTCATCAGGGTTTTTAGGGGTCTCGTTCTTTCTTTCTACGGGTGGAGAAATGAAGCTCACAGATTTAGAACTCTACAAGTATTTGAACACATGCTTCCTATTTTGCACCAAAAAGGATTTTGTATCAAAAAGTAAAGTGTTTTTCTTAGGGCAAGAAGCCTATAGAACAAATGAAAAAAAAAAGTGAACCTGGTTCTTTAGTGTTGTTGATCACATTACATTAACAGTAAATGACATGTCCTTGACTCTACTACTGATTTGATGGCCAGATTTTGAGTAATGAACTTATTTTCTGCATATTGCTGGAACTGTATATAGTATTTTGCAGACTTTCACCAAGCAGGATAAAGATTCTTTGAAGAGAAATCACAAATATGAAGGATTCCTTTTGAACTTGACTTTAATTGTGGGGACATTCAAGGACACTAATACCCTAACAATCAACTCTAGAGGGTAAATGAGGATATACTACAGATAAACAGGGAGAAGGTTGGATAACTTCATACATAACCGCTAGAACAGAAAAAGCAAAAAGGACAGATTGAATCAAATTTCCATTGTATTGAAGCAAGTGAGAGTAAATCTTCTGACTGCAGTTTGACTTCAGCAGTTACCTTGTCAGAAGAGTCCGCAAGGCAGAATACAAGCAATAAAAATAGAAAGTTAATGAGCTAATTGAATATTTATTTCATAGAAAAAAAAAAAAGAAATCTTTCCAGGAAATACATACAAGAGTAATGATCTAGATATTAACTTATGAAATGTTGCCTACAGTAAGTCACTGTTGCGTGTCTTTCCACTGTAGACAAAATGAATTGGAGGCTTTGACTTAACATAATGAAAATTTTCTGTATTTTCCTCAGCTGAGAAGCTTCATTGAGACTTTATATTAATGTTTCATTATATATGAGATGGGAGAGAAATCTACTTGCTTTTTCTCTGCCAAGTCTTTTATCAGACAAGCACATGTATTTCTGCACTTGTGTGAAACAGAACTGCAGATGTTCAGAGCCTGTATCCTCACTCTTTTCTTGAGGTCCCCAACACTGATTTCTGTCACATCTAGCAACAGCTATTTTAATGCTGAGGGCGGGGTAGGGAAGCTGAACAGTTTTAGTGTGATAATGTGTTATTCTGGCTCTTACAGTATTTCAGAGGTACGTAGGAAGAAAAACAAAACAAATAAATAAATAAACAAAAAGGCTCTGCTTAAATTTGCATCATTAAAAAGCTATGCTCTGTGTATTTTGAAGCAAATAAGAAGCAGAAGATGAATAAAGACAAACTGACAAATTTAACCTCATTTACACCTGGCAAAATTTGCCTAGTCTTATTCCAACTAAGGGATGTGACTGGTTCCTCTCCATGTTGAGTAATATACTCTTTCCTGTTCAGAAACAGAAGCACCTAAATATTTTCAGACTTGGCAAATTACAAACTGTAGAGTAAAATTCTTTCTGTCATACTTGAAGCATCGGATGGGCATAACAATATTTTTTCCTGTGGATCTTCCAGCATAAATGTCTTTAAAGCATCAGAATTCTCTTCATGCTACCTCAGTCTCAGCTGTCTTACGACTTTGTTGTACTTTACAAAATTAATTGAAACATTCAGCTTCAAATACCTGGCTCAAATTTATTATCTTTTCATGTAGTTCAGGAGTAATAGCCAATATAAGACTCCAATCTGTCATAAATACAGGGGGTGGAAGGAGTTACTCATATTATGTGTGTGATTTGAAATTTGTTGGAAAAAATACTCTTATATGTGAAGTATTTATATATATATATATATATATATATATATATTCTCACAAGTAAACACTGGTTTAGACTTCCTTATTGCCTTTGAAAAATCTGATTTTGTTTGGCAGGATGTAAAAGGTGAGCAGCCAGGAACAGCTCCACAGTAAGACCTGCTGTCGAGGCAGTGTTGGACACCTTATGATGATCAGTAACAGAAACCAATGATTTTTATGTGCCAAAGAGTTAGATAATCTAAARCAACTTGAAATCAAACGTTATAAAGGCCTCTTGGGACTTTTGATGTTTTAAACTGGAATTTTCAAGCAGTCCAAGGGAATTCAGCATCCATATAGTGCACAAGTTCAATGCAAACTTTAGAAATTTTTCCCTTAGGATTCACTGAAATTTTGTTCTTTGCTTTGCTTCTCTCTCCCACATCTCCACCCGCTTATAATAGACCAGTCACCCAAACCCGTTCAAAGACAGGGCCCCATGACTGTTAGCACCCTATGATTTAGGATGCTGGGCAAAGACAAGGGAGCACCATGCACTTTATTGACTCCATRTATTTTGTGTAATTTCAACACTAGCTGCAATCTTAACAGTGATTGGCAACCTGACTTCTGCCTCCTTCCCCACCAAAATACACATTTCCCTTCATATTACTGCATGATATCCCAGCATTTAATTATACATTCACTAACTACATTTCAGGTAAAATATGATGTCCAGCAAGATGGCATATATACACTGAAATATCAGTGTTCATCTAATAGACCAAAACTGCAGGGCTTGGTTTGTCTGCTCTTTCTGCCACCAACACTATGAATGCACCACATTTACATACTATCACTGAAAACATAAGGCATCTGATATAATGGGGATGTAACTCATAATCCTAAAACCTGCCCAAGTCTTAACGTAATTAAATCATTAAATCTGTCCTGCTTTTCTCTCTTTCAGTCGGTACTAAGATGCAAGACCCACTACTGTGAATGTCTAAAGTAAAAAAAATATATATTTTTGAAGCTAAAAAGGAGTCATTTAATGCTGCAAAAGAGAGAATAAATTGCTGAGCTTTTTTTTTTTTTTTTTTTTTTTTTTTTCTTTACAAATGGCTGGGAGTGTTATAATGTATTTGATTTTTTTTTTCCAGAGGTAATCTTAGATGTGGAGTGAATGAAGTGAAGTCTGTTATCAATCCATAACATCTGCTGCAGTGTCAAGTGATGAAATGGGTGACTCCAGAGCCCAAGACAGCTGGGATGGCTTTCTTAATGCAGTAGGGTATTGTGCAAACAAACAGGCACTGATACCGTCTATGGTTGTCACAATTATTCAAGCTGGTGATACATCTTCCTGTATTAGCTGCTTGAGAAGCTCTATTTCTTTTAAAAGTAAACTACTGTATAACAATCAGCCTTTCTGGCCTCTAACTCAGCTGAGTGCAAATGTAATAAAGTATTGGGAATAAATATAAATTAAAAATTTCTACCAGACTAATATAACATAAAATAAGCATATGTCAGCTGGGAAAGAAAATCTACTTACAGCTTACAGAGAGATAATACATACATTTGTTTTCAAATCTATACTAGCTATATCATTCCACGTCTCTGTAGTGCTTCCCAGTTAGTGGGAAATCTTGTATATTGTTTGGAGAAGTTAGGCTGAGTGTTAGAAAGGAGAAAAAGAAAACAAACATGAATCAGTGAGCACAACGTACCTTTTCCCTTTCAGGGTAATTATGGAGATCGCTTAGAGGAGTTTTGATTAAGGGGCAGTATTAAAGTGCTTCAAATATAAGGAAAGACAATGAATTTAGATTTACAGTCCTATATGTAAACAATCATCAGCCTTCTATCAACAAAGCGTTTTCTGCTTACAAAGTATACAGTGAATGAATCTTCATAAAACCTACAAGAAGCAGATGTTGTTATTAGAAAAGAGTACGACTCAGCAACTAGTTTTCATGAGAATATGAAAGCTATGTTTTGGAGTTGAATTGTGTTCTTTGTGGCTAGAATTTAATTCAAGGGTCACTTACAGGTTCCTAAAATTAGAGGTATGTGAGAAAGAAATGTATGAATTTGAAGCTTGCTTTCTTTTTGTTTTTTTCTGAAATGAAATGTTTCAACCTTGCAGTTCAAATCAGAACAACTTATTTTGAAGGAGAGCTAAATTTAACATATTTTTAAAGAGATCTCTAGAACTGAAAATAGAATTTTCCACTTGCATTTAATATTTTCTTCAGCATAAATGTATTTTACRTCCAAGTTGAGCCAAAATGCATCTGTATGTTTTTTAAGCTTCAGTATCAACAAAAATCACATATTCACTGAGAACCAAGCATAAGTTTGAGCCCAAACTTTCAGAATCAGATATTGAGACCGAACTTTATGTACCTTCCTTCCCACTTTCTCAGAAAAAAAAAAAAAAATAGAGTGGTTACCAGCATAGCATTTAATTCCATCCTTTGCATTTGGGATAGAGGGCATTTAGACCTGTGGAACTGGTTCCAGCCTAACTGGTGGTGGTGAAGCTGAGGTGGAGAGTTTAAGTTGCGAAACTCAGGGCTCAAAGGTAAGCAAAAAAGAGGAAAAGTGTATACTTGCTCTGAGGCTCTGCCTGGCATGTTTACCACTGCCTCTCCATCGTTTTGAATCAAACCTACACAGATCTCAATGACTTATTCCACTGGCATGTCTSCAGGCATCCAAAAAAAAGCTATGTATTTGAAGAAAGTGAGCTTTTTTGTCCTTGTTAATTGAAACTGATGAACATATTTGATGTTGAAGACTCTCCCTTCTCTTCCCTGAGATGTAAACAGATTACTAAAACACCATCTCTTTACATGCTGGTGCTCTCCTGACTAACTAAAAAGTASCTCATTTGCCTAGATGTGCAGTGTTGCTTCTTGCTTACCAAGAGGCTGGGAGAACCCAAAGGGAAATAAAGAGATTACATTCATTTAACTTGGTACGGTCTGATTCAATCAAATCTTTTCATCTGATTTTGTTCTTCGAAACCATGAGTGGGGAGGGCAGTTTTCCAACCTGTCAACAAACCCTAAACTGCTCCTGAAATATCATGGTCATTACACATATAACGTGTGTGGCAACTTTCAAGAAAAAAAATAGAAGAAGAAGAATGGCAAGAAATTTGTATCAGAGTTTGTGGCTCTCAAATTGCTGGCTGAATGTTCCTCTTCCCAAGCAGAGAGGAGTTGCACTTCTGACTATGAGAATTATAGGAGCTGCACCAAGAAAGCAACGAGGGTCAAGCTCTGTTGAGTTGCCCCAAAGTATTTCTGGGTCCATGAGTGAGATACAGACTGCAAACTATTATATAGGAAAATCTCCATTATTCCTAAGTAATATCCCTTCCCTATTTTAGAGTGTAGCAGACCAAGCAGTGAAGAAAGGACATGTGAGGACTCATGGAGTCATGGAGATAAAGGGATTGTTCCATGCTAGAGTAATTGCAAAAAGGTAAAAACAACTTCAGCCTGAAAAAAGTTCTCCAGCAGCAGAGAAATAGGAAGCAGCAAATAGACAACCTTGAGAAAATAAGGAATGTTATTGTAGATACTGGTGAAGCAGAGCAGTACCAGCCTTCACAGTGTCAGGAACGTTGTGCCCGGTGAAGGCTTCTTGCACCACCAATGAATAGCCTGTGTAAACAGACTTGTAGAAAAAATAGCCCCATTTTTCTGGGATTTCTAAGGAAATGAACTTTCTGTGATTGCATTATCTCTGTGTGTTTTTGTCCCACAACCATTTCCTACTGAAATACAGCAGCTGCAATAAGTGAATCTACTAAAATCAATTGTTCCTAGTGATTATGAAACTATTTATTTATTTGCTGAAAATTGAAACTGAGAGTGTTGTTGTTGACTTCACCTTATTCTTTCCTACCACTTTAAAAAAAAAAAAAAAAAAAGACCCCCTATTCCTAACAACTAAAGAACTAAAGAACTAAAGTCCAAGAACTAAAACCTATCTCTTCTGAGTATATAGCCTGCTTTGTTTTTGAAGTTTGGCTTCCCTTACGTAAACTGGGATAATCCAGTCATAGATAGAAATACACCTTGTTTTGCAGTATGTGTCTGCTGCTGAGTACCCTTGGACTTTGGTAAGCACCAGCTCGTATCTCAGCTGCTTCACCATGGGAAGGTTTTCTTTGGATTGTGCCCATTCACTGAGAGTTCACTGAGAGAGAAAACAGATGAGGCTTTGGCTTGCTCCTTTTAGCTTTTTTTTAATTTTTTTTTTCTCCAGTTTAGCCTTTACAACTAAATTAAGAGYCTGTCCAAGGGCCCTTTCCAAAAACATAATGAACCTGCAAACTCTCTGGACTATTTCACTGACTGGAAAACAGTAGTTTGAATTATGACAGTTATTCCACAATAAATTCTTTCCTATTCTTAGTGCAGACCAGACACAAAACTAGTAACAATGCTGGAGCTAGTCTTCCTCCTCTTAAATTCCTTACAGATTCTCTCCAACAAATTATCCCATTTATCTGCTCAAATTTTCCTGTCTTACGAAGTGGAACATTGATCTCCTGCATCTTCCAAGGCTGTGTATAGATTAATTCATACTGACCATGAGAAAAAAAGAAAAGCATTGTTATTAGSAAGCTTTTATTGCGCTTTCATCAGTCATTGCTAGGGAGACAGAATCAGATTGAGCAGTTGATCAGGTTGGGTAATTAGTGAAAGGACTGAATAAATTTGGAGCTCATCTGTTGTGAAACAAGGATGGAATATCCTGTATTCTGAAAAGCTTTTGTAAGCAATACAGAACATTGTTCTCAATCAGGACAGTGAGAATCAAACCTCATATTACAGCATGGTCTTAAACCTACCAACATATATGCCCATATCCTTGCTCCATTGCCTACTAACCCCTTTCTGTTTGGGTAAGAATTTTGTCATCTGCTTCTTGATCCCAATCTCTTTTTCTCCCTTAAAAAAAGTTTTCACTTCCTAGGATTTGAGATGCTTCTCCAATGCTTTGTGATCCTGAGAACTGTGAATTAAAACTCTTGCAAGGCAATTTTTCTGCAATACAGCATAATTTATACTGGTGCTAGGTAAAGGAGGCAGAAGCTGAGAACAGAAATGACACTGATATTTTGCCAGTAATCCAGTGCAAATGCATAGCACCTTTATTTTTATTATTATGTAAATACATGCATATATTCAGYAGCACCAGCTTAAAATAAAACTAGGTTAATATTATGCAGAGTAGGGAAACCTGACAACCTTTCGGTAGGTAATGTGGACCTTATAGGAGGATTGCTATACCAGTTAGAGTCCTATTGTTTGGGTGCTCTGGTGGAGCCAAAAAAACTTTGATACAGTACCTTGCACATAACACAAATGTTAGTTTTCCTGTCTGTTAAACAGTGAAGTTTGCAGGATTGCATGATTTTTATTTTCTCCTCCCAAAAACAGAAATGTGCTTCTTATAAACGGAAGCTTCTAAATATCTTTTGTGAATTTCTGTCAGTTTGTTCTATCTAAACTCCCACTCACTCATATATCCCTGAAAACCAAAACGTGTGCACCATAGAATTTGGAATGCTTTATTTTGAAATGTTCTTAAATTTCATCCAAACCAAAAAAAAAAAAACAAAAAGAAAAAAAAAAAAACCTTTTACTGTGGTCAGTGATTTGAAAAGACTTTTTCATGACTTGAGATCAAATTCCCTGTTTCACCTGGCATATCCAAGGGGTTAATACTGTCAAGAAGAGCCCTGTGGAGGATGTCTYTTTCCTGCTCTTAGATCTCCTGAACTTATGAGATTTTATCAGTTAAATCCACTTTTTTTTTTCTTTTTTCTTGTTTTTTTCCCACCACGTGAGGCTGATTGAACAAACAAAAATGGTTGACAGTTTGGTAAGAAACCTATCTTGGTACTCTTTTTCACTTGTTAGGGTCCATATGTGAAACAGATTTGCCTTCACTCTAAATTGTAACGTAGCACTTGGAATTGGTCATACTGGCACAGATTTTAGAGAGCCAAACTATGTTATAACCTCAATTTTTCCAAGTTTGGTGAGTGTCTTCTATAGAAGAGCTTGAGCATGAAGCTGCCRATTCAGCATCTCAAGTTGAAAATCCCAGCTGCCAGGCTGAGCTCAACTGCTGCCCAACGTTGTTCTGTTTCTAAGAGCAAAGAGAATACCAAATAGCTAAAAGTATGGGGTGCTCTGTGCATGCCCAGAAGATCTTAAATCTTGGGGTGACGCATGATTAACCACATTCGTCTTGTTTGTGGGAGAATCACAAACATGCTTCCTACCTCTCTGCCTTCCAGGGCATGTTCCAGAATGTATTCTGAGAATGGGACAATCAGATTAGGTTCCCCACACAACAGACAGTAGTCCTTCACATTTTTGCTCAATACAGTGTGGGATGGAGCAACAACCTGGCCCTTCCTGATTAAAATTCTTAGTCTTTCCCAGGCGTTCGAGTCCTTACCTTACTTTCAAGAGGATGTTTTATTCCCCTTGATAAAAGTCTTCTGGATTTGGGAAAGCAAGACTTTCACTCAGTCATTCTGTTGAATCCCTTCCATTTTTAGTAGAGGTGTTTACTGGAAAAGGGAAAATCAGTTTAGAAATATTTCCTCATCTTCACAGAAGTGAATCAAAGGGAAGAACTACCAACGTCTCAGAGTTAAAAATCTTGATAACAGTATATATCTGAATTGTGTTTAATGTAAGAGGATGGGTATTCGTGCTCAGTTCTATAAGTGAGAAAAGTGTAGGTATTTTTTGCTGGTTTKGGGAAGATGGATTGTATAGCATACAAGGGTATGTAGTTCCCATTGGCCTTCTGACTTTGGTTAACTCTGGGTTTTCTTAAATATATTTTTTATTGCTGTGCATTAGAATGAAGCTTTTGGTTTGGTGTCATCTCATATATCCCCAGGCATTTCAGTAAAGAATTGAAGTAAAAAATGCAGCTATCCTAGACTTTCACTATGGGCACAAGCTTTTCTTGAAGTAATATGAGATTTCTATCAGTCGCCATTCATTTTCTTAAGAATAATATATATATATTATATTTTATAAATATATATGTATATTTTCAGTGCATATTGTATTTCTTCGCTATGTGCATACAGTTCTGGAAAATGCAAAAACATTCTGTGAGTGTAACCAAGGAGTAGGATTTGTCTCAGGGTGGAAATATCTGCAAATACAAATAGTGTTTTCAGTTTGCCTTGGGACACAYGTGTTTATCATAGCAGAGTTACTCACAAAGCCATTTGTCTTGTTTATCCATTTACTGCCTTTGGATGCACTGATGGAGCTCATGCCAGTTTTAGAAGAGAGAATTTGTCCTTCATGCTCTGCATAAACACCTGAATCYAAGGCTCATCACCTTCAGTCCTGAACTTTATATTTATGGGCTTGTGTTACAACTGTATTGGCTACATAACTGACTGTTATTTTGGATTCACAAGCCCCCGTGATGGACTCACCATCCTCACATAAAAAGGATTCACAGCAACAATTTCAGACTAAATGTCTTTATCTATGCAAAATGCTAGTTAGAGTGAGAACAGWGAGCTGGAGCCTCCAACAGTAGTTGGAGGCTGAAATGAGGATATATTTCTTATTGAAGAATGTTTAGTATCTGTGGAGGTCAAGAGTTTCTGAGCTTGAAAAATAAACTCCCCAAAACAAACAAAAAGGAAATCAATAGGTATAAATCATCTAGAAATAAAATATAGTATTTCATTTCACATCAGGTGTAGCTTTATGAGACAATTTGTTATTTTCAAAAATCAAAACCCATCTCTGAATAATATAAATCTAYTTGACTTAGCCATTTCTCTCTTCCCTCACTTCCATTCTGGCCATCAAAATGCAAAGTCTATTTCTCACTCAACTTTCCTTTCCCTGAGTCATGGCATATTTCGTCTTCATCAAACAGGAATCTGATGCTGCCATTTCACATTCCAAGCTTTACCAATATGTGTAATTAGGAAGCAAGAAGTGTGTGGAGATATTGCTGTATCTGCTTTGTGTTTTACCCCCAACTTCTTATGTTTCTATATTGGGAGGAATAAGAAAAATATCCAGCTCATCTCTTCCTCTGCAAAATTGCTTCTCTTTCCTTTTTCTTACTCCCACCAACCAGCTGACAGAAAAAACAAATCTGAGATTACAAATACTTGTCTCCGCTTTATAGCTGTGTCCACTGATTTGCTATGGCACTTCRTTTTATAATGAGATAGGGAGATGTAATTTTTAAATTGTGTCTAATTGTAAAAGCAGTATCCTTGAACAGCAAATTGCCCTAATAAGAAATCTAATGGGCAAAATATAGCTCCCYGCAATGAGACTAGGGCAAGAAACCAAATCTTTCCCCCCAGAGATGTAATACTCAATGGCCTCCAGTGACCAGCATGTCTCCAGTCCTCTGGCACACTGTCACTTTTTGTTCTTACTTTGCATTAAAATWTCTTACAAAACCCATAAGAAATAAGATGTGTTTCAAGATCACTTTCCAATGCATTTCTAGTCTAGCCAGGAAAATTACAGGAAAGATAGATTTGGCTGGTGGAAATGATCAAATATCTTTAAGAATCCATCTTGCACAGGAGAAAATAACTTACTGCAGTTATAAGGTTCTCCTGCATTAGTATCCAGGACTCCTGGAAAATATCTCCTTTTGTTTTATCAGGCTAGCAAGCTACCAATGAAGATGAATTCTCGTTCTGGGCAGCATCTTGGATTGAAAAAGAATGTAGTGAGAAAGCACAACATTTGTCTTCCAATCACAAAACCAATAAACATGCAACAGGGGGAGGGAGGAAGAGCAGAAGTARGCAAAAACATTACTTTAAGAAATCTTTTAATGTACAATATTTATATATAAATAGCAATTGGTGTTACATGCAGCACTGTAAGGTTAGTGAAATATATCAAAGTACAGCAAATTGGAATGAGTCCTGAGTTTCCATTTACTTTATCTAACCAGACATATCAATTCTTTTTACTCCAGGCTGATAAAGTAGAACTGCAGCAGACAAACGAGCTACTGGAGCTCACATAATGTGTTGTCACCAAGAAATGTTGGACTTAAAAAGAAAAAGTACCCCCAAATTATGATTTGATTGTCTCTGAGGCACCTAGTTTACTCAACACAAAGTAGTTGGTCCAATATTCTCTGGGAAATGTTCAATATCACTGTGAGGTGAGAGAGAGGAAGGAATGTGYCTGTGAAAGGAGTTACATTTTCTTTTTCTGAATTTTAAATGACAAAATGGAAGATGCAGGGACTCAGTGCTTGTCCCTGTATGATTAATGGCAAAAAGTCATTGACTCTGAAGAGAATAGGATCAAATGTTTAAGTTTATAGGCTTTCATCTTTGAATTTAATGTAATGAGACCTATTCAAGCAATTTATTCAGATCCAATTTGAATCATAAGATGAAAGTATGAAGGATGCTTCAGATGAGAAGACTATGGAATGGGATCATAAGATTATAAATCTTGCTTGGATCCTGAGTCTTTGTATCTCAGAAACCTCTGTGTGTATATTCCTATAAAATCTTTTCAAAGATGACACTAGATCTATTTTGCAGATAGGGAACTGAGTCTCAAAGGGTCACAGTAGAAATGTTGGGCAGAGGCAGAAGTTATAACTCTAGAGTGGTTATACAAAAAGAATGGTTGAATAATCTGTCTTAACTAAGCCACACCTATAGTACTAAAAATTCATACAGTTCCACTAAGGTTAGGAATTTAGAAAGAGGAGATAGCGTTCATTTATCAAGTCCCTTAGGAGTTGGGTATCAGGTAGGTCTCTAAAAGGAACGAGCAGGTAAATGAGAAACTTAAGACTAAAAACTATGAGCCATTCTTCTAATTGTTTTTCATATTTAATACAAATAAGATCAAYATCAGTACTGCTCAAGGAAAGATGATAGAATTTGGCAACAGTCATCTACATTGAAGTTAATTGTAATCTGCAATGTAGGGTGGCAGTATATTTGAGAGTTGTGATATAAACTGTACCTACCATCTTGATACATGCAAAAAGCTTCTTGCAACGTTGTCCTCTCTGCTATCAGATATTGTATGTTGAGTCTCAGCTATTTACCTCTCTACTTCTGACTTCCTTTCTTCATCTTGCAGCTTTAATGCAAATAATGGACCTTCAGAAGAAGRTGCTGTTGAGAAGTAAACACATCAGAATGTAAACTGGTGAGGTCTTAGCGCTATGTCCCTTAAGCATGATGGTAAACAGTGTATTGAAAGAAATTTTAAGTGAGAGAAAGATTCCCATGTTTATATTTAGCTTATCAGTGTTTATCTAGGTGCTTCTCTGGGCTGTTATTCACTTGATTGTATTGCTTAGCAGAAATTCAGGACTTCTGGCTCACTGAAGGCAGTGAACAAATAGCAGAAAACAAAAGAAGTTCTATATTTTTTTAGAGAGTTTTATTTTTTTTTTTTGTTTAATGAAAAAGATGGATTTCATACTCTGGAAGCTGCTTTTAGCAATTCAAAAACCGGTAGGCTAAATTTTCTTTCTAGTGACTGGAGACAAATATAATTCAGCACATCCTTTCATATAGCAATGCAAAGATGTAGCAAAAGCTGAAAGGACTTGAGATTCCCCTCAGAGGTACCAYCTCTCAACACTGATTACTGAAGGAGATGTCTTAGGAAAAAGTCTTCCCTATGATGAGGCCCTGAGCTTTCTCAAAAACAAGGTGGGGGGGTTTATTTTTGTTTGCCAGCTGTCTTTCAGTATGCGTGGTTTTAATGGAAGCCTCAGACCCTCAAAAGGACCCAGAGCTTGAAGAAAAAACACCAGATATAATCAAATGCATGATAAAATCTCAAGTTGGCGACCCTGCTGGCTGCACAGCAAATTACCAATTGCCAGCTGCCCAATGGCAGTGAAAGGCTGCCAAGTAATCCCCGTGTTGAAATAAAAGGTTCAGACCATCTCGAAGAACAAACAGATCCTCCAAACAAGCCTTGTGCACAGATAACTTGCAAATAAAACAGTCTGTGTCCTCCAGTGGATTAATTGCTACAAGTACTTGCCATGTTCTCATCACAGCTTTGATTCTGTAGCCTTAAGGAAAACAAAGCTTTTGTTGCTTGCAGTGATGCCTGAGATGGTGTGCTTGCTGGTGTAAGCAGTGAAGGATTATTCTCCACAATACATGCCTGCTCACATGTGATGGTTCACAGGTCACTCTCAAAGTTGGCAGCATAATAAACATACAGCATGCTACTCAGTCTGAAAAATCCAAATATAATTTCAAATAACRAAGTCCAAAAACAGTCCAAGAAACTTTGTCTTCAAAACAAAATTTTCTTATGTATCACTGCAAGAGATASTTTTAGATATAGATAATTTGGACTGTTGATTGCACTTTCACTCACACCAGGCTTAAGGTAAAATGAAAAAAAGAATTCATTGGAAATAGCTGGAAACAAAATAGCACATCCTCATTTGGATACCTGGCTCTTGAATGAYAGAGTACAATGAGCCCCACTGGAGTTATCATTCCACTGATGCAATTCTGCTGAAATAAAACTAGCTGGAGCAAAGAGAATCTGAACCAAGACAAAATCTGTTCTTCCATGAAAAAGGAAAAAAAAAGGGTTGTTGTGTCTGTTTGGATTGGACACATGTTGGACTGGACACATTTGGATTTTGACGTGTTTAGTATGCTGAACACCAATTACCTTTAGTAATTTTCACCATTTTTGTTGAAGTCACATATATATGAATATTGCAAAGCATGATGGCAAAGACTGAATTTATCTCTCTCTTATTTTTGACTAACTTCAAATTATATCTGACATCCAGTGAGCACAAAGAAAATTACCATTGTTTAGCTTTGGTATTTAAGAAATGCATTCTGTCAGGGTTATGAATAGTTCTTGTATGTATATAAGTATTACATATGCAATATTTTAGAATGATTAATTTTTTATTAGGAACTTAATGGTTGTACTTAGGTAGAAGTATCAGAAACATTCTACATAGCACTTTTAATTTGGCACTATTACACAGAATCACAGAATGATTCAGGTTGGAAGGGTCTTCTAGACATTCCGTGATCCAGCAGGGACACCCAGAGCATGGGGCACAGGGTGGTATCCAGGCAGGTTTGGAAGATCTCCAGAGAAGGAGACTCCACACCTCTCTGGGCAGCCTGTCCCGGGTTTCCATCACTCTCATGGCAAAGAAGTTCTTCCTCACATGGACATGGAACTGCCTGGGTTTCAGCTTATACCCGTTACTCCTCATCCTATCACTGGCCACCACCAAGAAGAGTTCGGCCTCCTCCTCCCCACATTCTCCTCTCAGGTATTTGCACCTATTTATCAGATCCCCTCTCAGGCTAAACAGGTCCAGCTCGCTTAGTCTTTCCTCATAAGATAGATACTCCAGTCCCTTCATCATGATGCAGCCTCATCATTCATAGTATTAAATTAATGTATAGTGTTTGTCTGGCGGGGAGGGAGATCCTTTTTTTTTTTTTTTTTTAAGTTAGTAAGTAAGAAGGTAAAATGTTGATCTGTTCACCAAAATATTGAAAGTAAAATTAATCTTTAAAGTTTTCTCTACGGAAGCAGTACAAACAACTTCATTGCGCCAACTAAAGTCAATGCATTAGCTGGAAAAATTATTTGATTTTCTTTTTTGACTACCTCCCCTATTTTTAATCAATTGAATGATATTAGGGCATTGTAAACAATCATTACTTACAAACCTGCAGTGAAACAAACTGCAGGAAACACTGACATCTTGTGGAGGAGAAATAGAGTTTCTAAACTGCTGTTCCTGTGAGAAATGAGGGCAACTTCAGTCAACAAACAACTATATAGAACTCAGATTTTATATATACATAGAATTACCTCTAAGTACCTCATTGGTAAATGTAAAGTGTATATATACATATGCGTACACACACCATAAATACATGTATGTGTGCACAAACATATATAAAAATAAATGCATTTTTCCACATGTATAAACCATGCAAACACACATGTACATACACACACAGAAACAGAGGAAAAACGGTGACGTTCTTTTTTTAAAAATACCTTTTTCTACAAGTTGTGACTATGTTTCTCCTTGGTTTGTGAAACATAAGGCATGGTCTCAACTGGCTAATTCCATTTTTTTTTTTTTTTTTCCCCCACTGGACAGAAAGACATGGCTGATGCATTCCTTAGAATATTAATATTCTAAATATGCCATTACAAAATAAAAAGAGAGAGAAAAAAAATAAAGAAGCAGCATAATATTGTGCTAAACAAGAGAACTTTACAAGTAAAGGAAGTCTGGAAGCCGCGTCCTTGTCCAGCGATCACTTTATATGGAGCGGCACTGGCACCTAGTGGTCATCCTCCCCCAGGGCCTTGAAGACGCCAAGTCTTTTCCTTTAAACTACCCCCTGCTGGTAAAAGCTTTGCAATAAGGAAAAACCTTCACCTTGCCATTCTTTGTTCCAGGATAAGTCCTTTACAGGCTTTCCTTGGGAATTCAGTGGTTAGAGTCATCTGAAGGGGATTTATCACCATTACGGCCAGCCCAGGTCCAAAGAGGCAATGCACAGCATGAAAACAAGGAGGATTCCCCTTTCAAAAGAAATGAAGAAACTAAGGCTCAGTTTGTCTTACATGCACTCTCACAGGGAAATTTGGAAATCTCATTGGAAATAAAATGCTTTCATGTCAAAGTTGGTCTTCCTGTCACCTGAAGTTTGTTTGGAACAAACCAGAGACCTAAAATCTCTGTGTTCTGTTGTCTCTTCTGCTAAAATTCATGGGAAGGTCTAGGCAGGTGCAACACTCATATGCAGTTCCTGTTGGCTTATTTGGTTTAACTGTTTATTTCCAGGTAGTGCTAGAAAGACAAATTCTCTTCTTCAAGGTGAAAAAAAAATGTTTCATTCATCAGATGATAAAATTCCAAGTCCAGGCAGTTTAAAGCAATGAGAGATGCTAAATGATGAAGGAAAGAAAAGGAAGGATTGCCAAGGGCAAATGGACTAAGTATATTCCCGAGTCAGCAGAGAGCTGAAACTTAACCATTTTCTTCTTTCCTTCTTTTCTGCCATAAGGTAGCACCATTGAAGATCAGGTCTTTCTGATTTCGACTGCAGTTTCTCATTGAGAATAATGACCAATAGCATCTAAGTGGACTGAATTATTGTTGAATCTATAATTTTCTCTGACATTCACGTAAGAACTATGGTTTACAAACAAATCTTAACCCTGAAAGTAGTTCATATGGGGCTATACTTCGATAAAATTATCCAACACCTTAGATGTCTGAATGGAGATGGTTCCTTTCTGAGGAGACATTTCAGAAATTTGTCGGAAAGATAAACGCCTAGGAAAAGGTTACATGGCTTTTATGCAACATCTTTTGCCTGCAAAGTCATTCAGAAAGCTGTTCTGGAGAAACTGGACCCCCAGAGTAAGGAGGAACTTGGGACAAGGATGCTTGAAGTGCACTCTGGGAAGAGGAAAAGTCTTGCCATTCCCTTTTCCTTGGTTTTAGGAAGCTGCATGCATCTATCACACCCATCAACTGTGCTCTGTATCCAGGCAGCTTATCAAATAGTGAAAGGACTTTTAGTTCTTTCGGGATGGAAAGCACAGCATAGGTGCCAGACATTTATTAAAATAACTTCACATTTGGAAGTTGACTTTTTTAGGACATTTGGGTTTTATACCTGCTGGGATGATTAGACATGTCTGACCTCAAAGGTGGCAGATGGCATCCGCCACCTGTTTTAATCTCTTGTCTTTCTCTCTCAGATGTTTTCGGAAAGAGAAACAGCCTGTATGAGCTTTACCCTGTAAAAAGCAGAACTCCCCTATTGACAATGATGGAGACACTTATTGTAAAATCATAGAATAATGTAGGTCGGAAAGAACCTCCAGAGTCATCTAGTCCAACCCCATGTTCAAAGTTGGCCTAAATAGGTCATGTTGTTCAGGGCAATGTATAGCGCAGGTAAATAGCACCTTCAGCACCTAGAGAGGTAAATAGCTGAGACTAGCACCTTCAGGAATGGGTCTTCCACAGCTCCACTTGCTCCAGTTTCACTATTTAACCTCCTTGTAATCTTTTTTTTTTTTTCTTTAATCTGAATTTCCCATGTTAAAATGTCTGTTGCCTTTCATCCTGTGACTGTGTAGATTTAAGAAGGGTTTGGTTACAGCTTCTCTGTATTTTCCAGTCAGATTTTTCTTCCTTCTACTGATTACATCCTCATAATTTCCAGTGTGAAAATGGGAGGCTACAGTCTGTATGACTATCAACGATGTAAAATGTCAAAGATTTATGAACCGTTAAGACCCAGATTCTCTGTTTCCTGGTCTCATCCTAATGACCAAGCAGACATCAAGTCGTATTACACACTTATGGATCAGTCAGGTATGTACAGAGGTTAATAGAACATGTATTGAGACTACCATTGCTGGCACATGATTATCTAACTCTGTTGTTACTCAGTTTCACACACTGAGGAAGTGAGTTCTGTGTTAATTAAAAATGGGAGAGTTTGTATGGAAAGTAGATCTATTGTTTGCTAAATATTAAAGAAAAATAAATGACTGAGCATGACAGTAATGCTGAATCAGATGAAGAGAACCTCCTAGCCAATTACACTGTCTCCAACACTGGCCAAAGGTAGATAGACACTCCTTGCGTAAGGAGGATGAGCTGAGCTGTTTATAACACCTACACAGTACCACTCCTTCTATGGGAGTATCTGGTAGGGAGGATCATAAAGGCAATTTATGAACTGGGTAAATGTGTCGTGATATTTTCCCAGAACACTCTCCTAGTTTCCAATAATATGTGGTTCTGAATTTATTTTGAACTATATGTGATGATTTCATGAAAAAAAAAAAAAAGAATTTTTTGTCCTTTAATTTTTTCAGATGCTATTTGAACTCATTGAAAATAAACTTTAGTGTTTCTTAGATGCTTGTACTTGGGGTAGAACTGGGCAAATACTGGAAAAGATTTCTGGCAAACTTTCATACGGATTTCAGACAGGTGCTTTGTGGTTTTGATTCCTCTTTGCACTGCTGCTCATGCAGAGAAATAATTGGAGACTATTATGGGAAATGTTTGCATTCACATGCAAACAAGGGTATTTGCTCATGAACCCAGGTATTCATTATCATTGTATGATGAGCATTCTCCCCAATCCACCAAAGCATTTAAGCATGTGTTTCGTTTACATCAAAGGGATAATTTCTGTTTTAAAGCAAATCATGAATATGTTTTGTTAGATAATACTTGCTTGTGCAACGTATCTCTTTGTACCAGGAATATTCTTCAGCCATTCCACTAGTCTTAGTGGGTCAATCACCCAAAGAAAAGCAGAAGAGAGGTGAGCAATAGCACAGCACAGGGCATGGATAATAACCCACTACAGCCGTAACTGCCATGAACAGCGTGTGAATCAACAAAGTGGTTGCTTGTATGGCTTAACTTACCTAAAATAAAAGAGGAACAGTGATATCTTAGGGCAGAATTTCCCTGATTTCTGAAAATCCCCTTCCCCTTTCCTGCGCAGACACCACACTAGTCCTCAGTTTGATTTATTGCTTCCTGATACAATAGGCCTAAAACTTAGTTGTATTAATCTTTGTTAGTCACRTAGGTTTATACTGGTATAAATCAGCATCTTCTGCAGAGAAAAGAGCGGGGCTTCTCTGAGGAAAATGAATTATTTGGGACAATACTTCAAGCAGCATTCATAGAAATCCTTAATAGGATAATGCCTAACATTGTCAGAAATTATACTTGCAATAAAATATGTAAGTGTACCTATGTATTCAGGAAGTGTAATGAGGACATATGAGATAGTATCTTATTTTTGCTTGTCTTGTTTACTCTAATTGCACATTATTAATTTATTCATCTTTATAAACAAATATAAAATTTCCAGGTGTCATATTACCATTAACCTTCTTTTTTTTTTTTGAATTATTAAATTAATAGGCTCTTTTTTATGATTATGTTTATCTGTTCAAGGGGGGGATGAGAATTTTTTTTTAAAAAAGTCTTCAGCAAGGGCAAGTGTAGGGTCCTGCACCTGGG
>PTEX01000001.1:27503-59458 GCA_003342815.1 Eudromia elegans
TCTATGTTTCTATGATTTTTTATTTGGATTTCTCCCTTATCATGGCAAGCTTTATGTTCACTGTCTTCCCTTATTTACATCTCTTTCCAGCAGGAAAAAASAAAGATGAGATAGATAGTATTTATATACCTCACTTAAAGCTGTTGATAGGCATGACCACAAAGAAACAAAGATATGAGCTTGACCCATTGCAACTGATCACATTTGACCTCTAGAGTCAAATCTAACTAATTTGGACTATCCTATATGTTAAGAATTAACTTTAGAGGGACTTCAAGGTGATACTCAAATTTAAGTGTTTATATCTAAATGATATCTGAGAAGTCACAGATATCAAAGATATCMACAATGGTGTGACCACTAATTGTCTTTGTAGACAACTGAATCAAGTCCTTGAATATCTGCATTTAGATACGTATAGAGAGCCAGCAAACCCTGGCTTTCTGGATGCCTATCCTCCACCATAGTCGATGAAGATTTGCTTAGTATCATCAAAGGAACACRGGGAGTGACTCAGCTAACCCTGCTGTGGATATGTATCTTATATGCAAACACCTACATGTAAACACCAAGACCTCAATACAGTTGCTCAAACAGAAGCATCTTAAGCACTCTGGCCCATTCACATGGAGCTGTTAGACATGCTAGAGGACTGTGGGATGCAGAATCCCTCTTGGAGCATGAGCTGGACCTAGCACACTCCAGGATACCCACCAAAGACACTCCTTCACACCTACAATTAGGCAAAGGAATCTTAACCCTAATGCAAAGGGAGATGAAAATCTTCCTGAAAACCTSAATAGGTGCTTAAATTTAGCCAACATCAATGTTCCCCAAAGACACAATAATTGTTATCATGGGAAGGAGTGATTACTAGCTGGTGGGATTTTTATAGATACTTTGAAGGAGAGAACTTGGAAGAACTCACAAAATAGTAGGGTTGCAAGCATACTTTTGCATTCTCTGCAAAATTTTGTGAGAGGCAAATTGTTCCAATAACAATTTTTAGGAAGATAGGTCACCCYATCTCTAAAAGAAATGCATTCAGTAATGAATAGGCAAAAAAAAAAATGGTTTAATGTTGAATAGAAGATGTTTATGTACTAYTATTGTATTTCTATTTACTTGACCTTTCACTGTCAGTTTATTATGCATCATTAAAAACTCCTCCAGCAATGCTTTCAGAAGAGCTAAATGTTAGTGTAATAAACTTCAGTCAATAATTAAAACATTTTCACACTGAAGAGCTCTTTAGACAATGAATTCAAAATAAACTAAGCAAAGAAGAGAGATCCTAAATGCATGCATTTTTTGATTTGCTTTGTTTTCTTTTCTTGTTTCTTTCTGTTTTGTTCTTTCTGTTTGTTTCTGTTTTGTTATTGCTATTGCTTACTGAAAAAAAATATGGTTCAGAGATAGTTGAAACCATTTATAAATTCATGTCAGATTTAATAAATAGCTTCAGCCAGGAAAATTGCTGGCCTGATGGGAAAGATTTATTCTGATATTCCTGAAACCAATGTTGTTTTCTAGATTTAACTGCTTTTAACTGCTACTGAATATGCAAAGCTGCAGAAGGGGTGAAACACAGACTGCTACTCTTCCTAATGCCTCTTCTGAAGCTATAAYATCTGTTTTTTATGGTCACATGTTTTGTCCACCAGGTTTCTGYGGTTTATCTCCTAAACAGTATGTTATTTATGCAATCTAAAGGGAAAGAATACGATATCACACGCTCTAAATACCTCCCGGTTTAACACTTTGTCTGCTGTATTCTGCTATTAAGAGACAATTTCTTGATTTTCTTCTAAATTAGAGAGGAATAGACTAGGTTTTCCCTGAAGAAACAAGTGACTTTGGTAGAGCTCTGGCCCTGACACAGTGCAATAGCACTGATGATACAGGGGTGATGAATGAACTCTCCTTGATGTCCGTGTCAGCTCGGTCCTGGTGACAAGACTTCTCTGACTTCTAACTCTTCTGAGACATTAAGGGTGGGATTCCTCTCTCCTAACTTGAAATACATATATTGTGCACRAGGACAGTTGGGCTACTCACTGAAAGATCCTTTGCTCAATAATCAACAAGACAAATACTCTGTGGCTTGATTCATCTGATTTATCTCAGACATCTACTTTAGGATGAGATGAATAATGACATAGATTCCATTGACTATACTAGCTGGATAAATTTTCATTAACTGTAATGGGAATGTCAGGTAATTGGCTTGGATATAAATTTCCATGTTATTAGTGTCTCTATTTGATCTGATTAATCTCATCCTGAATTTGATTGTAGGCTCAAGTCCTTTGTCAAGTTGATGCTGTCCTAAATGCCTTAAACCATGATACAGAGGTGAATGATATAATGCCAAATGAAATGGGGGCCTGCATGTCTGTGAGTCAATGCTGCTGGACAATGCAGAGCATACACAGGTGTCACATGTGATAGCAAGCACCAAGGTTGGGCAAATGAATCTCACACTTCAGGAAGTAAATAAAATATTTCCATCTCTGCAGATATCTTGGGGAGGCTGTAATAAGTAGAAATTTATGTTATCTTCAGTTAAAATCTTATATCATCACTGCAACTTCTGGTTAAYTCACTTAATCTTGTTTTCTGTTCATTTTCTTCTATAGAACAAGCTTTTTGGAGAGACAACTTTTMTCTAAATACACCTGCAATTTTCATCTACTGTTGTGTTGCTGGGCATAGCACAATTTCCATGATAATGTTAAATTGGACAGATATATTTTAATTTTGGAACTCAATTTGATGTAAGAGGTGTCTTGAGTCTTTTATGTAGCACCTGAGATATGACTTCAGCATGAATAAAGCCCTAGAATCAGGATGAAAAATTGTCTGACATATCGTCACTTAGTCCMTAAGCCTCCTTTCAAAACAGCATCAACAACTGTGTCATTATTGACAAATAATTATATAATCTGCTATTAAAAATGCTCTGTGGGGGAAATTCCATAGCACCTGTTAACAGTCTATTAAGCTTAACTCTTTTTCTAATAATAAAGTTTTCCCTAAAATGTAATTTATATCAGCCTTACTTCTTGTCTTATTGCCAGTGGACATAGATTGCTCTTTGGTCTCTTGTCTTTTCGGGCATAATTTGGAGTATATAAAGATTAAAATATTTGTAGTCACATTTTTTTAGGATGAATGCTGCCATTTSGTCAAGGTAGGGGATCCTGCTGCTCTGCTCAGCTCTGATAAGGCCACACCTGGAATACTGGGTGCAGATCTGGGCTCCCCAGTACRAGAGGGWCGTGGAACTTCTAGAGAGGATCCAGTGTAGAGCAGTAAAGATGATTAAGGGACTGGAACATCTATCTTACAAAGAAAGACTAAGTGAGCTGGGTCTATTTAGCCTAGAGAAGACTGAGGAGATCTGATCAATATATGTAAAAATTGCCTGAGGGGAAGATGTAAAAAGATGGGGTCAAACTCTTCTCAGTAGTTGCCAGTGATAGGAGAAGTGGTAACGGATATAAATTTAAACACAGGAAGTTCCATGTCCATGTGAGGAAGAACTTTCCTGTGAGGGTGACAGAGCCCTGGAACAGGCTGCCCAGAGAGGCTGTGGAGTCTCCTGCTCTGGAGATCTTCCAAACCCGCCTGGATGCCACCCTGTGCCCCATGCTCTGGGTCTCCGTGCTTGAGTAGGGGCGTTGGACTAGATCATCTCTAGAGGTCCCTTCCAACCCCAACCATTCTGTGATTTTTAAGCACTTTTTTTTTCCTATTAAAAATAACTGCATCTTGCATTTTCCCTAGTTGGGACAAAATTGTTCCGATTTCTCCTGACTGTGAAATTCCAAAAAGGCACATAGAACTAATGAAAACTTTGATGACCATCAAACACATTTTTAGCCAAATATTAAGGAATGGCAGCAAAAATATTAATCTGAATATTAAGTAATTTTTTTTAGTCACAATTAATTAAAATTATTGCAGCCTAGACTTTTTTTTTTAACTCTTCTTCTTTGAAGCCTCCTGCTAGTAATAGAAAATTTCAGGAAAATCAGTGCAGTTCAGAGACTGGAGACCTCAGAAACTTGTTTATACTTTCAAATACTATGGTATTTGACTGTACTGCAGCCAAACCACCCTATTTTACCTCTTTTTAGGACAATGAGTCGCTTTTTCCAGCAGATGGTGATAGAGAACTTCCAAAAAATTACAACAGACTGCTCAGAAATATCCCCCTTTCTGTTTTCATGGTTTTCTCTGTAAGAAAAAAATGAGTATGAACCTAAAAAGAAAATATCAAAATAACCAGGACATCTATGCAATGGTTTCATGATGAGACAACTCCTTTATTTGTGACTACTTTACTTGTGACTTTCTGCTTTTATTTGCTGGAAGTTCATCTTTGCCACATGTTCTGGAAGAAAACAGTAAACTATAATTCTTATTATGCAGTTTTTGTCACAGGACCTCAATTTTTGCTTTTAGGAAGTATTCTAATTTCCTATCCTTTTGTTCTGGGATGGTCAGATCTTTTTTCATGTTAATTCTATTTGAATGCTTAGTTCCAGTCTTCACATGGCACATTCCTACTCCACTGAAATAACTATTTAAAGGTTTCAAATATCTAATAAAAGGGAGTTTAGGTTTAGCAAGACAGAATTCTGTAACTCTTTCAGATAAACCATTAATGCTTTGTATGTAGGGAAACGTGAATCTTGGGACAAGCCACACTAAAGTCTGGCACCAGATTTTAATTGCCCTACCAAAGAAAAGAGGCAAAAGTAGAATTAAAAAAGCCATTCTTTCTCTTGCAAAAGCTCTGGAATGAAAAGAGATTCTCTTATCTATGAAGAAACTGTGTTTTGATGTTTCAGTCACCTTTACCAATTTCCCCAGAGTTTACAGGCATAAATAAATAAATAAATAAATAAATAAATAAATAAAAGATCCTATGAACTTCAGAGACGCCTTATGGCTGTGAATGAGCTCAAATTTTGATCACTGTATCCAAATCCACCTCTCAGAGGCTTGACTAGAGGTCTAGAAAACAGCCTGTAAGCAAGGTGTGCAATTCAATAATAAAATACTAACATCTGGGAAAGAGTTAATCATTTTAGCATCATTATACATCGTGAATTGTGTGTTCAGGGTGCTCCTAACCAGTCAGAATAACATAGATATGTCAATAGCCTAAATCTCTTGCAAACCACCATCAACCAACTTCAGATGTAAACACTGTCAAGGGAGGAGAAAGAAGACTATCTGTGGACCCGTGACAATAGACCACGCATAAGAACCACTGACCTACTCTAAATATTATTAACATTGATAGGGATGGTGGCAAATATGATATGTACCTGAAACCTCCTTTTCACTGGTATGTTACAATCAAATCTTAACAAGACACAGCTGACTGCAGAAACAATGACCTTGATAACATATCGTCCTCCCACACTATTTGTGGCTATTTTCTTCCTCACATCAAGACTTAGTCTCTCTTTAGGCAATCTTAAGAGCTGAAGGAGTCCACTTCAGGTTGACTGTTCAGAATAGAGTTTAGAAAGGCAATTTCTAAATCTAGAGTAACTTCAGTCAGAATAGCTGAAGCTATTGTATGTTCCAGTTTGCATTTGTACCTAAGCCCCAATGGCCTTGCCAGCTGAGAATTTCATTATAATATAATCCTACCAGCAATCATTAAAATTAAAAGGCATAGCTTTTGAAAAATGGGGCACTCTGAAGTATGATGTAGGGATCTGAAATAGTTCATGTGGAATCTGAAAGCTCAGACATTTCTGTTGTCATTGCCTTCAGAGGATTGGGATTTGCTCATATCCTGACCAAATAGTAAGTGCTGTCCTTCTAGTACCCTACTCATATGAAATGATCAGATCTTTCTGCCTGTTACTACTGGTTATGATGTTGAAAAGCGATGAGATTCTTAAAAGCTTGTGAAGGCCTATTTCAAAACCCAGATAAAATCATAACTGTGAAAGAAAAATGTAAATTACTCTTATTCACTGTAAGAGAGTGAGTTGAGAAACATGATGGATTTATAGTTTGCTTTGTTAAAAAAAGGTGCTGAAAATTGTTTCCTATTTGTGTAGATTTTCCTTGGAAAATCTACTTATTTTATTCATCTTGAAGAAAATTCAGTAATCTCACCCCAGATTATAGTGTTTTGGAAAAGATTATGGGAAGACTTCAAAACAAAGATGAGATCTTTAAAAACTCATCAAAACAAAATATTTTGGTTTATCCACCAAGCAAAGATAGTTCAGATCAGTCTAATACCAATCTCACACTGTACCTGGCCTAACCTTTTAGGATATGGGAATAATATTTTTACTGCCCCAGCCTTCACTTTTCATTTTTTGAGCAGAATTATTAGCAAAATTATATCTCATAGGYTTTACTATGTTTACACCCTACTCTTGGTGTAATTTTCTGGATATTTTGTAAAAGTCTTTTTAATCTTATTTAGTCTCAGTAGTTTGGACACAAGGTTCTTCTCATGGGTCTTCAAGGAGTGAGTATATCTCCAAATATGCCCACCCTGACTCCAAAGCAACAAGGTGATTAAGCATTTTTTTTTGGCAAGCATCGCATGTCGAACTAAACTGCTTGAAAAGCTCTAAAGAGCAAAAACAAGTACTTCAAATCAAAAGAGCTATTTCGCAGGCCTGAGCAGATTTAGAGAACACATTCAGATTTCTGCCCTGCATGATTAACTTTGTATTTGTTCAGTTAAAAACTCAACCCACACTCTGTGTTATTGTTGAGAGCTTTAACCATATCTTTCTGCCTCACAAGCTGCCCAAATGCCGAGAATATAATCTATTGGTGGTGAAAAATGTGCTCTGCCTGCTCTGACACTCCCAGCATTCTCTTCCAAATTACCATAGGAACGTTAATTTGATTTTATACTTCCTACAGCACCATTAATTAGTTATCTCATATTAATTATAGTAATTATATACACACCTAGCTATAGGACTATTGGATAGTTCATAGGAGAAAAAAAAGTGAACCAAGATGTACTTGATGCGGAGCAGCTTCTCAGCTAACAGCTGCTATTGGTCACAAAACTGCTAGTTAACACTTGCCATGCTGCACAAAGGGATGCTTTCAAAAGTCAAGCTAATAAAAACTTTTCAATAGTTGCTAAACAAATTCATTCTGTCTGTGCATTTTCCTTCATCTCCTAACATAACTAGGCATCAGAATAGAATACTAATTTGACTAAACAGCAGTAGGAGAATCATCAAAGAGATGTTTTGAGGACATATTACAAGGGAACAAACAGAATATATTTCAGCAGAGGAAATGCAGTCTTTCCAAATCTAGGTCAACAAACTTGCTTTATATTTTTAGCTTTTAAAACTAAAATTAAATATGTGAAATATTTAATTCTGTGAGTCTGTGAGTAAATCTGTCCTGGGAAACAGTATTCCTACCATGCACTTGGGTGGGTGATAGTGTGAGATGGTTGTCACATAAGACCTACTTGTTATTGCTGCCATCTCCAGAAAAGKATTTTTGTCGATGGTTTAGACAGCAAAATACCTGCTGGTGGAGTGCTATATTTTTATGTGTGGTTCACAGGATGTCCCTAAACTGGCATCCAGAAGGTGTCTTTCCATCRTTCATGAAATGTGTTATTTGGCTTTCARTTGGTATTTTCTTCCCAGTTTGCTRTTTTCTTCAAAGTTGGCTGCAAGTTTCATTCATTCCAGGATAAGATGCCTACTAAAAATTTATATGACTTTGTTCAGTTTTACCTATTTTTTCTCTGTTCTGTCTAGTGGCCAAAATTATGGATCAGGTCCTTCATATACTGTGCAAGCATGGCAAGGTAAACACGTGGCATTTTAATCCTTTCAAATTCATGGTCCTGAACTCTCCCTGCTGTGGTGCTTGTGACTGTGAGACACTCAAGGACAGGTTCCACTGATCTTAAGGCCAGAAGAAACCACAAGATCATCTTCTCTGGCAAACTCTACATCACAGGCCAGTAAATTTCRTTTACTGGCACTTATGTTGACACCATTGAGACAAATCTTCCATAAAAGCATTAAGAARACATTTAAAGACATGAGGGTAACATATCTGCTTTTCTTTTATTGTTGTTGTTATTATTATTATCATTATATTTTAAATTTTTATCATCAAAAGCTATTCACCTCCACTGTTATAAAAAAAAAAAAAAAAAGGCTTTACTCTCTTTTTTTTCTGGTTATGCCTTTTTCTACTGTGTTGCAGCTGTCCATCTTTCCTTCCTGTGAAAGGAAGGGACCAGAGCCTCATCATGTCTAAATCTTTGCAGCTCCAAGTCTCTCCAGGAAGGCTTTTTACCCAATCYTCTTAATTTTTATGACACTTTTCCTTTTTACCAGATAATTAAATTGTTTGTGTAAACAGATTGGATCCCCTGCTTTGTTTTATATGCAAATTAGAGTTCTACATTGCTAGAAATCATACTTAACACTAAATTCATCACACAGCTTCTATCTTGGAAGCTGTATTGCCTTCTCATTCTTAAATWGTTCCTTCACTGTTGCAGATTTGTATTTTCCCATTTTTATTTGACAAGTCTGACAGGAATTGTGTATATCCAAAGGATAATGTCGATCTTGAAGTTAAAAAAAGATAAAAAGCCACAACATTGTTTAAGGATTGGTTCAATGCAGGTCCAAGGCCTGAATGTTTATCTTCATTCTGTTTATCTCCCTTCCCACTGTCTGTAATAAAAAGTTAGGCCAGCATATATTAAGTGTGTCAAGAATCTGTGGTTATATTGGGTGATTCTGATTCTAAATATGGAAAAAGTCTATTTTTTTTTCTAGTTGGAGGAATGACAAGAATGGCCTGTATTTAGTATCCAGGCCCAGATCTTTATTAGCTATCTCTGAGTTTTGGAAAACTTTACAACTTTCTGACTATCAGTAAAAAAAATGTCCTCCTGAATATATTTGTGGTTTCTTCTAAATTAAACCATTCCAGTTACCCAGCTGAGCAGTAGATGAGTACTATGAGAGTTTGATGGTCACCARTTAGCATAGCAAGCCGTGAACTGAAATTTGCTTTTCAAAAAATACTCACAGAATGCATCARAGTAATAATTTCGCTAAATTGCTCAGAATGGTCAAGTTGCACATTGCATAAATTATTTCTGAAACCCTAATCCAACAGCATGATCACTCCTTAAAAAAAGGAAATCTCCTTTAGCACAAGAAAAACCTTTAACAGGTACTTGTATTGGAAAGCAAAAATAATGATCTAGAAGGCAAACAGGAGGGAGCAAGATAGAAATTCTGACCAGAATCCACAGGACAAACACATCTTCTTCTATCTGTTCTTTCCTGTTTGTTGGAGATGCTTATTTCTGTCCACCAAATATCAAGAAGCCYAGAGTGAGTTAATTCCCGGGTTATGTACATAACCCAATTACTGACTGAAATATATACAGGATAGAGTCCAGGCCATAAAAGATACGTATCAGCCTATTTCTCTTATTCCCTTTCAAAACTAGTGCTTGTTAAAAAGTGTCTGTTTAAATAAAATACCCTTGGGAACATTGCTCTAGAATCATACTTCTYATCTCAATTTAGCAAAATTAATATCAACTTTAATTGGAAAACCTTTCAGAAATGCAACTGGGGCACACAAGATTTTTGGTTGTTCATGCCAAAGAATGACTAATGCAGTGGAAAGGATGCAGATGTAAAAYAACCTGTGGGCACCATGCCTGAACAGTTCATCTCATGTGAACTACACACACAAAACTGCCAATCAGAGGGGACATTAAGGGAGCTGTATTGGAGAAAGGGATAATTTCATGTCCTTCTCTGTAAGCAAGGATTTAAAAATGGGCTTGAATAGGTTACTGGGTTACAAGTGGATTAAAAGAGTCCTAGGAAACAAACTTTCCTAGGAAACAAACTTTCAAAGAAAAAGTTTTTTATTAACGTTTTCTAAGATTGTTAATTGCAGCAGAATCTGCCCTATTAGATGACCAAGATGATGCTGCCTCAAACTTCTATAGTGTGTATATATATAGAGAGAGAGAAAAATGACAGTACCTGTAAGTTGACCTCCTCAGTGGACATAGTGAAACTGCAGACAATAAAAAGGTTTCTAGGTAAAAAKAATACAATGATTGCTTAAAAGATCTTATTTATTCTCACTGAAGAATTRTAGAAGCATCCAGGGTTTTCTGAGGATATTGAAAAAATATAGACAGGAGCACTCCCTCTTACTACATCAGCTGGTTTACTGGAGAAAAATTGATGGYCTTTTGTATACAAAAGACATGAAGAATAATACATGTGTCCAGCAGCTTCTCTTTTGTCAATTAGCATAACAGCTGGTGCAAATATCAAATTAGTTTATGATCATATTTTCATATAGGATATGTGCTTCACCCTGTAGAATTTATTTCATAGAGTTTCCTAAGAGACATCAACTCTGGTTTTCATCCAAATATAAAAAAATATTGATAATTAAGTGGTGTGAATACCCAAGGTAATTTCATCATGCTGCCCCACATAAATACAGATTATTCTTGAACATAAAAAGTTTAAACAAATTTTGCCTCTGAACACACTGAAAAGCCACTTAAAGAGCTAACTCCAACCTAGCACATATTTTKAGTACTTAAYTGGTGTTTATTTAGATGGTTAATTYACAGCTCTAAGCAAACTTTTGGACTTTCATTCAAGTTTTGATTGATTAGAGTATCTCGATTTTTAAAGACTATTTCTGAGAAATCTATCTTTTTGTTCGATAATGATGACGTTAACCAGATTTTTCTGATGTTTAAATAATCATTACCATAAAGAAGAAGTTGCAAAACCTTTTTCTGCAGACAWCCCTCATCAGAACGGAACATAAAAACAAACAAACAAACAAACTCTGCAGTACTTTTAGGTCAATTTTGTCCTCTGTCAGTCAACTCTTTTTCTGTCAAGAGAACCACTACAAATTTCCTTCCAAAAGACAACTTTTACCCCATTTTAATAAAGGATACAAAAGGAAGCGAAATGAGAGACTATACAAGTGTTGCCTTGAATGGGGAAAATAAATTTCTGTTCTGTTCTTCGCATCTGTCACTTAATTTATGCTTTGGGACAAGCCACCTTACCACATGTTTTCCCCTCTTTATGCCCCTTTTTATTGTTTTATTCTCCATTTAGGAGAATAAAAGGAGCAACAACTGCCTTGCAAAATGTAATCCTTTCCAGTACTGTATATAAAATATATTAAAAAATTGAAACAAGATRTGAGGCAGCTTGAAAGGAGCAAATGCAGTCATGATCCTGTGGTTCCTCAGACAAATTTGATAATGCATSTCAGGTAACCTCTCATTCAGACCCCATTTCCTAACAACCTCCCTTCTCAGTCAATGAAAAACTTCTGAATGAATAAACTGACATTATGACATTTGCCAAACTTCAATTTTGCCTAGTAAATTAGCAATAGTTTCAATCTTGTATTTCCATTGGTTAGACTAAAATAACTGCAGTGAATTTCTATCCTGGAGGATATAAAAACTCTCAGATTTTGACTGTACAGGTATCTCTCCAGACAGACTTATTTTAGCTTAAACACTGAAGAAAAGGTTAYGTGAGGCAAACAGGAAAAAAAAAAGGAGACAAGAGTTAAAGAGGTTGTTTTAAACTTGCTAATAGAAACTGGAGAGGGCGTTTTTATTTTTTCTCTGTCTTTTAAGATATTTAATAGTAGTGAATGCTTTTTCTGGAGGTGGCTTTTTGTAGATATTAAATGTAACAAATATAGCAGGGAGTGCTTTTGAAACACCTGAYGGATTTAAACAGTGGGAAGAAAAAGGAATAGGAAAAGGATGGGGGAATAAGATATTTCAGATTAAATAGGTTCAGAGCCATTTTCTCCTATAGGCACAGAGACCATTCTAAGAGCCAAAAATACCCTGTTGCAGGCTACCGTTCTGTCTGCAGAACTCCATTTTCCATAAMGAAATGCCTCCTCTGATGCTTTGCATATTTTRTTTGTATTCACAAWTCCTGCATAATATTCCTTTAAAGGCCYTCAAAAATAAAACAAATAAAAGATKRATTGTAAAATAMGCAAGAGAGCCTTTATCTGCTGAAATCTAAATTCTYRRTGAAGATKAACCAGATCCCTGCAAAACAATTGGACAGAAATAATTTCCCATGATTCATCCTCACTTAAACCATACGTAAGTTTCGTCTTACACTGAACAGTAGGTTCATCCCCATTCATTGGAGGATAGTTTACATGTGTGAATTTACATAAATGATTCTATATGTCTTTCTAACCTGACCAGATGGAGCCCTGAGTGACTTTGAGACTTCCTTTGTGGAATGCAAAGACAAAATCTGTTTTCAGATTTTCATTAAGTTTACAATTCACCCTGTTTTTATTTCTACTTTTAAAAAAGTACCTTCTTACTTCTCAAAAATAAATAGGGGCTGGGTTTGGGGTGAGAAGTGTTAATCTTGTAGCAATCTTTACTTTCCATACAGATTCCAACAGTTCAAASTTAATTTGAAGTTCACTTAGGATTAAAGCCAAACCAGAGGAGAATAAAATGACAAAGACAGGAGCTTTAAAAAAATCTGAATAAAGTCATTGTCATTCAAAAGACTTTCAAGTTTATCTGTGATCAACTAAAGTATTTTCATCCAGCAATCAGTATTATTATTACTATTAATATCATTGTTATTATTGGCAGTATTATTGTCATATTTCCAGATGTTTTGCTGCATATGGATGCTCACTATCTTGTTAACATTAATAGACAAGCATAAATGACTTTGTCCTTACACGGAGATTATAATAAGACCTTAAAGAAGCATTTGGGGTATTTATGAATTAAAARACATTCCAGGTAGATGCAAGCCTTGAAAAATTGCTTTGCCAGCTTTCATCTGTGTTGAACTCAGATGAAAATTACTTTTTAATCTAGCCAGACTAGTTATTGTTCCACCATCCTTCATCTCAAAATATGATCAATACTTATTTATTATATGCATTTTAAATTATGTGTAAGGTTACTAAGGATGGGTTCATATGATGAGCTCCCTGAGCTCCTGCATGTTCTTGGAGCCATCATCATGTCACTATTAAAAAGTGCAAATTAGTGGCTTCTATCCATAGGCAGTCATAAAATTAGGGAGGGAGGAARACAGATCTTATGACAAGTTTTTACCTATCTGTTAAGACAGCACTGATCTCTACAACCAAACTGTCTGTTAGGTATCAAATGGTGCAACATTTTTATTTTCGATCCATAACAGGAAAACTGTATTGGATTGTAAAGTAAGTCAAAACCTACCACTTTCCTAGAGATGTACATGAGCTCTTTAAAAGGAACTGAAATAAAATTCCTGTTTTGATTTGAACTGCAATTTGTTTATCAATTCTATCTGAGGTTTTCTSTATTCTCACAAAAGATTTTGCCTCAGTGCTCAAGGTTGTAAGAATCTGTTTCTCCTTGGGAATTATTTATCTCAATTTATACAAATGTAGAAAAAAAAACCAGTAGTGACTGAAATTTCAATATGATTAAACAAAACCACACACCTGCAAATACAAAATGTCATTGCTGAGGCTCTCATGGAAGACAATACCTCTTCTGATAAACATTACCCTTTTGACAGTACAGGACCAGCCTTTCTACTTACCTATAATGAGGCCATTTCCTTGAAATCGATGGAGCTTCTCTCATTTTCACCCATATAAAACTGGAGTCCTTTTCCCCTATCTCTTGAATCACAGAGATRATTTCCTTTTCAGAATGTACTTGTGCTTTTGTTGAAATAATTTCATATGCTCTGTCTTACCTACCTTACAAATGTATCTTTAGCCATTATAGCACTTTCAGTGAGTGGGTGGGCGGTGTGTCTAATGTGCATCTGTTAATATTCACACTGTCTTCTGTGGTGTTCCTGCCATGTTGCTAAAATCTGCCTTGAATCTCATTAATTCCAGCTTATATTTGGAGGTGTTTWTTCAGCGGTGTCTATCTTTACAAAAATAATGTGTATTTTATCATGTGGTTGCTACACAGATGATCACAGTGGAGTTTGCAGTCTATACAGCTTCTGGATAAAAGCAGACTGAAGTTTTTATTTACTTGGGACCTTGCTTTTTAAGTGACTTCTTGACCCCAAGGAAGTCAAATATGACTTTTTTTTTTTTGTCCTTAAGGATAGATAGATTTTCTCTGTTCATTTGCTTCAATTACAGTAAAACGTTGAAACTTTGCTGAGACATAGGAGAGAAAAGAAAAAAAAAAAGAAAAGCCAGGGAGAAACAAAAGTGATAATGCTCCAGAATGTTTAGTCTTACTATTATCATGTCACAAGATGTCACTAAGACTGTGTGAGCTGTCCTAAACATCTAAGCAGCTTATTTAGGAATTCTCTTGCCTTGCCTTGCCTGCCTTGCCTACTGGCTCCTTCCAAGAAGGTTTAGATTCACCATTTCATACACAATGCAAAGTCCTTCCACATTTAGATAATCCTCGTAATTTTTTATAAAATAGGTAAGAAATTGACTGTGGATRAATTGAATGTTTTCTCCTTCACCGTCTACTAGGCCAATTACTCTATCACTTTGAGGAGAGAATGATATTTACTGTGTGCTGGAAAGAATGAGGAAGAGATCTGCACCGTCCTGTAGTGAAAGTGATTCCTAAGAAGGAATCAGATTGGAAATAGATGAGAGAGCATTTTATCTCTGTAGTGTCACTTCTTGGTTTCTTATGTTGAGATAGTCGTGGGAAGAAAACAGGAAAGGATTAAATGCAGTAGTGAATAATAAGAAATAATTCTTTCCTTTTCTTCTTCTCATTCTTCAGGTTGTCATTAATGTCCTCACAGGTTTGACTCTGTTCMCAGCTGTTAGAGTAGAAAGGGATTTTCATCAACGCTCTGTTTTGGTAAATAAGCTACACTCTGCTGTCCTTGACCATGAAAATATTTCCTTGGTGTGCCTTGTGCTTGTCTGGTAAAGGGCTTACTAGGAAAGAATTGTTCCCTTTTGGTATTTGTACAAAACCCTAAAAATAATTTTCCCATTAATACACTATTTTGCTGTGTTATAACTATTTACTGGTAATACGAAATAATGAAAGTRCTAAAGAGATCTATGACTTCTCTTCACAAAATAAATTTATCATACTGATTTCCTTCAGGGAACCTTTAATTTTCTTGGCAAAGACTTGGTTAATTTTGCTTCCTTGTTTTTCTTTTCCCATGGTGGCCATTAAACTCAGCTATTCCACACAACACATGTGRAAGCAAGGAGGACAATATTGGAGACAAAAAAAGCTCTTGAAGTTTGCAGTCTTCATGTCTGTGGCTAAAAGAAACAGGTCAATCTGAGTGTACAGTTGTATTTTAACCCCTCTGATCTTAACTGTCTTATCAGGACCAAGTTTTAAAATTGGTTGAATTATGATGTCACTGAAGGTTTTATACTAGTTTGCTTTCATACAGGAAATATAAAGTTGTCTTCTAAGATATATTTTTCTTTAAGCTTTTGAAAATTGAAGTGAGAAAAGGGTGATGTCCCCTAGAAACTTTCTAACATACAATATAATATTGTTATATTGTGTATTATTGTATTGGGAAATAATATTTTGAGTGAGAGAAGGACTGAACACTTTTTTGAAGTTTTTTCCATCCAGTCTTATGTTCATTCTTCAAGCATCTCTCTTCAAGCAGAATCTCTCATGGCTCAGTATTGTTCCTCATCACAAAATCCCTGGATACGTAGTAAAAAAGAGAACCTACACTAGGAAAAGTATTTTATAGAAACACTGATATATGGTTGTTTATGTATGTGTATATGTGTTTAATATTTTTTATTATTAACAATATGCATATTGCTCTATTACCAAATTTTGGTAAAAATTATATCTCAAGAAGTAAGTAAATTTAAGAAGGTACCAATTAGTGTTTTACTTTTTGGAATATCCTTTGCCTAAAAGCATCTTACTTCCCCGGACGTCCATCTCATTCTTAAGATCTGACCCTGCCACAAAAAATTCCTATCATAGCCACAAGCAACCAGAAAAGTAGGTGKATACATTAAAAATTCCTCTTTCCCCTCTGAAAACATAGAGAAATGAAGACAGATGAGTCTGAAGCTGATACAAGTGAAGGAGAATGGTAAAGCTCTAAGACAAATGTTATGACTTGGCTTACACAGGAAGACACAGGAACTCATCTTCCATGGGRTAGATAGGAAGATAAAGAGTTCTTTGGACCCACATTTCAGATGGGAGTAAAAGACAGAAAAGAGTTCCTACAGGGCTTCATGAACTGAAATGGCCAGGGTGCAGTAGTGCCTTAAGACCAAGACACTCTCAAAACCCAACTTCYTACACTTTCAACTCACCTAAAATGCCTTTAGATCCCATCTGCAGTTGTAGATCCCATCTAAGTAACTTGGGGACCCTCCTTGGATGTAGGACTGTGTTCTGCATCTTCCCAGCACTGGGCAGAAGACAACACTGTGGGAACAGACAGGATCCCAGGAGGACATAGGAGCAGGCACAACATGCCCTGATCCTCACAGGTGAGTGCTCACTACCAAAGATTTGGGTTCTTYTTCTAGCTGCAGAAGTCTTTAATTGGTGTAACATTGACAGCCTTCATTTTACTCTTCTGAAACCTCTCGCTTGTGTACCTGCAATCTACCTGCTGTCTCTTGCCACCCTTCACCTGTGCACTCCAAGGGTGCTGTGGCATTTTTTGCCTTTATTTCTGTGCTTTTCTGTTGTGACCTTGCACTTGCAATTTATTAGCASTTGTTACATCAGTTGTGACAGTTGTCTCTTGGGAAGCAATTGCCGCTGCTGGGTGAATTGCCCTCTTCTTTCCCTGCTTCTTTTTCTGCTCCTTGTTTTGTAGCTTTTAGTGTGTAACTTTATCAGATAAAGAAGAAAAGAAAACTTGGTGCAGTATAGCCATTTAGCAATGGGGTAGTAATAAGCATTATTCAAAAATATGTATACCCAAAACCAATAAGTGTACAACACCAGCACCTAATTAAAGCTTTCTCCCGTGAGGACCACCAGTGAGTGTCATAGGTGAGAATGACCCACAGGTAGGACATATATAGTAGCCATGCATCTATGAAGCCTTGACATTATATTTACAGTCCTGATCTGTTCTACAGTAACAGTTTGTGTGGTTTCTATGTCCTATTAAAACAAAATTATTCCTTTTTCCTCATTTTTTTAAACTCCAGCTAAWTTGTATATTGCAGAGTGCACGATAGTTGTTGACAATATTTTTTTGTTATGTAAKATATATTCCTAACCTCTTTGAATCTATAGAAATACTGGTGTRTACTTAAACTATTTATATCTCTGAACACATCATTTTTCTTATCAAGTTGTCATTGCATTTGCTGATCTGCTTGACTGGTTATTGYAGATAGAGTAAAAATATTCAGCTGCCAGGTAGAACTGGAAAAAAAAAAAGCAGATATAGAAAACAATAAWAGCAAGTTGTTCTCAYATTCCACATTTTCCCTGATCYTGCTGATAACTGATAGTGCTGTTGTGTTTTGGAATATTTAATTATATTTGCAATGTGCCAGCTATAGCATGACATATTAGAACATTTTTGCCAAAAACTTTTATTTTTGCATGTGCAAATATACTCTAGCAATGTGGTCTTGATGCATTATTTTGTTGGGTGGTAAGAACGTTCTGCACATCAAATTGGCCCCCCATTCATRAGCTACATTAGATGATGCCTGAACTTTCATACAGATATTAGCAATCTGTGTCACTATATTAGCCTGTAGCTAAYTGGAAGGAAAATAAACATTTGCAAGTTCTAAAAGATATGTTCCACTGATATTCTTCACTGACTGTCTTTTACATTGAGCTGATCACCAGTGATAATGCAGAGAAAATTCTCTTAGACAACCATATTTACACTTGCTATCACCATATGCTAAGTAGCTTGTGCAAATGTTACTCCCAAACTGAATAAATTGCTTGACTAATTACTGCATTATTGCAGACCATAAATGATCTGGCTTTACATTCTCTCTTTTATCAATTAACAGTTCATAATTCTTAATATTTCACYATTTGATTTGCTCACTCACAGATCAAGAATCTTTTCTTTGGACTGACATAGAAATAAAATAATTGCTGATTCCAAAAGCATAAAGGTAAAGATATTAGTAATCAGAAATGCAAAAGCAAAATAGCACTTTCTTTAAATATGAAATGGTATTTATATTTTATCGATTAACCATTGTGTTTTAGCAGTGAAATAATCTATCTTGCAAAACTAAGCCAGTTCTCATAATTCTTTTAGATGCACCACAGATTTGTCAGATAAATAATAGTTGTAGCAATTWTTGGCACAGCTAAACTGAACTCCAGGGGAGCCAACAGTTTTTGACTGGAATGAAAATATAAAGAAATCACTTCAGATAGGTTCTTGCTGATTATCCTCTAGTCTGACATTTTACCAAGTTTAGCTAATTGCTTGTTCTATTAAAATCAATAAAAKTTTTGGCTTTGTGGCCACCAGGATCAAGACTTACCCATAAATTGGATTAATGTTCTCCATAGTACAAATCTTTTCTGACAGATGCACTGCTACATAATATTTCACAGATTAGTAGAAGTTAAAACAGAAAGTACCTTTTATGTTGCATCCTGTTTACTACCGGTAAGCCCTTGCAGCTTACCTTTTACTTTTGTTGGCTTAAAGCCTACCTTCCAAAAAGACATCTGATCTCGACCTGGACATAGACCATTTCTCTTTCTGCTGTCATCCGACAGTTAATCATCCTCACTCTTAAAAACAAAAGTCTAACACTTATTTGTTTTTGTTTGTCTGAAGCATAAAGCTTRGCGGTTGCAAATTTGTGAGGGGAAAAAAAAAGAAAAAAAGTTGTTATGTAGAAACTAAACAAACTGATTTCATTTGGTCTCTCATGATAAAGCTGCTTCTTACAAAATGGTGCTGCAGATTTTTTTCACCGAATTCCCTTTCCAATTTTTAGCTGCCCTTAAGAAGAACAAAAATAAAAGGTTACTCTCTATCGGTACTGGATGCTATGGTGCCTTGCACAGTGTCCCTCCAGATCCTTCCAGCTAATTTTTTACTTACACATCTACAGATGGGATTAACATGTTGGTGGCACAGTTTTGCATTACTTATGCATTACTTATGCATTACTTATGCATTACTTATGCATTACTTATGCATTACTTACACTGACTCCATACATTCTTTCAGGTGTGGCTCTTAAAAAACATATTTTTCCTTGTTATATGTATAGTCTTCATCGCTGCTTGTCATAATTGCTCACTCTTCCAGACATGAGATAACTTCCTTTTTTTCTTCTTCTTTTCTTACAAAAATGAAGTGTGGCATTGGGCTAGTCCCTGAAAACCTATTGAGTATCGAGCCTAAGCATCAGACATTCATTGTAACTATGATGCATCTTATTCAAACCCTATCTCAGATAGTCAGAGATTTTGCTCTTTTATTTCCTCGGTTAATTTTCTACAACCTATAACTTGTCCTTTTGGGTGACAGCAATTAATTCCTTTCTGTATTTKCTAAATACTGAATTTTGGTTTCTGATTGATCCACTCTTCATTGAGMCAGTGAAGGTTATAACTATTGTTGTCCTCTCGTATAGATGCAGATATTCATGGAATTTAATTACTTCGGCTCTTTTTAAAGAATTTGCAGTTTTCACCTTTTTTCCTCTGGCAATTTTCTCCTTGTACAATTCCCTTCTAATTGTTCTCAAAACTTGGAAAGTAGGCTGGTATTTCTGCTTTAAATGATGACAGATGTATGAGTGGCTGAGTGATGACAATGGCCAGTTGTCCTGCAAGTTCTTTTGAGCATGGTGGCTATTTCAGGTCTCTCAATATTGGGGCATTTACAYCAGTGCTTTATTTAAATGCAGGCACAGAGAAAATGGCTTGGCTTGAGGAAAGATGCTGCAGAYCTTGCCACATTCTCTCCCTTCCAGATAGGATTTGCCCACTACAATGTATACAACTTCAGTCACAAGACAAAGGGTTAGATTTGAAGCTCTTGTACTTAGATTAGACTCGAAAATTGAATTGATATAAGAGTCTATCGAGATTATTTTCTTCCTATTCACAGAAAGTATAACCTTGTTTCATTAGGCAACCAAGAACTTTCCATTCAATGATTAATTACTTTTCGTTCATAATAATCAGAAACGGAAAAAAATATTTGTGAGTATGGATTCTTTTTTCTTTTCATTGTTAAAAATATATAGTGTATAATGCCTCAAAACTATAGTGAAGAATTGCTTCTAGCTGCCTGAGACTTCCTACATTAATTTTCTGCAAAAAGAATTGTCTTGCACTGAGCAAGAGAACAACATTTTACCCACCTGCCCTCTCCTTGCAAACCTTAGATGAGATTCTTTTTCGCTGATGCCTATGAGGAATCAGCCAACACATGATGGGATGGTTCTGAAGCAGCCATGGGCCATTGATTTCATTTTTTGCCTGTAAAGAGAAAAGTCATTGTCTTCAGAAAGCACCCATTTGTTCAGCAGCTACCTGTGTAATCTTTCTATACATGTCACTGTCATCCTTCTTTTTAATATTCCTGCTACATTTTTTTTTGTGATCAGCTGCTATTAGACTGTTAGAATATCAGTTTTATCTTCTTACATATTTGTTGTATAGCACCTATAGTTGCAAGAAGCATGATCCTGACCTCTTTTATAAATAACAGCATGAGCCCCAGCTCTTGAGGTGGTATGTATTTGCTGAAGCCTTTGTATATATATATAGCAAAGATATATTTGGCTCACCACCAACCATATGGGTGTTTTTGTCTCTGGCTACTTTAAATAAATAATCCAAAGCCTGTCACTGRTTTCAGTGAGATTTGGGTAAGGTACTATATAATAATACTAAAAGGGGATTATAACAAATGACACTSTTGGTCCAATTTGGGTCCCTCTAGGCAGAATTTGTTTCATGTAAGGTTGTTACCATTGGAAAGGTAGAAATAAAAAAAAACACCCAACGGTCATCAGAGACCTTTTCAGTTTTCTTGGAAAGGTGTCAGGAAACATGTCATTTTATTTCATTAATATTTCAATGGCGTGGCCTAGAGATTGATATCTCATAAAGGTCTTTGCTCAGGGTCTGACCCTACATCTCGCAGCAATACCAGGAGCTTTCTTCTTGCCTTTTCTCCATCAGCCTAGTAGCTGATACTTGGTCACCTCATCTTTTGCCATCAGGCATGTCAGGGGCTAAATATCAACACACAGTGAAACCTGTTCTACAAAGAAAAAAAACCCTCCATAACAGACGTGTCTCTAAGTCTGTGATCTATGAAAAACTGAAGAGGCTGAACTGAAGAGTTGTTAAAAAACAACTGATTTTGTTTTAGACTATAAACATCATATCTGTCTGATTTCAGAAGTATGTCATTGAATTAGGAAGGTCTCTGCATTTTACAAATCTCCCAAAGCATTTCTGAGTCCTGCAACATGTTTAAAGTCTCAAAGCAGTTTTGCAAATTAAGTTAATGAATCTAGAGTGAAAAACTCCAAGTATTTCACTTGTAAATTCTTACTTTCTGCCTATAACACAGGGATAAGGAAGGATTTACAAAGCCAGTGCCRTCAAGCACTGAAGTATTTTAATTTTCAGTATGCCTACTGGCTGTATTTGAAAGAATGAGCAAGCAGGAAGCTAGCAGTGTGACCTCAAAAATCCAAAAGGTAACACGCTTCCAGCAGAAAAAAAAGGAAATTATGAAGGAAGCTGAGGTTTGCCCATGAGAATTTCTCCTATCAATGACACAGCAGTGTCACAATATGTCCATTCATCTTTTTTTTTTTTTTTTGGTAAATATTAGAATAAAGCAACATTATCTAGGTGATCAAAGGCCATTAATTTCAATTAGCAATTTTCCTTGGAGTTTACCATCTTTGCACCCTGTATATATCAGGCCACATTAATTGAGGTGAAGACCTTGGTTAGGGCAAGACCAAGGTAAAATGGTAGCAAACTCGTTAAAAATTAGAATTTATTGTGTTAATCCCCCCAAATAAAGAATATTAAGCACCAAAGTTTTTGGTGTATTTGTCAAAGAATTTGTGAAACCTATATGATCTCAAAGGATCATTAAATCATAATCTTGCATTGTAGATGGAAATCTTTTCCCCTACTTACAGCTAATTTCCATGACAATAGTGTGCAACATTCAGTTAACATTTAGACTTGATGATTACTGCTATGTGTTTCAGCGAATATACATTAAATTGTGCATACCCTTGACTGGTTTATTTCAGACCTGTTAGTATTCATTTTTCAAGAGACTTTGTTGCAGTTCAAGTTAGTATAAATAGCTCCTAAAAAGTAGAGCAATTTTTAGATTTATTCATTTGAATCCACATGAAAACTATGAGAAGAGTTTGTATCTACCTAACTTTGTCTAGTGTAAATATCCATATGTTTTTAGGTAGAAATAACTGTCTCCATAGGCCTGCTCAGCCTAATCAAAATGACCGGGACATGTAACCATTACTACTGCAGGAGGACACAGGGCTCCTGCAAGATATTTGCCATATCTGCCAGGTGTGTTTGCATATCCCAGCTGCTGTAAGACTCCTGAAGGCAGCCGAACTGAACGTGGAAGTCAGTAGAATTCAAAGTTCACCTTCCAAACGACTGCTAAACTGTTGTGAAGCGTTCTTTGAAGGGTATCTTACAGCACAGAGATCATGACTATGACTTATTCTGAGAAGGACTGGTTAAATAGTACAGTCTGGATGCTATATTTCAATGTCAAGCTTTACAGGAATGAAATGCATGAAAATCATAGCAAAATCACTTGTTGAAGAARTAAAATGGCTCTGTTCACAGACTTTCCAGATGGTTTTGCAGACTGAAGTCCTTAACCTTTATAAAGCACCAGTTTGTTGTGATGCGTTATGGATGTTTCATGTGAAACCTACAAAATCTCAATTTGTACATACTTCATACTTTTTTATAGCCATGGCACCAAACATTTATTAATGTAAATAACTTTTAGCTGCTAATAAGATCATTCCATCAAGAGCCCACATYCATAAGGAACATTAAATCACTTCCTTATCCTTGTGATAGAGATGCTAGGCAAATATCATTTTAATGTTAATATTAATATCAATATCATTAAGTGATTCATTCTTCCATATTGTCTGACATATGAGATATGCAAAGCCAAGATGATRTAGTCCAGCACTGCAGATGAAGTTTAAAGGCCTTGCAGCTTTTCAGAAAGTACATGACATCATGCAACAAAAATTGCAAACTCTTGGACAATAGTGTTTCACTTTGGCAGTGCAAAGGGGTAGAGTTTAATTTGAAATCATCTACCTATAGATGTGTTAGAAGGTCATGAGTTGCCTGAGTTTAATTCTGTTGGTACCTTCCAAACAGCTTGCCTGCTACACCTTTTCCTTGCAGTGATCAGCATGCAAGAAAGTGTTAAAGACCGGCAAAAATGCAGCTATCCAGTAGTAAAATAATTACTTAGCAGTAAAATAATTAATTAATTTACTTAGCAGTAAAATAATTCCTCTTTGCTCCCACAGTGCAAATCTTGCTGTGTAGAATTAGTACATCAAGTAGCTATCTTAAGCATAAGCTCAAAAAAAAAAAGGAAAAAGGAAAAAAAAGTGTTTCTTTTCACTCTATCATCTACCATTTTGATAAATCTTAAAGTATTCCTTCAGGGAAGGGAAATATAATTTACTCTCACAATAGCATTTCTGCCTTTGTATTGTATAGYAATCTGCAGACAGACCCATCAAGATTAAATAAATGTTGTTTTTAATAATGAATGACTGCATACCAACACAGTGAAAAATGAAGGCAACTGATGTATTATTCCGTTACATGATCCACAGCTATCTGAAGCCAATCAGATTGTTGATTCTGTTGAGCACAATGTCTGCAGATCAAACTGTAGTATTTTCAGGAGCTATTTTTTGCAAATCATTTAGAAACAAGTTCTGATAAGAATTTTCAAGAGGCATGAACGTTCAGCCTGCTGATAAACTCTAGCAAACAGACAATGCATATGTAAACATTTATAGGTCAATGTTTATCATATTACATAATTCCACTTTGTAGAATTTTCCCTTAATAGATTTTACATCACTCAAATATCACTTTAAAAACTGTTGAAAACTGTTTTCACTTATTGTCTAATATCCAAACTGGCAGGGAATTTAACAGCAGTAGCAAAATAGAGGACTGCTCTTTGAGTAAAGAAAATTATCTTCCAGAAATTTTGTTATGCTGTTGCAGTATTTCTACTGGCATTATATTCTGCCAAAAGTGTAAGATTGGAMTAAGAATTTTACTGAATGGCATTAGATGGCAGTCTTGGATGCACTGTACAAGCAACGTTGAATGTACCAAAATTCAGAAAATGGTATGCTGGATAAAAGCAGCTTCTGCAGCTGTACTTGGCATTCTTGTTTGAATGGGTTTAAATCCCATAACTTCTGTCATCAGCCACMGTAATAAAGTGCTGGTCTGAATAACATAAAAAAAAAATGTTTAAGATCCATTGGAAAATGAGGGGATTATTTTTTAAATTTGAGTAAATGGCAGTAGGTACTTTTCATGGGCAATTTTTATTTTTTTTTCTTTTTCCAGTCTTCGCTTTTATAAATAGACACACACCTTCTTGAAGCCTCCAGAGTCTTTTCAGCTACAGACCCTTAGAAACTCCTGTAAGTATCAGAGATGTTAAATAAGCCCCTTGGAAATTAGCTATTTTCTCTGAAAATTTTCCCCCATCCCGCCAATATTTTGTATTTCTATTTTCAATATTTTCCCTATCCTGAGGAGTGCAAGGAAGCCCTATGCCACACTTCTACGTGCAGACACCTCCAATTATGGCAGCTGCCRATATATTCACAGCATCTGGTCAACGCATATGGTTTCTGGCCATAACTCCTTATTCATGGCCAGTGTCCTTGCAGTAATGACTTTGAAAACTGGTGGAATGTCAAAGTTGGAGGCTGCTTACACGTACACTACATTCAGGACTGGAAATAGCAGCGTTTATCTGCTCTGYGCATTCTTTGATGTGTTTCATGCTGGACTGTTGTCTAGCTCATAAATTTTTCACAGTTTGGGGGTTCTTGAATTTCCTGGCCAATATCTCAAGCAAACTTTTCAGCTACATCTTTATATTGTGGTTGCTTTTTCATGGAAGCTGAAGATTGATTTACAGGTATCTAGGCTGTAGGTAGGTGTCAAACTGCCACCACAAGTTAGCAAATTAATGCTTAGCCTAAGCATTAAAAGTCCATTTTAATTCAGGAGTCAGGTTTGAAGTAAATCATATGCTCATCCCTCCAGGCTCCAGTTCTCACTGGATAGAGGTTGGACCATGTGAGCTGGACTCCTTATGGCAAAAACTAAACTGGTGAGTGAGCTCAAGCAGTGCAACTAATGGGCCCTCAACTACTTAAAGACATTCAGTCCTTGGGACAATACTGAACAGTTACAGTACAAAGGAGACTACACAAGTAACAAGGAGGGGAAAAAAAAAGCCAAATATATTTTTATATTTTTTATTATTGTTTTATTAATATCAATGTTGTTAATAATAATACCTCCTGTAGCATTTTTCYTCAGTTGGTGTCACAGAGCTTTGCGTAACAGGATTTTGTCATTATTCCTACACTATGAATAGAGAAACCAGACATAGAAAAGAGGAAGTGCCTTGCAAAGGTCACCTTATAGATCTTTATTAGAGCCAAAAATTGAACCAAGACCAATAAAATTACATTCTAGAATAGCATTTACTAGGCCTCTTTTGGCACAACTTATTTGTCTGGTGTGACTTGTATAACATACCTCATTATTAGGATTTATTATTAATGGTAATTATTTCTTGTTACAAGAGCAAATATTATTTTGATTGAAGAAGCTGAGTTCTGTGTAATGTTATATTAAAGTATGTAAACATATATACATGTTTATAATGTTATAAAACTCTGTGTAATGTTATATAAAGAAACCCTAATCCTACTGTGTTCTAGGTTCTCTAGGTGGGCCAATATACCCTATACCTCTAACAAGGCTGGGTCTGGTATACTGGCACAATACTGAATAGATATAACATAAAGGAGAATCTTGAAGGAGAGAAAAGAGAGGACAATCTTACTGAAGGAAGCAAAATGTACTAGAACTGTATTAAAATTGTATTAAATACCCATATACATCCTTACAGATTAGCTTATCATACATTGGTATTTTAATTATCTTGATGAGGCAACTGTTTGCATGGATACAAAACAAAAACAGGATACAGAAAATGGACTATAAGGAACTAGAGAAGTGAAAAAAATGGCCCATATATTTCTTCACTTTTTTTTCTTTCTCTGAAAAGGGAACTGTGATTTTGCTATGAATAAGTAACTTTGAGACATTTAGCTAGAAAGTGCTGTGTAAGAGCTAGATATTTTTATAAATTACCTCAGCCTAGAATTTCCTAAAAATAACAATAGCTCTGTACGTTCAAATTAAGAAACTTTTAAAATGTCTAAGAAGGCAGACTTGTTCAGGTCCCTGAAGGCTTGCTGCTCAAAATCAGATGGATGCCAAAAACTTTTAGAGGCTTTGACATAGTTAGGTTCAAAAATATATGCAAAATCTGTTCTCTGCAACTGTAGATCAGTCTTGACTGAATTATTACAAATGTAGTAAATGCAGTGAATCCTTTTACATAATTCCTTTATGTTGTTGTTGCTGTTGTTGCTTCGTTGGAAAGTCCTGCAGATTTTTAAATTTATTTTATTTTATTTTATTTTATTTTATTTTATTTTATTTTATTTTATTTTATTTTATTTTATTTTATTTTATTTTATTTTATCTCAATGGTTAGAGAGTGAAATTCACAGTATCTAAGCACCTCTATAGCTCTCTCAATCTTGATTTTATTTTTTCTTTGGTTTACCCACCCCTCTCATTACTAACTTCATACACTTGCCAAGTTCCTTTGTTCTGCAATGCTTGATTGTGACTGAAATGAGGCCTTCAAAAGAAACCAACTGTGTTTGTATGAAATATTCATGGGCCACCTACTAACCAGGAAAAAAAAAGAATGACTTCCTCTTGAGTACAGTCAACTCTTAAAATGACCCAATGTCCTGAATTACACTGAAAATGATCAGGATTTTGAAAATATAAATAATAAGGGGAAAACGAGAAGGAAAAAACTTGGACAGTGATCCAGCAATTAGGTCTGCATGATGATAGAGGAGGACAGTGCAATAGAAAAACTGGTTTCATTCACCAACCCCATCAAGGAGTCGGCAAATAAAGTGGTAATACTGTTTTTTGTGACAACTCACGTGCTACCCAATAGGACAGAATAGCAGTTTAAAGATCAGTTAAAACAATTAGAAAACTACATTTTATTTTATATGTGGCTTAAATAAACTCCTTAATAATGGAGTTTCTCTGGGCTGTGCTTCAATAGGCTATTAAKGTTTTGTTTGTTTGCTTGCTTGTTTGTWTGCAGGCTTCATGTGCGAAATATAGYATCCTTGTCTAAATTTTCCCTATATAAAAATATAGGGAAGGGAGATTATCTTCTGCAGTCTCACATATATATMTCAAACTCTTGTTTACAGTAATTCCAGTGATTTTCACAAGCAGAATAATGTAAAATCAATTCTTTCTTCCTGTTTATTTTGGATTTTCACATCTGAATTTACATCGCTCCTGCTTTTACCTTTCCCCCAATTTTTTTCAATCTGGATTTTTCAACAAAGGTCAGTGGATAATTACCAAAAGCAAAAATTATGTTCTTTGTAGTAATTACAAAGGAAAAATGTGGTGTTTGCTAGGAGTTAGGAAATCACTGAAGCCTATGGATCTCAAGTACCAACAGACCTTCTGTTTTGGCAGTCATTCAAGACAATATTTAACAGTATGAGGTACAACAGAATATTTCAAAATGACTGAGGACTACTCCAAGTTCCTGATTCTTTCTGCATATGGGAGAAATATAAAGTGGTCTTTGTCTCTTTTAATACTAGCCAATATTTGAATTAATTATCTAAACTGCCTGTAAAGCCAATAGAGAAAAGTAAGAATTCCTGCGGATGATCTGTCTCATCCTAGAGTATACTTTTAAAAGAGAGTTAGTGAATCAGTTTTCTGAAGTGGATATTTGTCTATCTGTATTAGCAGAGAAGCTCAATTACCTTAAATGTAAGCGTCTACGTAACAGACATCTGCAGCAACATGAGATTAATTCCCCTCATAAATGACCAAATTCTGAGGCTACAGAGTTTATTTATAGGATAAAATGTTATTTSAGTGACAGAATGTTATTTATGAACCAAAATAAATCCATTATGTACACAAGATTTTGTCCAAATTGAAATTGGCATGTTCTTATGGAGCCAATATTAGTTTTGAAGAGGTAGAACTTTCCAAMCAACTTTTACTGGACTGGACGGTCTCCCACCTCCTGTATGCTCTCACGGTAAGTATGAAACTACAGCAGTGACTTCTTGATGGGCTTCCCAGTTCTACGGAATTCCACATGCTCTATTTTTATGATATTGTGATATATTATATTACGTGGAATATTATGCTATTACAGTATTTTATTTAGTTCCCTGGAGGCTGACCTGATCAGTACTTAGATGATCATGAAGAACATTCATATATTCCAAAAGTTTTAATTTGGCTGATTTCATGTTTTACTTTTCTAAATAAAGTAAATATTTTCAGCAAATAAGGCTATTCACAAAAATTCTGTTCTGTCTTAAAAAAAAAWTCCTTCTAAAAATTATCTAAAAAAAATTACTGAAAATATTTGGTTTTCAGTTCCTTTAAGAACAAAATAATTTGGCTTACAAAAATGAAATAAAAAGCATTAAAATAAGAAGGTAAAGGTAAAATAGTATCTGTCTTTAAGTTTTTTATTAGAAGAATTTCCTATTTAATTTGACATTTTCTTCCTATTTCAATTGTCATAATTTGGACTATGACTTAAACATTGGTAACTTTTCATGTAAGCTCTTCTACCCTGAAATTCTGCCACACTTAGCTCATTCTGGATTTTTTTTATTGAATAAAAATTGACTACAGAATTCAAGTTCAACCAAAAAAGTAGTGTAGTAGGAGGAAAATCAAGAGTCTTAGGAAGCTGGTATTATTTATCCTTGCTTTAAAATAAAGTTGAACATAGAATCAGATAAAAATTTCACATACAGATCCTAAATTGATAATGAACCAACTCATACAGTAATCCATGAGTGCCATGCAAAGTAGCATCTGACATGGGGTNATTTTATTTTATTTTATTTTATTTTATTTTATTTTATTTTATTTTATTTTATTTTATTTTATTTTATTTTATTTTATTTTATTTTATTTTATTTTTTTTTACGTTTAAGTTTATGGGTTACAGTCAGGGTTTATAAAATTCTACTTTCACACAGACTTTAAAACAAGTAAATCACATATTCACCTACATATGCTGCAGAAAACGTGTTAGGAGAGAAGGAAAACCCAAGAAAACATCACACAGAATTAGATATTCCCCACAGATATGCTAAAGCTATTCAGATTCATGAACAATAGAATTTTGTAACAATTCTTCATTTGCATTGTATAAACTCCAATCTTTGCTTTGTTGGCAGAAACGCTTTGTATTCATGAACTATATTGTGATTGTGAATAGTTTAGTACTGCTTAGAATTTCCTTTTTCACTCTAAATGCCGATAGAATAGAAAGACAAAGTAGTGATATTAGGCTAACATAACACACAAGCTCTTGTTTTGATTACTCATCTGTCTGCTAGCCATTATGTTTGCCCACCCAACTACTTTCTGCCTGTTCTACTTTATATAATCTTGTGGAACAGCCAAAACAGCTAGTGATATTTCAAAGTGGTTCATAGTGCTGATACTAGAAAAGGGAAGTTCATGCATAAAACAATAGTAGCGTATTTGAGGGAGGTAGTCAACAAGCTGTAGCTGCAAATTCCATTCATAAAGATTTTTAAGGGGAAAAATAAAGACTTGTATGTATAACAGATTTGTGAAATTATGAACATATTTTCTAGCTTCATACAGGCCCAGGGCCAGATTTTTAAACCTGCTCCGTGGCAGATTTGAGCCAGGTGCCTAAATGTTTTATAACCACATTTGAAAGTCTGCCATTAATTTATCCTTTAGAAGCATAATGCAAATGCTGGTAGAGGAAAAGGTCTCCTCGACTTTGAAAGGCTCAGTATTCTAGCACAAATGCTACACACTACATACTGAATTTAATGAGTCACATAATTAGAGAATCTGGAACATTCATAGAGGTTGAACAACCACAGCTCTTGCTCACTTCTGAGAAAACATTGTCACCAACATCTCGCATCAGAGACAGGAGTCATTCAAGTATCTCCATCAACAAATACTGAATTTATCTCAAAAATTGAAGGGCTACCTCAATGATAATGGAGAAGCAATAATATCAGGCACTTCTGAGTGACTGCTGCCATTTCATGTGCATTTACTAAAGCCTTTGCTTTGTAAATAGAAATTGCCACTAATGAGGCTGTTTATTGAGAGGTGGTGACAGAATCTGATCTGTTCATCACCCACCACTAGGAGAGGACTCAGGTGAACCTGTTCTACAATCAGGAGAATTTTGATTTCCATATCAAGCTCAAGGAAATTATTATATATAAACACAGAACACTTATACTACTAATTCACTATTACTTAAAGCACTTCTGTGACAACTCACTTTATTTCCGCTTTTATTTCAGCTTTGTGTTTCTCAAGATTATGCTTGTGAAACAGTCCAATGTCTTGCCTTACCTGAAATCAGGGTCCCACTAAGGAGCATGGCTCTGTCACAGAAATCCCAGAGTGAACAATGTGAACAAATAATTTTTTCTACTAAATAAAATATCTAATTCAACATGAAACATTTGACTTCACTTTGAGGAGAGTCTTAATCCTTTTTTTTTTTTTTTTAATTATATGCCATCTTTTTTTTTGATTGAAAGTCTTTGTCGAGGTCAATTCAAATATGGAAGCAAAGCATGCTGACTCAGAATGACCTTTTTTGGCAAMGAAATTATTCATTATACATATTTTGGCTCAAGTCTGTCCTGTCTGGAAATGAAATTCTGTCATGTAGCTTGAACACATTTTGATTCACTTCCAAATAAGCTATTTACTCTTCTGAAACKTGGAGTTCTGAAAGTACTAAGAATGACGGTCGAGTAATGTCCACAAATAACCTCCATCAACTCCCATTTTTGGGGAGCAGAGCAATGACAAGTTTTGGAGACAGTGTAGAGAAATTTTCTAGTCTTTTCAAGGAAGGAAAAAGTTGTTTAAGAGCAGATTCATTGTAGACACCAACATTTCTGGGGTTCTGAGCACAGAAAAAGTTGCTGGATACACAGTCAAGCTGTGTTTGAGTCAGATGTATACTTATRTCATCAAAGAAAAACTCCTGCAACATATGGGCCTGTGACAGAGTACACTTAATGAACATAATGACTCAGAAAATTGTTTACAAATCTTTCAAGGCCATTACAAGTCACGTTGTGTCAAAGRCGGTTGTTAGATGTGAGGAGGAAATGTAACAAATAACAGAGTTTGCAAGGTGACGCTTTATGAAATACTTTTTCACACATAGATGTCAAAAGTCTCTGTAGAAGATCATAAGGAACATTAAATGCATCTTAAATGTAATTTCAGAGATTGGGAAGTTGATCAAAGTCACATAGCAGGTTAAGGGCAGAAAGAGTACTAAAACTAAAACAATAGAATTGCTGAAAGAGATAAAGCAAAACAGGAGGGTTTTGTTTTGTTTTATTTTTTGACACTCCTTTTCTTTTCTTTTCTTTTCTTTTCTTTTCTTTTC
>PTEX01000001.1:61285-88775 GCA_003342815.1 Eudromia elegans
AAGAAAAGAAAAGAAAAGAAAAGAAAAGAAAAGAAAAGAAAAGAAAAGAAAAGAAAAGAAAAGAAAAGAAAAGAAAAGAAAAGAAAAGAAAAGAAGAAAAGAAAAGAAAAGAAAAGAAAAAAAATGCCCCACTTCTAGGACCCGTGTCCTGATTACCCAAATAAGGAGCCATGGAGCCATTCTCCTCTTGTCTCAGAAGACTTTTATCATTTAATGCAAAGTAGAACAGCACTATCAGGAAGGACTGAAGAAGAGTGACCTCAGAACATCTTCATATCAGGTGCTAAAATGTTCTCCTGAGAAGTCAAATACCTGCATTCCAGTCTATTTTCCAGGGGAGTACGAAGATTTTATTAAAATGGAGCAATGTCAACAGGAGAATGTGAACAGGTCCCTCCTTCGAACACTCTTTTATCTAATGCTTTCAGGGTGTGCTTATACAGGTTTCTTCAGCTGGACGGGTGCCTCAACTGGGATATCACTGCTCAAATATTAATAATAAAAATAATAAATCCTATCACATGGAACATATGAATCTAAAAGGTGCTTCAAGATGGTCAAGACGGGTCTTTCTTAAGAGATGAAAGATGCTAAATAAAAAGCAAACCTTCTGCATGTAAATGGTTGCAATAAGAGTTTTGTTTATTACAGCTATTATTTAGAGTGATCCTTGGCTGGAACAGGGCTGAGWTGTGGGGAATGGAATTCTCCTGGTCTAATTTCAGATTTAACTTAGGAAGAAGCAGCAATCTTGCAGGTTGGTTCAGCTGTCTTCTTTTAGATTGCTACATTATAATGGCATGAGCTTAAGCCTTTTATCATCTGTGTCTGCTGATTACACACGGTTTAGATAGTATACGTTGGGTAAGAGGAATTCATAGAGAAAATAGAGCCCATAGCCACCAAACAAAGCACAGGGCTTTATCCAAATCTCCTTCCATTTGAGCCAGTTTGAAGCTGACTAAAAAAACACTTCCACCACCTACTCATTTTGGTGGTCTGTCTAGTCCATATTGCAGCCTTGAATGGTTTTCTGTTTCCAACTGAAGGTCATCATGCATTTGCTCAATAACCATACATATCTGGAGATCAGCGTAGCAAGAGCTGGCACTGAATAWAGACTTAATCAGAAACAGATGAATGCATGCTATTTATTGCAATGAAGTGTGTGTAGAATGGTATTATACAAGGTGGACAGAGGAGCCAAAAGGAAACATAACAGATGAGAACTATAATTGCTGAATAAAAAACTAGATGCCTTAAGAGTTGAGACGAGTTGAGTAAAGAAATAAATATGCTATCAATGGGAAAAATACCCTTCCCAGATCTATCTTAATGACATCCAAGAGAAAAAAAAAAAAAAAAGAAAAAAATGTGTTCAGTATTTAATTTAAACTTGGCCATTATTATAATCCTTATAAGAAGTATCACATTAGTTGGAAAAAAATGTAGGCTTAGAATTATGTGCATACACATGTTCCCAGGAAGAAATGGATTTGGAACTGTATGTAAGTGGGTGGTAAATCAGGACCTAGTAGACAGCATGTGTAAACTTCCTATATAGTTCTCTGTATTCCACAAAAAAAAATCTAATACAATTATGATAGAACCCTGAATCACAGGACTCAAAGAGAATAAGAACAAGACTTGCAACAGGCACAGAAACAAGCCATTAAGGGTTGAAAAACTCAAATCACCAAACTGTCATTAACACCAATCTTCCTCCAAACTGACAAGAGAGATGATTAAGAAAATAACTTTTAAAATACCCTTTACATTCAAATATAATTTTAATATTTCAACATATTTTACAGACAATCACCTCACTCATGCACTCATTACACACTGAGATTCTCAGCAGTACAGCATTGAGTGGTTCTGTGTGTCAGTGTGTGAAGCACATCTTGTAAGGAGGAGCAAAGAGTATAGGCCTACATCACAAAAATACAAATGCTGTCAATCCATACAGTCACCTCAGATTGCTTTATTGCCTCTCATTAGTCAGAATCAAACATAAAGTATACAATAATAATGTTTCCCTTTGCATAGGAAAAGTAGATTCCATGTAAGACAGTATATGAAGGTTTTGTAACTTGATTATTTTCTTCCACAATCCCATGTGCCTCAGATTTCTATTGATCCTCAGTTTAGATGAAAAAGAGTTATATTGATGCCACAGGGCACTACAAATGCAGAATTATCTATTGCAATTTTGAAATACTTTTCTACAATTTCTTTTTACTCTTTTTTTTTTTTTTCTGACAGACCTTCGTATCYGAGAGAAACTGCATTCGGTGTCTAACTTGACCTTCACTAAATGCTCACCATCAACATCAATGAATTTCGGAAATGTCCCTTAGTATGAGAGAATTTTTTGTCAGTTGTCTTGAAAGGAAACACACAGTGAACCACTGTAAGACTGGTTCAAGATGAATTTTGAAAGAATATGAAGAGCTATCTGAAGACCACAGAAGATCTACCMCTATGCATGAGGTATAAGGTTACCTAGACTGACCCCAGCAGAACCTTCAACAAAACACAGCATGGAGGGGATTATTTTATAGCTCATGGACTCCTCTAACTGGGTTACTGATCTAGGGAKTGTAGAAATACACCTTAGATTTATGCTTTCCCTCTAGCTCTGCACTTTTTCTACAGCATTATGATTTAAACGTCCAGCCATATAAATCTCATGTTTTAATGAGGYAGATGTGAATGTGAAAAATAGCTTACCTTCTTTCTCAGGAAAACCTAGGAATCTACAGTGAGTTTTCAGTCAGAAACATAGGTCCTGATATGTAGTGCAACTATAAMGCATGTTGGTCTGCTTGCCTAAATGCACACTCAAATACACAACACTTGCATGCAGACAGACACACACACAGTTATTGTTGTGTCTGAATCTCCCATTGCTATATTTCAGTGTTGTGAAAGATTACAAGGTCATTGCAGCACCTAAGGAATGCTTTTCTTCACCCTCAAATGCTTGATTAAATTCTGAAGCTCAGAGTAGAATTAGCTGTGAATTTAGGCCAGGATGCTCCAAGAGATCAAATTGAGATTTAATTGAAAGCTACTGGCACGGCACAAATTATAGGTGTTCTCCTCTTTGTGTAACTCTTCCGGTGTATAATTATTTAAAATAAATTTGACAGTAYTTATTGTTTAACTATTGTCAAGCTRGTCAAAGCTACACAGAGATCTAGGGAGAAAATGGCACAYTGCAAATTTAATATTGCTTAGATTTATATTGTTTTTYTCCTGGCCTCACGGATAATAAGGGAACATTGCTGTGAAAGTGCAAGCAGTCAAAATAAAAAACATCCCTCCTTGCTGCATCTGTATAAAGGAAACATAGCATTTTGGGCACTGATTCTTACCTTTCAATAGGAAAAGGTGAAGGGAAAAGGRGAAAAAATGGGACTTCTTTTCTTTGTTTTCCTTTGTTCCAAGAATCCTTTGATGCTTTGACATTCCCTTCACTAATATGCATAAAGAAGTTCACAATCCAGTTCTCAATATAGAAATTAACATCTAAATTAACAGATACATTAGACATCTAAATTAAAATTTATTTCATAGTAGAGGTATTTGCTCTCATACAAGCGGAGGGAAGCTTTGCAAAGCTATTACAGCAACTCTGATGGAAAAAAGTTCTTTTATAATGTTCTTACCAAACTGCACAGAGYGCCTGACTATCCCCTGCAGTTAAGTTCATTGTTCTTTCTTCCTGGGTTTCAAAAACCCATTAGGTTTTTATCAAATATTGAAAAAAAAATGAATTTATTGGAATAATTGGGCTCTGAATTATTTCACACACGAAGATCCCCTGAATCTTAGAAYGAGACAAGTCATGGATAAATGAGATTCAAAATGAAGACAAATCTGGTGGGGTTTTTATTCCTTCCTTTTCTGCACACCTCTTCTGCTAAGCAATGCTTTTAAGAGCGGGCTTAATATTTGCAATATATTGGACTGACGAATTCCCGACAGTATGTTACATTCTTCTATCACTTAAGTCCCTTTGCTTATTGTAGTCAGACTATTCCCTGGGTAGGCTCCTCCTCTGAGTAAGGCTGCAACGTGGCAGCCAGCTACCACCACATCACATAGTGCGGTGAGTTATGAGTTAGTGACTTGGCATCTTTTACAGATACTGGAGCTATTTCACTTGGCAAAGAAAATCTCATTTCAACACTTAAATTTAGATAACTGCACTGCTTTATGTTATACTGGAAAAAAAAGGTGGGAGCCAGACCCTGCCATCATGACAGCATTCATCATTCAAAGTTATGGGGCAAAAAAAATGATGTGAGAAAGAGATGAGAGTGTGTGGAGCAAAAGTTTTTGTGGCATATACAACATAACAGAAAGGTTGAAATGCACAGATGATCAGGATAGGGTCAAAAGAAGATAAGGACATGGTCTTCCTTGTGACTTGCACAAAACTGAGTGACACACTAGAATTCTTCAGCAACCTTAGAAAACAMAATATCACAGCAAATCTCATTCTAATAGCATAAAAGCCCCAAAGCACCTGAATGTCAAATCTCAGGTAGATTCCATACCTTTTGAAAGTGTGAATGACATATTGGTTGAGACAATAAATCCCCGGTACTTTCTAGGACAGCTGGATTTGGACAGAGGGCAGAGGAACGGCTGGAGAACTGTCTGCAGGGGAGACATGATTTGGGCAAGCTTCTTCCTCTCCTAAGAGCAGCAGTCTGGCGGGAAGCAAGGAAAAGGCACCAAAAACATACCACCAGGAATGGGAAAGACACACARTGCCCGCATTAGAAATGGGCAAACACCACTGATTTGTGTTTATCCTCAATTACACCACTGCTGAGGAGATGAGTGGGATATTTAGGAGAGTGCCGACCCAGGCCATTACTGCTGTGCAYAAGGCATGTGCCAGCCTGCAATGTAGATGTGAGGGGAATGCAGATAGATACTCGCTAATRAAAGAGGGATTGGGTTCTGCTAAGTCTCTGCCAACCCCATCCTTGGAAATATTAAGAGAAATAATGAAATATAATTAAAAAATAATTTTCTTCTAATGAAACCAAATTAAACACTAAGCTGGTGCTGCCGTGTACAAAAATAAAGTGGAGTATCAGCTCCAGAATGGTTCAATGCAGAAGGGAGAGAAAAGGCCGCTCGTTTAGAGTGGCAGGAAGGAGGCAGAACTGATGAGCCTCYTTCAGCAGATGAGTCTGCCATAGTGTGAAGGGTTTGGTTTTCGATATCCTCAACCTTCTGCCTCAGTTATGCTGCTGGCCCCTCTCTGGGATGTTAAACAGGTCTTTCCCTCTCTCCCTTTCCATCAGAGCGTAGATGTTGGATCAGGCGGTCCCTGACCCAGAGTTTGTATGGTTTGACTCAGCGGATGCTTGCAGAATTCAGAGAAATAGCACGGCTAAATGGATTTGGAGTGTGTGATGCCCTTTAAGAATTAGCAGCAGTGAACTCCGTGATCATGGTGAGTCCCTTATGCCCTCACTCTGTGCAATGCTGAACTGCTCCATTTTTTTTGTCCTATTTATTTGATTTGTCACTTGCAATATGGAGATGGTGAATAGTCATTTTATGCCAGTAGTATCTGGAAGAGAGGCATTTTTCCTCTGTTCTTATAGCACCATAAGTGTAACACTGATAGCCTTGATCCTAAATAAATCTTTCCCCTTAAAAATCTTTCCCTTAAACATGAAAGCTTGGTCAAAACCATAGCAGCAACAAGAAAAAATTGTAAAAACATACATAAATCTATTTCACCAGCAGATCAAAGTGTTTCTCATTAGCATATACAGTGTGGGGTTTTTTTGTTATGATTTCTTTTATTCTTCTGATTCAAAGGAAATACCTTTTCCTAAAACAACATGGGCTTTCAACACCGAAGTGATTCACTCAGCAGAGTTGGAGTCCAGAATTTACTATGCAAAACATAAAGTCATTTCACTGTCCAGCCTTATTCTTTTCTAGAAAAAAAAAAAAAAAAAAGTGCATTGCTTGGAAAAGGACAAGACTCTCCCTGTGTCCTCTTCACCTCCCAGCTGCTGGGCCCATGGGATTCCTCCAGCCTCAACAAAGTTTTAAGTTCCAAAATGCAAGATTATTTTTACAAGCCAAACTAATAACACATGTTATTGCACCAATAATAGAAAAGGCCAGACTGTCCAGGCCAAAGCTATCCAGTGTCACTTCTGAGGCCAAAATTTGGAGCCATGACTCCCTGTGAGACATCCTGTAATACAGAGTTACCTTCAGGGCATTATAATCCACTTCTAGGACACGCTTTCCAGGTCCTGAATGCTGGGGATAGGATTTCAGCCATAACTGAGAATCTACTTTCATTTCTGTTCACTTCTTTGTTTGCTGTACTTAAAAGACATACATATATACATATGTGTGAGAGTATGGGTGTGTGTGTGTGTATATATATATATGTATGTAATTATGGTGAGTTTCAACCTTCTGGGTTTTCTTCTGAGATGTGTCTTGTTTGCAGAATTCCATGATGTCTGTCTGGAACTCTGATGTCAAAGCAACCTCGTTTTCTTAAAATGTTTAACATAATGAGCCATACATCACTCAAACTGTTTTATATGACACGGAAGCATCACAGTGAAAGATGATGCAGAAAGTTATAGAAAATATTATAGTAGATGAGAACCAAATATTCTAACAATCTGGGAAAAAAAAATCTATCCAGATGCAAGAATTAAGTAAAAAGTGTTTCTAGGGTTGTTTTAAACACTTTGTGTTTCCTTTTAATTGTCGTCCTCAAAGAAAACTGTARCAGTGCTTTCAACATGAATCCGATTAAAGGCATTTAATGATACAYAACTTTGGACTGATAGCTCCTCAGGGGAAATGATGAATTCATCGGTCTTTGGAWCAGATTCCAGAGGGAATTAGCAAGCAGTCCAAAGCTCTTGCTTGCTGAGACAGACTGAAGTCATGCAGAAAGGCTTGGAAGTAAAAACTAAAGCTTCCCCTGGGTTCAGTAGTGTAGGGTCAGRTCCCCACATAGTGATTCCAGGATCAGGTTCCATAGACTCGCTTCAAAACACAACACAAATTCTTGCATAAACCTCTAATTGTACTAAGTGAGTGAGGTATGAGCCTGAAAATTCTTATTCTTTCAGTGGAATTGAGGTGATAATTATACCTGTTTTCAGAAACACCAACCGCAGCAGCTAGAAAATAACGTAAGTATCAACTCAAATTCAGATGAGGCCTTTGACAGTTCCTATTGTCAAGAGTGACTAAACAGGAATAATAAAAGCCTTGCAAATTTTAGCTATTTCAGATTTAATGTAAAAAGATTGAAGAAAAAATGGAAGCATGCTCTACAATTGCAAAGAGAATATATTCCTGTTCCCATAAGCTTCTGATTTCTCATTTAAATTAAACTAACCTGGCCTCGGATGTCATAGCACAGTTTGTTTCTAACATAATGGAAATGGTCCCAAAGGCTCCAGTGTGTTGTGGATCAAACCCTGGTAGACCTAAGACTCACTCCAACATCACAATTTATTTTGGCAGCTATTGGAAGGTCTCAGTGGAAGATACCCAAATGATTATGACCACTTCCATCTATACAGCCACATTAGGCAAATACTCTGAGTGAATTGACAGTTATATAAATTAGAGATGGAGAGATTTTCTATGTTATAGAACACGTGWTTTTCATAAGAAAAGTGACAAATTAATGATAATTAGCAGCATGAAAAAGGATTTTACACAATGTATGGGATGTGTGGGATGTACACAAGRTTTAACCTTACTTAACTTCTTCAGTAATGATCAGGCAGAGAGATAAAGAATATATGAGGATATTCATCACCTGCATGGAACTGGGAGGTGCTAYCTGCTCCTGTGAGCACAGAGGCATTATGGAAAGGAATATGACTTTCAGAGTAGACAAATACAAACAAGCACAGGAGAGCAGAAGGGAAGAAATAAGCCAAAACTGGTTGCAAGACAGGAACAGATACAAAAAGGTAGATAAAATAAACATTAAAATAGCTTGCAATAAAACATGCTAGAAAAACAAGAATAATCGTGGTAAAAGTAAAAAAGAGCAGAGGTACATTTTGCTCAGCCCAGGCAGAAATGCTCCATCAAAATGTCTCAGTCAAATAGCTGATGCTTTATAAATCTTGGTGTCTGATATCTTTCCTCCCTTCCTTTTCCTTCCTCCCTCCCTATTTTTCCATTCTTTTCATTTTTTTTCTTTTGTTTCTTCCCTTCCCTCTGTTTCATTCTTCCTTCCTTCCTACTTATCTCTTCCTTTCCACTTTTTACTTAATCCCAAAACACACAACTATTTTGACAACCTTTCCTAAGGGAGTTCTGTTCCCATGAATGTCTCTTTTTTTTTGTCTTCACAGGAGCATGGTTCAGTAGGAAAGGCTAAGCATTTTCCCTAGTCATTCTTGAGATGGAGCAAATCATCTTGAGGAGGATCTCAAATTCAAGGGTCCTCCTTTTTCTGGACTTTTCCTACTGTGCAATAGCAAAGTAGCAAAATAGCAAAGAATAAGCTTCAATGATGCTGCAAGCTAGGTTTGATTAGTCATCAAGATTTATCAGGATGATATATATATATATATATATATAGGAGTGAATCTTGTCAAACACATGAGTAGTAGGATTCAGCTGCTTCAGCACAGGTGTCTCTGGTACCTTCACCCTGATCTCCAGGGGCAGCTCTCAAAGTGTGCAGGTTTCTCACCAGCTGATGTGTCCTTTCCTTAGAACCATGCAGATGTTTCAGAGATTTTATGGCACCTAGGCTGGCTCCAGCTGAGTAAGTTTGGGCAAGTGACTCCCAAATGATTCYAAGTGACAAATAGTAATACCTAAAATACATCACCACGTGAGAGTTGTTCCTCTGAATGTACACAGAGAAAGAAATTAGAAACATCTAATTATGTTTTCTTAACAAGTTGAATAGAGCTTTATGCTGTTTGTTCTTTTGAATTTCAATAATGGAATTCTGTCTACCTTTCACTTCAAACTTTGAAGTGTTGTTTTGACCCTGTAACTTGCCTTTCCATTAACTTCAGCAAGCAATTTGGTCTATTTGCCTTAATTAGACCTTGAATATTCTACGTGGGGCTTCCAGAAAGACACTTTCTGCTTGCTTTTATACAGGTCAGTGCTGATACTCAAATGACTATCTCTCTGTAGAACCCACTTAATTGAAGAATACATTTCACTGAAATGATAGCTGTCAGTATAACTAAGCTGCTCAAAAACTAGAGAAAGCCATTCTTAGCACTTTATACAGTTTAAAAATGCAAGAAACTATCATGTGCACATCAACTGAGACAGCAGCAAATATGGAAAGATATTCCAAACATGTAAACTTAAGTAGAATTTCATAGTCATTTCTTAGTGATTATATTCTACCACATAAAGCTAGAATTTTGTAAGGCAGAATAGAATTTAATTATTTAGAAAGGCTCTGCTTTCTCTATGAGAGGAAAAACAACAACAACAAAACCCCAAGAGATATCAAATTAAGTGTTAAGTGGTAGACATAAGGAGAAATTCATAAATATATGTATTTTTACATTTTTCCTAAAATAGTTCTTAAAAACTCATGTTTTTAAAAGCAGTAGTACCCTGCAAACCATTAATGCACTCTGGTACTTTTGCAGAAGATCAAAAGATTTTATATCATTATTTTCAGTCGCAGAGGCTCAGCCATGAAAAACTGAAAGAAAATAAGATGTGCATCCTTTCCTCCACTCCCTGCATCCAACATGCCATACCATCATTTCATGAAATAAAAGTTTCTTTCTCCATACAAATTTCTTGGGGAGAAAACACTTTTAAAGTATTATACAGCTACTTTTTATTTAAAATGCTGGAATAGCCTCTGTTAACTGTTCATTTTATTTACATTGCCAGTTGCTAAACTGGAGCTGCTGCCGCTGCTGCAGAACACTGAAGACTCTTATGTAAGCACATTCAAAACATTTTAATGTGATTAAAATAATTTAGAAAAAAAAGTGTGTGATTATGTGTTGTATTTCTCTAATTATGTTACAAATGCAAACCCAGGGCATAATAATTAAAAGGAGATTTCATAAATAATTTCGTTACTTAGTTTTCATTTCCTTATATAGCAAGGAGATAGGCTTTTCAGGCGGCTCTCCAGATTCTCTCTCCATGTTGTCACCAAGTTGGGTTAAATGAGAATTTAAAGACAAAATGTACAGTGGAAAAAAAAAAAAAAAAAGAAAAAAGAGGAGGAGAGAAAAAAACAGAATTCTGGGCTGTTTGTGATGGATGGTCTGTGAAGGCAGAGTTAAACTGAATCACAGCAAAAGCTAGAGGAAAGGAGATGACCTTGTGTATAGTACAGAGCCATTGCACATCCATCCCCATTAGCATTTCATTTCAGATGAGTATGTTTTTAAAGTGGATCTCTAATAAGGAACAGAGATCTTACTATGCTTTGATTTGCAGCATAGATTGGTTTCAGAGCACACAAACCAAATTCCTTTTAGATGAAATTAAGCCAGATCATGCACACCAGCTGATAAAGCATGTTCAGTTCATTAGCCCAGGCTATAGCTACTCCAAAGGAAAACTCCAGAACATCTAAGATGTGAATGTCATACTTACATTAAAAAAACCCCAGCATTTCCAATCTCAAGGCAAGAGCTATAACTGTTTGACTGTAGCCTCCAAAATCAGTGAAGCTTTAGGAATTACTTTTTCCTGRATATTTAAAAAAAAAAWTTAAAAAAAATCAGTGYGACTATTTTCGCGTGAGTGAGAGTTTTGCTTTTCAAAGAATATTCAGGCAACATTTTTCAAACCTCCCTGCTGGCAAACCAGCAGTTCTGTGAATGCGGGCAAAAAGATGGTACCAAGAAGACCAATGCATATGGCAAAATAAATTCAAACCTAATATGACCATTTGCTAAAAAGACAAGATGTATTACAGCCCTCCCAGTGTACAAAACACTTTATACATATAAATATATATATRTGTATATTCACAAAAATAATTAATTATGCATCTGTATACAGGTATTTACCCTGAGATCTGGGGTAGATTTTGAGAAGCTAGGGCAGATATGATTCTTCAATCTGGGAATTTTGGTACAGTTTCACTAACTGGAGCCCACAGCTCCTATTGAAGTCCTTGTTGACTGCATCTTCCATTCAAGGTCTTTTGTGACCTCTCTATCTACAAATTAGAACAATAAAAATTGGTGCAAACATTGGTGATAAAGTTCTTTAAACAGAAGTTTGTTTTCTCCAGKGCCTAAAAGTACTTTAAAACAGTTGTGCTGCCTTGGGGATGCTAATATCATTACAGCTATTGCTGGCTTATTTTTTACCTTCTACCTCTGCCTCACCTTTTACAGTGAGATTTCTAGCTCTTTGAGGCAGGATCATCTTTTTTAAAACTATGACAGGTCCCATTTTCTCAGTCAAAGAGAACTCTGCTCTACTGTTGCTCCTCATATTTGGAATAAATACTAATACATTTTAAAGTCTCAGCCCAATTTGAGAACTTGAAATTAATTGSGCACTTAAATTTGAGCTGTTTTAATGAAAACAACAGCATTAAAGATAAACCATTCTTTTTATTGGCTTAATATAAATTAGAGAACAGTTTAATCTTGGTTTTCATTTCATTCTTAGTTCTAAATTGATTAAGTAGATGATTACAGCCTTTTTCTTAAACTGGTTTCCTAATTTTCATGGAACTTTTAAATACAGAGACTATTTATGTGTTTATGGCTGTGAATTGTTCACTCCTTTATTAACTTCTAATAATAAAAGGTAAATTCCAGGTCTTCTCAGAATCTTCACTATATAAACAACATTGATTCAAACAAAAAAATAGCTACACAAGTTATATATTCTTTATATGAGAGAATTCTTATTTTTTTCTATTGGAGCACTTCTACAAGAAGGAAAACCAAAATTTTTCTACTAGCTTTTATTTTCCCCCCAGCAATCCAAGTTTAGATGAGTTAACATTATTCCTTTAACTATTATTTTTATTTTATTTTACTGTATAAGCATAGATTTTGGAGAGCTGTTTAAGATCCAACTGCTAAAAGTTTAGGTTGTGCATATGCAGAAATTTACAATAAGAACTTTTACAAATCACTGAGAGTTGGGATACATCTGTCATAACTGAGACTTTTTAAAAGGCTATTTTATACCTGATCTTCTCTCTATAAGGAAAGAAAAGAAGGAAATGAARAAAAAGATGAAATATTGAARGTTGCTTTTACATTCCAAAGTTGGTGATGAGACATATTTTGTGAATCACTCTCTGAAGAAGATGCCTATTTTTCACTATTGACTACTGAGATATTGCAGAGTGACCGACTCAGATTTAGCTGTTTAACTTTTAAATTTCTAAAATTACACAAGATGAATTGCACACAAAGTGACTAATATGRAACAGTACTTCCTGAATTGACAGGAAATAAAATAAAATTTTTGAACATAAATGTAGCTTTAACATATTGTTCTGCAAAGCTGTAACTGAAAAGTCTGGATAAATAYAACATTTGCAAGAATAATAAAGCTATTTACCTGAATTCACAGTTTTGATGAGGATCAATATATAYTATGCAAAACCTGTCAGTAACTCTAAATTGTTAGGGTTCCATTAAATAGTAAAATAAAAGTTATGATTTTGTTCATTTTGACTTTTTTTGAATAATTTTATGATAGACTATATAAGCACTGAAAACATGGACCTTATAATATTTRTAAAGTGTGTTTTCTTAAGAGAAACATTTTCTCTAGAAAACAAGGGAGAATAATTTTTCTCTTCCACCTGAGCTAAAACAGTAAGTGCAAATAATCAAGCCAATTTTAAAAATCACTTAATTTTAGATATTTTGAAGKTTCATTTTGGTGGTACACAGCTAACACAATTTTTTTGCCTATGCTTGTGCAAAAAAACCCACTAAATCCCCATGTTTTTTTCCCATTCTGGATACTACTGCCAACAGAGTTCCCTCTAGCAAACAACTCCATGCTTCTTTCCATGTTAATCTTCAKACTTGGAAAAACAATCTCCAAAAACACATTTACCAAGTCAACTCCCTGCTGACAAAATTTATCATGGTCTCACTTTTCATGTGAAGCATAAGGGGAAGGATAGGGAGTGAATGCAAAATCCTCTATTGTCGTCATACAGACCCAACATCCTCAGAAAGCAAATGCTGRTCTTCTCATTTTACCTCCTTAAATTGCACAAGGCATTTAACAAAACAAGCTCACGGTTTTGTCTTTCAGACTTGGAATTCAGACTAAACTCAGCCTGGCACAGTRAATGTCTAAAGACAGGCAAGAGTAAGGGCAAGGAAAAAAGGCCAATAAAAAATGACAATAAGAATTCATAGACACGATCTAGGAGTTAAAAGGTGAAGGATGTAGCCTGTCTGCACAGCTGAACTTGTGTACTGACTATACATAGCAGGAATAGCATTTAAGTACATGTTAAATAAGATTGATATGACATTGGCCCCGGTGGAGAACTTTCCCTCTGAATTACTGGCCTTGTCATTGAAGCATACCTAAAAACTTTGATTAGAGATCAGCAAACCAGCCTTTGGTGTTAGTCAGAGTGACAGCMGTTCTGATATTTTCATCAAAACTCTTACATGACATACAGCCTCACATGCAGCTCCTGGATCAATAAAAATCTGCACTAGTCTCCAGCTTTGATTGAAAGCCATTCTCTGTGTGAGTTGTTACTGTGAAAGTCTATTCAGCGGTAGCGGSGTGGAGAAACAAGCTTGGTGAAGAGTAAATGAGCTGTTCATTATAAGGTGGATTTGATTCATTATTAGTCATTCAGAAAGCTCCTACTCTGAAGACAGGTGAATGTGTGATGTGACAGATTGGCTCCCTTTGTCGCTTTGGGTAGAGAAATCATTCTCATGCTTCATCACGACTTTGGCATAGGCAGACTTCTTGGGAAAAGTGTCCCTCAAAGAAATGCTCCTCCAATTTTCAAAGAACTCCATCACAAGCCATAGCTAGCCATCCATCTTCTCCTATCCTCATAAGGATTTCCCCTACATAGCAGGGAGACTTTACAGATAAACAGATATATCCTATGGATATGGAGCATCCATCTGCTGGAGCAGTGCTTATCTGAAGAGCTATTCCAACAAGTTGKTAGGGTTTCTGTGTTTCTGGAAGTGTTACTCTCTCACCAATATGCAAAATACTTGGCACTAGTTTCCAGTCATTTGTTTCATTGTGTAAATGTCATATACACCAGCAGAAAATAATAATAATAATCCTCCTAATTAAAAATAAATAAATAAATAACCACTGCACTGTTTAGACATTTACGGTCCAATTTAGCTGCACTCAGCACCGTTTGAAATGCCCTGAGGCAGCCAAGAAGTCTTTACAAGACTGGCAGAAACAGCACAGGAGCTCTGGCAGACTCATGACCTGTCAGCTGGAGATCAAGAACTTTTTTTTTTCATATTTTTTTGTAATCGATAGAGATCTGATGAAGGCAGTAGACAAAGTTTAGGGAATAATTAATCTCATTTTATAATGGACACCTAAGGCTGAATTCAAATGACTTCTAGTAMCACGTGAGCCATCACAAAGCATCCAAAACAACATTGTGTTGCAGAGATGATATGGGGCCTATGGTGCACCGTCTCTTTCCGGAGCAGTGGCTGGAAATTAAGAGGGAAGGTAACACAGGGCATCTCAAGTGTCACTAAGCTTGTCTCCAAGTTGCTTAAACAACTGACAGAGCTTCTTGCATAGGTCCCTGTACGTACCTGCAGCTAGACAGCTGAATTTAAGTGTTTTGGACAGACTCTCATCCATGGTGTGTCACAGTGATTGCAGTTTGCATTCTGAGCTCAGGATACAAGGCTTCATTTGCTTTGTGGAGCAGCTTACAAAGCATTGCAAAAGGGAAGTGAGCATCCGTCAATCAAGAAAAACTTGTGAATAATCAAATAATTACTCATTTGGCTTAAAACCATGCTTATTGGCTGTTCTTCAATGCAAAAGCAAAATTCTGGGTCATCATATAATTTCACTCATTTTTGTCTCTACTCCTCACATTTTTTTTTTGACTCCACAAGCCATCTTTCAAAATCCTTCCTGTCTATTCACTTTTACATCTCCTCAAATCAAAACTTCCTCACTTCTCTTCACATCCATGAGCTGCTCCTCCTTCTATTTTGCTTCAGTACAGAGTTTCAAGTCTATGCTTCTCACTTTCTCCTCATTACATTCCCAAACTTGACTCTTAACTTTGCAAAATTGACATTAGCAGTGTCCTTACTCACAATGTCATCTAACAACCTTCACCTACACCTTATACCAGTCTTCAGTCCATAACCTGAAGCTGTAAGAACATCCATAAGCAAAAGACCACATCCACAATCCCAAGATTTTTCTTGGAGATCTGTCCTTCAGATAAGGCTGGACCTCCTCTGGTCATTTCCAGTGTCATGATCATTCTCTCTCTCTTTTTTTTTTCCTAATGAGTCACACAAGGTGGAAAAAAAGTCACGGCAGCAGTTTTTTGGGGAAAAAATGACTTGAGGTAGTCCTCAAGGAATCTTGATCTTTTGCCTCCTTTTTGAACCTTTCATCCAACAGCTAAAGCTTAGCTTGTCAAAGTTCTCTAGTTTGAAAACATAAAAATTAAGTCCACAAATATCTGCTTTCTGTAGTCACAAGAAACTCATCCCACATAATGTGTCCTCAAGCCCTTTCTAGTCCTTCAAAATAACTGCAGTTTGAGTGCGATGACCTTAACCTCAAACCTATGAGAAAGAACTGGCCAAGTGTTGAATCCTCTCTGCATCTCTAGACACAAGGAACAACAGTTCAGAAGCTTCCACTTTTTTCTCCTGTATTCCTTTTCTGCTTTACTATGCTAGATTTTAACAGTTTGTAGGAAGGTGATTCACAGATAATTTTTCCATTTTCCCAAATTCTCTCACARTAGAGCAAAACAACATTTTTTTTTCTTAGAAAGCAAAAAATAATCCAAAAAGTACCTTCAACAATAAAAAAAGCAAGACTACTTAATACTGATGTTGTCACATATTACACACCTGCCAAGAAACCACATTTCTGGAAGGTGTATGGCAAAAGTATAGCTTCATCTCCAAGAACATCTTAGTCATTGTGCTCCTTACCAATTGAATGACAACAGGAACGTCTTTGTGGGGTGATTTTTGGTGTTCTTGCTGTTTTATGCTCTCTCTTTTATTTTATTTATTGTTATTAGATATTTATAGGCTGTGAAACAAGGACTTCAGAAAACAGTAGTAGAACCCACCTCCACTGATGCACAAGCTATTTTTCATTTTTATAGCAAGTCATAGTTACTCCTTTCCCACCTTAAACTGATGCTGTTGTTAACACTGCCCAGCTCAGGCACCTCATTGTTCACTCCTGGTATCATTGCAGGTGTGGTAGTTTATATCACTTCCTAAATCTAGGTCATTTTGGCTAAACGGGTTAGAGGGCACCAACAAGAGTAGTTCAGATAGCTTTTCTGAAGGGATGGAGCAATAAATTGTGGCAGATAGTAACTGCGGCAAGATGGATGCAGTAATCTACCTACAGCCACAGTTTAAGACTCAATCCACTGTTTAAAAGGAAAAGGAGGAAACATGAGGGAAAAAGGATTGTACTTTCAGATAAAGTTCCTAAAAAATGATAAATGTTTCATTTTTTTCCCCCAAAAGSTATAGCTGCACAGCACAACAAATTCAATCCTCTACATTGTGTATCTGTAAAAGTAGGACAGAGCAAAAGCCATAATCTAATTGAATTTAGATCCCCATCTTCTGATTTTTCTTTTTTTCTGATGAAGATCTGTATGAACTTCCAGTCACATTCCTGAAAAAGCAATGTAATGTAGAAGACCACTTGTTGCTCTTAGCAACATTGGTCTTATTGCCCATATTTTGCCTGAATCTAATGCGTGCCTCTTATAAAACCTTGAAAAGCTGACAACCAGTTCTCTTAGGTATAAAGACTGCTGTGATAGAAGCCTAAATCTTGATGGTTTTCATTTTCTTTTATTTGCAATGCCCAAGTACTGCAGCTGATGCTTGACCTCACTGAGCATATCAGCATAATTGTCACCCAAAGCTTAAAAACAGAAATATCGCCACTACTTCTCAGAAGGAAATACAGTTTTTTGCTTCAGGATTACAGCATTCACCTTCATCTTAGTAAGATTTCAACTTCCTCCAATCTTTTCTTTCCCACACTTCTGTTTAGCAAGTTATTTTCCTTTTATCCTCACTTTCCCTTTTATACTTTGATTTCTCCTTTAGAAATGTTCCAGACTGTACCTGTTTTTATTAATGCTAAAATATTCCACAGACCATTCAGAATATTTCTCCAAACTCTTTTTGTGTAAATTGTTCTAATCCTGCTCTCTGCAGGGCTCAAAAACCTCTGCTTTTCCCCCTTTCCCCACCAGTTATAACAGAATTTACAATTCTATCATCCGAATAGTCTTTGAAAAGCGTCATAGCACAAACCCATTTGATAATGCTCTTGCAGTACGGCAGGGCATTACAGACTACAGTCCATTTAGGCAAGTCGATGCACTGCTGAAAAGCAAGACAGCTGACGGAGAGGAAACGGAGACATAGAGACATGAAACGAATTGCCTAAAAAGTAAACTACAGAGACTCTTGAAGGAGAGACATATCTAAAACAAAGATTAAGCTGGAAAGTCGGCTTCATCCTTAACATTTCAGCAGCTGTCACTGCTTCATTCTTTTATGATTCACTGCTGTGCTGTTGCTGAGAGGAAATTACCCAAAACAGGATTTTACAAAGAATAAAGCAGTACTTAAAGAGAGCTAGAGAACAACTGGGCATCCTTTCAGAAAAAAAAAAAATCTATTCAACCGCTCACCTCTTCCAAGCACAAGCAYAAATAAATATTAAGAAAAGGTACCTAATTTGCATCCATCATAGTTTATATTTCCTAAGTCTTAACAAGCATATCAACCCAAAAATTCCTGTTCTTTTTAAAGTGCATTTTCCCTTCTTTTGCACTGTGTTGAACTATAAATCCTCCTCTGAGATGAATTATTTTGTGGACAGTAGGTACTGCCAGTGTTATTTCAGAATCATAATATTTTGAGATGGAGAAGATCTATTAGATCAGCAAGTCCATTTTCCCTTTGTGGAAAGGATATAGTCTCCCAATGGGGATATGACTTATATTAAACTGAGCCCACATGGTGACCTCAGCAAATTCTGCCCCTTGCTGATATCTCTATGTGATATAATTTGCTTTATCCTATCGAGGTCCTGCCATATCCTCTCCTAGAAAGGTTTTCTCATGGGCTACAGGGGTTTAACCACTTATAGCTTGCAGAGAGTATAGTGGGAAAGTTAACCAGATCACAGCCATCTCTCATAAYRTCTTTTCTGGACTAATCACAGAATCACAGAATGTTAGAGGTTGGAAGGGACCKCTAGAGATCATCTAGTCCAACCTCTCTGCTAAGACAGGGCCACCTAAAGCACGRGCCACAGGRTGGCATCYAGGTGGGTTTGAAGATYTCCAGAGAAGGAGACTCCACMRCCTCTCTGGRCAGCCTGTTCCAGGGYTCTSTCACTCTCACAGGAAAKAAGTTCTTCCTCAYATGGACATGGAACTTCTTGGGTTTCAACTTGTACCCATTACCCATATCTTTGTACTATCACTGGCCACYAAGAAGAGTTTGACCCATTCCTCCCTACCCTCACCCCTCAGGTACTTGTACATWTTGAWCAGATSTCCTCTCCGTCTTCTCTTCTCTAGGCTAAACAGGCCCAGCTCACTTAGTCTTTTCTCATAAGACAGATACTCTTGTCCCTTAATCATGTTCGCATCTCTACCCTGGACCCTCTCTAGCAGCTCCACATCCCTCTACTGGGGAGCCCTGAACTGCACCCAATACTCCAGGTACTCATCAGGGCTGAGAAGAGGAGCAGGGTCACCTCCCTCATCCTGCTGCCAACACTCCTCCTGATGCAGGCCAGGATCCCATTGGCCTTCTTGGCTACAAGGGCACGTTGCTGCCTCGTGGTTAACTTGCTTTCAACCAGAACTCCCAAATCCCTCTCCACAGAGAAGAAAAATTCATGAGCAGACCTGATCACCAGTGACAAAAGCAGCCAATATCTGTAAATTCTGGATTTTTTGAGGGTCTATTGCACTAGCTGCTTGTCTATCTATGTCTACTGCATACATGGGACCTAATGGTCSTGGGCATGTTCAGTGTAGTCCTGCAGCCATGTTCTCCATGCCTAGTCATCGTCCAGATGACCAGCTTTGCCACCCACAGCCTGAGTGAATTTCCCCTGAATTTATATTTCTGCTAGCATGAATTTCTCACATCTTAGCAGTAGAGCTTTGAGAAAATATCAGTGCAGCCATCGGATTGCAGGAAACATGTTAGTCTGAGAAGCAGAGGCTGACTTACCTCCTCCCACAGCTCAGATTCAGAGGTTCAGTTGACCCTTTAGCATGAACCCCCACCATTCCCAAGATAAAAGCYGGTGGGAGAGTAGCACTGAGAGCTGCACACAGCCCAACATCAGAAGTCAGACAGCTCTCCTAGGACCTCTTGGTTAGAAAACTCCTTCAAAGATGTATATGAGAGTTCAAATAATCTCAAACASCTAGGTTTAAACCTTGGTAGCTCTCGTATGAGTGAAATTAGAAGAAAAGAGAGAGGGGAAATATAACCCCACACATTGCATGTGAAACCTTGTCTATGAACGAGTGTTATTTGCAACATGCTTCAGCTGTGAAGCAGCCCCGAGAGACTCAATTTTCAAAACATGGATGCATACTAGTTGCTAAATGGGTACGAATGTGATTTCTCTGCAATATCCCCCATTCTGCACAATAAACATGAGGCCATTCAGAAGTGACTGCAGGGCTTGTTCAGAGAAGACCATTGAGGAAACAACTGCAGCCTCTGCCAGACCTCTTTATTCAGCCAGCTTGGCAAAAATTGGCTTCAATATGATGTACACCCAAAACCTGGTTAAAAAAAAAAAAGAAAAAAGGAAGTTTGATTTTTATTTTTATGTTCCCTATGCTCAAAACAGGTGCCAGAAGCTACTGCTGGTAGTGCAAATGGACAAATAAGTTGCCTTTTACTACAGATAATCTCCAAAGGCAAGCGATAGAGTATGCTTCAGAACAGAACTGAGATTAAAGGCAACCTACTACAAAGATCTCACTTGATCTGTGAAAAGAGGATAGGGGCAGCAWTCAGGCTCGTAGCGGTGCTAAGCGGTTGTTAGTGATCAGTCAGTACAAAGCAGCAAGGGTGTTATTATATTTTTCTCTGTGCTATCTGGATAAGGCAGCGAACAACGAGATCTAGATCTCACTGCCTTCATTAGCAGATCTGCACCCGTTCACCCTTTCAAGATGTTCACACTTCTCCATCATATCTGCGTACCTTGCTGCCATTCTGAAGATTAATCTGATGCTTTGCTGTGTTTCCCATTTAAGTTATCATAACTCTTAGGACTTCCTTAAATCTCAGGCTTTTTTTCTTTTTTTTTTGGCACTATCAATAGTCAGCTATGATTTTTCTTATCACTCTAGCACCAAGAAATGCCAGGAAATATTATCAGCTCTGTCTGCAGAGAAAGGCAATGATAACTGTCAGTCTACCCTGTGTTCTAGAGAGCTCTTCTACACCGCAAAAACAAAGGAGCTTGCTGGCAGTTTGACAAGCCTTTTCCCTTTAGTTAAAAGGAAAAATAATCAAAAAAGATCAATAGGAAGTGTAAACTGCGWGTATTTTACTGAATTGGAATGACATTCTTGTGTCAGTCAATCCACTGCAGACAGAGGCTGGCTGCAGAYGCATGCAATGATTTAATGTGAGGTTTGGATGCTGTTGTGTTACTAGGAAGAGCAATCTCTGGAAGTCAGGGGTGGCAGAAGAGAGTAAAATGAAAGCCAAGTTTCTTCATGATTTTATACACTGAATAAGCAGGATATTTCTACAGGCACTAGGGTAGCACACAAGCCCKTTTAGCATGTGCAGAAGGCAATGGGAACACTCCTGTTGCCCACTTTCTGCCACATTGATTGAGACCACGAGAATAAGATCATGACTYCTAAGACTATGGAAATAGAAGCCAATAAAGTAAGAACCTACTATTTTTAATCTTTATTTGAATTAAATAKCATTTTTCTACTAAGAGAAAACTCAGTGGAAAATGGAGTTTTAAGATGACAGAATATATCTGTCCCTRCAAGTGGAATCAGAAAATAGTTTCAGCTGAACAAAAAGAAAARGATGAATGTATATGTGTATTAAAAACACATCAAATAAAAATTGAGCAGAAAAGAGGTTAAAGAATTCCAGTAAAAATCATTTTGGGTCATCTATGATTTTGTACACCTTTTCAAAATGCATTTTCCTTATCCTGAAAAAAATCCTCCTTTTCCCCTTGTCTCTCTTTTACTTCCATGTTTACTTTATTCATCCACTAAAGCAAGCTCCCTGTTCTACTTTCAAACATGCTTATTATAGAGGTGGTTATTGACCGAAAGATAAAGCCTCTGTTGCAATAGGTGCTATTTAAGTACAGCACACATCCCCTAAAGAGCTTAGTCTGAATAACARAGGGAGAAAAGATATAACAAACAAGTGACATTCTATAGAGAAGTGATGTTCAGCATCCTTGTACTTTCTCTCCATCCTGATTACCTGCTTCTTTATTATTATGCTAGGCACAGGATTTCACTCTTCAGAGGTACTTTACCAGAATAGCTAATGTTACTAGTTGCTTCATTGACCATTGGAAACTCAGGGATAGTCCTTTTACTGTAGCAGGAATGAGCATTGTTACGGCTGTTAACACTATTCCTTGTTTCTTAATATTTTATTGGGGTCTGCAGGCCTACAAAAATTCTTTACGTTTCCTGCTCAAATCGTCTAAACACTCTGCAAAAATAGTCTGCTTAAAGACCAGACAATACAAGACACAAAACATTAGCAGAGGCTAAAGGAAATATTCAACTGACTGACTAATGGAAGGGAAAAATCAATTATATGGGCTCATCTTCAAAATCCAAAGCCCTTTATGCCTTTTCTTGTCCTTGAGGATGCTTTATCTGACGCAACATTTCTATTAAAGTACCTCAGCTCAACAGAAAACAGTATTGACTAACATATTGTAAACTCTTCTGGGCAAATACCACATTTCTCTTTATGTTCAAGCAATTTAATTGTTATTTGGGCCCCTAGGTAGTGCTTTTAGATAAATAAAAGTGCACCATTGTAAGACAGTAGGGAATTTGAACAATAAGTTCTGAATGTGGCAGGAAATAATGGCAAATCATTGTAACCTGTAATGTTTTCATATGAACATTGGCCTGCTAAATGAAAACATGGTCAGTGGAGGTATAGGACAACTTCAGTGAGAAACATTGCTCTCTTTCACTGTTTTATATAGCTGCCCAAAAGCTCAGCTGCTGAATCCTTATCTCAAAAACTCTAAAACAGAAGCAAAATAGTAATGGACATCATGCAGTCAACAAAATCTTTCACTTTGGAGTCAAACTTTCTTGGGGTAATTCTCAGCAGGCTTATATTATCATTTATTCCTTTTWTATATATATATATACTTCATCAATTTATTCCCTTAAGTTCCTGAATTTGCTCAGTCAATTTGCTCAGTTTGACCCAATGTAGCATTTTCTGAGATATTTTTCCTTGTGACTTGTGACTTGAAAATAGTGGCTTGTCAAATTCAACACAATTCTCCAAATAGCCTCTTTCAGCAAAATAGCACTTAGGAAGGAAGCGAAAACAGAGTTTTTTAATCTCATCAGAAGAGAACATTTGATTTTTTCCTTCATATTTGGATTTTCACTAAACTAAATCAGCAACTACAATTTTTTTTATTGTGTTTTATTTAAAGGAGAAATAATCCTCCCATTTTACATATCACTTATGAGTTTTCCGTTGGAGCACTCTTTGCAGGCCACAGCGTTAGACTTCAGGAAAAAGAAGATCTTTTGGAGGTACTCAGGTGGAAAAGAACAGAGCACATTAGTAATTTTGAAAATATAAAATATGAGAAAATATTGAAAGTACAGAGCTTAATTAGCTTAGTGTCTTCAGACATGTAAAAAGTATAAAGATTGCTAAAAGAAAAAAAAAGGAGAAAGAGAATAGAATGATTTTTCTATTAATTTTTGATGGACATCCCAAGAATGTTGATGGATGCCCTAAGAAGTAGTAGGTTTATAAAAAAGTAGGAAATTCGGGTTAGAGAAATGGAAGAGTTTAACATCAGGAAGGCTAAGAAAGCACTGAAATAGTTTACTTGGGGAGATTGTGGAGTATCAACAGCAAGAGGTTTCTAAGATCAAATCAGAAAAAAAAATTGTGAGAACTGACAGATGGTACTAAACTTGTGTGAGGACTAAGGAAGTAATGAGACTTGCCCTAATCTTTTTTTTTTGCTTTATTTCCCATGATTTTGTAATATTCACTTCTGATTATAATGCACATGCAAGAGTAAGTCTTAATCACACACCTTTTATAGTTCTTTTGATTCCATTTGAAATATCAGAATTTCTTTTGAAATAGAAATTTCARTTCTGAACCACCTCTAATGGTACTATTAGAGATCTAAAGGCAGCAAGCTGTGTCAAAGGGTCATAGACAGCTAAATAAATGAGGGATTCCTGAAGAGACTGGCTTGCCAGCAAGAGCTAAAAGTCACTGTATGGAAGGTTTTAGCAACTCTTATTACTCATTAATAATGAGGAGAATATACCACCTGGAAAGATGGTTAAAATGTCATGCAATAATACTACTGGGAAGAATAATTTCATGTATTTATAAATATATCACATCCCATCTCAAAAGAAATCTCTCTGTAATAGTAACAATTAGCAACTGCTTTGATTGAATTCCAAAACTGGTGAGTTCCCTTACAGCCGTACATCATCCCTGGGACTTCACAAAGAATTAGTGTGGGAATTAAAACGGGAAATGAAAAATCTTCAAAAACAATTACAGCAACTGTTCCCCAGGGTCCAAACATTCATATATCATAGAATCATAGAATCATAGAATGGCTAGGGTTGGAAGGGACCTGTAGAGGTCATCTAGTCCAACCCCCCTGCACACGCAGGGTCCCCTAGAGCATGTGGCACAGGGTGGTGTCCAGGCGGGTTTTGAAGATCTCCAGAGAAGGAGACTCCACCACCTCTCTGGGCAGCCTGTTCCAGTGCTCTGTCACCCTCACTGTTAAGAAATTCTTCCTCAAGTTCCTGTGGAACTTTTGGTGCCTCAATTTTTGGCCATTCCCCCTAGTTCTATCACTGGCCACCACTGAGAAGAGGCCAGCCCCCTCCTCCTCACTCCCTGTCTTGAGATATTTATATACAYTGATCAGATCMCCTCTCAGTCTTCTCTTCTGCAGGCTGAAGAGACCCAGCTCTCTCAGCCTTTCCTCATAGGGCAGATGTTCCAGGCCCCTAATCATCTTTGTGGCCCTGCGCTGGACTCTCTCTAGCAGCTCCACATCCCTCCTGCACTGGGGAGCCCAGAACTGCACACAGTACTCGAGGTGCGGCCTCACCAGGGCTGAGTAGAGGGGCAGAATCACCTCCCTCGACCTGCTGGAGACGCTCTGCTTAATGCACCCCATTGGCTTTCTTGGCCACGAGGGCACACTGCTGCCTCATGGTCAACTTGTCGTCCACCATGACGCCCAGGTCCCTCTCTGCGGGGCTGCTCTCCAGGAGGTCGTTCCYCAGCCTGTAGGCATGTCTAGGGTTATTCCTCCCCAGGTGCAGGACCCTACACTTGCCCTTGTTGAACTTCATGAGGTTACTCGCCGCCCAGCTGTCCAGTSTGTCCAGGTCCCTCTGGATGGCAGCACAGCCCTCAGGGCTGTCAGCTATTCCTCCCARCTTAGTATCATCAGCAAACTTGCTGAGGGAGCACTCCATCCCTTCATCTAGGTCGTTAATGAATAAATTGAACAGGACCGGACCAAGGACTGACCCCTGGGGGACACCACTATCCAYAGGCCTCCAGCTGGACTCGGCACCACTGATTACTACTCTCTGGGCCCTGTCATTTAGCCAGTTCCTAATCCACCTCACTGTCCTCTCATCTAACCCACTCTTCTGGAGCTTGCCCAGGAGGATGCCGTGAGGGACGGTGTCAAAAGCCTTACTGAAGTCCAGATAGATGACATCCACCGCTCTGCCCTCATCTATCCATCTAGTCACCCCATCATAGAAGGCTATCAGGTTAGTCAAGCATGACCTCCCCTTGGTGAACCCATGCTGGCTACTCCTGAGCACCTTCTTCTCCTTCATGTGCCTGGAAACAGAAGTCAGGATGACCTGCTCCATTACTTTCCCAGGGACAGAGGTCAGGCTCACCGGCCTGTAGTTGCCCGGCTCCTCCTTCTTGCCTTTTTTGAAGACCGGGGTGACATTGGCTTTCCTCCAATCCTCCGGCACCTCCCCCGTTCTCCAGGACCTTTCAAAGATGATGGAGAGCGGCTCGGCTACGACATCTGCCAGCTCACGTAGCACTCTGGGGTGCATCCCATCGGGGCCCATGGATTTGTGGGTGTTGAGTTTCCTCAGGTGCTCTCTAACCAAATCTTCCTTTACTCGGGGCAAGTCTTCCTCTCTCCAGTCCCTTCTCATTTCCCTAGTGTCTGGGACACTTAGGGGCTGCCCTTGAGGGTTGTCAGCCCTACCTAGGCTCTGTAGTTCCTGGGGACCAGCCCTAGCAGAGAAGACTGAGGCAAAGAAGGCATTTARTAACTCTGCCTTCTCCACATCCTCCGTTACCAACGCACCCTCCCCATTCAGCAGCGGACCGACATTTTCTCTACTCTTCCTCTTGCTGCTGATGTATTTGTAGAAGCCCTTCCTGTTATCCTTTATATCCCTCGCTAGTTCTAATTCCAAGCGGGCCTTGGCCTTCCTTGTCGCACTCCTGCATTCCCTGACAACATTCCTATATTGTTCCCACGTGGCCTGGCCCTTCTTCCACCTAACGTATGCTTTCTTCTTCTCACTAAGTTTCCCTAGCAGCTCCTTTCCCATCCATACAGGTCTCTTGCCCCTCTTACTTGACTTTCTACTGGTCGGAATACACCGATCCTGGGCTTGGAGAAAGTGGCAACAAATATATGCAACAAATAAAGTTACTGCTAATTGCTCCACAACATAGACACTCCAGAGGTCAGACTATAGGCCAAACTTTGGTGCCTGCCTAAATTTACTCTGCTGCAGGTAGGTCCAGTCACCTGTCTGAATCTCAAGTCAGTGTTGATGCTTAATCTTACTCTCAGTGCATGGAGCCTGATACTTCTGGCTAAAGAAATTGAGGCATAAGTTGCTGCCAAACAAAAGATGGAGAGCAGATGATGGAGAGTGGCTGAGCAATAACCCCTGCCAGCTCCCTCAGCACTGTTGGGTGCACCCTATCCGGGCCCATAGATTTATGTGTGTCCAGTTTGCTTAAATAATCTCTTTTTGTTGTTGTTTGATTTTCTTTTGTTTGAGAAGTCTGAGTATTCAAAAGTTGGTAAGAAGAAGTGAGGCAGAGATATTATACTCCTGTCCTGTTTCTATTCATAGTATAGGAGACAATAACCACCACTGGCAGAAGGACTGCAATGTGCCAGGGCTTCTCCCCTCACAGAACCAAAGGTTCCCTCCCGAGAAATAATTTTATTCTTTTATTTCCAACAAGCGATAGATGATTCCTTTGTTTTGTCATATAAAAGTGGAAATAAACAAATAAAAAATGCAGCTATTTTATATTTATGTAACACACATTGAAATTCACAATTCTGGCAAAATTGCATTCAGGTTTTATTATAATTGCATGTATAACACTTTTTCTTGCCTTTTTACTCAAGATTATGGTTTACTTAGCCAAAAATTAAAAAAGGCTAAAGTGCAACTTTTCTAATATGTCCATTGTATGGGGAAAAAAAAAAAAATTCTTCAGATTGCTTTTAGCATCACGCGTTAATTAATTCTCATAGCACTCCTGTAAGTATTAGCATCTGTTAAACATTAACACACATAGGCAGATGAATCCTCTGTGACTTTCTTTTGTGTATTTGTTTTTCCTCAAAGACACCTGAGAGTTATCAAACTTCTTTAATATTTGGACACTCAAGGTTCTGTCCAGATTTTTGCATTGCTTAAATCTGGCAGTCTGAGAAAACAGATTTTTTGTTTTTGTTGTTATTGCTGTTCTTTTAAATAACACTATCCTGATAGTAAAAATAAATCAAAATATATTTCCACTTGTAAACCTCCCCATTTGCCTGGTAATAATACCAACCCTTATCTTTCTCTGAATTCCTCCTCTTTACATCTATCTGGGATTTTCCCTGGGAAAGTAATGGAGCAGGTCATCCTGACTGCTGTTTCCAGGCA
>PTEX01000001.1:89905-124433 GCA_003342815.1 Eudromia elegans
TGGACATCACCCTGTGCCACATGCTCTAGGGGACCCTGCGTGTGCAGGGGGGTTGGACTAGATGACCTCTACAGGTCCCTTCCAACCCTAGCCATTCTATGATTCTATCTGCTCTTCAGTTTCCTTACACAAAGCAGGTTTCAGACTTGGGTCATGATGCCTTGTGCTAACTCGAAAGATTGCGTAACATCAGCACTTATTTTATTATTTTCAAGAAGTTTGACCACATAAACTTCTCTGGGATTTAAAAAAAAAAAAAAAAGTTTTTTGCTCTTTTCTTCTTTCTTTAACACTTAACTGACTAATCATTAGCACTGAATACCTTATTCTTTCACTCAGAGATTTTCTAAGCAAAAGGATAGGAGTAAGGAGATTTATTTATTTATTTAAAAAAAGTAAAAAGAGAGAGACTCAAAAATAYCTATTTTTCTTCAAAACAAGATCTATTCAGGTTTTGATCTGCAGCATAACCCTGCTCATAGATAGCTGTCTCAACATCACTCTTTTTTTTTCTCCCCAGACTGAACATGATGAAATAATACATAGCATGAGATTCAGCTAAAGCCAGAGACAAAACTGAGTTCCAGCTGTGAAACACATATAGCTTTGTTTTCTTTACACCACACCTTTGAACCTCCAGGACCTTCCTGTTGAGAGAAAATAAGTACTCACAGAGACAAACACAGGTGTGTTCTCTTAGAGGATACCYTAACTTTGCTCTTTTTCTGCTTTATTCTAATAAATTCTATTCTAATTCCAAGTGAAAGTAATCCAATGTAATCCTATTTTTGGTATGGAAAAAATATAGCCTTTACTGATGCTTTATTCTAACGGTGGGTGGCTGGGGATGTTTGAGGCTATTCTGACCAGCAGATGCTTGTATTTGTTTTATAGAGTCCAAGATGATTTTAGATTTCCACCGAGACAGTGCAAGATGCCAAGCAGCTGTGCTCCCCAAAGCTGCAAACAGGGTTTTTGACTATCTGTTGCTGAATTCCAACAGTTACACTTTTTTTTTTTTTTTTCTCAGCAATTGCAAAACTCTTAACATTTCTAAATTCACGTTTCTATCTTTTCCACCACCTGAGAATGCCATCTGCTGTTTATCTCAAATACATCCAACTTTCCATAGCGTATATATTTGGGATGTTCTCAAATTCCATTTTGGTAGGACTTTGCTTTTCATTTTGTTTTATTTTTGGCTTATTTATCAAGTGATGAAACTGTGTATGGTGCAAGGCACATGTGGGTTTTTGCTGTACTTTTCCCTTCAGTTGTAATGTGTCAAGCAGTATAATTTCCAAACTAAAAAAAAAAAATATTCTTTGTTTGCTGGTCACAATCTTTAATCCTTAGCACTCATCTAGGGACAGCTCATAGGGAATTAAGACGACTTGAAATGTTTAATCTTGGGTTATGGTACAGCCAGGACACAACTAAAGATCAAGTTGTCTAATGTAGATTTTATATATTTTCTGCAGAAAACACTGGTTTGACTATCAGAATATGCTGCATGCATTGGTGACTTTTGTCAAAAGGTTTTTTTTTCAGATTGTAGAGAAATATGTTCATTTCAAAAAACACCTTGTTAGGAAGCCTTTTTAAGCTCAGTGTGGAATTTCTGTTGGAGTGGGCTTTGATTATAGTACACTTCATATCAGAGTAAGATCTTGATGGATGCTTATGTCTCCAGGATATTGTAATATGGATCCTTTTTCAATCTGTCCTCTTAGTTCTCACTTAATTCTTTAAAGAAATCTGAGATTCATGTAACCAACCTATAATTACCCAAAAAACATCTATCTGACCATAGCAATCAAGGGTCAATTTAGAGTCAATGAAGAGAAATATCTTCACGCGGCAGGTACCTACTTTGTAGGAAAACACAATTCTTACGCAGATATGGATATTCTCCCTTGGCTTTAGAGACAACTTAGACCACTTGCTTGATAAGAAAGCTAACTATGGACTTAGGTCAGACATCATTTAAAAATTGAACATGAAAAATGAAATTAAGATGGCCACTGGTGATACATCCTTCAAATAGGTATTGAGGCYAATACTGGTTAATATCTCCATTAAGGACCTGGGTGATAGGACAGAGCAAATCCTCAACAAGTTTTCAGATGATAGAAAACCAGACCTGCAGTTGTGTTGCCGTTTAGAAGGATGTAGACAGGCTGGAAAGGAAAGACAAAAGAAAGGCCTGCTTCTGAGGAAGAAAAAATCCATGCACTGGTATAGGYTTGTATCTTTGTCAATGTATAAAAATACCTGGTGAGATAGAGTAAAGAAGATGGAACCAGAATCTTATCAGTGATATAGTCCAAATCTGGGGGTCTCACTCAAAGAAACCACTTGGAGCCTGCTGCTATAGGGGCTCTTGGGATGCCTTTTCCCTTTCTTTTGGTCATTGAACCATGAGAACAGACTGAGGGCTTGGTCAAGAGCCCAAGTGGGCTGTAATATGATTTRAGACGACCCTAGACAGTCATATTAGGCCAGTAGCTGGTGACTAGTGCGATGCTGGACTGGCTATTAAAGGTCAGCCAACACTATACATTTGTGCAAAGGCAGCTCAAACTCCTGCAGCTTTCTTTTTATAAGCAGCGAGTATAATCCATAGCTTGCTACTAACTGACGCTTGCAGTAATCATGCTGAAAAATTTTGATACTCTGTAAAATGTCCTGAAAAACACAAACAATCCAGTAGACTTTCTTCGAGTCTTGCCTTTCTGGTGCAACAGGAATGTGCACAGGAAATACGAAGCTGAGCTTTTCCTCAGGATAAATCAGGATAAATTGATGAAGGCTTTCCTTCTGTTTTAATGGTGGCTCCACAGATAAAGCTCATTTTCATTTTGATGGAGAGAGAGTACAGGCAGCATTGAAGCTGAAAATCTTCTCTTAAAATCTTACTTTGAAAACATGTAGAATCGATGAAAATACCAAGATTGCAGGGCTGGAGTAGGAAGCATTGTCTAGTGGTAGAATATAAGCCTAGAAATTAAAGGACTTGGATTTAGTTTCCCTCTGTCACAGATGTTATATGTTATCCTAGATAAGTCACTTCACGTTTCTGTGCCTCTTACTCCCAATTGTAAAATAATTCTTCCTTCTTTACCTCTGTGGGATATCATAAAACATGTGAAGTGTCCAGATTTTATAGTATTAGGTGTCATAAATGCATCTTAGGCTGTCAATTTTACACTAGTGTAGGGTACATTTTGTTAGAGAATCCAACAGTTATTTTGTCATTACACTGTAACAGAGCAGAGTCAGTTTATGATTTTGCAGAAATATAGATTTGGGGGTTTGTGGAATTTTATTTTTTCTGCTTGTTTTATCACAGGGGTGAGGGACCAGGGCTGGATAACTTCTGATAAGTGAAGGAAAGGAGCAAGAGAGCAGATGAGGGGTAAGGAAGTGAATCAGGGTTTACTRCCCGCTGCTGCCAAGGTATGGGTAAAGGTCTTCAGCTTCTGGTAGATATCACCCCAAAAACCCTCAACCTCCTTTATCAGCAGTAAGAGCTGCCTTGGTTGTTTTTCTGTGCCGTACATTGTTGCCAAAAACAGTGGTCTGTCTCGATATTACCAAAACTGTCTAATAAAGACAGTATTACACTAAGACACTTGAGTTTCAGTACAGATACCTAAGCAAAATTTTATCTTATCCTGGAGACATTTACCCCAAGATGACACAGGATATGACACAGGATGTATTGGAGACCCATGTCTTCATCAGCAAGATATCAAATACCTACAGTGTTGCTCTGTTGTTCTTAATCGTGAAGCATGCTCAAAGCATCAATATGTGKGTTTTATTTTTGGTCTTGGACTATCTTGCTGCACAATAGTTAATGTTATTCAGCATTAACAGAAGACTTGAGCTTCTCAAAATGGAGTGTGCAGCACATTGGACATCTTACTTATTTAAAGGAGCTGGCAACCAAAACACCATTGTAAACTCATCCTTTAGTGAACCAATATTATGGAGAGCATCTAAGAAGAAGGAATAGAAATAGAGAGTGGTAAGTATGACAATGACAATCTAATAATTTGAACCAGTCATTACAACAACAAAAAGTCCAGTTTCAAATAAAGATATCTGCTCATGTTAATGAATAATCTATTTTTCCCTAATTGATAGTTTGGAGAAGAAGCATGGAGCACTTTTGTTCTCCGATTGTCTCAAACATTGTTACAGTAATGTTTCAATTGGTAGTCTAGTGCTTCACTCCCGCTTTTTCCCTCATACTGCAATTTCTGAGTCAGTTAAGTCATCTGATGGTGCAGTTTAATTCACTTATAAATAACAGGTTTGTATAATGGGAAAACTGCTGCTAAGAAATTACAGCCAACAGAACAATTTGGGCATTGGTTTGGATGACACAGACACATTTTTTTTTATTTCAAAATTTTTATTGTGGTGTTTTAACATAATCTTTGATTAAGCTGAAAAGTTAGCATGGAAAAAAGTGCAGTGACTATAACCAACCCAGCACTGTACAAGCTGATTTACTATCTGCAGGATATAACTCTGTATAGTTCTGTTTCCTCCTCTAGTTTTTCTCAGAATCATAAAGAAGCAAAAGTATAACAAGGAAATTAAATTATTTTTCAAGCATAAAAGCATTTGTATGACAAAAAATCAYATCTTTTTCAAATATCAGAGTTAACTCACTTTACACTAAGAGATCAGTACAAAAATCTCAAAACATCCAGGCTATGTGGAAAAAAGCAACTTCTGCCCTTAAGATGACAGATAGATATTTCTCTCCCTAAAGGCACATTATCCCACTGATGAATCTTGCAGGGTTTCATATATCTCCTTTGAAATATGAATTCCTTGGTGGTATTTTTCTATGCTAGAAAAATTACTGGCCTAATGGTAAATCTGCAATGCATGCATAATGAATAGCATCAGTTTTCCATTCAATAAAGATCTTTAGAAAGTGTAAGAACACTATGGGATAAGTGATTATTCTACCTGCAAACCATTGTACATTTTCTCTGAGATCTCATCAGCTAGTCTTGTCATTCTGGTCTATTTGTCCATTAACGTCCTTAGCAGCCTAGGACATATTGCAGACTCAAACTGAACACTTCTCCCTGTATTTTCACATCTGTACTCTCTCTGATGAAATTCAARGTTGGGCAAGGAAGGGACCAGTATTTAGGCAACCAAATTAATCTAAATGCTTAGAGCATCAGAGATATTCACATATGATTTTCACAAGGGATTAAGTCATCTAAACTCTCTCAATAGTCATTGRAGATATGGGGCAGGATTTATCTCCYTAAGCATAGRTGYCTTGTGCTGTTTCAGGTAATCTGTTTCCCATATGCTTATAAAAGACTGTCAAATATGACCCAGGACCCAGGAATAATCCACATTTTCTGAGCCAGCAAATGGAGGCCTAATAGGTTATTACAGAGGACCTAATATGATGCTAGAGACCTAAACATAGGAAAATATGATAAGTTTCTGTATTAATTATTGGTTCAGTTCAGCTACTAGAAATCTCCTGRAAACTGACATGTCTCTGGGTGAACWTTTTTATATATCATTTATACGGAACCAGTTTCGGAAAAGAGGGAATATTTATTAGCATCTTTTCTTAGGAATATTCTTTTTAGTGGCAAATGTTTTTCTTCAGCTAACCATTTCATGTGACTGTATTTATTCTTGTGAAGCATAAATTTTAAAAGAGAATATATTATTGATCRTTATTATTGCATATTATTGATTACACGTTTCAGTTGGAAAATAGAAGTATTTGATTTTCATCCACAAAAATGGTAAATCCTTCCTTTTGTGATAAAAGGCGGAGAAGGAATTATTCTGAGAAAAACAAAGCAAAACCATTTTCTAACCATCTCTATTAATAGCAGCTGCTGTTCTTATTTGAAATATGCATGGAAATTCCCAGATGTACAGTACGAGGGATTGATATTCTTAAGAAAATTCAGGTGACAAACGGCTTCTTAGCTTTTCACCAATGCAAAGGAGACCAAAACTGCCTGCTTGAAAATGTAGCACTATCTGCAGTGACTAGGTGAAAAACTATTTGAAACTGCTTATTTCTTTTTCTGGCTTAGTAAAGCCTCTGATCATCCTGTAACTATAGCAACATAACCACAAGCTGCTCAATTTTAGACACTTTTTGTGCATTGTCTATTTTTTCCAGAGTATAAAAAGATAATGGGATACAGGCACTCTTCTTTGTTTGCCTTGTTAAGCTATATTTAAATAATAAGTGATAAACAAGAATGAACAAAAAASCCTCCTGTTTCTAAATGCTTCTAAATGGTAACTTTATTTTCTTGAAGACTTAGGGGGTGTGATTCATTTGCCTGGATGTCAGCACACAGTGCCATTTGAGATGCCCTCGSGGATCTCACCTGGTATCCAGCTGCCACAGCAGGAGAGTAGTTGTTTGGGAAATCATAGTGTCTCAGGTGCAACTACATACATATCTTTAGACAGCTGAATTACACTTAAGACTAATCATATATTTTTTTCAAAGCATCCTTGACTCCTGCAAAGTGTCAACAAGGTAACTGATTGTTTACTTTATGTTAAACATCCAGTCAGTGACAAGATACAGCCTCTAGCAACTTGTTGGCCTGGACATGAACAACTACCCAGTATGTTGCTGGAGGCTGCATCTTGTCACTCACTATATAGAGTCCCATGAAGTCTTACAAGGTTTTATTTTCCCCTTCCTCAAGTTGCTTTGCTTGGAAGCTTCCTGAAGTATTAAAAAATAAAATTTTTGGAGTGGAATTCAGTCCCAGATTAGGCTATCTAAATTTAGGGATCTGTCTGTCAGCTTAATTCAGTGTATACAGGAGCTCTTTAGGGAGTTTAWGAAGCCTCTTCTTGACGTGCTAGACAGGTGTAGATTTAATGGAGGACTGTGTGGTGTCTCCTCTGTGGTGTCCCATCAGGATGTCTCCGACAGCATACAGCAACCAAAGAGCACTAGAAAGTTTTCCAGGAACTACCTAATCAGMTCTCATGTATCCAAGTTCATAATGAACCTACATAATGAAGATCTGATCAAAACAGTCAAAAGTCCATATCTAGACACTTCCAAGTATGACTCCCTTAGGACTTGATCCAGTGACCTAGCACTATCATCTGAGGTATCTTAAGGTATCTAATCTATCTTCACATGGTTGACAAACACAACAGGACCTATAAAAGATTACGGTCTTCTGCAATAGCATCTAGAGGACAAGTAGAATGCTTTAGAACATCTCAAATGACTTATACTCAGGAAACTGAGCTAAGCCCTCGACATTTATGTGGGCAGCTCTAACAAAAAGAAATTCTACTCATGGCTTAAATCACATCAGAGATGCAAATAAAGATCTGAGATTAAAAAAATGAACCAGTGGAAAAAGGCTGAACCCTGATGCAACAAAAAAAAACCAAGACAAAGTACTGTTTTGGAGTAAGTAGTATACAGGTCATTGCATTTTGAGCCCAATAAAAGACCTGTGAGCTTCCAGTTATAAGAGTGTGAGCTTTAATTATTAACTGACTATTCACGATCCAGAAGCAGCATCAGCACATGTACAGATGCCCACTGAATGCTCATTATCAAACTTCCTTTGTGGAAGAATAAAGAAACAGAAACTTTCAGGGAGTGGCTCCTCCAGTTTACTTTAAATATCTGCTTCAGAATAGACTGAATTGCACTTTAAAATTGTTTATTTATCTGCATATTAAAATATTTCCGAGTAATCTGTGGAGAGCTGACACCCATCCTGAGATGAATCAGCCTTAAAGAAGGAATAAAGAAAACATGTTTCTGTATTGGACCCTGAAAGGCTAAAACTGCAATAAATATCTATAATTTAATAAAACCTAAATGGCTGCATTAGGATTCTTTCTACTCCTTTTTATATATATATATATATATGAAGGAATAAAGAAAACATGTTTCTGTATTGGACCCTGAAAGGCTAAAACTGCAATAAATATCTATAATTTAATAAAACCTAAATGGCTGCATTAGGATTCTTTCTACTCCTTTTTATATATATATATATATACATACAGTGTCAAAACTCAAAAAGTATGTGTTTTTCTTTCAGTAATAATTCTGGTAGAGAAAGGTCTCACTTTGTTGGGAGCAAAGCCGGTCAAGCTTTCAAACTTGCTCAATGATATAATCTTTTTTCTCTCAAGTGAAGTTCATGGTATTAATCCTGCAGAAAACAGAAAGAGTAACTCATTCGCTTCTTGTTAAACTTTCTAAATTTTTCAAACAACTCTTCTAGATAAAGTATGCATAAAGATGATAATCTCCCACTGGTTTTTTCATTTCTTTGTTAATTTTATTTCCAATCTGTAGGCATAAAAAGAGAATAAAAAACATGTAGGAATTTAAACTAATTCTTAATTGTTTGCAAGGGCAGGCTATAACCAAGCAGACTGTCCTTTCAGTCAAAGTTTGTCTAACACCTGGCAGACCTTCATTCTACTACTTGAGGAAGTTACTAGCTTCCAAAAGCAGAGAAGGATAAAATTCTTTTGTGTCGTTCTAGCCCTCTTGAAATCAAAGAAAAAAAAAAAGAATATTTAAGTGACTTATCAAGATGTTTTAAGCAGTCAAGAATGATTTATTACAAATAATGGCTAAATAAGAATATTTCAAAATCACCCAAAGGGAAAATATAGTAGTATTGTCTCAAATCAAAAATACTCAGAAAAATCAATGTTCAAAGATAATTTTCAGAGAATACTAAATTCCACATTTCTAATAAGGAACACACATAATCAAACAATTAGCTATGAACAGTTAGAGGTAAATGTCTCAGTCTTCTCACTGACCTTGGTGTTATCACAGTAGTCACTGGAAGGCAGAAACACAGCCTTATTTGTGCTGCTCGTCCCAAGTCTCCCAGATTTTATTAACCTGACAGCAAACCACCAAAACAATTACTTACCAACCTTTTTCCTACCAATTCTCACCTCCATAAACTTTCAAAATTCAATTCTGCTTTCCTCAGAGAGAGACATGAAGTGTTTCCCTAGGGTAGGAAATTCTGTCTAAAAAGTCCACCTGATTTTATTTCCTTCCTATAGCTTTTCTGCTATGAGAATGAGAAGTTGCACACCCCCAGCTTACACTTATTCATCATTGCAACTTCTCCTTTCTATGAAGCATTCCAGTCCTCCTATTGACCCATATTCTCATGGGTAAAACACTCACACAGACATAAGTAATGAGGAGTCAAGCCATGCTCAGATTTCTGGTTTTTGGATGACTCCGTAATCCAATGACTTGGATGACTTCAGAACTGTAAAAGATACGGAGAGAGAAGAGGAATTGGGCACTGTCCACCTGTTGCTGAAGCAATGCAGATGGGCATTTTGGGGGAGTAAAAGATAGAGTGCTGGAAGGAGATAACCCAAAAAATAAAAGGGTGTGTGGAGGGGAGCTGCTCACAATGTTTTAACTAAATGTCTAGTCTGTTTGAATTCACTCAGAACCACAAGTTATGGGCCTGGAAAGAAGGCAAGATAAGATGAATCTGATATGAGCTTAAATGAATTAGATACCTTCCTTAAAGGGGAACATCCTGAGGTTCAAATCTCGCCAATGAAATAATTTCTTCCTATTATTTCCCATCAGTGAAAGAGCCAAAAGAATTATTGCACCCAGAAGGTTCAAAGAAACTTCACTTGAACCCCAACATTACATAACCACTACATCTCATGATGGTTGGGATTTTCCTATTCAGCTCTACAGATATCCAGGGCAATATATTAAGATAATATTGTTCTGGTCTTGCTAGAGCAGTTACAAAGAGCAAGTAGGAAAAAATAATTGCCCATTCAGTGATATTGATTTTGCTAATAATCTCATTTTAGTATGTTAGTATTTTTCCTATAAGCTRCTTGGAACCCATTTGAAAAGTCTGCCTAATGACATGTGAAATCATATATACAGTGAAAACTCTTGCACACGATGAAATGTGTCCTTGCAGTGTTGTTAAGTGGCCTCGCTTCATTACAAATATAGCATAGCCATGATGGCTGATGGAGTTTAAACAAGAATTCACTGCAGTTTGTTTTGGTTCAGTAAAGATAGCTGTGTCAAAGGTTTTGTATCTAGCCACAAATATGTAGAAAGGAGGAGGGATTGTAAGCATGGCTAGTATTCTTGCAGTATTACAGTTTCTTTTTACTTTAACAAATAAAGAAGTGATTTAACAGATTCACCAATGATTCTGGGGAAAAAAAAAAAAGAACAGTGTAAAAAAAGAATATAAATACATTAGAATTCAATACAAAGACCTTTTAGTTTAAATTGCCTTTCAAACAGCTGCTGTACCTTATTTATACAGTATAAACAACCTATGAAATTACAATCTAGATTAGTCTATATTCACTCCTCTCTGTGCATGAAACAAGAGAGTAGGAAAGTGGTAGCCTTTGATTTTAGGTGTCCAATTCAAGTCAGGTTTTGTGCTTAAATAACATCTATATTTGAGATGTGAAGTCTAACTCGTTAATCTTTGGTACAATACTGTTTTCTTTTTTTTATTTCTCCCTCCCCCTAGAAGTGCAGCAATTAAGCAAGGGCAGTAATGGAAATTAAACTGCTCATGAATTTTGTTCCTTAATGTTTGGTGTAGTGTTAGGAATCTCCCATAGAAGGAAGGTTTAAGTGCCTGGAGACTTACATAGAACACCGGCCCCTCAATAACTTAGTGGACTTATGCTCCATATTATGCAGAGTTATTGCCACTTAGATTCCATTATTATACATGGGGCATTAAAAACTTTTGGGATGCCACTTGTTTAATTGTATATGAGTCTAATGATAAATAAAGGAAGAACCATAGGGAAAGTTTTGATCCTTCCTTAGATTAATATCATCATATAGTCAAAGTTCATCCCTTTCTAAAGAGAGAAGTAGTGRTTGATGTAGCACCATCTGCCAGCCAGTGCTACTCCCAACCACAAGTATAGTCTTTTATTACAGTGAAGATGGATATGAGGGGACATGGAGTAGAAATATGTTTTAATACATGCTCATGTTTGCTTTTAGCTATTATCGCAGCAGTCTTTGTCTGGCAGAACTGGTCCATTTTATACAAGAATAAAACATTCCTTATCTTGTTAGATATGATCATGTACTTCATGTCGATGTCATTGCAAGTGGTGCTTTAGCGCTGAAAAAGCAGAATTTGGCTCATTTGATGGATAACATCTTTGACTTTTTTTATTAGGAGAATAGAGATAAAGAATGTACTGCATCTTGAGTCCCTCCAGTCAAGCTCCTTCTAACATCCATCCTGAAAGGACTAATTTGCCTCTAAATTGAGTACAAGAAGTTGTGTAGGTTTCTTTTTTTACTTCTTTTGAAGTGACTGTGAAAACTTCTACCTTCGCAGAAGGCCATTGGGACAGAAAGACAAACATTCTGGATTCTTTAAAAGATAAAATAATTTAGTTTGGAATAAATAAGGCATCATTTGACCAAGTTTATCAGTCTAATTATTCCTAGCATATCACTGTAATAGGCTGTCCACAGTTCATCTTTTTTATTGCTGATGGGATAGATTTTGAGTTTATACTATCTGCCAAAGTAACCAGTTTTTATATGAAAAGTTATGGTGTCATTAAACATGGCACACTTCATTTTTCTTCCCTATTGGTCAACACTGGTAAACAACACAGGAAAACAATAAAACTCATTAGATAACAAATACAGGTATTTAACACAGCACAGATCTCTGCAATTTTTGAGTGATTTTCAGACAGTCCCAGAACTAGTGCATTAAGGTGTTTTATGACAAAGATCATTATAAATTGTAATGTCTAGACTGGGAGCAAATGGTTATAAGGAAGTATAAATTGGAAATAGCAGCTTCTAGATTCTCAAAAGACCGACAACAAATTACACACAAACTGATGAGGAAGAATTATTCACACAAATCAGACTGCTTTTTCTAATGAAGCTACCCRCCATCTGAATTTTTTATCTGCATAYCAACTTTATCCATGCAGAGCAAAAAAAGAGCTGCTTAGTGTCATTAGCACGGTGATAACTAAAAGCTCAAATCAAATGTTGATCTGTCTGTCCATCAAAAGTAGCCCTGCAGACTGCTACAGAACTTTCCTAAACCCCCACTTACTGAACAAAGAACTGTAGATCTTCTTCATCACCTTCATCATCATTTAGCGAGTACTGTGTGCAGTTCTGKGCTCCCCAGTGCAGGAGGGATGTGGAGCTGCTAGAGAGAGTCCAGCGCAGGGCCACAAAGATGATTAGGGGTCTGGAACATCTGCCCTATGAGGAAAGGCTGAGAGAGCTGGGCCTCTTCAGCCTGGAGAAGAGAAGACTGAGAGGGGATCTGATCAATGTATATAAATATCTCAAGACAGGGAGTGAGGAGGAGGGGGCTGGCCTCTTCTCAGTGGTGGCCAGTGATAGAACTAGGGGAAATGGCCAAAAATTGAGGCACCAAAAGTTCCACAGGAACTTGAGGAAGAATTTCTTAACGGTGAGGGTGACAGAGCMCTGGAACAGGCTGCCCAGAGAGGTGGTGGAGTCTCCTTCTCTGGAGATCTTCAAAACCCGCCTGGACAYCACCCTGTGCCACATGCTCTAGGGGACCCTGCGTGTGCAGGGGGGTTGGACTAGATGACCTCTACAGGTCCCTTCCAACCCTAGCCATTCTATGATTCTATGATTCTATGATCTCAGGGCTTGAGAAACCATGCTGTAATGCGTCACATGTCCTGAAACTTACCAGTGACAAAGGAGGCCTCATGTCTTTAAGAGAAAGGGTTCATTTTCTGCCATCTGTTATATATTCCTAGATACCATGAACTGCAGAAAAACATGTGTTGCACCTACTGCTAAACCCAACCAATGAAGATTCACTGAGCCAGAATACTCTTGATTCTATCTTTTTACTACTTTCTCAGTAAAACCTCAGAAGAAGGAAAAGTTAGACAAGRGGCAAGAAAGAATTAGGACCTGCCAAGTTTTTTAGCTTTTTTAGACAGAAAATTGCATTTTCATTAAATGCATGCCTACAGTGTCTGGTCTCCTCAAACATTCAATTGTTGTCAGACAACTAAAGCTTCAGGATTTTCATCAGAAAGATAATTTTCCCCAGGAAAGCCTTCAGCTGCTTGACTGTGCCTATGAATTACTGATTTTGAAAGATAATTTGCTAACTGAGTCACGATGAATAGGATTATTTGCAATCAACCATGGTCCTCACTGTGGAACCCAAGTGGTCATTACCAATACCAGGACTAATCAGAATATGCAAGCCATGTAGTGAACAAGTCTAACAGCAGCTGGTAACTGCATCCAGTGCTCTGTGAAATTCCCTCTTCTCCTCCTGAACGATTCATGCATTTCTCCTCCTCGCCAGTACTTGAAAGGCATTCTCTCTTCTGACATCAGTATTCAATCAAAAGAGGTTTGCAAATGAAAAAGGGAAGTTGTGCCAGAGAGACTAATTTGAATAATAATCAAACTCTTAAAGTTAATTGCAATGARAACACTACTTAGTTCCTCCTTTAATTCTAAAATTTTAATGCACATTAACCTTTTAATTGGCCATCCCATCTTGCAGGGAAGGAGTGCATCCCATAAAGCTTTGCACATCTGCATTACTATAAGATGCACACACAAAAAGGAGATCATGGGATGGACAATCTCTGTTTGCCCTCAAGTTTCATTTTAATCTTAATTGCTTTGATACCACTAGCTTTTCTGCTTGGCTGAAGGCAGAACTGAAATCTTGTAAAGCAGACACTTATTTTATTCATTCCTTCTGTGTTTTAACTATAATAAAAGACCCTTCCCAATTTCCTTATAGTCTGCTTCATGTCAATTCCCTCAGGTTGCTAGCTTCATTTTAATTCTATTTTTAAACGGAGGTACTTGATTCTTTTTCTTCTTAGCTACCCTTTGTTTAACYCCTAGCTTGAATCTGCCAGTCTTTCCTGTTTGTCACTTAGAAGGAATGCACTCAAAAGAAAGAAACAACTTCATTCTACAAAAGAACAAAAGTCTTTYTGTTCTGTCCTACTAGCTATCCTATGTATCTTGCTGATTATTTTCACCTTGTTGTTGTGTAACATCCTGAAATATATTGCCCAACCCTCCCTCGCATAAAATGCAAAAATTGAGGTGGCAGACAATAATACTTCAGAGTGCTGGCATACAATCATACCTAGCACTTCTATAAATCAGTGGCAGAACTGTGATTTTCTTCTTTAGGCCAGGATTTCATCTGGGTCTTTATAGGGATGAGGAAAATATGCAATACCTTTTTTTTTTTTTTCTTTCTTTCCCCAAGTTATCAATCATTCAATAGTCAAAATACTAAAAGAAACCTAAATCATGGTCTTGTAGGGGGACTACACAATCTAACAAAATCACTTCTAAACCATGATCTAAGCCATTCTTTTTAGTCTGCTTTTAAGATGTCGGGCACCATTTAAGGTAGATTTTTTTTTATGTAGTTTTCTTCTATTATAAATTATATACCAAATATGAGATTAGTTGTGTCTAGCAGTCAGGGCTGCAAGTAAAACAGCAGTTATGAGTGTAACTCATGATAGTCAGCTCCCTGCATTATCAGGATTGAAAAGAAATAGAATTAGACTGATTTTTATTTCATTTTGATTACTAAAGAGTGACCTGTTAATTATATGTTTTATTTTTCATTACTGCTATCCCAACTTTTTGTCTATAGACTTTACCTTTACCAGAGGCCTGTTGCAGTCAATAGAAATTCCTGGCCTGCTGCATTGCTAGGCCTTCTTTTTCCTCCTTCTACAGTGTTTATATGGAATGTATAGCAGTGACTTAAATGTGAGCTAATGAGATTAAGAACTGGTTTTAAATTCCTATTTCTGTTTTCAAATATCAGTGGCATATTTCATAAAAATTGCCGTGCAAATATTCTCATACTGGAGAAAGCAATAGTGCAAAAAATACATCCTATGCAACTGAAATGTTGAAACTGGATCCTTGTACTCAAAACAATAAAACTTTGCAAATTAGGTGAAGATGGTTGTGATCTACCTATGTCTCAGAATCATAGTTCGATAGGTTCAAAATACAGTGATAGAAATGGTCTAAACTTTTCAGATAAAAGTGACTGAGTAAGCAATTGTGAAAAAAAAATGCATATACTTAAGCTGAAGAAAATGAGAGAGCTCATTTCAATCGTATAGAGAAGAATTCAGYAAAGAGGATAGGATGAAGCATCTCTTCCACATTGATAAAGATGGATAAAACATGCTACAAAAATCAACCCCAAAAATCTAGCTGACAATAGAAAAAAAAATCCCATCAGGTTGATGARGCACCAGAATAAATTTCTTAATCTGTTCTGGAAAATCTATACTCTTGGAGGGAAGCAGCAGTTAAAATAACCTGTACAGCTGATCATTTTGAAGAGGTAGATGGGTGGATGAACACAGTGATTTCAGACCTGTCCTAAGCTATTTTCCTCTATAAAAAGGAAGTATTTTATTCCATTCAGTAATAGTTATAGAAACTACCCTTGCTGCAAGTGGAATCTTTTGCAAAAATGCACTACATTGCATAGAGACCTTTTAGCATTTTGATTTTCTTGTTTTTGCAAAGTTTCAGTCACTAATGAAATGATAACTTCAGTATGTCTGAAACCACAGCAAAATGAAAATCCCGAACAAAAAGGAAATGGCTTGAAGTGATGACTGTTTCACAAAAACTAAATCTAAACATTATTCAGATATGATGATTAATTCAGTTCTCAGAAGTAATCATGTTTTGAAAATCAGTATTTCCTGCAGATTTTGAGTTCCAAATCTATTGCTGTATCAGAAACATAGATTTTTTTTCAAAATTCAAAAATTTCCAATATTTCACTTTGCCAACAGTTAAAAAAAATTGCTAGCGTTAATTTGCAATTAAAGTCTCTTTGGACTATAATGGTATGTAGATTTTTTAATGATTTGGGAATCTTATCTGTGTGCAGTCTGTGAATTCTACTTGAAAGTGTTTAGTTACAYCAATCAGGGCTAGAAAAGCTTTAGTCTTCCCAGAAGAATCTACAGTCTGACTGATATAATTAATACTGCACAAGGAAACTTGAAACTCTACTTCACCTTCTTCAGGACAGATTTCACTAAAATTCTGCATCTTGATAAATTTATCACCTCTGTATGTACCAGTTAATAAATCAGGAAGAAAAAGATTTGCTTCTTCCAAGATATACTAAAATATAATTAAAAATAATCAATGTTTATTTATTTGAACAGAGATAGAAACGCATATATTTTTGTGTAGCACAAGTCAAACAGTTTATTTTGATTGTTTGTGGTTTGATTGTGGTTTAGATCAGTGTCCTGACTCTGTTCTTGTATAGACAAATGTTTATAACTTGTGGTAGTATAAAACTATTTTGTGTGAAATCAAAAATTAGTGTACATGTCTTTTTTTCCCAGAACATGGTGGAGGGAACAACTGACTGTAAGTCAAATTTGTAATTCATAGGTGAGYACAGCAACATCCCTGCAATATTCAATTAAAAGTGAGATTAGAAATTAAAGAGAAATATTCTAACTCACATTTGTGTACTGCACAAAGATGAATAATTCATAATTCAAGATGAAAATTTCATGTGTCATCTTCCCCCAAAAAAGTTCCATTGCTCAGCATTTCATCCACACCATGAAGGCAGGCAAAAAAAAAGGACCTGAAGGGAGCATGAAAGCCTAAGCATAAAAAGAAAATCTGAATCTAGGCAGCATACTAACAACTCCCTTATTCCAAACTACTGGTATATTCATATAATTTATACCATGGTAGGAAGGAAATGTGGTTAGCTACTGAGTGTGCAACCTGTTCCTGCAACTATTAGCAATGATGCAAAAGGAAGGTAATTTGTGCAACATTGGTTTCTGTGAAGCCCACTGTAGTCCTGTCTAAGTTTTCCGTACATTTTAGCCCATATTTTTCTGCTGGCTSCATAGTAACAAAATAAAACTAAAAAAAAAAAAGTTTTGGTGAATATAAATATTTTGGGTCAATTTTGGCTGTAAAAACTTTGGATTCCTAAAGCAGATTGTTACCTCAAGTCTGCCCTTAGCAGAATTCTTTCCAAACTGGACATTTTCCAAWGTTTTCTGTGAGCCCAGAATACTTCAGTCATTTCCTAGCACTGATCATTTCATGGCAAGTGTTTCTAAGAGTTTTGCTGTAATGATTTTTGGACAGAAGGATGAATCTTGATAATAGCAGTTAAAACATTTCCATGTTCCATGTGAAATGGAGCACACAGCTGGCAGTGAGATAGGACATTGCTTTGAAAACAATCTTTGAAATTCGGACATTATAAGCCTGGAATACACATAGAAAAAGAAAAATAAGCCTAGTCCTTAAAAGGTAAGTAGGAGGTGAAAACACACAAAGGGCTTTTACTATAACATAATTTAAGAGAGATCATCATGCTAGTCCAAAAAAAAAAGCAATGAGACATAAACATAGAGTTCCCTGAAAAAAAAATTAGGAAAACAGATAGGAAACTAGTACTGGCATAAAATAAATTGACCACAAAACCAGGCATAGCATCATCCTACCCTACGTACTCCAAGGTATTGCTGAGCAAAAGCAAAAATTACCTCTTCCCCACTGAGCTACCTGCAGCAGAACTGGGCAAACAGATGACTGGTAGTCCCTTGACTACCTTGACTTCCTGATACTCCTCTCATTCAAACACAAGAATTTATGGAAAAAGGAGTAAGTACTATAATTTCTGCTGTCGTCTCAGAAAAGGTATACTAATTTTATCTTTAAAAGGGACACCTACTCTAATCTATTTACCTAATGCTCTTATCTAGCATTATGGTACATGGCAGAAACTATTTCACACTTTGTTATGTGACTTGAAGTTAATTCCTTGAGTTGGCTGACCAGATGGTAGTTTCACTAAGGTAATGATGTTTTTTACTATTATTTGCTTCTATATAGTCTTCTATTTCTCACTGCAATATGGTCCAAAGATTAATCACTCATTCTCAAATAAATATACAAATAAATATAGTGTTTTATCCAATCTGTTTTCTACCAGCAGTTTTATCCTTGTTGTAGGCCTAGAGGTGAGAGATTAAGCTCAAGATTTTGCTTGAGCCACTTGAGTCTCTGCTTGTTGTACATTTTCCCTAGCACGCAATGCTTTCTGCACCGCTTTTTTCTGCACCACCCGCCCTTTTCTGAACTGTGAACATTAAAACGGGAACAATGCTGCAGAATTAGCCTCGCCGGCAAGTCAGCTCACCTCCCTTTTACTGCTTTGAAGGGATGAATTTGTCCTCATAAAGATTGCATTAATCTTGTTACCGCAGTATCACCACGGGAGCTCAGGGCAAATCACTTGGCTATTATGGCATGGGAATCTTTCACATTTACTGCTGTCCAGGACAAAGTCCCTTAATCAATCGGATAGGCCTGTTTCTCAGCCTGTGGCCGGCGTGCTGCTACCTGGCTGTTTAAAAATCCATTTCTTTTTGAATTGTGTATTCATAGCAAGAAAAAAAAACAAGGCTCTGCATGATTCTCCTATGCTTATTTACAATGCTCAAAGTGTATGGAAGAAGGAGTGAAGGGGAGGAAATGGAAAAATTGGTACTAGAGGCATATAAAACTGAATATCAATTTTCAACATTATTTATTTATTTATTTTTGACTTTTTTTCACCTTGAGTTTGCCTGGCAGGTGCACTCTAATTCTGCTTTGTACAAGATAAACCCAAAAATGCTGATTGTTTTTCTGGGGGCTACCATTCTTCTTATTGCTCTCCTCAGTTCTTTCTCATTTAGATGTACTCATTTTTTGGTCTTTAATTACTATATACAATGTTGACATGATGATGGCATGCCTATAATTTTACTGAAAATTTCATATCTGTGCAATGTAAGTATTGCCAAGAACTTGCCTGAGTATTTTCCAAATTTAACAACCTGTATGAGTGAACCGAGAAGCTTCACAGATTCCTGACATCCTCATTCACTGATTTTTAAAACGTTTATTTCTAGTGGAGTAAAAATTATTTTATCCTGATTAGTATGATATCATCATAGAAAAACAACTGAAAAAGAGAATTTTTTAATAAAAAAACTTCTGCTCTTTTCTGAAATATCATGTTCTGCTTTACCATCTAATCTAGCAACTGTCTTATACAAAAAATGTTTTTGTGTCTTTCTCATTGGATATACACCATCCAGACACAAATCTCTCTTTTTTTTTCCCCTCTCTATCTGTAACTTTTATAAGTATTTCTTGTGAGATGTAACTTCCTATTTGATTATTATATTTCTCTTTTTCCCTATTGATAAAACACTATTTTTAAAAATATTATCCTAAATGTTACCTTTATTTTTTCACTAAATTAKGGTAAAATCTTAATCTTTTTTTCTTGGGGGGGGGAGAGGAAATGGGCTTGTTTATCGTTTGTGGATTTATGGAATCAAAGAATATTTGAGATTAGATGGGACCTCTTTATTCCATCCTCCTTCTCAAACTAGGGTTAACTTCAAATTTAGATCAGGTTGCACATTGTCCAGCATCAYTTTGCAAATTTTCAGGGACAGACATCCCATAGTCTGTTAGGGCCCCTGTTCCAGCTCCTGGCTGCCTCCCTCTGAAGCTCTTCTCTCAGGTGAGACTTTCCTGTCTTGCACCTTGCAAACAGTTCCTTTTTTAATGTTGCTGTTGTACACATCTGTGAAGTGGCTTTGTGCCTCTTAATTTAAAGAAGACCCAGCATATATTGATTTTTTTTTCCAATTTTCTGTTTAATTAATTTTGCTTTTGTATTTAAAGTTAATATGTAGTATGAATGTGTAACACACATGTACACATAAAGAGCACCTATATATCTGTGATTGCCTCCATTTTCTCCTGCCAAATAAAGGCTATCACAGCAAACACTGGTGCTAAAGTGCTAGCCAGGAATTCAGCTTTATCCATCATAATGAGATCCAAGATGGTTATCTCTCACTGAGGKCACTATTTAAAAGCTGGAATATACTCTAAATAATAATTCTCAGCTCAGTGATATAAAAATGTGTTACATATTACAAGGACTTGCACAATTTATGCTAAGGGTGCAGCAGCCTATCCTGAATTTAGATCAATCCCAGGTGACAATAGTCCTTCCTTTCTTCTTGCACGGACAGTCCTACTGATGGAGCAGATTGCAGCAACTAATCTGGCAAAAACACAACCCTGCAAAAGGGGTTGTTTGAGTGGGGGACTGGTGATAAGAAGCTGCTAACTAAGGCCATTAATACACTTGTTTTTTGGCTGTAGGCTCAACTTTCAACAACCTGCTTCTTCTTAAAATAAGCTCCATTTTTGTTTGACTCCATCTCACATAAAACAGAATTATATTTCACACATCTTTCAGGGCTGTAAAGCAATTTCAGATGATGCTAATAACAAGAGGRAACTCCATGCACAAACCCGCTTCAAAAAGGCATACACTATGTTACTTAGTAGAAATGTACTAAATACACATTTCATGGTCACTAAATTCACAGGGTGCCACTTTCCCTGTTTTTTTGATATTGGATCAAAGACATTAGATCAGCTGTAATTGCTGAAGTAAGCAAGATCTTCATGAAATAAAAGGAGAAAGGGTTAATGCTGTCCCATTATATGGCATTTACAGACTTGGCAYGATTAATGTTTCTTTCATGTTGAAGGTGCTCCTGTTGTTATCTAAGGACTAAGGCTAGTTTAATTCTCCAGTGATGAAGCTTTACTTCCATGATTAATTAACAAATTTTTATTTTCAGAAGGGCTCAAAAGACAGCAAGTTTTTCCTCCCTGCTTATTTAGAAGACCCTTAAGGCTTTCTTAAGGGAGCTCATTATTTTCTATATGGCTGGAGAAAGAAATAAACAAAGCCCTAAAGGACATTTATGTATACATAAAGCAGAATAAGTTATCCCTCTAAGGGGAACAAGATGAAATGGAGATGAAATCAGGACTCATAGAAGTGAAACCCTTCAATTCCTCAAATCATGMAGGACCTCGGTGCCATCTCAAAACTTAATTTGTTATCAAACTTAATAATTTTGAAATTATTCTCTTTCTTCAATAAATCAGTCAAGATCAGATCAGACTAACGTACAAGTTGTCTTTATACAGAAAAAAAAAAAAAAAACCCAAGGAAAAAAGAGACTGCATTTGCAGATAATGAGCTACAATGCAAAATAGTTAGATAGATAAAGCAATATTGATCTATTCCAGCTCAACATTTGAACCTCAAAGAGTTCATAAGGCACTTGATTTTGTGTTCAACCAGGTGAATGACAATATTTCACCATTTTTTGTTAATGTACCTTGCTTCATGTGACCATATTTCCTTCTCTTGCTACATGCATAGGGTGCAATCTGAATTTACAAGCAATGCATAGATTTTATTGAGGATTTGTGAACGCGGTTCTCCACAGCACAGATAAGCAACTCTGACTAGCTGAATAGCTAAAGAGCTGTCCCACCTTTGCTTCACCTTTGCTTCCAATGGATAAATATGGTAAATATGGTGGTAAAGCAATACAGGAATGTGTCTGACTAGCTTCTTAATTTTGCATTGGTTGAGTGTTATTTTCAGCATCTCTACGAAGGGATGGAGGCAYAAGGATCCATTAAATATGGATGGCTTTCAAGTTCTTCCTTCCATTGAAAGTCAGCCAAGGCCAAAAGGAAGACACATCCAGCCCACAGGAGGGACAATAGTAAGAGGATTTCTGTCCCCATGTGTAATTCAGGAAATAGAAGCAACTGGAATCATTGTGTGCTTTGAAAACATAAATTGAGGCCACCTCTAGTGGCAAGGATGTGCAATCTTTGTGCACTGCAATTTCAGTCCATAATCTGCCCCTTAAAAAAAAAAAAAAAAAAAAAGAGGTAAAATTATGGGCACTTCTCACTTTCTCACTTTTGTTTGCATAAAGTTTATCACACAACCACGTGCATCATTGTGGAATCTTCTCATAGCTGAAATCATGTTGGGTTCTTGGTGAAAGTTGTTACACAGTGAACAGGGTCACCTTTTCTGACAAAAGAAGAAGCTGTCTCCTCAATCAGCTTCATGGAAGGTCAAGTGTGTTGGGCACGTTGTTTGCACGTGGGTCTCTGCTTAACACGTTCAAAAAGATTTACCAAACACTTTGTTTTGTTCAACAAGCAGATGTAGTCCAATACACAAACACATTTAATGCTTTTACAAGGTGAAAAGGTATTTGTGTAAAGAAAACACGGTGCAAGAGCCCATGAAAGTAAATCACAGCATGTTCTTGGCTTTGTTTTTTGCTTTTTTTGTAAAACAGCACCTTTTTAATCACCTATATCTAATTTAAAATACAGTTCAATGGAGAAGAGTTTAATATGAAGCCAGATAATAGCAGCATCTGTTTAATCTGTATATACAAGAAATGATAATATAGATTTTCTGTAAATTATTCCTTCCACTTGTACAGAAAAATATCGGCTCTGAGATTAAAGTGTTAGTAAACCCAGTCAGAGTATGGTTTTCTTGTCCCACGAAAATCTTAAATTTACGATTTTTGCAGTCTGCACAGGAACATAATTAACAATTTAGAAAATCTTAATAGAAGCGTAGCAATTCAGTTTGGTGACAGAGGAACAGAGGATAGCTTGGTCTCTAAGGTCTCTAAGGTGGTTTAGGCAGTGAGGATTTACTATGGCCTAAGTAAACTCCCTAGTCAAACTTCTGGTTAAGATTTACCTCTTGTCAAAACCAGCATGCTTCTTCTAAAGAGTTCTGATTTAAATGAATCAGAGCTTCTGACAAAAACACATTTTGTGGAAATGTGTCAAATCCTATATAAAACTTAGTGCCTTAATTTCTACGGCATCCAGTGAAAGATGAATTYGTAGTGTTTAGCTGGGATTTAAAAAAAAAAAAAAAGTGAGATTGAAGACTAAATTAAGAAGCAAATTAAGAATTTCATTTACAAAACGTTAAGGCTATTATAGCAATCACTTGCATTCACTCACCATGTATACTGCATTCAGTAYGGTCCTAAAAGTAAGTAAAAGAAACAAAAAAGTCATGAGAAGGGCAGTAAAAATGATGAGAATCATGGGTATTAGGGAGAAGGGATTCTACGAAAGAGAATTTATTAGAATATGCCYGATTAAGTTTGGATATAAGGCTAGCAGGAGAGCTGTTCATAATTAAAAATATACATATATAGAGTAATAGCAGAGAGAAGATTAACCTGGAGCTTCTCTAAGTCTTTTTTTCCTTATTTCATTTCATATTTAGAAATTTGAATTGGCAGGGGTGTAGGCAGAGAGACGAGCRTTTTATTTTGGCATTCAGATTTGTACCAGTATATTTTCTGAGCCATACAAATTTGAATACTRAAAGAAAAAAATTATGATGATACATAGAGGCAGTCATTTTGACATGCAAGCCACCTCTTCCTCTAAGAACTACCCTTCAAAGAAACAAACCAGCCTTCCCTTTTTTAATTGCAGAAACTAAGCAAYGTTCTTAACATGAAAAAATGAACGCAGTTCTTTTTCCAGAAAATGCTCTGTTTCGTTCTGATCCCAGGTGTATGATCCCAGTGCCTTAAGTCAAAATCCCCTCTTGTCTCCCTTGATGCTTCCTGGCATTTGGGTGCATTTAGACAGCTACGCTGCCTACGTGTGTTAGGTGTCATTAAAACAGTTCCCTTGCTGGAAAAAAAGAACATCTAGTATCAAACAGGTTGCCATAATTTTGCAGAGTGGATATCAAGATGGCTCTAGAGATAAGGAAGAAAAAGTTGCCTAGAGCAACAGACCTGCTGCAAATCTCCCTCAGCTCTGCTGCTTTCCTTCTCGTTTCTACTGTCCTGGAAAATCAGGTCAAACGCTGCTGCCAGTGGCACTGGAGGGAGGTTCAGCACACCTAGGGTGATAACTGCTTTTTGGGTTAGTGGGTTGAACCTGCAGCAGGAAAAAATTCTATTTCCGTTCTTCCCATAGCCTGATGCAAGCAGGAGCAGCATATCCTGTGTTTTTTTTTCCTGAGCTATTTTCTTTAGTTGTACCTCCTCCTTGTTTTCCCATGTCTTATGGTCCAGTCCTTTCTCCTAAGTTCAGTCTTTCCCACTTGCATGGTACAGAKATCATTTTGTGAGGAAACACCTGATATTGCTGTCCTCAAGCAATCACTCTTCTAATTACCTGGACTTTTAGAAACTATAAGTTTGGTGGTGCCAGATTCTTAACTTTTCAGTGAGRAATAAGAATCACGTCAGCTGAAATTAGCATTTTTTTCCCTCTGTGAACYTGACTCAACAACCAGGACAATCAACAGTAAGATTGTCACTAACATCCTCAGCTCTGGACTGAGCCCTATATGGAAAAASGCAGTTGTCTGAACTGACTTGGTCTCTGCAATGTCAAAAATGCCTGTAATCAGTGTGGTCAGTGGATGGAGATCTGGTACTGCACATCTCCAAAATCTAGTGTAGGCTGAGAAAGTGGACATCGACAGGGGTCCTTTATTATTCTTTGTAAACGTCTCATAAATTCTCAAGGCTAATGATGAAAACCTAGAGGTCAACACTATCAGCTGTATTCCTGTCGGTCAGACTCCCATCTCCAAAACAGAACGTACTCTGCTGCAGTTTTTGCTGCCCCTGGTTTTGAGTGCTGATGATTGTGTCTGTGCTGGTATAGAGACTTCCTCATAGCAGAAAATGCCAAGTGCAACATTTCCTCTGGTGTACCTGAAGGCTTTCTACCGTCAGAAAGCCACATCACAACAAACTTCACTTGCAAGTTCTCGTAATAACTATGACGGTGAAAAAAGGCTTCAGAAAGGGCTTATTAAAAAACAAAACAAAACAAAACAAAGACCAAAAAACCCAGCTTTTTTTTAAAAATAAACCTTCAGAACTGATGAGCTATCTTGGGAGACTAAACTCCCTCCACGTCTACCCTAGGTAAAATTAAGAGCAACAATCTTCAAATGGATAGTAATATATATGTATTTATACAATGCATGATTAACCCTCCAGTGAGGAGACCACTGCTGTAGGAAATAATTGAGGTACCATTTAGCTAGATTTGGGAAAAAAAAGGCTATGTAAGTATGAGGAAGAATAGTAGTTTTAGGTGTGGTATATTGGTTAGGCAGAGATTATTTCAGCTGTCGGTGCCTGAGCACCATCTGGGGCCAGCTCTTTCTTGTCATCACATGGGGGACAGTGCCAAGCATTTTTTGCAGGGTGCTTTTACAGCCAATCCTCTTCTTTCTTCTCGCACAGAGCAGATAAAACAAATGCCTTGCTACAAAGGTCAGTGCCAGAGTTGCTGATTGCAACTTTAAATCAGAAGGAACATGGGATCGGTCCCCCAGCCTGTTGTAACTAAAATAAACTCTTCCCTTACAATGATATCTGCTCCCTTTTGCTCTTGTTCTCCTCTCATGCCCTCATCCAAAATATTAAATACGACACGTGAATATTTCCAAGAACTCCTGACCTTTCTGATTTAGAATTGTGTACTTTGTTTTGCAATTTGTACAGATGCTGAAATTTCAACCATATATTTTCCTTTAAGAAGTTATCACCTCTGAGAGTTCACTGCATTGCACTTAACTATCCAGAATTTTTTTTCCAAAAAGCACTTGTCTACACTTTCAAGTCCTGAGGAGCAGCTGGGAGTGATCCAAATCTTCCTATAGAGTTCATGACAAATATGAAGGAACTGAAGAGAGCAGAAATGGRAAAAAGGTACTGGTAGTCTGTGACTAACTCAGGAGAAAGAGAATCAGRAGGCATTTTATGTGGTTAGCAGCACTGCTTCATTCTCACTCASCACACTGGACTCCACTGAACTCGCTTCTTGTCTGACCTGGAGAAGATCAAAGAGAGACAAGAGAAAGGATCGTGTCTTGCACACAGAATGGAGCATTTGGAGCAATTTTAGGGTCTGATCTGYACGCTGCAAGAAAGCCTGTGATATTGCTTGCAACCAACTTTGGTAAATAAATATCATAATAATGGTAGTGTTGATATCCAAAACTGAGGTAAAGAGTGGGAAAACTTTGATTATTGGTCATCTTTYAGAAAACAGCAGAGTATTAGGACTAATGTGAGATGTTCCAGGCTCATCTGTGCTGACTGATTAGCGGCTTCAGACCCAGGGAATGTGTTTGATAGCCCTTCAGAGTGCTGTCCCCATGAATCTCATCTTTTGTTCAGGATGCCATCTGTTTTCTCTCAAACAAATCATCTTTTTGGGGGCTACTGACATGCTCTGGGGCTGCTATAGGTAAGTCACAGCAAAGGAAAGGTTGAATAWGTTATTAGACTTTTTCGACTTGCATTTTAACTCTGTCTATGCTAAGACTAGCAGATGTCAACCATTGGAAATTCCAGCTATTTGCTGGAAGGAATCCAGTTTTCCTCATATCTTTCTTTTACAAATCCCATGCATGCATATTTTACTCACATCTATTATGCACATATACTTTATGGATGTGCATTAGTTATTATCTCASTAGCTCATGGGTCCTTCTCTGTACTTAAACTAATTTAAACTTGGTTCCTTTGCTGAAACATCAAGATTAGGAATGTAGCTACCTCAGATTTGTTGATAGTTTTTTCGGGGGAAACTATCACACAATTCAGACATCTTCTAAAGCTGTTTATCTTTTTCTGTTAATCACAGCCTCAAAGAATCACATCACGGTTGAGGTTGAGAGGGACCTATGGACATCATCCCAGCCAACCGCCTTGCTCAAAGATACGTCACCCACAGCAGGTCGACCAGGATCAYGTCCAGCCAGGTTTTGAATACGGAGTTCAGAGACTCAATAACTTCTCTGGGCAACCACTCCAATATTTCATCCTCCACCTAATTCAAGTGTATGTAATTTGTATCATTAATACAGCCTAGAAACAAAAGTTGTCTCAATTTCCTAATTAATGCTGCAGTTAAATGCTTCAGCTAAATAGATTCAATGTGACTACGCAAACTCCTAAAAAATCAATACTTTTTTTTTTTTTTTTTACTAGCACGAATGTCTGTGTGATGTCAATGTTTGCAAAGAGAATAATGTTTGTAAGAAGAGATAATACTTTTAATTAGTCCAGATATTTTAGAGGAAAAAAATAAAAAAAGAGAGGTACTATGCTCACATTCCCTATGGTTCTTCCATAATCACATACTTTCATCCTTTCTTTCAGCTTCAGTTTGCACAACTAAAATCACTACTTCTTCCTATAAATCTTACTTGATTGTCAAGGCTACAACACTACTATAGTTAAGMAAATTGTGTAATGAATTTTTTCTTAATCTCCCTCAGATCTCGTATTTTTTTCTTCCAAGCCATTTGCTGGAAGAAGTTGGAGAATGTCCAACATGAGTAATATACATGCTGGATTAGTGAAGCTGAGCTGATAAATTGTCAGAGGATTCATGGCTGTTGTGGAAATTAGTGCTCCTTGTGTAGCGTGGACTGAGTTCTGGTTTCGCTACAYATGCAGTCATGGAATACTCAGTTCAGAGAGCACAGATATTAATTAAARGTGAGGTTTTGATTCCAACTGTGAAAGTATCTTTGCAGAGAAAGAAGTAGCTRTATGATGTATCAATTTCCCTTTGAATTTCTAGGGGGTGAATATAGGGMGGAGGGGACCAAACTCTTCTCAGTGCTGGCCAGAGATAGGACAAGGGGTAACKCGTCCAAGTTGAAACACAGGCAGTTCCATGTCCATGTGAGGAAGAACTTCTTTCCTGTGAGGCTGATGGARCCCTGGAACAGGGTGCCCAGAGAGGCTGTGGMGTCTCCTCTGRAGATCTTCCAAACCTGCCTGGATGCCRCCCTRTGCCCCGTGCTCTGGGTGTCCCTGCTGGAGCAGSGGGATTGGRCTAGATGATCACTAGAGGTCCCTTCCAACCTCAACCATTCTATGATTCTGTGCATGTGATCTCAAGAGTCCGTAGGGCTCTGCAGAGCCCGCGGCAAACACCGTGTCCTTAAGATGAAAACAGAAACTAGGAGGGTGGAAATCCCTCTACGGATAAACCTGATAGGTTCAGGGGTGCCTTTTGACACGATTGGATAAGGGCGTTTGGGGCTCCCCATGATTGGTTAGAAGTTCCTCATAATGCTGGTGGTTACCATGTGAGCAGCTCCTTGGGGATGGTGAGGGGGTCATTTGTGAGTGACTCAAGGGGAGGGGGCAGGGTTTGTTTGTTCCAGGATATAAAAGCCGTAGTGCTGCTTTAATAAAGGTCTTTGTTCCACCACCTCAGAGACCCGTGCGCCTCAGTACACCCACATCTTCCTAGACAAGCAGTTTTTCTGGGTAAAATGAGCCATATTTATGACATTTTTGACAACTGCTAAACTAGCTTGTTTTACGGAGGTCAGTGAAAACTCTGTAAGCAATTCAGAAATTATATTTTGTGCTTCATTAGACTTATTGTTAGAATCKCTTAATATTTAATTTATATCTTTCTTAAATGCCCATCATCACTTGTACTGAATATCATTGACGAGAAGAAAAAACTGTTSTCTAAATTTGCAGCAAATATGTAACTTTGAACAACTATCAGGTACCCACACACAGCTGCTTTATTCTTTTATACCTAGTTCGTCCAGTCCCTGTAGATTATGTATTTTTGGATGTATCTTCTGATCATTCTCACTACTTTTGTTTGAACTTTATCTAATTGAATCCACCGTTCTTTAGGATCACTGGGGTCTGGAACACGATACATGTTAGTCACTGATATTCTAAGATACCTTTTAWTCTTTGGTTTGTATTTGCTAGCTGTTATATTCAAAACTCTTCTCCTCTTATTCCTGCCTCAGCTCAAAGCACAATTCTACATGTTTAGTGACCTTAACAGGGTGAAATGATAGTCCCAATTGTACATCCATGATTACTGTCATCCATCAGAGGGTAAAAGAGTTTATTTCTTTTGTGGGTTTCAGTTTGATCCCTTTCGTTCACTCCAGTCATGAGTCCTGTATTCAGTTAGCAGTAAATCAGTCATAGCAGTCCATAGGCTTRCACTGAATGGAAAGGCAGAAGTCATACGTGAATGATGGGATGCACTGAAARCATCTCTTTTATAGTAATGATCAGTAGGACACTTCCAAATAAGAATTAATATTTAAATGTTAAAATCTGTGTGTAGGGAAAGGTGATTACTGCATGCAGGAAGCTCTAGAGCTGTCACTCATGCTCTTCCAAGAAAAGTTGTACTTCTGGATAAAATAAACAGGAGAGTGGGAGGGAGGCAGCACAGTGACTCCRATCTGATGTGCCCACTAGTGCATCTAGTGACCCGAAAATGACTCTGCAACTTCTAGAGACAGGAACAGGTGACACAGCCAGGCATAGAAATGCAATCACATTCGAATGAAGCAGGATTCTTTTTTCTGCCTTTCCTTTACAAATAATTACTTTCTATTATGTAATTCAGCCCTAAGACCTTCATGCATCATTAAGGAAACCTTGTTTAGATTAATATATCACATTTCAAATTAACAACTCTTCAGGGTAGGTTGACCTGACTTAAATCATACAAAATTAAATCTCACATACGTCTAAAAGTGAATCAGTGCAGTTCAGTGCAATCAATGATTACCAAAACAAGCTGCTCAAAATCACCCCCACACAAACATAAATGAAATATCTTCTGTATAGCTGTSTGTCTTGGCAATAACCTAGACTGGTATGTGAGAACATTACAGTTTTAAATAATTTATTCTTACTAGCTTTATAAGAAAAAAAAAAAGTGTTTTTTTCATCCCTAGCTTAACATGTACCCCTAGGTATAAAGAGGCTATGGAACTTGTGTGGAAGGGAATGGAAGAAATTTATGGTAGACTAGGCTATTGATTTTATGTTTAGGGTCACTATAGTTAGATCTACAGCGTAATGCTGGAAAGTGATCTTAGTTATTCTCTGAATTCAAGGCATTCTCCATGGCCTGAGCTATAATCCATAGCATCTCTTTTTCTAAAGCTCATGCTCAGGCTGAATGGAGGCTGACTATAAATCCCATACAACAAGTAATGTCAGGCTCTTTGAGGAAGAACTACAGCCAGGTCTGCAAGGAAAAGCCCAGGTAGTCTTCTTTGATATGAAAAAAATGAGGTAATGAGCAAAATGAGGTATCTGCAGATCCCAAGCCCATTCAGACTGTGATGTGAAGAGTTGTCTATCGCCAAGTCTTTTCATCACAGGAATATCTACAGAGCTACCCCAAAGCAATCAGACGTAGGCGATGTACAAACTGTCTATTTTACTCTCAATACCACTAGGAGGAAAAGGAGTAAGCTATACAGTACCAAAGAGCTCATAAATCTTGTAGATTATCCTTTCCTCTGCTACATCCAACTCTGTGATATTGGAAGGCAAAAAGAAGTTTTATCCAGATATAATTCRTTTGAAGGAGACACAGATTTCCTGAATCTGAATTTGAATGCAGAAAGAGAAATGCCCACAAAGCCCAATACATAAAACTAACCAAYATAGCAGGAATCTCTTCCTATTACAGATTCACTTACAAACAAGACTCTTATTACAGCTACCTGTTCTATCAGTGCCTCTGTAATGTATGATTGCTTTCCCGCATCCCTTGAATACTATCAGCTCAGTCAGTGATGTTGTCAAATTAGGAAGGAATACATTTATTCCAGAGGAGTAAAAGGGCATATCCTGGCACTAAAACCAAATAGATTAAGTTGACATAGACCTTACTTGCAGGTCATCTCCTTTCCCAGATCAATGTTCAGTTGTGTGAGGAAGTAAAGGATAATATTGGCCAATATCATTTGAACTGCATTTAATKAAATGCTGGCAATCTAGATTTGATTATACTTGACATTGATAGTTTTGGGATAGAAATCATTCCATTTTACACTTATGTGTCTTAATCTTCTTATTTACAGGAACATGAAGCTCAAGCTTCACGTTCTTCAAAACAAAGGAAGTCAGCCAAAAGGTTAAAACAATATAATTAAAGTACAGATTTATGTTTAAAAGCTATCAACTCTGCTATATTTCAATTTCCCTCTTGCAACCTCTCCATATTGTTTTCCTCACCTTTCTCCTAGGTGGCTATGGCATCACTGCTTTGCTATGCCTTCATTTTCAATACAGCTTGCTTCAAGAAAATGAGGGAGTTTTCCTTTAAAAAAAATGTGCTAAAGAAACTGTGAAGATTCTGCAGCTGCATTTCCTGGTTGGAACAATCCCTGATGGGACTGGAAGGGAGGGGAAGCCTTGTTACAGAAGCTGGAAAGAAAATTCACAGGATTTGGCTTGCCATGCATAGTCTTTCACTAGAGTGCACACAGCTGCGGAGTCCCCAGAAGCATGGAAGTTGTTCTGAAGCAAGACGAAGAAAAGATAATATAAGCCTTGGGAGAGTTATTTGGCACTTCAGCATAGAAGTGCTTCTACTTCCATCTGGGTTGTATGCAAAATTATAGAAACCAGAGCTATATCYTTCTCCTTGGGTTGTTGACAGGAGTTTGGCTCCCACTTTAAATGGATTTTTTTAACGTGTTTGCCAGAAGGTTAGAACCACAAAACCTATGCAGGAAGTGGCAACCGATATTATACGTATGAGTTCAGAGTGGCAGATGGAGAATGGAAAGTCATACCAGTTTCTCATGCCCCTTGAGTCTTGTAGTTGTACCTTGCAGTGCTTCCTGCTTCCAAATCCTTGCTAGCCCTTTCCCAATGTTGTTTGCATTATTATCTCCGTCTGTTTTTAACTAGATWTTTTTTTTCAGTATAATTCATGCCTAGCCAAAGTGCTGCCCAAGTTTCTTGAGCAACCAGCTGCTTCTTTTACTTCAGTCTTTCAATTGAAAGGCTTTGAAAAAAAAATCCAATCAGTCCACTTTGTTCTCTTTGGAATTTTTTCTATATCAATTCAAGTTATTTCTTAAGTAAAATCATGCTGTCTGCTACTGAGGGAATTAATGAAAGCAATATAAGGCATGTAAGGCAGCATTTTTGGATCCTGATATAGGGCAGCAGACACATTTCTTCATTTTCCTTTTTAATATCACATAAGAGCAGCAATTCTGGTTGCATCTGCTATTTCAGGGTTCCTAAACAACTGGGAAACTGTGACAAAATAAGAGAAATCAGAGAAAAAATATTAAATTTTACTACTTATACTACTGTGAAGTAAATCAGCTCACCTCCTTACAGCCCTCTTCTCCATCCTCTACTAAACTCTAAAGGATTTCCCTTGTGCTCCTTAATATCATATAAAAAAGGGATAAGTATCAGCTTGAAGACAAGTTCCACAGGGAATGTAAAAGGACCACAACCAAATCTTGATTCAGGCCCAAGATTTTAAATATAGAATGGATCTGCAAAATCATGATGTCTGTTCTGCTCCCCGCATGCCACACATTTCCACCTAGCAATTTCTCTACCAAGCCACTATGTGCATTTCCTTTCCAATATTTCCTGAAAATTCCACTCTAGAGATGGCAACAATAGTGGCAGAGCTGGTAATTGTATGCATAAAACTTCTAAAACAATTTGCTGTTTTTTCTGAATTTAAGTGTCCTCACGGAGACAGAGGAACTTTCAAAGGCTTCAGCTAGCTGAGAATCTCTCCCAGCATCGTTGCTGCTCATCTGCTGTCAGAATATCATGATTTGACTCATTCCTTACCACACACTCAAACTCTTGGAAGGTTAGGGAAGATGATTCTTATTGTAATTGGGTTCAGCTTTTTGTTGCTTCTTTTACTATCCTCCCATACTTCAGAGTTTTCACCAACATATAATTTTTAATATTCTGGAATTTTCTTGGTGTTTGTGTGACCATTTGCTACATGTTGAACAACTCACAGACAGTATTATTACCCCTTAAAAAATCAAAAGAATGGCAGAAATATGTTCTATATGAACAATTCAATTTCTATGTCAGAATACACACATTCTTTTTTTCGTTTTAGTTTGAGTTTTGTTTGATTCTTTCTTTTAATATAAAATTCACAAGAAATATCATTCTGCTGGTTTGTAAGGACTTGGGAAGAGACTATTTCAAAATGGATTGAAATCAAATGTTGATTTTTTTTTTCCAAATAGACTTTCTTTGTAAATGTAAAATGTTTGACCTTGATAGAGCAAGTTAGTTCAAAACACTCAGAAACATCTCCCTGCATTAGTAAGTGCCTGGTTCTCCCCYGTCTTTCAAACCTAATTGTGCTGCTCATTATATTTGCATCAGAATTTTATCTGGGGAGCAGAAGAACTGAAAGCATGAGATATGAATCAGTAATAATTTGGAGTGATAACTGACTCAAACCTTTTGCAAAAGTAAAAGACGTTAAAAAACAAAGAGGTTGTAGAGGTAAATTTATAATTTTTGATAACCAAAACTTTGCCCAGKCAAATGTTCCTTTGCAAAGCTGGATGTAAAATGCCATTTTTTGCTGAAGTAACAGCACAGTACAGGTGTTGAAGCCAACACAATGCAGACGGTAATATCATCCTATCGTCCTCACCTGCACTGTAGACTGTTTCACACCACACACGAAAGACAGTGGCTGTGTTGGGTAAATAACTCTAAAACAAATCTTTAGCAGAGGAAAAATCCATATGGATCCATTAACTCCGGTTTGTACCACATCAATATCTGGATTAGCACTAAAAAAAAAAAAAAAGGAGATGTTATTGTTGCATCTGAAGAGGGAAGAGCAGCAGAGCTGGTGAGCTGGCTCTGGAAATTGCCCAAGCCAATGAACTCCTATGGGACTCGGATCTTTAATCTCATCTTGGAAGCAGGCCTATATCGGAGCAAAAGAGGGAGAAAAGTCTGTGGTAATCCCTGGAGACCCCCAGATGTTACCAGGAGCTCTTTGCCAGAGCAAAGAAAAAGTATTCTGGCATTTTCTTTAGCCTGGTTCTTCAGAGTTTGCTATTCATTTTAATAGATGGTTTTCCAGATAATCCATCAACATGGTGATGATGCTTCATGTGTGCAAAAGACATGGTCTGACTCACCTCAGTTGTTTTGATGGGAGCAGATTTTACACTAGGAAGATAGACTAGGAACATAAGAACATAAAGAAGGTCTACTACCAGGAAGCACCAAGGAAAATAAAGCACTTACTAAAGCAGTATCTCTTGCCTTCTGTAATATTTTATGGGTGCAAGATGTATACAAATCCCATTAGTTGCATTATTTTCCATCAAAGTGGCTTGTTTTTTTCAGTCCATCAGTCAACTTCCTGCACTTTGTCTATAAGAACACCTCAGGTTTTTACTGTATTTATCATTACATGCCTCTGCAGGGCATTTGTCAGCTTATGCAACAAAAACTGAGGCACAGAATTTAAAAGGCATTTAAACAATTAAACAGCATGGTCTTAGAAGACTAAACTGCTTGCTGAGTGATGCAGAGACCTGTAGCACAAAAAAAAAAAAAAAAAAAAAAAAAAAAAAAA
>PTEX01000001.1:124447-143573 GCA_003342815.1 Eudromia elegans
TATTGACTGGATTTCCTGCTACCATGAAGAGAGGCAGCCTCTCAATATCTCTGAAGATATTGGAGATCTCAGAGGATGTAGGTTTACAGAAGCAAGCAAAAACATCAGTTTTGTGATTACATGCCAAAAAAAAAAAAAAGTTTGCTTTGCCTTTGATAAGTTCCAGTGTCTCCAGCTTCCTGAATTTTTACCATGTTTCACAAAATATTTTATCTTTAAGTAAAGCCTCTGCTCCTGGAGATTGGGGATTTGCTGAGAACTTCAGTTAATATTAAAACCAGCAGTAAGACCTATGTGTCTCATACGGTTAAAAAAATTAGCAAGATCAATATTTTTTATGTTTTTTATAGTTCTTATCTTGGAATAATTTAATATTTTTTAAATATATTGCTATTTATTTTGGATTTTTTTCTGGCACTATATTAGGACCTTAAGTGGGAATTAAAATGTCTACTACATGCATACAATTAAGTGTTGCACTGGGAGACAAATCCACATCCTTGAGCCAAATACCTTTAACAAAGCCATGTTTTCTTTGGCTCATCCTGGAAAAGGTGCATAATACCCAGCCAGTCGCTACCCATTGGACCCATCCATTTCTGCAGCCAATTCAACCAGAATAGCTGGTTGAATAATCATAAACATTATAGTCTTTTCTGGCATTAAAAATCCTACCTTTTTCTGAGAGCCTCAGTCCTTTTGCTTGTTGATTTATGCAGCAGCACAGGATGTTTCCTGTTTCAATTCCCTCTGTCTGTGTGTGATGGGGGTCACTGCATGCATCCTTACATCCAATTGCACGGTACATTTTATAAGCTTTGGATAATGCATAGGTCACTAACTGGAACGCTGCACATACATCCGATTTGTCAGCTGAATGCTAAGAGGGCTTCAATATTTGTTCACTCAGCATTATATTTCCATTTATAACAGTTAATAAAACCTCTTTCCCAGGAATCATGCTGGCTAAGGGGATGGCAGCAAAGTTTATTCCCATATTTATTCCTAAAAGATTTCCCCTCTGTCCTGCCCCTCCCTGACTCAGGGGTCTGCTTTGCATGAAGAGGACAGAGAAAAGGTTATGTGGCTATGCACAGAGAGCCAAGAAAACATACTTGGTGGCATGCCTTTTCATTGTTACTTGGAAACCATTAAAATATTAAAATGTCTACAAAAGCAATAAAATGATCACAGGAGTATGTGGTGATATTTAATTTTCCCACAAGTTAAATATCACTGATAATTAACTGTTAGAAGTTTATTTTGAAATGACATTTCAGTGGAATATCAGACCTTTACAACATAATTAAAGGTTTTCTCATTGTAATGGTGCCCTATTCCTGGTATAAAAGCTTTTAAAAATGATCTGTCTGCTTCATAAATGATTTTTTTTAACCTTTTTTATTTTTTTGCCATTTAATTTGGCCATTTCTTGTTTTGTTTCTCTTTTAAMTACTGCTCATAACCATCACAGTAGGCAATTTGGTTGTCTCCATAAGATGGCAAAATGGCACTCTTTTTTTTTTTTTCTTTTTTTTATTAATCAGTCTGGTCATTTTGTATGATTAGGTAGATCTTTGTTCTCCATTATGGAAAGCATTTGCTGTTAAAAAGGAATTCCTTCAGGGAATCTTTTTCTCCATTTACAGCTGAGGTGACTTAGGCAAATGTTGTATAGGGCCAACTTCAAAGATGTCCTCTAGCCCTTACCTGAGGTAGGCTGATGACCAGTTTACGCATATCAGACACGAATGTGTCATCAGTCCTGCAATAAAAAGAAAAGCCAGTGTTCATTTGGCTTCCGTTTCTTGTCTATTACTGYAGACAATCACAGGTGTGACATAGGCAAATGCAAGTGTAAAACAATTTAATTGAAAGAAAATCTTCCCAACCACCACACAATAATGCATACTAATGCCCTACAGGAGAAGAACTTTTGTCTCTACTTAAGAATTTGATACTCTTTTATTTCTGATGTTCTTCCCATTGTAATCCTATCTGTATCTTTTACATGAATTTCGCAAACAGGATAGCAGTTTCAAATTTATATTTGTACAAAACCTGGCAGCTGTGATCACTGTTGCTTCCTCAATCTTCCAAAATAAGACTTACCTAATAAAGAGGAAGATGGGAAAACTGCAAGTGACCTCTGATCATCCTCTGCTGACCTTCTCTGACCATCATACCATTCCTTCAGAAAGGAAAATCTAGATTAGAAAATATACAACTCTATGAAATGTAGAATCTCAGTTAAAACATGCCTGAACACTTTATTTATGAATTTATACATCTTAACCTAGACATCTAGTTCATTTGACTCAGACATTTCTGCTTTGCTTCCTCCAAATGAACTGTTCCTGTAGCTCAAAACCACTGCTGATATTTCTCCAGCACTCAGCATAGGAAAGATGCATTTCATGGATGCAAGTATTATAATAATTGTATGGAAAAATTTGGGACACTATAATCCACTGATATCCTCCAGAAAGTCTTTTTATGGATATTTGTCGGTGCCACGGGGACAAGATTGCTGCATTGATGCTAGCGATTTTAATTATGTGAGAAAACATTTCTCARTCTGCTACAGAGCAACCCCTGGCATGGTTTACAAGAGGGCAGACTAGCAGGCCTCCAGATTTTTCCAGGCTCAGCCTGGGTTTTAGCACATCCCAGGGATGCTGTCCAATAGGAACTGTGCTGCCTTTGAGGGGAAGCGAGTTAATAGCATAAACCTGAGTCACTACATGCAGGGTRGTCTCAATGGAAGAGAATGTTTGAGTTTAACAGAACAGATAAAACCACTATCTATTCAAGACTTTGCCATCCTGAGTGCAGAACAGGGCATGAGGAGTAGAAATGCAAGYTTACTTCTGGTTGTTGATCATTGCCTGCTAATACACCTGGAAGGAAACTTGCAGTGGAATCTTAAGAGAGCTCAGCCTGTGCRTATTCCCTCCCAGGTGTCAAGGGTGATTCCAAAGGTTAATATGGCAGGATATAATGGAGAGARCGGTCACCACAGTAATTGCTGGTGGGTGCTGAATTCATTGCTCYCAGGTCACGAAGCACCCAGCGAGAGAAGAGTCCCCCCGCCAGCAATTGCAGGAGCAGCCACTGAGATGTATAGAGGCCACTCCTGACTTTTGTGCCAGGGACACTCATCTGAAATATCTTCATTTTCCTCGGGTAATCCTGGCAAGTTTTTTATACTTTATATTTTACTAGTGAAAAGCTGAAAAACTTTCTCCATAGGAAACATAGTTCATACCAAGAAGAAATATTCATCCTTCTCATTATTTTTTTGTTCCTTCTTGGTCTACTTCTAACAGAACTTTCTGCAGAATATAAGCCCTGACAAGAGGAAGAAAATATATTGACATCACTAAACCTATATTCTGTCATGTAATGGATATCAGACCACCTCCTTCCAGACCTAACTAGAACAATACAATAAAAAGGAACAAATAGTAGTTTATGCATCTCCAATAATTTTTTTTTTCAGGAAATTCATGGTTCTAATAAAGGGATGAACCCCTTCTTTGTTTCAATATCAAACAAATTTCTTGGGTCAAAAACAAATGACAACAGAGTTCTCTTCCTAGAAACAGAAAGATGCTAAAAGTGTGCTATGTATGAATATTATATTCTAAACAGGCACCAGCTGGAAATATGCCATAATATCAGGATGTGCAACACTGTCAAAATCATCTGCTGAAGTAGATACAGATGCTTTTGGAGGAGCTGAAGAGATTTATGCCATCAAAAATGAGAACAGGCATGCCCTATTTCTTGTAAGCATTAATAACACTGCTTCGTGTTAGTGCTCTTGTGTTGAGAGAAGTAACACAGGCCTGTTCAAAGCCTGAAATAAYGCTTAATGTATTCAGGTGTTTAAAGGATGAGTTAATCTGAAGGTGACCATTTCAACAGTTGGAAATACAGAGTCTCTGAAGTTGCTGGACATTAGCAAACCTCAAGGCATATTACAAAGAAGCTCACCCACAGTCTGTGARAAGGTAATATAGAAAAGTTCACTGTAGGGARAAAAAAAAGAAGAAAAATAAAAGAAACCTAAGATCACATAGGGATGCCAAGGAGATTTTATCTATGCCTGTCATTAAATTAAGGCTGCACACCTCTTTGAAAAATATACTGCAACCAAGGGACAATTTCAGCCTGAAATCAAAGACCATCCAAAGCCTGTCTCACGTTAGGAGTCAGTGTAGCCGATCATAAGCATCTTTCAGTCCTTAATCTCTTTTAATAAATGGTAAGCTATTTCAGCTGTGTATCACAGCTCTCCTTCACTTTGCTCTCCTTCAAGTCTGCTCCAGATATCTCCATCTGACACAGTTACCCCAAATCCATTATGCATTAAGTTGAGGAACTTCAGCAGAAAAATATTAGATGTTTCCATCTTGAGTGAAAGAACTGAGACCTTTCAAGGCACARCTGAACACCGCATGCACTGGTACGCTATGTTTGACTCAAAGGTTGCATTAGCCTGAGGTGTTTTCAGTTGTTTCTGTTCTCTTTGCACTGGTTCTCATTTTGTACAAAGGGCATATCCTGGAGACAAACGTTGCAGGTATCTACAGAATGGTAAAGTCCCAGACAAATAGAAAAGGTGGGTAGCAGAAWGGCCACCAGAAATCTGCAAACAGGGTTGGTTTGTTGTTGTTTTTTTAAGCAATGCAGAATTTTACCGGGTTTGCCCATCCAGTTCTTCATATATGCTTTATTTAGCAGAGATAATATCTGCAAAAACCTGCCAGTACTTCCTAGGCAATCTCACAATAAAAATGCAATTGTATTTTAAATGTTGAGGAGTAGCCAGAAAGCTGTACCCAGTACCTGTGTATATGGGTAAATATGTGTGCAGATACCCTATTCCAAATGACAGAGAAACATAACTCACTGCGAGATACAAACTGGCTCTGTCCATTTATAAAGGAAAGCCAAACTTATTAGATAGTTGTGCTTAAAATGGCTGCAATCTTTCTGCATCTATATTGCCACAATCATTTCCAAAATCTCGTCTGCTAAGTCTTTCTTTTTCTCTCACAGGCTGAATTTAAACAGTATTTGATTCCAATCTGCCAAAAAGTTCATAACACATTCCTCACTAAGAGTCTGTGAGTAAAGACCAGCATGTAATTAAATATCTTTTCTGGACTGGTGCCTAGGAACTGAGGGATTTTTTTTTTTTTTAATGAATTTTCCTAACCTTCGGTCTGTAGCTGTGATTCGTCTTTATCCCCTAGAGATACTAGCCAACGGGAGACAATAGAAGACAGCAGCAGTTTGTTCATTGACCCAAGGCCATGCACACATACACAGCAAAAACGAACAGAAAAGTTCTATAGATTTGTAGGTGCCAGGCTGTTAAGATCCATATGTGAATAGCTCTTCCTGAAAATCACAGCGATAGTTGTCTAGTGTCAAGGTAGCCAAGACAGTCGGCAGGTAATGTGATTTTCTTTCAGGCAGGTCACGCAGCATGCATGGGAATTTATCGCTATAGAAGAAAAAAAAAAAAAAAAAGCCTAACATAGGACAAACCAGCAATCAGCCATAGATGGAGACTCATATAAATTGTTTGTTTTTCCAAGTAGGGAGAGATATTTTGAASTCAGATAGGAGAATTGAGAAAGCAAGAAAAAAAGTCTTCTGCAAACAGCTACAGTAGGCAAAGAACACATTTGGTTTTAAATTGCTATGATAAGCATGCAATGGCATTACTTAGAACTCGCCAGTATCTAATTAGCATGACGTCAGCCATCTAAGTGCTGAGGTACTAGCCACAAACCTGCAGCTAATCCTTCTTTTCAGTGATTTAACCCCCCACCCACGCAAACAGCAAAGGAATAAAAGACCTGGCCAGTCAATCAGCAGTGATAACACCCCCATATATTCAAGAAGCAGAGTTCAGGCATGGATTAAGCATAGGGGAATAACAGGGTTATCAACTAGAGAAACAGCAAAAGAGSCAAAAAAAATGGATAAGGGCATAACAGCAGTAAATATCCTGGGAACAATTCTAAGCGATGTATTTCAGCAAAGGAAAAAGAACACTGTGTTCAAAGAAGTGTTTAGAGTGTGTTGGTGGTGGGGGTTGGTTGTTCTTGTTTTTGTGTTAAGAAAAGAGAGTGTTGTCCAGTGGGTAGAGCACCGGTGCTGGTGGTGAAGTGAGCTGATGGTGTAGAGTGCTTGTTTCTTCTTTTTCTATGTGAATTTGGCCAAATATGTTCCTGTTCCTCCTTTGAAACACACGTGGAAGCTGAACTTCAGCTACRATGTTGTTTGTGTTTGTGTTGTCTCTCTAGCCCAGAAAGACAAAACCAATGAGAAATTTGAAATTAAAGACAAGCAAGAGAAATACTTCTCAAAGTAGAAATATGTTTAGAAATGCAATAGGTTTTAAACAGGCTCCCATCCCTAAAGTTCCCTGGTAAGTTGCACTTGGTAAAGCACATAGATATAGAGTTAGCTGAGATATATCTATCCCCATCCCTCCACCTATCTGTGTCTTTGTCTAGGACAGGAAGGTGAGGTGTTTGTTTATGGGACTGCATGTTTTTGTGATATGGTCATATAAAAACAAAACACCTGGTTTGAACTACTTGTTCCCATGGCTGTTTCGATTTTCATCCAGTGGCTCTTTAAATTGATTATAAACAGGACTAACACAAAAACACAAACTCAGGACTCTTCCCACCAGGTAAATATCTTGATTAATACACAAAGACCTACTCCCTTTGTATGTTTCTTGGTCCTTATTTTTTGCATTGCTTCCCAAGCAGAGTCACAAAGTGCTCTAATACGCAGAGTCTTAGGTGATAAAAGGAAAGAGAGTGGCCACTCCATCTCTGACTGCATTTAAAAATCAAGCATCTGGAACTTCTGTGAGCTGTCCTATCAGTTTTACATTTGCTATATCCCTGCCTGTTGGGTTAGCCAAGTATGCAAATGCCATCTAGGTATGGGCGATGACTGGAGTCTAACCTGGGGACCTTGAAAATTTCCAGGTTTAAGACACTTACTTACTCTCTTAGTATTGTTCAAATTTATGGTATAAATGCTACCATCCAAATTGTGATGCACATGCTAAAATCAGTGTTTTTAAACATCTTCTAAGTATCAATGAGAGAGGGARAAAGAGGAAACTGAACCTCAACTTTCAGCTGTCAAGGCACAGAAATGAACACTAAATTCTCCATTGTTTTGTACATGAACTGACAATACTACTGTTAATAAAAGATGCCTCTTAAAGGTCTTTAGGACTGGTAAAACAGTCAGGAACCACTGGAGGTTCGGAGCATCTGTCTATACGTGTTCCTCACATTTCAACCTGTTCCAAGAAGGCCGTATACAAGATAATAAGCTGGAAAAGTCTCTTAGGATTGCCTGTTCTGACTCATGATGTAGCTTCACAGGTATGCTTTTCCTAGACCAGTGGGATTCTAAAAAGACTACTACAGATTTTGATATAACTGGAATTTGGGCAGTTTGCAGTCCATAAACAACAACTTGTGTCTTCCTCTTGATTTAAAAGAAAATCCATAGCACTAGTTGCAAAGTAGCTGAATCCTTTCTTACCCCTCAGCCACCAGGTACTGCCAAAACATTGCCTACAGTTCTGTCCCTGAATGATGTTCTTGACTTCAAAATATGGACAGACAGAGTTTATATTCTAAGTCATTTCATACTCAAAGTAAGGAGAATAATGAGTTTTCAGAGCACGAACTCTTCTGTTTGAGATGGAGCTATGTATGATGGGGTAATGCTAACACTAGGGATGAAAATTAAACACTTAAAAAGGCACAGTATCCCATCAAAAAAACAAGAGGGGCTAAAACAATTTTGAGAAAAGAAGTAAAAGGAGAAAACCAGTCTTGGGAAGTGAAGATGATCTATGAGTGGTAGGAGTCTTGGAAGGACATGAGTCAATAAAAAATATAAGTGAGTGAATGACTGAAAGCTCAAGATTGATCTTATTTTCCWAGATCCATTTGATGTATCTCATGGMCACTGCAAAARGCAACTGGCACATTAACAGACTTAGGAAGAACTCTGCAACAAACTCAAAAMCAAACAAAACTGTTAAAATTAACTTTGTATTAGCATTAGGATGTGAGCAGCCTGACTGAGACTTCTTGCACTCCAAAAAACTCTCTATTAATTAATCTATTCACTGTTTCAGAGAAGTCTTATCATAGCTGGAAGGTTTGCTTCACAGTTCTGATTAACATAAAGCACTAGAATCACACTACAGGGTAGAAGGGGCCTGTGAAGAGATGACACCAGAAGGTAGGGAGAAATTTGAGCAGAAAATGAAATGTGAGTAGAAGGGGAGACCTAAACTGAGGAAAGAGCAACCAAGGTTTCCAAGCCATGAAAAGTCAGTGCAAGGTGGAATAGGCAGGAGAGAGTATTCAGTTCCCTATGGATGTCAAGAGATCAGTCATTAGCCTCCTCCCATGACCTACAGGTTGGTCACTGCCTATGACCATCACCAGATTGCACTGGGAAACTTGTTTGTGCTTTTATGACTTTATACCTCTCACACAGGCCTATGGATAGGCTTCTTAGGRTCATACCAACATACTGAGGTTGTGGTTAACTTAGGAATGTATAACATGAAGCTATATTCTTTAAAGACTCAGAATGAAATCACACTGAGCACAGGAAGAAGTCCTCATCTCCCATTCCCTTCTCTTTCTTGGATTTATTCTTTACAATCAGCAGCAAAAGCCAGGGAGCCTCCTGCATCTTCCATGGTAGTTATTTGTGGAGCAAAAAACAGTATAGTGGGAGAGTTTTATTCTCCAACCATGCTGCTTATCTCTCCAACACCTTCTTCACCSTACTCCCCAAAACTTACCTGAAAGAGTTCTTTCTTGTTTGTGCTCACAGCATTCTCACCACCTTCACTTGCTTTTAGTCAGTGGTGGGTAGAATTTGTCTAACTAAATGTGGACAACCAGACGTCCACCTCTGATCCAGTCACCCTGGGATCCCTTAATGACCAGTAGAGATAAAGAGAGGGTCTTAAAGCATGATTAATTTGAAATCTACTTTAAGGCATGATGAATCTTGCCCTGTATGTATGTGAGTAATTATACCCAGGGCACTAAAGATAGTCAGGAGGACTCTTTCATCACATTGGATATCTAGACTTCAGTGAATATCATCCTGGGAACTTTTCCTCACTCCATTCTGGCACTCTTATTTAAAATGAGAAATTCTAGTTTGCAGTACATTTTTGTGCCACTGCCCAGGCATTTTACAGAATACATCATTATTCCTGTATGTACTCTGTGTTCAAGCAAATAGAATATGATTTGCAGATAATACAAGTAAATCACAATTTGCAGCACATAATAAAGTGTTTCACTAATACTGCTTAACTTAAAGCTTTTTTTTYCCCCAAATGATATCTGCTCTATCTGCTTTTTCAACTATAGCTACTAAGTAAACTCATCAGTGTAAAGTGTGGTGGTAGGATAGGAAGTCTTGCCTTTTATTGATTTTCTCAGTGCTTCCAGAATGGCCATGATAATTTTCTTGCTTTCTTCCTAGTTTTCTTTTTCAGGTACTCAAACTCTTTTTTATTTGAACTTATTTTCTATTGACGCTACRAGTTTAACGACTTGAAATCTTTTTGCAATGACTTGGCAAGGGCTATGAAGTGACTCAGTGGCAAAGCAGGAACAAGCACTCCAGCAGCTCCAGTTCATGGTCTTTCTCAGAGGCTCTCTGTCTAGCTTTAAGTACTTACATGACCATCATCACTCAATCGTTCTTAACAAGAGTATTTTTCATTACTATTATTTTAGAAGTGCTTTGTAATAACTCAACAGTATGTGAAAAAAAAAAAAATCTGAAATGCCGTATTTTGTTTCTTTTTTTTTTCCCMAAAAAAAATATATGTTTCTTTCCACTGTGTACAATCTGTTTCTGTGGCAGTGGCTTGGGTTTCCTTGGAAACGGCTGCAGGTCAGACCTTGATTGGTTGTGTTGTCAGCTTGATTGCAGTGTTTCAGGCGGCGGGCCCTGTAAGTGCCGCTCCAAAGAAAGTAAATAGGGGGCTATCCAAGAGCTTCGCATTAGTGGTCTGAAAGAAACCACACAGATGGTATTTTGGGGGAGTATATGACATGGATGGCACCTATTTCAATTGAGCAGAAGCCAGCAAGGGGTTCGGAAGATGCCAAATTAGAGGTGTGGGCAGGATGGATGGGATGGAGGGCTTTAGGTCCTGTAGATTTGAGGGGAATGGGACGTGTGGTAGTCTCAGCGAGCACGTGGAGGCACCATTGGCAGCACAGGACTGTGCTGGTCAGGGCTCCAGTGATGCTTCAGCTATGCAGACTTCAACATTTCATTTCACTCTTGACTCTGCTCTTAAAACTGCAAGTCTTAAGTAAGAGGAAGAAAAAAGAAAACAAAGGTTTTCACTGGGAGAGAATTTAAAAAGTTTTCCACTGCAGCATCAAGGTACTACTAAATGGAAAGGCATGATTATTACAGAGTAACAGCTTTGCGTTCTCCATCTTTTGCAGRAAAAAGGAAGGGAAAGGCTAAAAGGGACATGCCTGATGCAGCTTTGCTCATGYGGCTGGGTCAGAGAACAGTAAAGTCCCAAGGAAAGAGCACACCCATTAAAAAGCAAAGAGCAAAAGTGGAAATGGGAGTTGTAGAGGATTCTCTGAGCTTTGACTCATCTGACCTTTTCCACCCATCTTAATCTCAGATAGTGAGATTTCTGTGCTGCAATGTGAACACAATCACATTTTCCTGATTGAATTGCAAACATATTTTCAGAAACAATTTCAGAAACAAACCAGAATATGAATCAGACTTGCCTTGCCTTGCCTTCCCTTGCCTTCCCTTCTTCCTATACTATCCTTTCCACTTTCTTCCTCATCTCCTTCCCTTGCCTTGCCTTTCTCTCTCCCTTTTCTGATTCCCTTTCCCCTTCTAATGAGGTTTGATTTTAAACTTCAGCAGAATAGTAAATGCATGTTTTTGACTCATTCTACCACTTGAACTTCTACACGGTGATTATATCATGGTCTGACTCCTTAACGTACTTTTTAAACTCTTTGGCAAGCAGACATGCCCAAAGCTTGATAAACAGCTGTGAATCTCTGGATTTAAAAAAAAAAAAAAAGAAGAAAGAAAGAAATGCCTATTTTTTTTTCTTAAAAAAAAAAGATATTTTTCACTGTGTACAGTTGCAGTTATTTCCCTCCTGATTTGCAAGCAGATCAGCTTCTCTTAGTTAAGAAACAAGTACTGAATGGAATCGGTCTGAATTCAAGCCGACGARTGTGCAGGAATTCTGTTGTTAGCTTTAAGGAGCTGGTGGCACAAAGCATCTATCAAGGTAATTTTGCCATTGGGTGCTGCAGGCACCACCCATGGGTAGATTCGCAGGTGAATTTCTGCAGCTTAACGTCTTGTCTGCGCATCACCTGAGCAGCAGTAACAGCAGAYTTTAACGTGTACAAAATGCAAGCTCATATCACCCTGAATTTCCACTTGAGGAGGCAAAACTCTGAGAAATGAAGAGTAGGGGGCTGCATGAAGGAAATCTCTCGACTTCCCCATCAGCACCCTCCCCTCCAGACACTGCTGCTCTCCTCTTAATAGTAGATATCTTTTTCCTTGCAGTYGTACAGCTCTCATTAGAGATAATCCTCAGCTTCTATTTCCCAGCTTCATGCAGCTAACGTTAGTTACCATCTTTCTACTGCATTGTTCTGTTTTGTATAGTCGGAGGACTGTCTGCATTAAATAATCTAGATGTATAAAATGATTAGAAAGGGAATTGAATCAACTGGAGTAAAGCAGTAAATAACCAAGGAAATTTTAAATGGGAGAATGCATCACCATAATTAGGTAGGTACTACCAATTACCAATTGATGCTTCTTATTGAAACTTTCTTAATCCTCAGTGCAGACAGATTAAATGACACATACACATGCAAAAGAAAAAAAAAAGGTTCTAAAAGGTTCTTTTTCCGTAGTAATATCTTTCTCTGGAATACTTTTTCCAGGCACTGCATTTACCAATATCCTTTTTATGGTACATAGAGGGAGCTGTTGGCATAGGTTTACTAGACCAATCACAGTGAAAATTTTCCACTGTTTCCAAACCCTTCATAAGATTTCTTTATTACTTTCACTGCAAAAATCATACTCTCATCAATATATGAATAAAAATCTCATGAGTTTTGATCACACAAAGAAGATAATAACTGTAATGCAGTATTCTGCCTTTCGATGGACATTGTATTCATTATTATATATGCATSGTCTCCAATAAACTAAGTTTCTTGCTGCCCGGTAACAACAGTGATTATATAAAATTAGAGAATATTAGCTTCCTCATCTTTAGGGAGTATAGGCTATATCAGACACCTGAGATATACATATATTCTGGTGTGTATATGCACGTGTGTGCACGTACACTTGTCTGTGTAGCAGATTCTCTCCCAATTAGTGTTAATATTGCAGGGCAGTCTGAAACTCCTTGCTAGGAGCTGGGGTTTTTGCTCTCAGTCATTGAGAATATTGTTCCTGCCTCTAAATCTGCTGATCTTTAGGGATTTTGTTCAGGCTGCTGTAGCAAGAAATTTTGGAAAGGGTTTAGTGCTGCTAATTACCACCACAAAGGCAGAGGTGCTCTTTTATTTTACAATTCTTTTTCTCCTAACATGGACACTTAAAATTCTCACTAAGGTCCCCTCAGGATTAGTACAACCACCCAAAAATTTCAATAATGTGTGGGCAAGTATACTTGTATAAATGTAAAATTCACAGAGGTTCTCTTTAGATAAGGAAGGATCAGTTAGGGCATGGATAATTTTTAATAATGAAAAATAAAAATGAATCAAGCTCCCTTTTTAAAGATCACAGAATGTTTGGATAACTTTTCCATCTATGATCTTTCATAGCTGAAATTATCTAGTTCTGCAAACTCCACGTGGAGATTGAAGCACTTACACCTTTTAAATAATGGCTATTCCCTCAATGTCCTGARCCCAGCAACCTCAAAACAGAGAACTATGGAAATAATAAAAGAGAATCTAATTCCCACGAGGTATCTGATAAAACTCTTCACAAGTTAAAATGCTTCGGGAGTTAAAATGCAACTTAAAATGCCAGTGAACACTGGCACTCTTTGGTAACCAGATCAACACTGAGACTCTTCAGGTTGCTGTCAGAGCTGGACATTGCAGAGAAACTCCATCAACATTGCATGAGATAGCCTCAGATTTTAGGAACATTTTAAGCATGGAATTTGTATTTTGCATTTTTCTTACATTAAAAKCATGGTGCAGTAGCAGTGGGATTGCTTCATTCCCTAGGGAGCACACAGGTTTTAAGTTGYATGCACATGATCACCTGCTCATTTTTCTCCAGACTGATCGGTGGATTCCGCTGAGGATGGAACAAAGATATYTGCAATGTGCTGTCTGTGCTGGTCCTCCTCTTCATGTAAATCAGTGAAAGGTTTGACTCCACCTTTGGTGTAAGCAAGAACATCATCTCACATGTAAATAAGAGTTTGGTTATCGCTCAGCACTGCACTGAGCAGGTGCAGTAGACGTCTACCTGGACATCTGGAGGTAGCAAGAACTGCTGTATGACATATTTCTGTCACAGATTTCATCTGTCTGGTGCTTACAACAAATTAAAGGTTGCAGTTCTTATCTAGGATGTCAATTCAGCATGATATTTAAGCAAAAGCAAAAAGAAATTAAACATATGCCCATTACCAATGATTTAAATTAAGCTATGCATATGTTTAGAGATAGAGTTKCATGCTTTTTGAATTGGGATCTAGGCATTTCATTATATTTCTGCTTTAAAAAGTCCACAATGGATGAAGAATTCATTTATACACTTTACTATTTGCTTTTTTTTAGCCTAAATGTTCTTAAAACATGCATATATTGCATATATACATATCTCTGTATATATTATATTCCTAACACAGTATTTGAAACTATGGCTCCTCCTGAGCAGATTTCTGAGAAGATTTAGTTAGATAGATGTACTAAAAAATAAAAAATGGAAATTTTTGTAATTCAGCCATTTCATGTTTGGTAGAAAAATAAAAGCTAATCTTAACTAAAGTGCTTTCGTTTCAGTTCATGACACTAACAGCTGCTGTAATTGCAGTGTTGAGGCAAAGAAGCTCTGCATTGTGGAAAATATGTACTAAATTGTTCCTAAGTATCTCAGAAGATCTTTTCGTTACATATCTTTACCTTCTGCTGCTAAGCTTGTGTAGTCACAGCACATTTATTTTTCATCTAAAGGTCTTCTCCATAGCAACAAATCACGCAAATTCATAAGTACTTATGATGGAAAAAGTCAAGATATACAGACAATCCATACAAATATCTAGCTGCCTACAAAGAGTCTGAAAGAGTGGACCAGGACTGTTTCAGAGCATTTATGACCAGTCTGCTCTCTCCCAGGTCAGGACGGGAACTGCGTGGTCATTAACATCCAATACTACAGAATTATCTAGAAGAACCAACTCTATTGCCTGTGGATGGGAGATGTCTCACAGTAACTGGAAGTCCAATGAATAAGGCCTCAGGGCACAAGCAGCTGGTAGGTGGCGTTGGAGACCGCCTTTTTGTTAGCTTACCTGTAACCTTTGTTAAATAAAGGGAAATAAGATGGTGATGGTGCTTTGTGGGATGTTTGGGCACAATTATAAAAGTTGTAGACTATGGCAGCTGCTCAGMCCAAACATTTTCTTTGCAGCAAATGTACTTTGTTTCCGTCTCTTTTCTCCAGTACCATACCCTCCCTCATTTTCTGCTATGTCCTATCATAAATATAGACTGTATATTTTATGGAGAAAATAATTATCTCTGTATTCTGGAATTATATAATCCATTATTCTTGATCTTGTTTGCAAACACTGTAATATCCTTCACTTTCTCCATGGGGAAAGTGCATTTGGGAATGGGAATATCCAGGTTCTCAGTGCTGCTGGGTTGTTTTCCTTTGTGAAGAGGGAACTATTGCTACTGAGAGAGTGCAAAAAATTATAAAAAGGCCTTACTGGAGGAAATGTAATTCTTTGAGATGACTTTGGAATTAATCTTGGTTTATGCATTCATTTCCTCTTGAGAAATTTTACATGAGCAGCCATTCTACTGCCCTGTGGTCTTTTTGTATAGAAAAAAAATGTGGATTGGGAGAAAAGCCATCATGACCGAGTCTGGTAATATGCAGAGAGGTGGTAAAAACAGATTTCTGGAGGTATTTGATTAGAAACCTAGTTATCCGGAACATGTGTAATCTTTACCTTTTAAGTGTCCAGTTACTCTTTCATTAAATAGTTTGAAACTGAAACAGACAATTTATAATTTACAAATAATGAAGGATAATTAATTCATATAAAGGTGATTCAAAGCAGAATTTAGGCTACCGTGTTCCACAGAATTTGTGTTATATGTAAAAGCTCATGCTACAAGTGGGTTGCTAGCAGGTTCTCTGCTTGTAAGACTAAAATTTCACAGATTTTGCATTCTCTGTTGGGATGAAAGTAAGCCTCTTCCAAGACATCCTCATTTGTGCCTGTTGATGTAAAAGCTTTTTAATTCTGCCTGATGAAGACCACAGAATTGAACATACAACTCCTCACCCTCTATAAAAGCACCAGGATGTGGAGAAAATTTGGGTAAACATTACTTATTCTCTCCTATTGGTACTATTTCACTTTACATTAATAACAGAGTCACCTAGCAATTAGCTAAAGCAACTAAAACAAAAGAAGAAAAGACCATAAAATTGATGGTACAGACAGAATATAAGATAGTTTTCTTTGGAGAGAGGAGCCCCTCTCCATTGTTCTCCATTGTGTGGAGTCTATAAACATAGTCATATGACCAATTTTGCACAATCATCAGCAGCAGGTCTTCAGGCAACAAAAATCACTAAACTTGAGTCCCCAGCTGAGTATCCATCTTAAACTATGCTTATCCAAATTAGTATGTTCATTTTAAAAAAGATTTCAGAAGATTGATAAAGCTTTTTTTTTTTTCCTGTATAAAAAAAAAAAGAAAATAATTGCAAGTTAAAAAAATATATATCTCTGGAAGGGTACCATCACTGCATTCTTGACTTTTGTGAAAGTTTGAGTTCTTCATCAAATCAACAGGACTATTTAACCAAATKCAGATGGATACTGATGACAGGTCGGGAATCAGATTCATACTTATGYTTCAGAACTTATGCTGTACAATTGAATTTTGTTAGTAATAATAGCTTTAACATGTTTATCATTAAATTTTTGTCAGTCTCTCTGCATCACACTAAAAGTCATCTAAAGGATTCAGATAATTTCCAGGCAGTTATTTAAGCTTTATAGCTAGCTTAATCATCTTTTCCATGGGCTATAGTAGTTTTGACCATGTTTCCATAATAACTTAGCCAGAGGAATAAGAAAGAGATATGATGGAAACTTCAAATCTGCCAGGACTCGCATCCCTGTGCCATACATAGTAAGGACTCCAAGCACATTTAAATTTCAGGATCTACATATCTCTTGATTTATAGAACACTTGTACTGAAGAAAAAGCTGAGCTCAAGTTTTCCTGAGAGCTATCCTATGCTTCTACAAGGTTATCAACTAATAAGTGTATTTGTTTAATATAGTAACAGGGGATAAAGCTTTTAAAAAGCCCCAAGATGGCTATTTCACATCAAAATGCTAGCCTTTCATAAATTCATTGAAAACAAGAAGACACATCAGACTTTTATTTATTTACTTATTTTTTCACTGAGGTGATATATTTGTAATGCTATCAAAAGTCATGCAGAGTAGAGTGATTTTTCATCCACTTTTAGGAAAGCACAAATAGAAAGTCCRTGAAATCATTGAACTGTCTATTAGAATTGACCTACTTGGCTGAAGGAGTCTAATGTATGGCACTTAAAATTTRTTTTAAGCTGTAAGTAGCAGTAAGAAACTTCAGAAGAACCTTCAAGAATGTCTTGAAGATTCATGCATGGCAGAATTCAGCTTTCTACCAGATCAGGAATATCACACAAAACTTTTTACTTTTTAATTATTTAATTCTGAATGCTCATGTTGACAGTCTGACATTGTAGACAAACTACTGGCATGGTGTCTTCACAGAGTGRGGTCAACAACTTGGCTGCATCCCTCATAGTTTAGACTATGCCATCAGAAGGCAGGATTTACTAGAAGCTTTAACTAAGTCACAGTGAGCCTTTAAGCTGAGCCTAGTAACAATTATGCTTGAGCCTGGAAGCTCGTTGAACTTCTGAGCACAAGGTTATTTCACATGACTCATTCCTAATTTTTGTCCTTCACGACAGTATTTTTGTGATTTGTTAAGAAATGCAATTGCAATGTATGGGAAATCTTCAAGCAAAAATTCCCCAGTTTATTCAAACTGACCTCTTGACATCTGGGTACTGCTTTCCCCGTTTTCTCTCTTTAAATCCAGAGCTGAGACTTTCCTGGAAGAACAGGAGTGTCTAGTGCTTAGATCAGTTCCTAGAAATGCTTTTCTTCTTGTACAATACAAAACAATTATTATAAATAAATTATTTAATTCTAATAGTTTTGTTAATAGCATAGTTTCTTAGGAAGCCTGTCATGTACTAATATCTTCTTTAGCTCCCTGAAATTTAGTGGTAGTATTTCACAAAATCCCTACCACTCTTACCTTGGGATTCTGGGAGTAAATTCAACATTTCCTGTCTTTGCTCAGTATTTTCTGCAGCTACAGAGTTACAGGGGGAATCCACCATCACTCTAAAAGGTTTGAGTTCAAATATCAAGTATTAACTTATATAGGAATATATTTCCAGATAAAGATGCTAATATTTCCATTAATTATTTTTCCCTTCAATGATTTGAAGTGTTGGTAGGGTAAGTTAACTTCCCAGTCTTCAGCATTTTGGAATAATTTCCCATCATACAAAGGGAGTAGAACATACAAATCTGCTCTTGACTTTTTTTTAAGCACAAGTCCCAGGTGTTTCATTTTTAAAAGATGTTACAGCAATAAAAATGTTATTAAAGTGTCTTCGTTCATGCTGTTATAGTTGAGGTTGTGTCAGCATTTCCATTACAAGCTCATCTTCTCCAGAGAAAATGCTCTGGTCCATTGGGTAAATAACACATGTTTTACTATGACACACACCCTGGAAAGCTAGAAATAGTCAACGATAAGACTGTTCAGTATCTTTGTTCATTCCATACAATATAGGTTTTATTCTTTGTGTTTATTTGGTTGGTTTGTTTTTTTACAATGAATGAATAAATCAAACACTGCCTGTCAGTGATCCTGGATTTCCTTTGTACTACAAACTATATATTATTTATATTTATATTTTTCTTAATGGATATATAAAAAAGTATTCCCTGCTATCCTGCATACTGATCACTATGTAATGTATAATGTATAATTCTTTGAAAAACTAGCTAACCCTTAGGATTCTCATGAAAATGGATACTTCATAGGTCCCTTAAAGACAGAAATTAAAAGTAAAGTTTTAAGAGGTTATTTTTGACTTTGAGTTCTTGGCACTCCTGAAATACCATCCCAGATGCCTTAGACTGGGCATTGCCTTATGGAAATATCAAGATCATAGGCTATTTCTAGGGCTGTTGGCATAAGTGACATGCCAAAGAGATCATCGAGATTGCCAAGAGATCCTTTCTCAGGGGCCTCTGCTGAATAGGATGCACCAATACACCGCAGTGCATGAATTTCACAGGTAATTCTGCATTCTCAAAGGACAGTTTACAGACCTGTTAAATTCAGCATATGTGTTTTCAGTCACCCGTGGCTATTGCTAGACAACAACCCCACAGTATAATATCACATCTATTAAGCCAAATTCTGAGCTCTTCCCCTCCTATGAGAATGTAATCCTTGGGCCATTTCATATTCCTGCATTCTTCCTGCCTTGTCTGACCTTGCAGAAAACTTTGGTTCCATTACAACAGCTTGAGATGCATGCTGGAATTTCTTGCACCCAGTATTTTTCTTCCCTTTCCCTTTCCCTTTCCCTTTCCCTTTCCCTTTCCCTTTCCCTTTCCCTTTCCCTT
>PTEX01000001.1:143687-205214 GCA_003342815.1 Eudromia elegans
TCTCCTCTCCTCTCCTCTCCTCTCCTCTCCTCTCCTCTCCTCTCCTCTCCTCTCCTCTCGGATTCTGGGAAATATTTAAAGATTAACTAAGAATTCACAAACCATGACATAATTTATTGGGTTCATTTAAACCCTTATGTCTACCAGCAGATTGTGATTTCTTAACCTTTGTACTATCTGTAGTAATTCAAGACACGTTTTGAAGCAACATATTTTAGTTGCTATATTGATTAAAAAGATTTTCCCTTGCCTGCACATTTAGTTATTTAATATCGAGTTTTGTGATTTGGTATGACTATTTTTTTCCTTATTTCCATGTGACTTTTGTAAATGGATGACTCCTCTGTTTCAGGACATAGATCACTATTCTCTAGCTTCAAATCTAGCATCAAAGAATAAAGTCGTATGTGTTTTCTGTTCCAGCAGAAGGATAGAATGACTCAAGCACTAGAATTCTCTCTCTGCCTCTTTCTACTAAACCAGGGAGAAAATGCCAATAACTAGCTTAAACTAGAAACCTCAAATTTTGGATGGCTGCAACACAAACTGTATGTTTGCTTTTGTTTTTGTTTCAATTTCTGTATCTTTCCTACAACAACGACTTTAGTTGTTCTAGAATAATGCCTTGAGGTTTCAGTTCTCATCACATTTCTCTTTCTTTCATATATTTGTCTTGTATGAACTATCTTTGCCTGTCTCAGGATCTCTGTCTTATTACTAATAAATGACCAAAGGAGTGCCTTTTTTTTTCTCCCTCAAGTTCACAGACATTTTAAAGAAGATTTTGCTATTTCTAGCTGTGTAAGTAAATTTTGATGTGTTTAAAATCAAAAATCCAACTAAAACTATTCATGCCTTAAGTATGAATTGTTTGGAAATTTTTCCTTAAATCCAGTTTTCTGGAATGAAGTATTTTTGGCACTGACAGCTCCCATAAAGGGAAAGCTAATGATTTTCTTCTGAGCATAATATGCAGATAATTAAGATAATGTTTTTTAGCAATCTGAAGTGTTTAACTGCCTTCATACAATATAAATCATTTTCTGCACCATTCATATATTTAATTTAACTATGCAACAAAACAGTAGAAAGAAATATGCTGGTTTGCATAATTATACAGCTAGATTCAGCAATATATTTTTGAAAGACTTTTTCAATCTTTCACTTGGTAATTTTCTCCATAACTGGGCAATTTAAGATTTTTTTTTCACTTTTTCCTTTCTCTTGCTTTATTAAAGGTCTCTGTCTGAACATGAAAAAATTGCTTTCCTTTTTTTTTAATGTATATTCAGGGAGCAAGGCTCTGAAAATATGCATAGCTCTATGTGTTCTGTGTACAACATACAACCATTCATACACTTACATATTTGTAAAAAAATAGATGGATATGTGTTTAATCACCAGCTAGATGTTTAAACTGCAATCATACAAAATATCCAYTTACTTTGAAGTTATGTTGGAGAATTGTTATTAATAACTTTAATCAAAGTGAGGAAAGTTTTGCTGGTATGAAGACCACTCAGACACTAGTTCTGATGAGTCTGTGAACTGTTGGTAAATAAAACATTTTGGGGTAAGAAACTCATGATATTGTTTGGAAAGACTTGCAGAAAGACTGAGTTTAAAAAGTATTAAATTGGTGAGAGAAACAATATATATATATAAAAATCCTGTTTGAAAGTAGTGTTTCTGCCTCTAAGATGTTTTCCTATGGATCCAGGTGTATGTCAAGTATTTTGGTGCACGCTGGTTGCTGACTCCTGTTTGTCAGAGTCTGGTACTGGATAAATCTGACTCAGTTGCTATGCAAGGGCTGTCATGCATCCTGCATCTTTGAATGAGTAGACAGGGGAAGGACATTTCTGCACTACATTGCATCTGTTGTTTTGGGGGTGGGAGTTTTGGGTCTCAACATCCATCAGAGATATATAATGTGGAGGAGATCTAGGAAATGTGATGATCATCTTGCTATCGACTGTTCAAGTCAGCGGGCATATCTCCATCCTATCATTGCAATAAAAAATAATTGAGCGATCTCTTCTCTTCTCTTCTCTTCTCTTCTCTTCTCTTCTCTTCTCTTCTCTTCTCTTCTCTTCTCTTCTCTTCTCTTCTCTTCTCTTCTCTTCTCTNTTCTCTTCTCTTCTCTTCTCTTCTCTTCTCTTCTCTTCTCTTCTCTTCTCTTCTCTTCTCTTCTCTTCTCTTCTTAGTATCTGCACAATTTTCCTTGCAAACTTTCTAGAACCTGCAAACTTTCCATTTTGTTTGAAAGTCTTTTGTTGCTCTGTATTTTCTTTTGAGTAGCTAGACAGCATTCTCCGCTGAAAAGTTCAACAAAAATTATTTTGTATTTGTCGAAATTCTGTTTAGAGTACTTTTCTGACAGTGACAAAACTCTCACTATGAAGTCCTTTTCTGAGCAGTCAGACTTTTATCCACAATGTACACAGTGTTCCCATGGATTTTATTTTCTACTAGAAACATAAAAAAGGAATTTCTCGCCCTCGGGTTTATCTAAGTGCTTTTGTCATTAAAGCAATAAGCTTAAAATTAATCTTTTTTAAAATAAGAGTTTTTTATGAACATATACAAAGCTCTGTACTCAGTGCCATTAGATATTGAAATACCTTGAAAATAAACCTGTTTTATACCTGCCAGATACTTACATATATATATACTTTTATACATATACTTTTAAACATGCATATACTTTTATAGATATATACATACACAGACAAATACAAATGTATACTATATATGTGCATGTAGCATATATAGTATATGTATACATGGTACTTATGTATAATTTGTTGAAGCTTCAGAGAATTTTAAGTCTGGGAGTTAGACTTTATATAGAGACATTTGGGAAATGGAGGAGTAATTTTATTATGATTTTATAACATGATAAACACGTTTTTGTAACATCCTGATGCAAGCAATCCTATAGCCCATCCCAGCATGATTTACTGAGAACCTGTATCATATTTAGTGCATTCCACTTACATGACTCAATTTATTCACAGTTTTGTGTGCCTTTCAGAGGGAAAAGGAATTGTTATCCCCACTTCATGAAGGGGTGATATCTCAAAGTATCTAAACAAGTGATTTCTCCAAAATTCACAAAGAGAGGCATTAACTAGGGCTGAGGGTAGACCCTTTAGTCCCTTAATCAGTTCTGTATCAGCTTCAGATAGMTAATCACAGGTCTGTATAAACAACYAAGTGTACTTAGGTTTAAAATTATTAACCCTCTTGCTGCAACTCCTCTACTAACGAAACATAYACACAGTATTCAATTGGAAACTGCAGAGCATGACAGTCAATGTGTTGCTATAATACTTGTTGTTATGAATTAATTAGCTGATTTGCATTTATATAGCACACTTCATGCAGAAGCAACACATGGCATTATACACTTAAACTACATTAAAATTAAACAGAACTTCTGCTAGAGAAGTCAAGATTAGGCATCCAAAAAAAAAAAAAAAAAAAAAAAAAAGAAGAAGAAGCCTCAAAAAAAGCAAAAAAAGTTAAGTTTATCATAGTCTCATAGCCTCAATGGGAAGTACCTCATTAAAAATAAATCAAACATTTAACAAAGGGCTATGGCAAGTCTCAGTTGTAAGGAAAGTGATTGATCAGTTCAGAGAGGTAAACGGCAGTGAAAACAAGAAGTGAATAACATGTGAGTATGATGAAAGTAATTATGCATTTGACAGTAAGCAAGTAGAARATCTTTGGCTGTACTGTGATAAGCTGATGTGTGTAAGTAACCGTTTTAGATGCTGAATTTTCTGCCGATCAGGGACTTGTGCAGTGAATGGTCAAGAAAAGTTGCAAACACAAAGTGGCAATAATCCAAMCTTGGTGTAATAGAATGAGAATCAGGAGCTGTGCATCCTGCTGAGGCAGAAATGTTCTTAACCTTCTAAATACCTAAGATGTCTAAAATGAGGTCTGAACAGCATGGCTCACATCGGCTGATTAGAAAATTAAAATTCCATTCCCAGCCAAACATAGAGTGAAGAATCACTGTTGAGCGAGTTATTGGACCTAAGCAAAAGAGAAAAAAAAATCAATTTAGTTCTCTCTGAGTTAGGAGATTAGGAAAAAAATAGCAAAGATCCAAAGTTTGAGGTCTGGCAAAAAAATATGCACTATTAAAAAGTATGTCGCTGGGGATGAAGGATTTTTTTGGTGACCTTGAAGTTAAAATATTAAGGACATTGACAATTTTATAGAAAACAGAGAATAATGTCTTCTTCCGGTCTCTAAGGAAGAGGATAGCGAAACCCACGAGAAACATGACATATTCCACAGCTGAACTATTGTCCCATGCAGACATTTTCAGATGTTAGTCTTTCTTTATGTACTGGCTGATCATTTTCTCCAGAAATAGCCTGTCCCACTCACCATCCACATTTCTCTGGGCTATTCCAGTGACTGCCATTTATTCTTGAAAAACTTTTTAACAGAAACAAAGTCTGCCTTTCCCACCAACCCACCAATCACATATCACGGTTTACTCAGTTTCCTTTACCTGCAGTCATATTTAAAAGAAATAAAAAAAAAGATTTGACACTCAACTTCCTCTAATGTGACAATATGGACAATAACAGTCAACAGACTGGTGACCCAACCCTTAGAGTATTTACTTTTTAAGTACCTCTAGTCACATCTTGAAATATGCCATCTTGTCCTTGTCCTAGTTTACCATAAAACACGAACCTTTCTTATGTCAAAATTGCATTGGTTAATTACATCATCCACATCCTGTTTTTTCAGGCCAGCATAACACTTTGCTTGACCACATCCTACTTCTCTAAATAGGTGTAATAGCCAAAGCCTGAACTGCATTGTTTAAACTTTCTTCTTTATAAGATACTTCCTACTGGAACAAGGAAAGAAATCAAAGTTACTAAAGTCTTCTGGAAGTCTTTCTCTTTCTGCGCCAGAATGAGATCTGATTTCCCTGCCTCATGTCTATTTGCATCAGAATTTGAAAGATAATTTGTATGATAACTGTAGGATGACATCAAGTTAAAGAATCGGGTCATTGCTATAATGCTTAACAATGAGAATTAAGAAATAGTTTCCAAGAGAAAGCATCAGATGCCCTTTTTCTTGATTCAGCTACAGGTGGAGTGAACTAAGCAGTATAAGAAATGGCCAATGATGCTGAGGGATAGAATGTATTAATGAGAGGGAAAAAAAAGGATGCCCATTTATCTTTCAATATTTCCAATTTCCATGAGCTTTAGGGAGGTAAATGCAATTACTCAAATTAGCATTTAACCCAAATACTGCAGCTAACAACCTCCCTTTTCTGAAAACATCATGAGACAGTTTTTACAGGGATTTTTTTTTTCTACTGCATCCCCTAAAACACTTACAAACAACATGGTTTGTTCCTTCTGCTCTGTCATTGGCTCTGTGTGGCTGGGGTGCTGGTCTGAGAGAAAACTTGGTGATTCCCAGTAGTTTTGATGACGTAAATGTCTGTAAATTCACCTTGTACTGGGTGGTCTTATAGCAATCATGCTAACCTTAAAATTAAGATAAATTTTTATTTCAGTGGTGACTGAAAAAGAAACGTGCCCTTTTACTGAGTTAGAAATAATAGTTGTTAAAAGGTGTGTTTCTAGACAGATCTACTCATTCAAAGAATATAAAAAAAACTTTAACCACTCCTGGACTAAAGGTTGAGTGCTTCTTTTTCAGAAAATGTATGTCTTTTTTTTCAGAAAAAATATTTCTCCAAGAAATTTCTTTTTCAGTCCCAAAGGCATACATTTACTAAAGGTCTTATAAAAATTTAGTGTGGAGTTAATTTTAAGTGCAGTCAAAAATAACAGATTTTTTAGAGAAAATATTTCATCTGTCAGACTGATTAGTAAGTTGAACTGAGAAGAACCTTAGAAGGTTCGTGATAGGCAAATATTACTAACATCAATATACAGGAGTTTTTGTTCTCTACTTTTTCTTCTGTTTTTCCTAATAAACTGAATTCCATCTTCCTAGTAGGCTAGAGARAGTGTAGAAGAAGACTCTAACTGGCAATCCAAAGCTGAAGTATTCAAGAAATCTTTCCATTTGGATGGCTCACATATTAATGAYATTCTTCAGACTGAAGGAGTTGCCTGTTTTGTTTTCCTTTTTTTTTCTTTTTGCATATGTAGCTTATGCCCTTAAGCATTATAAATCTGGGGGGGCTTTTAGTCACCTGAGAGATCTTTCTTCATCTCCAAGTCACCTGTGATCCTGCATGGTTTGAAACAGAGGAGAAAACTCATACTAGACCATTCCCAGAAAGCCCTTTGTCCAGGTAAGCCACYTTTCCATGCATGATACAAGGATCACCTCTTTCCTCAGACCCTGGCAGTAGAACTACACTGAGAAAAATTAATGAGAGCAATTAAGGCATTTGGCCAAAATGAAATTATAGCTCTATCAGTGGTCAGCAATAAATTTGAACAGTACAAGGGAAACGTTGACAGCTAAGTTACACATGAACAAGCAGGCCGTAATAGGGGACGGGGTGGAACCAAAAGTGAAATAAATATCTCAGASAGAAGATAAAAAGGAAAAGAGGAGAAAGTAGTAATCTGCCAAATGAGGAAAAAACATGTCAGAATGTCCCTCTGGCCATGCTGGCAATTTGGGCATGGAAAAATTACTGAAGGCAGATCATCATTATCAGAGCAAGGAGAAGATGCCCCTAATAACTGTGTTATCTGCCATCAAATCGCTAGGGACAAAAATAGGCTCATTTGCTCTGAGGTTGCAGAGGTTACAGAGTGAGGCAGGAACCACAGAAAAAGAGATTGATACCAGGGATTAAAGATCACAGCTGTACAGAGGAGGAGGTGGAAACAAATTGGCGCTATTTCTAAAGCCCTGATGAAAGAAAATGGTGCCATGCACGGGAAGGTGACAACTGGAAGATAAGAGGAGACAGAAAATGTTTTAATATTAGAACCAAGCAGACTGCTGGTAACACAACTGAAGTGCAGTTTTACTTAGTTTCCATGTTTTTTCATAAAGTGAAAGCCTAGACCAGTTTATCGAAGCGAGGATTCCTAAGCCAATTTATTATATCTTTGGGTGAAAATGATAGAGGGAGAGGGAAGCGTGATTTCACCAGCCTTGACCCAAAGCACCCATCCAGCCAGGTGCACCCGAGTGTTTCACTTTGCAAAGTAGAGGTTTGTACTTAGGCAGGGCTGGAGCCAGCCAGGCTTGCTAAAGCCACAATTAAACTAACAATGTGGCCAGCAGCCGTAAAGCCAATCGCTTCTGCTGACATAGTACGTATTAAATTAGAGGCCATTAAGGCTTGGACTACRAGTTACTGCAGGACGTGCAAAAGTAGAAAGATTCCACCGCTGGAGCAGTGACAGCCTCGTATGTCTTGCGGTTGACATGGGTGGACCTAAAGTGCATCATTACCCCTCTGTTTGGCTTGCAGAGAAAGGAAAACTTCTTGTCTTAGCCCTTGGCCCTCAGAAATGCTAAGCAGGCTGCTTCTCTCAAGATTGGTGGCAGCTGAGAGCAGGGGGGAAAAAAAAGCACTTAAATCTGTGTGCTTACTCAAGGCTAAGAATACAGAAGCCTAAATTTAGCATCCCAAACGGCAAATTTCACATAAGGATCTTCAAAAGAAGAAGGAAAGAAAAAAAAAAAAGGGAAAAAAAGAAAGAATTTGAAATAATTCAGAAACATTCCCAACTTTTTTTAATTTTTTTTTTTTTTTTTCAATCCCCCCCAATACCCTGAAATATCAGGCACCTCTGGCTGGTCACAAAGCAATGCTGACTTATTAAAATAATCAGTTCATAACTTAGTTTATTCTAAAAAACTATAAAATAGAGGTCACGTTAGATTAATGTAAGGCAGGTGCCCCTATCTTATCCTATGTTAAGTCCTTTGCCTTTGTCMTTGGAGCCTCTCCATGGTTGTCCTTACTGAGGGACCAAGGGGGTACTATGCAACACCAGCAGAAAGCTGGAAGAATTTCATATATTTCTGAGTACTTCTCCATGAAAAGACATTYTCACATAAACACCAAGCAGCTCCACTGAACACAGTGTGACTATTCATGCATCTCATTTTTTTTTTTAGTATGTGTGGATATAGACTTTATACGTATAGATATATAGTCTATTGTAAGAAAGGGGTGCCCATAAATGATTTTAAATTAAAATCATGGTCTTACAGTACATTAGCTGTGACATTTTCTGCAGTGAATGATAATGACAGGATTGGTAATGGATTAAGCCAAAGAGACAAGAGAAATGTCCCGAGGGTTTTGGGAGCTATTTATCCCATATCTGGCTAGGCATTCCCAGAGCAGAAGCGGCCAATTCGTTATTTTAAGAGAGGTACTGAAAAGCTGTAGAGCAAAGAGTCAAGTTCTGTCTACTGCCAAAAAAGGTTAAAGCGGCTTTAAAAGACTATAAATATTTGCTGTAGGTGAACTTTTGTTCTCATCAAGGTTTTGAAAAAGAATCTGAAGAAAGTATTTTGCAGCAATTCATCAGTGCCCATGAACTGTATAAAAATTACTTATGTTAAAACAGGATTTGTCCTTCCTAGCAACTAACCACTAAGGGTCAAAAGAGGCTAATTGGGGACAACATTATTTTTTTTCTGGATCAATATTAGCTGGAATAAGAATAGATAGCTTTTATATATAGTTTATATATGTGTGTGTAATATATATAAACGTATGTACACATATAAGTGTATACTCAGCATTTATTTATTTATTTATTTATTTATTTATTTATTTATTTATTTATTTATTTATTTATTTATTAGTGGTTTTGACATTACTCAAACACGCTGTCTTGAGTAAACCCAGTTCATTACTTCCTTGGTCTCATAAACTCAGCAACCATACAGGCAAGTCTACTATTTTCACTGTGAGTATCACTTTTACCTGTCATCTTTTTAGTAAGAAAGGGGTACTCATATAATGATATTAAATTAAAATCATGGTCTTACAGTACATTAGCTGTGACATTTCTCTTAAATGTGAAGCAATGAATTGATGATGTATTTCTGTTTGACAGCTTCGAAGCACATCTGCACCTGAAGTTCCCCAGCATACAGGAACTCAGACTCAGAGCTTCATTTTGGGGCTTGGTCTAAGGTTTTTAAGGATTGTTTTGACTGATAAATATCACTAAGTGTTCATTACTTCACTAGATGTCAGACACACTGTGAATGTCTTCCAGACAGTTAAAAGTAGGAAGAGAAATTCAAAGTTCTGCATAATTATCCACATGTTATATTACTTCTTGGAGATTACTCACCATTAAACAGATTTAGATCTTGTTAATTGCAGAAAAGACATTGCTGAGATTCTTTACGTGTACATAGGGACACACTTTCTTCCTTTTAAAGTATCTCATGTGTTTGTTAGTACTGCTTCCAGCATACTGTAATTAAGATTTATATTGCTAGGGGATATTTGATGTTAGGTCTGGAAATTATACTTCCATGTGCTTCAAGTACACTTGAAGCTCTTTGTGAATATGGAAGTGTCACTTGCATCTACTTTGCCACTGCAGATTGAAGATGTCAACCAGAGAGCGTCAATCTGTGGCAATCAAGGACATATCCAAACTGAGATTCACAGATATGGGATCCACAAAGGAATCAGAGTTTTGTATTTTAAAATAAAGTTCAGTAATGGCAGAAAYTTCAGGTTTCTGCTTCAGGTGCTTCAGAATGAATAAACTAGTTGTTTCTATTTCATAGTAATTAGAGTGCAATAAAAGTATTTCCATGGGGGAATCTATGGACTACTAAAACATGAACAATCTTTAAGGGAACTTCTGTTATGCCTAATTTTTTCCATAACATTATTGTTTTAGGTTTACATCCTCTTTACCCTGAATAATTTACAAAAATCATAGAAGAAATGTTAGAAAAAGTAATAGCAAAATCAGCTCCCCATTCTTTGACATTACACAGTTTTGCAACTTCAAAGACAGAGAAAGAGACAGAGAGAGAAAAAAAAGGGAAAGGAAATAATGATGTTGCTATTACCTGGAATTTATCCTTCACTCCTCTTTCTAAACCTCCTACTTTGAGGAGTGATGATCTACGTAATATTAATAATTGCCATAGAACAAGACGACTTAATTTTTGCAGACTTCTTTCTTGGCAGATATCCACAAACTTAACAAAGCAAGAAAGCATTTTACAAATCAATTACAGCAAAATCTAGAAATAAAATCTTAAGCTTAGAACTTTGATGCAATCTGAGACACGTGCAACTGAGATAATAGCCTGGAGGAATACGGTACCACCCGAGTTCACATTGGAAAAGGAAGAATAAAGATCTCCGAAGGAAAAGACTAAGTGGTGGAGAAATAGGAAATCTTTTAAAGCTAGCTTGGATAGATCCATATAGCGTTTATCTTTTACATATTGTTGACCAACTTCAGATCTTTCAATGGCTTGCTCAAGGTTCGAGGGGAAATGACCAAGAGATTGGAAACTGGAAAATGATCGTCAGTATTAGGAATCACAAAAATGTTTTTTCTGCTGTCTCAAGATAGTGTTCTTTTATACCCTCCATTTTAAATTAGCTCAAGTGGATGCTGAATTTAATAATGTATGCTTTTAAGGTACATATGACATTAACAACTCAAAAAATGCCCCCCTCAAAACCTTAAACCCGCAGTTCCACAAGTATGAACCTCTGAGTTATTTTTTAACATTTAAAATTGTGGATGAGTTTGGGAGTTGAGTAGTTGAGTTTGTTTCCATTTCTAGACCATTTTGCTGTGCAAGTAAAGTGAATTCAATCAATTTGCCTGTCTGTTAGCACCCCTTCATGCCAATAAGCTTTAAGTCCACTGGTTGGATTTGAACAAAATTTGATGGGAACCCTGCAGTTTAATAGATAATTCAGTTCTTGTGGATTTTGTGAATGTCAGCAGTCAGTTAGAGGTCAGAGGTTCAAATTAGTGGGGAAAAAGCAGGAAGAATTAATGTAAAAAAATATTCTGGTTGGTCAGCTCATCATCGGTCTCTTGCTAACCTGACGAGGCTGTCCAAGGGGCACAGGGTAGAGCTGGGTTTGTTGTTGTAGGAAATAAGGAAGGAATAAGGAAAAAGTAAAATAAGGTGCATCAGAAGGAAGATTTCATTAGCTCCACCACTCAAAAAATTATTCATTTTAAATAGAAAGAAGCCATTTTCTGCCTATTTGGGTGTCACCTGGGTGGAGGTACGCCTTATGCAAATTTCAAGGACCGCTAATTACCTAGAAACTGATAAATTCTGGCATTAAAATGTCTCCGAGCAAGAATGCACCCTAAGAAGAGATTCTCTGATTTAGATCCAGGAGAATTTTATTAACCAGATGTAATGATGCTATCTATCTATCTATCTATTTAAAAAAAAAACAGCCATGCAAGAACTCCTGAAGGATGAGCCAAAAGGTAGGATATAAATAAGATATACCTTAAAAACATAATGATTCCGTCTAAAACTTTCCTCTGCAACTGGATAGTGTATTCCCTTGAAAAGCTGCAATTCTGGTCATCTTGAAATTATTAATGCATTACTCAAAATTGCCATACACTTTTGGATGGAAAACAAAGGAGTCAGGGCTTTTAAAACTGCAAGAAAAGGAATCATCACACTTTAGGAAATCGCTATAAACACCAACAAGGACATTTGTCCAGGCAGGGAGTTTTCACTTGTTCCCATTAAAGCTGTTTCATTTCTCCCTGAATAATGAATTACACAGTGAGCATCATCTGGAACCCGCATGTCCAGAGACTTGAGTGACAACCCAAACCACCAAACTGCAGGCATCTTGATCATGACAGCTTGAAGGCTTATTTCCATACTTATTTTCATAATATGATACAGATCCAGTAGTGGTGGTGTTCCTTAGAAAAAGCTTTCTGGCTGAGTAAGGGACAGACCTCTGGAGATAGGGATAGGAGAAAGGAGGGAGCAGAACCATGGTCTATAATCATTGAGTTCCTCGGCATGACAAGGAATACCCTCCATCAATTATTTCTCAAGCAAAGTTTTTTGAATATAGCCTTTCACTTCCCATTTCTTGTCCCTACTGCCCACAACAAAAATATTTCCTCTTAAGTTGAATAGAAAGCTTCACATACCACTGATTTTKTTTTTTTAACATTTTGCTTAAAAATCATTTTGCATCAAACCATTTATTTATTTTTTCCAGTTTGACTTTGGAGAGGAATGATCTATTATTTATATCCCTACCCACTACATCCACAGCTCTATCTCCAGGGAGAAGATGAGAGAAAGAACAAACCACCTACGACAGATGTTGCTCACATTCTTTCATGCATAGGGGAAGCTGCTCAGATTCTACAGTGGTGAAAGTGGCACGAGWAAATCCATGGAATGGGATTTATAGTGGTGTTCCAAGGAGTGGAAATAGTTTACGTAAAACATCCTGYCTCTAACAGATCATCCCAAAAGCAGCAGCAGCAGCATCACGGCAGTGAACCCACTGGGAAACAGCTCTGCATGTTAAGCCTTACTTCCTGAGGTTCCTATCCTGACCCTGTTTTTCACATGAGTAATATTTGCTTTACAAGTTCCTAGAAAAATTGGCTGCAGGACCCTGCTGTTTACTAGATGATGCCTGAATTCAAATCACAAGAACCAAAAGCAATGGAGGCATTAAAGTAAGGAATTGTCAAAAGACAGTACRGAAAAATGCCTCTTCCTTAAGGCAGAATACAATGTAATTGATTAAGCAGAGGAAGAAATGTCAATTAGTGTAATGTAACAGCACAATGTACCAGTCTTTGAATAACAGTGATTTGTTAAATGGGAACTATATGTGTAACCAGGATCATTCTGTGCTCTTTTCTAAATTGAAAGACTGCTATTTCTTCACGACACATTTACCATATATTTCTTTTTAGTAACAGGTAGGAGCTTTTAAAGCTGTCTTCATTAGAAACTTGAAGCTTGTCAAAGCCAACGCTGTCTATAGGAAAAGTTCATTTTTGATGAGTTCTAGAAGTATGTTTGAAAACACATGACATTCTCTAAATATATTACTCTGGATATTTTCAAGAAAAAAAAAACAAGTTGAAACTATGGCCCAGAATGACTGTATTAAACTGTGGTAATTTGTGATAATGAAAATAATAGTAACATGAAATAAAAATAAACATTGAATATACCAAAACTATAAAAATTAAGTACTTCAGTAGATCCAGTTGGACTTTTTTGAAAGTAACTCCCACTTCACATCATGATCATCATGATCGCCACCATCATCCTCAGAATTTAGCCCAACTTTGGACAGGAATGGTTGTTAAAATCCTAAAATAGCTAATATAAATTGAAGTAAGTTGACCTTCCTAAAGATCGATGTTAATTGTGGACAAAACTTTGAAAAGTTTGCAAAAAAAAGCTAATATCAAGCACTAACCAATGAATGTTCCCCTTGACTAAATTACTTGAGGAAAACGAAAACCGAAAATGAAATTATCTGTAGGGAAACTTAACTCTAAACATGGGTAGATTTATAGATGGATTTTACAATTTAGTACTGATTGAAATTAAGGAATATGATATCCAAAATAAAATCCTAGCTCTGAAAAGAAAAGCTTTTCCATGTTCTGGAGCAACGCAATTGAGGATGTACTGAAGAACTCAGATCAGTGGTAATAATTCCAAAACCCTGACTACTCTGATGAAAACAATCACCAATTTCAGACTGAATAGATGAGGTCAGTCCAGCCCTTAGCAAAGCAGATCATTCCATTCCTAGTGTATAACCATTCATTTACCTACAAAGAACTACAATAGGTTTAAAACATACTATTAAAATCATTGTGCTGCTATTTTCTTAAGATTTTGTATTGTCTTTTTATGCCTGAATAACTGTCAATGCTGAAGTCAAACCCAATCAAAAGAGGCTTGGCCATTTTAAGGGACACCTTTCTAATTTAGAGAAATTTCTTGATATTTAGACCTCCATTTTCATGAGTCAATGAGCTAAACGTTTCACAAAGTTCATTACTCCACTATTATGCTATAAAAAATAGTATATGGAAATAAAAGCAACGTTTTTCCCATGGAMCCTGATACAGCTGTGTAAAATGTTTAAGTGTTGCTGTTTATGAAGTACAATCTTCCTTAATATGAAAGAAAGGAGCTAATTATTTGGCTCTGCAGCAAATAAGCAATTCAGTATGCCTTAATATAAAATGCTGTAGTGCAAGATACAAATTACAAAGTGGCAAGTAAGCAGTTAAAGTGCCCTGCTCTTGACCTCGTCATTTCTTCCCTACAGTTCAGCTTGGCAAAAACCATAGATGCTGTTCTGATGCGAACCCACTAAAATGTTTTGCTTTAATATGCACAGACTACCGTTGGGTGCAAATTTAGCAGGTGCCAAGAAGCATCAACATCTCATTGCTTGGGTAGGGTGTTATGTTGCTGCTCCATGAAAGCATCCAAGCGTGTGCCTCTCTTTGAGCCTGAAAGGAGTTTCACTGACACTTTGCTGGCTCAGGGCCACGCAGTCAGATTAAGAAGAAAAAWGAAGAAAAAAAATAAAAAACACATTTTAGGCACAGGAACGGTGAAGCCCCCATATCCTCACTTAATTTTTATTCTATTAGTCTATCCTGAAGGGACCTCAACTTTGCATGCTTTTCATTGCGGGCATCCATATAAGACTCCAGTCTTACACAGTTCTTATACACTCCAATTCTGCTTTCCACTCTGGGGTCTTAATGTTCAGCTTGATTGTGGATAGGTGTCTAAGCTTTTTATTGAATCGAGCACAAAGTATTTAGAACAAGAAAGCACAAAATAAAGTGCCAGGTTTATTTTGCACCCTTTTTCTGTCCATTYTCTGAAGGTATGTGCATGTTCATGACATGAAGAGTATGTGCATGTCAATACATCAGAGGATTCAGAGGGCTTAGTTCTGTTTATGCATCATATGTGATTTTTTTTAAGCAAGGAAGTTCCAAGGGTTAATATTTTTATTTAGACATATGTGAACCTCACTGCAGCACTGACATCCGTGGAAAGCAGCATCCAGAATACTTCCATTACCCTCCTAATCAACTTAGCTATCGAGAACATGCTCATAAATACTTCAACAAATCCTTAATTTGTGCTATAAATATGGAATACAGAGTAAAATTGGCTCTAATCCTGATTTGACTGGGTCAGCTCCACAGACACCTGTCACACATTTCAGTGATGTGGGCAGAGGTAAAGCTCTAGCAGTGGTTTGCAGGCAGAAAATGATTTCTGAGCGGACTCTTTGTCAGCTCTGGGATGAGGCTAACCACTACATATATTTGAAACTCAAAAGAGCCTCACTAACCATGTCAGCTTTAGAAGCTGCTGCTAGCTCACTTCCCACTGGCACACATCCGATAACCCATGTGTGCTCATTTGCTTGCTCAGAAAGCCCTACAGAAATGGAAATAAAGTTCCTAGAAGTCCTGGAAAGTGCTTAGTCCTCCAAAACTGAAACTCTCCTTCTTCTTCTTCTTCTTCTACACAGAATTTGCGAGAATTAACTTTTTTTTTTTTTTTTTAAGTTAGTTTCTACAAAGAAATTTCCTCAACTGTTTCTTAGAATTCATGATTGTGGATTATGTTTTCTAGCACTCAGTAAAGTGCTCTCCTACAAATAACCTTACCCCAGGGGGAAAAAAAATATATGTATTGTGTTTTAATTTTGTGTTATTCTTACAGTTCAAATACCAAGGACCCTTCCTAAGAGACTGAGCACTTACAAAATGTCAACATGTTTTTGGCAAATGTTATCATTAATTGGTTACTCAGTGTAGAAAACTCAGAACAAGTCAGAAAGACATAGTGTGAATTTGATAAGTGATAAAGGCTCAGACTTCTACCTACCTTGTTTTGGAAGGTTGTATTTTGTTTTCCTGCTCATAAGCCCCAGCCTGTCACTTCCTTGGTCTCTCAGCGTTACTCTAGGACTCACACTGACTTCATAATCCTGATAAARCTGTGTAGCATTCATCTAAATCAACATAAACTTGTATAATGTAGGCATCTAGTCATCTGTCCTCTCTTTATAGATAATGGGAAGACTCTAATATGCAAATTATCTCATCTTCAAGTCAGATGAGTTGTGTCTTAAAGGTGTTTGCTTCTCTCCATTGATTGCAGTGGAAGCCACAGGTGATTAGCTCGTGTGTAGAAATCCATATTATTAGAAATAAAGCTACATTACATGACTCTTACCTTTGGCAGTTAAGGTAAGTCAAGATCTGGGAGAAGATTTTAATTTCTTAGAAAATTAGATTGCTAAGCAGGGAAGAACAGGATGCTTGTAAAATGAGTCTGGGATGATGAAAGAGAAAACTGAAGGGGGATTGTTGTGACTGCAACATTTTCTAAAAGGTGGGCAAACAAGCAACAAAAAAGCACGTTCTATCATGGAAAATAGCAACGGTTTCTACAGGGCATTGAGGCAGAAAGAGAATAGTGAAGCTGTCCAAGGGAGTAGTATTTGCACATCTGTGCACATGTACAACTCTTTCTACCCTGCTAATACCTAAGTAAGGTAAATGTTTTCTGTTATTTTTGAAATAACAAAGTTGCTTAAATTGGCTGTTTAGCTGCTGCCTTTGCATCYCTACCTGTTGTTTGCATGCAGTATGCATCCTCAAGACTTTATAAATGTGGTAATTCCCATTATGAACACCAATAATGGGATTTTCAGTGAGTTATTAGAGGGTGGCAAACACCAGATTGTATCAGCTCATTGCAGTGCAAACGTATTTCTTTAGTATTCCCAAACTCTGATCTTTACATCTTTCTCCTGGGCAGGTTGTGATGCTAGGCCTCTATGCTTTAATGTGGCTTACTATTATGCTTAGCTTGTGCAAGCAGCTTACAAACCAAGGTCCAGCAAAAAAGAAGTAGCAGATGGTAGGGGACGTGTTTGGGTGGACAAGAGATATTTTTCTGTTTCCTTTGCTGACTCTCGGCGGGTATGAGAATTGGAAGGAAGCAACATTTGTGCTTTAGTGTCTACTTTGGATTCCCAAATGTTCATACGTTGTATMCCACCCAGCAGATATAAGATATTTCATCAAAAGCAACACTTCAAAGAAAGGCCTTCACAGTAACACAGCTCTTCTGGAATAGATTTTTGTTATTTCATTGCGCACCACTGCAAGGGCTGGACTTCAAGCCCTGGTGATCTTTTCTAGACTTACATTCCAGCATACCACAGAAGAATGATTTGAATTAAGAATGTTAGGGAATATAATAACAGAAGGGTTAATCTGGTTTTGTTATTATAGGGTATGTTGGTTTTTTTTTTAATTCCTTCCTTATCTGTTTTCCAAAGCTATGCCATATTCCTAGGGATAAAAAATGACCAAAGCATAAAGCTGTAATTGATGAAATTATGGACATAGTTATACATACCCTTTTAGAAATGTGTCAAGTTCATCATGGATGCAACTATTTTCATTGTTAGGTAGTYCATATTTATTTCCTGGCTGTATATAAAAGGAACATATCCTATAAGACATCTTTTATTTTCATATTTTATTAAAAAAAACCCTCTCGACAAATTTTAGAAATACAAGCAAATCTTCTAAAAAAAATCTTTGCTTTTTGATGTTGGTATTTCTTGCAGACTATTTTTGATGTAATGGTTTAATTACATAAKCTTTTCTATTTGTGAAATAACTGGTCAAGAAAAATTACCAGGATTTACATTATATTTTCCCCTGTAATAAGGATATGATTAAAGTGTAGTCCTCCCTAATCCTGATTTCTGCTGTTCAACACAAAAGCATGTTTGTTATGAAATATATATATATATATACACACACACACACTTTTTAAAATTCCAGAATAGCTTATTCAACAAGATGTTCCCCTCAGGGAACCATCACATGAGGATTCACATATGTCTGTCTTCCCTTTGGGAGTCATTTGTATTTTATAGGATTGAGATATACCATCTTTCTTAGATCACTCTATTAAATGAATCTATGCATGTACAATCTACCTCAGAATATTATCAGCTTGGAAAATGTGAAACTCGGAAATCTTGGCTACAAGAGCAACACTCAACAGGGGCAGATTCTTATATGTGATAAATTAAAGATGCATTTAGCCCATAGCAAATATGATGTGATAAAATTACTGTTTGATTTGGATGGATGTTTATTTGTTTCCTAAAACAATCTACTTGATATGCTGCTAAACAAGCAAGGATTGGGCTGACCTCACTGTGTATACTGTTACGTATACTAAAGCCATCCCCATTTTAGTTATCCGAGTTCCCCTTAAGTCCCCTTAAATCAGTGGAGAGACAAGGGCGTCTTTGCAGTGTATTTCATCTCAAGATAGATTTCTAGGGCTCGGTTCATCTTCCTGTSCAAAAGCATCTGATACCATTTGAGATTCCCTGGAGTGTTTGAGACAACACAAGCAACATAGGACTAAGGAAGACCACACTCCACTAAGTGGTGGCTGAAAGYCTCCTGAGATACCCTGCAGTATCTCAAATGATATTATCCACTTCACTTTKAAAACCAGGCACTTAAAGTAGCTCTGGTGAACTGAGTAATATAATCTGGTTTTATTCCTTTTGATTGATGGTGATCTAGATAACAAGCACAARCTTAGATGTCTCACTGTAGACATTCGAGGTAAAGAAGGATAGGCATTAAAGAAGATAATGGATTATCTATTAGAGGTTGTACTGATTACCAAYATATCAGGTCAGACACAGGACAAGGCCAAAGACCACACAAAAGTGAAGCAAGGCTCTCACTCTCCAATGCTCATGAAAAGCACAGAGCATCAAAATTATTACTCAGTGGAGCAGCTATTTAAGAGAATAGCAGCACAACTTTATTTTTCCTCTCAAGAAAGTATATACTTTGGAAATTCAAGTCCTTGGTGAAGATGCTGGTTTGTTATCTAGCATGTCTATTTATTTTCTTTCCACTTGTGACTTGAAAGTTCAAAGTCTCTATACCTTCCATGGAGATCTAGTCAAAACAGACTGGAGATATTGAACTGCTCAGATTTGTTTGTCTCCTGTACTGCAAGCTGAATCAGTCTGTGGATTTGCTTAGCTGTGTTGACTGGATATTATTGACAGTTGAGTTTTAGATGATAAATTTATATATATAATTTAAATTTTCCAGATGTAGTTGATACATCTTCAAGCCTCATCCCCTCCAACTTCTCTTCCCTGTTTCTCAGTCCTCACAGTAATGCTACATAAATGCTAGTGTATTCTCTTTTCCATCCAAAATTATGTATTATAAGATTAGTTTTATTATTAGAATTGGTTCAAAAACATGTTATGAAACAACTTTTCCTTGGGAAAAAAAAAAGGTATTTCTTCAAAGCTATACTATGTTAAGTTATTATTTTGACAAAATTAATAGAAAAACAAACACTCCTCCATTGCCGTAAGCCAAAATAGTTGTACAGAGATAAAGATTTCTGGAGAAAAGCACTTAAGTATGCATTCTTTTACTATGTTGTAGTCTTTCACTTGAACTATGTATTCCTTTAAATATTCCTACATATTAATATCTCAGTTTCTATGCTCCCTCTCTCCTTCCTTGAGCTTCTGAGAGATATCCAAATAAAAAACAAGTTTGAAGTTACATAATTGAGGTTTTCCTTCAAGCCCTATTTATTTTGTGGATGTGCACAATATGTATTATGGCCAATCTGAAGTGAGGACTCTATGTGYTACTGTGAGAAAAAGCATATATTATTATTTGATAGGCTAATCAATATTAAAAACAAATGTGGTTATGCAACATGCAGTCCTTCAATCTGGATTTTTTAGTCTATGACAAAAATATGACTGGATACAAATGAACTTTACTATATTGGAGAGAGGGATTTTCTCTACTGTTGTTTCAAAATAAATGATAGCATTTTGGGATTCATTAAGACCTCTCTACTTTTGCATAACTAACTAGCTCATATTTCTTATGAACCACAAAGTGGGAGGCACAGCAGGTAGTGGAAAGGACGCAGCTGGTTAAAGTCTTTGCTTTTATGTTAAAATTCATTTATTCTTGAGGGGCAAAATGCAATGAAAAATAAAGTGTGTACAAGTATGTAGAACCCCAGTAATTTAGTCTGCAGCAGGTCAGGTTGCTGCACAGGCTTAAGAGCGAGTTCACACTGTTATTGAATAAAAGCAAAATGTATGGTTACCATAGCAACAGCCACAACACATGGTGCTGATATTTTCCTCTGAAATTTTAGAACCCCTCACATTTTTAAGAAAACATGCATGGAAATTTCTTAGCGATGCTTATAGAACTTTATGTATGYTTTCATTAGACGCTTATAGAACTTTATGTATGCTTTCATTCAGGGCATTAGATTTAATGTATTCTTCAGGAGCTATTTCTGCTAAGCTATATTGCAGAAGGCCAAGAAAGCAGTTGGGAGAGTTCTTTTGTTTGTAGATAGCTAATACCTGSTTTCATTGTCACTTGTTATTGAAAAGACATATTTTCATGTCTTTTATGCTTACGAACAGTAAAAATCGAACTGATATAAAGAAGGTCACATTTTCCCAAAAAAAGTGAACACTATCTCTTTCCCTCCAGAATGGTGAGTCTATCACATCACGATTGTTCTGTGTGAATTCTACATGGACTTGTTTGGACTCATGTTTTCTGCATCTATCCTATCACATTCCCTCTTTCTTATGCATTGAGTCAAAATGGGAGAGTGGAGAGTATGGGCTACCATGTTAGCTCAAAGTATTCATTTTAAGTGTGAGCTTGGAGTTTTAGCTTTATATCAGCCAAAGATTTACATGGAAGTTTCAATGGACTTACAAGGGAAAAAGCTATATCTATAAGSCAGCTATTGCATCAAAATAGAAAAAGGTGGGAAAGACAACTAGAATTTCTTCTAACTAATCCTTACTTTTTAGATAAATTTTAAGAATCTAGCCCCAAATTACCTTGCTTTTGCATATAAGAGATACAGCTGGCAAAGAAGAGCACTATGAAGCCTAGTCCTACTGATGACACAATTTTCTAGCAGCAAAGTGAATTAAATTCTTAAAACACATCGAAATCTAGAGATCTCTCACTGATTATTTACAGAGCAAGCTCAGCATCCATTGAAATTTCTGTCGAGTTCCATTGCTCTGCTTAAGCATTTTCCTTCATTTMCTACTTGACAAATCCTTTCTCTTTACTTGTTACACTAAAAAAGATATTCTGCATACTTTATTTAATCCCAAAAAAACAGCAATGTTGATGCACCCTTCTGTATAGAGACTAGTTCAGAAAACACACTAACTTGTCTTAGTTAACTTTTGCAGATGTCTCAGAAGCAAAACAGAGGATCTGCAGGTTGAAAATAGCTGCCCTGAATTGCTGTGCAGAATTGCTACAGTCTGTATAATAATTACTGCATCATATTTCTGCAACTAGTACAGATGTAGCCATATATAGTTGTCATATAAGTCAGTATATAAATGGAAAATACAATTATTCAATTTTAATAACAATTCAGTGCAGAAGAAAGTTAGACAGAGCAGCAATGTCTGAGAAAGCATTTGAGGAAGAAGGTAAGATCATTGACAGTGAGTAATGGTTTCATATAACACAAAATGTCAAAAGAATAATTTACAGATAATATTAGGAAGGGTAAATGAGGAGACAATGGTTCAAAGTGAAAATAAGCTCAGGGTGCAGTGATCCAAAAATTGTATTTGAAGGCTATCTAATGCAAATACAAAGCTGCCAGGGCTGCATCCGTTTTGAAATAGAAGGAAGTGTGCAGTCTAATTGTTAAATATGGCTCCATTTGCTGAACAAAGAGTGTTATCAGCAAGACAAAAAAGAAAGCAGAGAAGAAAGCAGTAGTTTATACTGTGGGTAGTTACCTCTCTGCAAATGGGCAGAACAAAGAGTGAGGAGCCTCGCAGTTCCATTTAAATTCCTGGGGATTATCTTGTACAAGGGCCATATCAGTTTCCATCTTTTTATCTATAATGCTCTAAATAATGGTTCCGTTGTCTCGCCCACATTGCCAACACATAGCTTTCCTGTTGTTTATGAATGGAAATGTCTTCTTAATTGCATTCATCTGTACATCCATGGACTATATAACAGGTTTATTTCTGAGCCACTCATTTATCAGGTGCTTGAAAACAGCATGAAGATGCTGTGAAATTATTGATGAGATTTAGTAGCAAAAGCATTCAGTTAGACCCAATCAGGATATAACAGGAATTCAATCCTGTCTCAAAGCAGAGGGAGATAAATTTTGGATCAAAGGAGTGCTGCTGAAAACAGAAGCACTTCTTTCTTTCTTTCTTTCTTTCTTTCTTTCTGTTTTTTTTTTTCGTTTTTTCTTTTCATGGGGATTATATCATTGAGACCACTTCCTGCTAATGCTGGTAATTATATTGCATAATCCCATCCTTAAATGTAATAAACTCCATATTGAAAGTATTTAAAATGTTATCCTTCTCTTTTTGTAGTGGACAGATATACCAGAACTTCATGACTGATGGTTTACAACCTCCTTCCAGGCTCCAGTCTCAAGYTACTCATGACCACCTCAGAAACCTTTGCTCTTATGCCACTGATATCTTATAGCTTCTCTTGTTCTCTGTAACATTTTGAAGAGTAAGCTTAAATCTGGTTTAATCTTTACTCTAAGCAATTTTGATTGAGACTTTTTCAGTCTTAGGGTTACAGGATAGATTTTTTTTTTCCCTGATCAACACTTACCATTTTATATCACGGTTCCACTTTGATTTCAACTTTTTTTTTTTTTTTTTACCACAAAGATACGTTTCTAATGAAAATAAACCCCAAAAGGAGTTTGATGTTAGATTACATATTGAGTGAGTGCAGTCTGTTAAGACTACCTCAAGAGCTGATTACAAGATGAGATCCACGTGAAATTTTATTTTAGGAAAGAGCTTGAGAAAATAACCTTATCTAAAGGAGCCATCCAGAGCACACCTGTTTATCAAAATCTCACCCTTTTCTGCTCTTCCATGGTCTTATCTACACTACAGTGGGAGGTTTTCTGGTTCTTGGTTCACAACTGCTATTTCTTTAACACGATGTTTCTTTCCCATCGTGCATAGTATGTGCTATTAAATCCATAATTTATCTTTCTCAGTTTCTCATCTCACATGGAGAATTATATGAAGGAATAGTAGTGAATGAAATATTCTGCAATGTGTAATGTCACTGCCCGTGAGCTACATCTTGACTGCTCCAGCTGTCTGCTGAAGAACACCTTGTGCTTCCAGGTCAACGCACATTTTGTGGACTTGAGTATTTAGAGCAGAAGCTTCTGTCTGGATGTTTTCAAGTTCTTACTGACTACTGTACATTACCTAGTCATAACAARGAAGCCCTTCAATTGGGAAAGATTTGTTGTCTATTTTCTGCAGCTGCTGTTGTAGCAGACTGTTTGGTTATAAGGATAAAATGGGTTTAATTTTATGGAAATGGTGCAAAAATGCTTGCATATTTAACCTCAGATTCTTTGTAGTAGAAGTGGATGATCAYACATACTTGTTTATTCTTTTTTCTATTACTGAAAGATCACTTCTATGAAAAGAGGGAGGAAACACAGAGATATGAGCATTACTATGTAGGTCAACTATTAATTGGTTTCAAAGGGCTTTATTCCTTAAAAGAAATCATCCTTTTATACTTAAGGAAGACATTTGTTCCATTTGCTGTATAAATTGGGACACACGCAGTTTCCTTTGTTGTTCTCCAAACCATGATGAGTAAGCAAGCCCATTAACTCAATRAGCAATATAGCGAGGCTTTTGCAAAATACTTCAGAAGAAAAGCAGAAAAATCTCCATAACCACAGGTGAGCAATAAAATAGCTATAAGGCAAAAGTATTGTTTGCAGTATGTCCTTAATCAGTGGCTCTTCTTTCTACATCTCAGTGTGAAATCTCCCTATCAGTGAAGTTAGTTTCATATAAAATAATCAGAGAACTTTACAAAATCTGAAGGCCACTACAAATTACATTCTAACTATCAGATATCCATTAGGTGTTCACTAATGAACCACTTGCATTTCAAAATGCTTTGTCTTCCTGTCAAAACTCAGGCTCAAATGAAGAGCACCTCTGTTATTGAAAAAGAACATGGTTTAGTAATAGCTCCACCTTACTCAAAACGCATGAAGTTGCCATAAGTGAAGTTGTTTTCTTTCTAGATAAATCTTCCACAAGGAGATTATGACTCAGGATATTGATGATCATTCATGGCAAGAGCTGTCTTCTGTGGATGACTGGTTTGAATCCAGATTAACTGTAACTGAATAGTGTTATCCTTATTTAAAATTAAAATAGTCATTACTTGCAATGCATCTGTGACATTACACAGTACTTGCACCGTTATTATAGCCATCCTGCACTTATGGTGCCACTGTGAAAGAAACTTACTCCCTCGCTCTGTGGTCCATCACATGAAGATATATTTCACAGATTGTTCCTTTATTTCACACTGTATTTTCCTTTCCAAGCATCAGGGCTGTAGAAAGCACTAGATGTCTTCAGGGGTTGAGTATACCCTATTTTTCATGAGAAATACTCTTAAATATGAGCCAAATTGATAATGAACAGACAACAATCATTACTATATGCAGTAATGCAGCATATACAGGCTACCTGCCTGCTGACAATGCCTCTCTAGCATCAAAAACATGCATGCTGCAGCAGGGAGATTTCTGCTCATATCTGCCTGAGCCTTTCCCTATATTAAATTCATAAGACAGATCACAAATGACATGATTTCATTGCTCTCAGCACCACCGACTGCCTTGCATCACCAGTGCCCAGTACCATCTGCCAATTTCTCCAGAAGAAATCTGGAAATGGTAGAGAGCTGACATCCAAGGTAATAAATTACTATCTCTAATCCCAAAACTCCAAAACCAGGCAAGCCCTACTYAAACTGACTGCTACTACTCAGACACAAAGGAATCAAGGTGAGAAAAATAAGAAATCCCCTTCCTTGACAACCACGGGCATTTTTCCTGCTTATAACTTTATGTTGATTAACAGCCTTATTTTCCAACAGTGTCAAATTCCCACTGCTGACCCCATGCCAAGGATATCTCTTTCTTTATTCTTTTAAAATACCATTTATTTCCCAAAGAATCTCCATATAGGTCCTGTTGTTTTCTTTTCACACTCCTAATGCCTATTACGGTGTTACAACAACACAGCATTATGGTTCAGAATAAGAAGCTATTTAGATTTATATTCTCTTCAGGTTGAAGAAATGTTTGCTCACAGCTGTTACAAGCAGATATATATGTAAAAGCCATTTGATGCTGATACATTTAAAGAAAAGATCAATAACACAAGCAGAGCACTTCTTGGCTGGTGCAACATATTAGAGAGTAAAGTATGTTTTGGTCTGGTAGAACAAAATGAGTAGTAACCTCTTTGGAAAAATACCTTCCAGAGAGGATTCAGGAGATTAATATTTTATCCTCTACTATAGAGGAAAGAGAAGACACTTCTTATGCTGAGTTCTATGCTCAGAAAATTTTAGGAAAAAAAATCTAAGATTTTGAAAAGAAAAAGATCTGATTATAAAATGTTTTCCAAAATTGAGCTGGGCAGATAACACAGATATTTACTTGCTATGAACATTTATGTTCGGTTCCATCCACAAGCTCCACTTAACTGATAAAAGTGATCCACATAACTTAGCTGATATAARCATGGATGGTGGCTAACCTGACCCAGAAACGCATAGGCAAAGTTCCTCAGCTACCTATGTTCCAAACAGATACATAATTAGAAAAGATAGCTACATTAAAAATGTATTATCTGTTCCTGTTATCACTGKGAATATTTTCTTCTATTTCTGTCAGTTTGGTGGACTATCCTTATCTGCTCTGCTAATGAGGAACAGCAGACATATTTTTATAGCAGAAAATTTTTGTCAATATCAGGAGTTTTTAGCAGAGTGACTTGAAGCATTTTAGATGCCTCATTTGCCACACAGTCAATCAAAGGGCTTACCTTCATTTCCGGGCATTCCCATGTGAAATATTACTGCAGTGAATTCAGCAGACTGTCTCTCAACTGCAGGATGCTGATATTCCTGCATCTTCCAGGAAGTCAGGATTTCCTCCTAATGCCTTTATTGCTGAGTTGAATGGAATTAGGGGCTAAATGCATTTTGCCACTGTGTAGATGYTTGTCAAAAAATAAAATAAAATAATATAAAAGGATCCTACTTAAGGTGAGAGATGAAAAGATGTGTTCATTATAGCTTATTTACAGTTGTAAATGATAGTTATAGAAGTGATATCCTTCTCTGATGCAAACGAACTTTTTTTTTTTTAGTTTAACTTATGATGTTTGAGAATATTTATGTAATTACACTAATTGCACTGGAGCTATTCCATTTTGCACTTAACTAGATGCATATTCACCATATTGGTATAAAGTTATAATGGAATACTTTGTGTGCAGGTTAGACAAACATGTGGCTAAAACAGGCCTGAAAACCTAAATGAGAGAGATACGGATTCAAAAGATGAGTCAGGCACTTTCCTTGAAAAAAACCTCAACCCATTACTGGCCAGGACACAGATAATTTTTCTTAAAGATCAAAATTAAGCTTTTACCTTTTTTTTCTAATTTTCTCAACTTTTCTTCAAATTCATTCTCCATCACTTACAGTACTGCATCATGTTAGGACAAAAAAGTATCTGTATGAAATTAATTGCCAATAAACTAATATAAAAAATAAAACAAAACATAATTAGGACACTTAGGACAGGCAGTTYTCAGGATTCACTGTTCTTTTCTGTATTTAGATGGTAAAATCGTGTAGGAGATGTTTGTTGCATTTGCATAAGACATCATATGTGTTAAAATGTACAAAGTGGGCCACAGGAGCTACTTATTGACCATGTAATCAATAGAAATGATGACTACAGGATAGTATTTTGCCACAACATCTCAAGACATACTTTTCTAGCTGTAATATCTCTATGGTAGAAGCCACTGTCTTCTCTGCATTTAGTGCCATGCCCTGGTAACATCTTAGTGCAAGTCTTTACAATGACATCTTTCATATACCTGGAAGTCAGTCCTGCTATAAATGACAGGTTATCAAAGTTCAAATAACTCTATCTCTGTGTGTATGGTAGACATAAATATACAAGGCTAGCTTCAGTCCATAAGCATTGTAGCTCTTTAAGGTACAAGGAGCACAATTTGCAGCATAGATCCTAAATATATCTGCCAGCAGTGTGGAAATCATATTATGAAACTATCCAGGGAAATATATGTAAAATAAAGATCGACTGCTATATTATAAGTGCCTCAGGTTGGGATACAGCATACAACTCTACAGGTTTTGGAAACAAAATACTTTAAACAGTGCTAAAACATATTAACTGAATGTTGGTTTTGCATAGGAAACAGATATTCTTACTAAACATAAAATTAAGAAACTTTAAGTGATAATCAAAAGCTTATTATTGCTTAATTTCCCAATTAGCCTGGATGTCTCATCTCAGTTTATTCTAGCTTATAAACAAAACAGAAAAGCATTTACATCCAATAAGTTGGTTAGCAAAGAAAGCATCTTTGAGAAGGAAGATTGTTTGCTCCTTCTTACTCTGTTTTGTTAAACAAAAAAGTTTGTTTAATCAAAGATTAGATTACTTCAAAACAAAGAGAATGTCAGAGGAGAAATAGTGATTGAGGCCTTGGAAGGAGTCTCAGGAGGGATTTCCTCTGCCAGTTCCTTCCTTTGTGGCTATGACTAAGGCACATTCCTCTATTCTTCACCCTTTGGTTATCTCATCTGCTTGAATYCTAAGCTTTGGGGTACACGACTCTTCTCCTATCATAACACAGTATTTTTCCAGCATAATGGGAACCTGGACTTAAGACCCTTTGGTCTTATCTTACCAATTCTTCTGTAGATACATTTCTCTATCTATAATCTGGTTCATCTACAATAGATTTTACTGCACTGCACACAAATGACTAGCGTTCCTTTCCTTTTAGCAGTTCAGCTAATCTGCAGCAGCATGGAGCTGATAAAACCAAATGCTGGTTAKGCATTCCAGGGACTCAGCATACCTTAAAACCACTACCAAATTAATGTCCCTTCTAAAAACTTGGATGTCTCTGAAGACTGGAAAATTACTTACTTTTGTGATGCTGTATAATATATTTTGCAAGGTAGGCTGTAGGATAAATATAACTTGCAACAACCWKTTTTTTTCTATTTTCTCTTTTGCTCAAACTGCATGAGTTTTGGCAATACACACTATTGGTGAGCCTCCTTCAGTCGAAAAGCTTGAAGACCTTGTGAGAGTTGCCAGTTGCCCACGTGTAGTACTTTCTCCTTCTGGAGCAGTGTGGGACAGTTCTTTCCTCCTCCTCCATCAGACTTTGATTAGGCAGGTCATGAATTATGAGCACCTCAGCTACCTTTAAGTACAATCATTTAGTCCTACCAGAAGTACTTAAAGAAGTCAGATAGGGCGTATATTTTAAAGATCACACACTGGAAGTGAGGTGGAACTCTTAGATGCTTTCCTCAAGGGTCAGTCTGCAAGTYTTTTACTTTGTAGTTCTCAATGACCTGCTTATAAAGCTTATGCCATGCAGTATAGAGTAATAACTGAATCTGATTATATTTGTGCTAAGGGGAAAACTCCAAGAACACGATCAATCTATTCTGGGATTTAATGTGTGATTTGTATAATTTACAAGCTGTGTTTAATACAAACTATCACCACACTTACCTTTTTTTAGAACTTCTTGCAAGTTCAAAGGCTTCCGTAAACATTGATAATTAATGCTGGCATTTTCAAAGAGGTCTAAAAGTGAGTCATCYATCTACTGATGAATTGGTTGGCTAAACCCTGTAGGCCTCTTTAAAAAATCCAATCCTAGGCCGTTTCCAACACAGTTCAGCTCCAGAAAGCAACTACGCAAAAGCATACCACCCTACTTGTCCACTCTGTTTTATTCCATGTATGAAAGATTCAGCCTGGTCAACTTTGTTATGCTTAAAGATAAAGAAGTTGGCAAATTAGATTTTTAAAGCATAATTTGATCCCAGACTACAAGGACTTGCACAAGGAACTCTTTACTGATAGCCTCTTTGCAACATCAGGTAGTACATGGTCCAGTGGTGGAAAGCTGAAATGTCAAGATGTAAATGAGAAATAAAGTKTTTTTTAACAGTTAAGATGATTAATCATTGCAATAACTTAATGCCTGCTGCTAGAGATTCTCCCTTATTAGCCATATTAGATATTTTTTCCAGGTTATGTTGCATTTAGTCAAGAACAGAYTCTTAAAACTACATGCATGCTTTTGTTGTAAGGTCAGACTCAATGATCTGCCATTTTAATTTTATTTAGTTTTCTTTATGCTGAGCCTCATTTGTTAACATTACTTACTGCATTTACATCTGCATTTACATCTTACTGCATTTACATTTTTAATCTTTTTTTTCCCTCCTTTTCCTCTTCTGGGATTTTTTTTAATCCCCCTTCCAGAGTGCTAATTTGAAAGCTCACTCCACTTCATTCATGGCCTTTTCACTCTTTCTGACCCAGGGGTTGAAGAGGACTGATATGATTTTCCCTGAAAGGATCTAGGCAGCATAAGCCATACACAGTTCTTGTCTCGTTAGCACTGATTACAGAAATTACTTGGAATTTTGCAGACCCAACTCAGCTCTTGTGTCACATCCATGTTCCAAAAAACAGAAACTGGTATCAAATTGAATGTGTGTCTTTTAGGTTGTAAAAYAATAAACTCTCCTTACATTATAGACCTATTATACATATATTTTACAAGCTGAAGGAGTAATTGCTGCTAAAGAGAAACATAAATAAGTTCTTATTTTGGCAGCTTTATTCRAAAGTATGTTGCAAGTTAGCAGATGAGCAATTCTATTCATTGACAAACGGGTTTGATAGAACTAGTGCACTGGTTCATTAACCTCATAATAAGTTTGGGCTATCTCAGAAGTGTTCTTGCTGTGAATTTAGATTTGATGATGGCTCACACATCAAGAAAACAAATTGGCTCATCTTTTAAGGGAAAAAAGAGGGGGGGGTAAAGAAGTTAATTGATGCCTTTTAAATTCTGCAACTAATAAAGCATTTTTTTCTATATTCTGCTTTTTAATTCTTATGAGATGCATTAGACAGAATTCTAAAATCACAGATTACTTCTGTTGATAGCAATTATGGGGAGTCAACAAACTGATTACAATTATCAGATTTTAATGAGCAACTGTCTGTCAAGATTTTTCACAACTCTAAAGGTGTATGCAAACTTTGTCTGTAGCATTGCAGTACCCTTGTATAGCACGTTTCTATTTGGATAATCAGTACCTGACTTCTAACTATCAGTTTTCACTGGGCATTTTCGTAATTATTTTCTGATCTTTTAGAAGAATTGTAACTTCTCTTGTTTAATCTGGGCTAACAAAAGATTAAATTTGCAATAAATCAAGAAAAGAAGTTAAATATATAAATCTGATTATATAGACTGATGTTGCTTCTATGCACTAAATGAAACTGGGCTGATTTACAACTGAAGATTCTGATACTTTTTCACCAGTCCTCTTATCTTTGAAAGTAACTTAATAGATACGTTGAGTTTAATACCTTAGAGTTAGTTCATGGTATCACGGAGGCCACAGATCCTATGTATATTTAGAGTAAAAAGTAGAGTGGAAAATGGGGCAATGTTAGCTTTGCAATTTCTAGAGTAACCTGCAAATAAATGCCCATTTCTCCTTCAGGTGATTTAAGATTAATCTCTTCCATAAGGCCAACCTTGTGCCACCYACTTCATCACACACTACTTTTCCTTCAAATACTCTATATAATGGATGTTAATCAGGGAATTAATTATGGTTGTATACAGAAAAGATTGCTGTCTGCAACGTCCAGACCTCATATGATGAAGAAGATGCCAGAGGTACAGGGAATGGAACAGAGAGCTTTGGGAAAAGGGTCGGACCTCATGCATCAGGACTGTAAAGGGCACCTGACCTTTAACACTGCAGCCCTATGGGACAATACAAGCCAGGCAGGAAGAAGAATGAGAAGGAAGAGACAGCATTTTTACTACTTACGCTGGATAATTCATGAAAATCCTCTGAATCTCCATTTGGTAGCATTACACTTGTGTCTGATTTTTATATAAAAAATTGAGACTTCTGAGGTTATCAAGTAAATTAGAGACCTAATCGGTGTTTAGCACGAGGGCCCTCTAAATCTTTCTCTCAAGTACATAATTCACTTAGACACTTAAGAAAATGAGACTCGACTTTTTCTCTGCGTGTATGTGAGTTTCTGTATGTTTCTGTCTGTCTCTCTCCAATAACTTTTTAATTCTCTGTTCCATTTCAGGCAAATTTGACAAATGGGATAGAGGTCTCAAAGTGCTTAAGCTATGACATATCTTATGAAAATTAGAGTCTGAGGAAAGAAAAGAGAATCCACTARTGGATCCATGCAAAGAAAGACCATATGAGACAATTAGATGCTAGGGAATTAACATAGGAAAGGAAAAAACACTTTATGAAAGCCYCAACACCTAATACATACATTCTTTCAAGCAAAGAAAAAAAGTTGCCAGATAGTAGAACAAGGTTGTTCTAAAAATCATCAGACAGAAATTTCCAAATTCTTTGGAATGAAGACTTCAAAAACTTAGCCACMAATGTAAGAATCCTGCTTTTTTTCTTTTTATTAATATTCAAAATATTTTTTCCAAAATTGAAACATTGCAAGTCAGTCTACTAAGATTAGACTGAATGCTTTATTTGCTGATTACACTCTATAGAATAAAGAACAAAAAATACAACTATCATTTTTTCTTTTTTTCCTTTGTAAATAACTCCTTATTAATTTTCTAGAAAAAAAATAGTAATTATGAAATACTAGTATTTATGACTTAATTTTTTWAAAAAATAAAGCCTTACCTGTTTTTCCCATTCATTCCTGGTCTAATGTGATTTTAAAAAATATGACGACTCACTTCTGCTACCTTCCTCGATGATAAACTAGATAAAACTTCACATGAATCCTACTTTTATGGCCTTTTCTTGCCTTCTGTTTGTAAATGATATAGTGCAGAAGGAGGGTMTTTTTCTGTCACTGTCATTTTTACTGGGGTGAGTGCTATCCCATTAAATACCTCAATTAAAACAGATATGGCTGCCTCAGATATAAGGTAGTACATGACTTGAGTTGTTGGCTCTAAAATGTCATCTTGCCATGAAGGCTGAATTGAAAACAAAGAACCTATTGATAATGAAGGGACATAAATGTCAAATTCTGTCCCCAATCAGCTGGAAAGCTACAGTATGTAGCAGCAATTTTCATTGCAAAAGTAAACAATGCTGTTAGGCCTTAAGAGAGTGGCTCYGAACCATCCGTAGACACAGTTTGTTTCACTTTCTGCCTGCTTTCCATTGACACGGCTGTCATGACAGCTCATACCCCAAGCATGCTTGGACACAGCAGATTCAGCATACCCCAGAGAACACATTTTGGCTGTGCTTGATTTTTTTCTTCACAAGATTGCTATTTGAAGATAACCCCACTCCAGTCTCAACTTGTCCACAGTAGACAGAATATGCATATATATCGCTGATAAACCTGACTGAGGARTTCTATATAACTCAATGTAAGAAAGAGTGTTTTGCTATAGCCTTGACAGTATAATGCAAATAGGTGCTTGCATTTTGTTCTCTACTGTATACTGAAACAGAGAGGAAAAAAATTCTCTTTACAGACATAAATGAACTCCACAGGCATTGGGTGAATATGCAGGAGTTAAATGGGCAATATTTCAGCATGTCAGTGATGAGGTCTTGGTCCTACCATTCTTAGCAGAGCTACCATTAGGAGGAGAAAAAAAATGCTATTATTGACAAGGAGTTATTATCAATCCTTAGAAGTACAGAGGAAAAGGCATATTTGAATTGTAGCAGTTTCTGTCTGATGACCTTTAGAGTGACTGTGTTAACATGGCTCTTTCTGTTCAGGTTCATGTCTATAAGGACATACTACTTTTAAGCTACCTGTCTGGATCGGATTCATTATCTGTGCAAGGAGGAGATATCTGTCCCAGATACATTGAACACCTATTTCAAGATGAAATGAAATGTCTTCTGAAGGTGCCCATCTTTTCCATTATCTGCATGAGAGTAGGATGTCTCCACTTCAGATGGCTGACAAAAAACAGTGAGTCCTGCTTTTCTCAGGCCTACCCACCTGCATGTTAGCATGTGTGGATGAATCCACAAATACCCACTTTGAATATTTCTATCTCATTTCAAGTTTTGACATTATAAAATAAAATAAAATAAAATAAAATAAAATAAAATAAAATAAAATAAAATAAAATAAAATAAAATAAAATAAAAATAAAATAAAATAATATAAAATAAAATAAAATAAAATAAAATAAAATAAAATAAAATAAAATAATTTTCTTGTTCTCTCTCGCTCAAGATGTTAACATTCGAAGGTGGAATTTTCTAGAAGTCATGTTTTAGAAGCAAATGGGGTACAGTGATTGTTTAAAGTGAAGGGGATTACAATTCTGAATTTTTGAACTCTTGCTGATTTTGATGTAGAATAAGAGAGATGTGTTTTCTTGGCACCAGCTAAAGTTAATGCAAATACTGACCAGATCCTCCACATGGCTGATAGACTACACATATTCAAGTGCTCTGAACTCTGACACTGCAGTGTCAAGGCAGCACAAGATTCCTCAAGCAGCATGAATCAAAATCAAAATGAATGAAAACATGCTGATTCTTTTGTAATTATTATTATTTTAGAAGCTAATGAAGCTACATATCCATTTTGAGCCTCACATATTTCAGGCATTTGCGCAGCTCCCACAATGTGTCAATCTCTATGTTCATCACAATGCTTTTAAGGAATGCAATCCTATATGATCTCCACATTACAGATGTAATAGTAATGCTCTAAAGCACAAACTGTAAGAGAATATACTCTAAAGTCTTATTCAAAATAGCTGCCCTAGCAAAACCCCTTGGCTCTTTTTACGGTACCTGAAGAAAGAGAGAGGCCTCAAGATGATAACTCAGAGCAGGAGCTTAAGTCCTAGTGTCCCACATTTTCAGCTGGGAAGAGCATATTGTGTTTTCAACTGTAAAAGAGCTGCTTACCTTCTCTAGACAAAGGCAGCAATTACCAATTTCTCAAATTACTTATCTGAATGCCACTATTCTAGGTTGCATGTTRAAGACTTAGATGAACAAGACCTAAATGATTTGTGATCATTCCAACAATCTATGTTTAAAACCATATTAGTGTCATTGGCTATTTAAATGGCTATATTTCTCTTCAAGTGGAGCTATTGTTTTCCTCCTGTCTGATAAAGGAGTTCTATTCAATTCTTTTGATCATACTCACACAACAGATTTATTAGGAATGAAAGGTCAATTGTTTCTCAAAAACGTTAAATCACATGGCAGTTCTACCAAATGTTCACTTAATTTCTCACTTTAGGGATATTGCAGCTGAATTTTTCACTCTTGAAATCTGTTAGAAATCAGTGTTCTATTCTGAAGAAATATTATGTCTAATCATAAGAGTCCAAGGTAATAATAATCCTTGATAAAATCCTTTGGTGTTCTGAACTTTGGTGTTCAAACTTTCTGATTAGTTCTTTTTTTTTTTTTCCAAAGAGTTGGTAAGATTAATTTAATGAAGAAACATTAATGAAAGGGGTTAGATCCAAAGGCATCCTCTTGGGATTCGTGATAGATTGATATAAATATTTTRCTGACACAAAGGTGAATGAATTAGTAAATTAAGAAAAGTCATATTACAGCTGCAAAATTGTCTATATGGAGTCGTTAAATGGTTGCAATGGAACAAGACGTCTTCTAATAAAGTCAAAAGAAAAAAATAATTCATGTGGGAAATAACAATGAAGGTCAAGCCTAGAGAAGCAAAATCTGTGTATCATGTAGGAAAATACTGGTGTACAAAAGCAGGCTCAGACTTTCCTGCTAATACCAGCCCTGGACCAGGTCCATTGACCGTGTTAAGAGAATTGAAGAGAAGGAGTTGAGCKTATTCTTACCGAGCCACAGGAAGGGCAAAGACTAGTCACTAACTTAAATAATATGTTCCTRAGGGGATGAGAGCAAAAGCAGATATGCAAAATTAATAAGGTCTTCAGACCTTTTTTCCCTTCTATATCTGCAAGAGACATGTACAGAAGATAACTTTTCTTCTTTGATAAGCATATTAATAACCTCAGATTACCCAAACTGAGGTGAATGTCACACAACCAGTAGGTAGAAATTTCACATAATTTAAAGTCAGACATATGTATGCCTCCACATATACCTCCAACAGATTATAGCTTAAGCTTTTGAGCAAGCTTACTTTGCTCATATTTAAGACAGGTACAGTGATAAATAGCTTCATGAATACAGAGAATTCTGTGGTAGCTATGAAGCAGCTGTCGGTAGAGATAGATTGAGTAATAACTCTGTTCTGCGAAGTACGAGAAGGAAAGTGAATGGTGATTTATTAACTCCAATGAACATATACTGTTTAACAAGTATAGCAAATGGAAGTGAATAATACATGAAAACTGCTAGGCCTTAAATTTAGTGCATAGAAAAGYGCAGATTAAATCCATAGTAGTGGAATAGTAAGTGAAGAAGCTGAAGAGTGACAGGTTGTAATGGGCAATGAGGGTAGAAGTGAACCTGATTACAGTTGTCTAGATGTCATAGAGCCCTAGGCGCAAAGMAAAATAGATTGACACTTAAAAACCATGTAAAACTTTTCTGGGTAGCTAAGGGGCCTGTTATGTGTTGCACTCATAGCATGTGGTGCTTAACTTATGGCTTTGTTCCACACTGAAAATGAGTCATAAGTGCTGCTTCAAGCTGTTTTGACTCTGGTGACAGCTCCAAAAATACAAAGCAACTAGGAGCTCCCTCCAGCAGGCTATCTCCTGCCCAAACAGAACATCAACATATCTAACCCCCAGGTTGTCCAGCTCAACAGACTTTTGTGGATTTTCTCAGGTCCCAGCTCCAAAATCTCTGTTTTGAATCCAACTTCAAAAATCTCAACAATTCTCAAGCTCAAGTTGAGTAGGGGACATAGTATGGAGCAAAATGGATTAGCAATGATCTATGAAACTCTTTGGATTACTCTGAGCTTTCAGGATGCCAAATCATTGCTGAAATTAATTTATACTTATTTTTCTCATCATATGCCCCATCTCCAACTCTTTCATAAAACAAGATAAGTAGTCACCAGAGTAAAAATGGTTGACTTAAAGTCTCMAACAGACATGTCTATCACAATGAAAATTTCAGCAGGGTTTCTTCTGCTCTTCAAATTGGATTCRCCATTGGATATCTTGTTAATCAGTCATTAAACACAGTTCATTCACAGATTTATTGTGCCCAAAGCCTGCAGGGACCTCTGGATCATTTAGTCTGACATCTTTATATCACACATGTCATAAAATTCCACCAGTTTACTTCTATATTGAGTTTAGTAAATTGTCATTGTTTAAATGGTAACATCCACATTGCGCCAAAGGTGAGATARCACAGATATGAAGGTGTGCCAATATGTTCCACTGGGGGATCATGGCCTGAATTTTCCTGTTAGTTTCCAATGTTTTTTACTTTCCTGATCATACCGAAACAGAATAATTTGGTTACCCTCCTGGAGCTCAAAAGCTGAACACTTTGCTGCTTATCTATTTATTTATTTATTTATTTCTAAAACACTGCAGTGGTTTTGGTAGCTCTATTTTTCAGTGTCAGCGTGTAGAACACAACACAAYATTCCCAAATTTGATGATGATTTGTCGTTGAAAATATCTACTGAGGTGGCTTCCCACTCTTTATCATCTATTATGTATGTTATTGAAAGCTTCAGGTATATTGTCACCAGGGAACAAATTTACACCATTTTGACACAGAGTTATCCACAGATCTGTAATTCTGTCAATTCTAGCTGTTTTCTTGCATCCTATTATGGGCTTAGGATTGATAAGTAAGTTACCTAAAAGATTTTTTTTTTTCCTAGTCATCTGAAATTTTTACAGTATCCTAGTAATTACTTAAAACTTACAGAAGCAGTCCAGACAGATGGCTTATAAGACAAAACTTGTGTAGAGATGAATATGAGCCTATAGATTGAAAGATATTTATCCTTAATGTTATTTAACAATGCTATTTAGTATATTCTTTTGTCATTAATGTAACGTTAACTTTGTCTTCTTCCTCTTCATATGATACATTAACATATTTCTTTCCAAAAACAAAATTATTATATRGAAGAAATATTACTGCTTGCTCTACAGTGTTAACAATTTTACTGCATCCATCTAGTAACTGGTCCAAGTCAGGTTCTACTTTGGTAAGATTTATATGCATATACCTATAGAAAATAATATGCAAATACATCCATTTGCACACATGCTTTCTCCAGGTACTTTACAGACCTTCAAAACCAGATTCTGGAGGTTTCACTGACCTCCCCAGAAGTTTTTGTTTTGTTTTGATTTGTTTTTTCATCTGCAGACATGGGACTGCATTGTATTTAAATTTTTCACCAGAAAAAAAAAAAGATTCTCTTCTAGGTTTTGGGCCAGTGAGCATATTATAAATCTCTTGTGGTCAGAGCACAACCCTTCTCCACCCTGGGAAAAATCAGCATGTGTTAAAGGAGGAAACAGATGAAGCCTCATTTTATTACCAAAGTTTGCACAAGTTCAAGAAAAGCTTCAGAAGGAGGCGGTGTGGACTTGTGTTTATTCCAGCCAGGTCATCCCTCAAACCATTTAAAGATATTCTCCTTTCCCTGTCTTCCTTTTCTCGTTTCTCTGCTTTCAATAGAAAAGCGTTAAAAAGTGGTTTACAAGCCTCAGTCTATGCTGGCTCTGGACTGGCTGAATGGTTTCTAATCCTATAATTTTGACACGCAGAGTGCCTCATGCAGTGGAGCTTTTACTGCTTTGTAAGTGGTTCCATTTTAACTCTCTTACTCCGCCAGTTTAAGGTTACACTGTACTTGAAAACATCATCTTAATTATACTTCAATAGCAACTTCATAGATTTTTGTTCCTCTTTCAAGTGTTTGAAATGAGTGTATAACTACTCCCTGAGGTTATCTCCATTAGCCTGGCACAGAACCGCTCGTCTTAATTTCAGATTTAGAGTTTTGAAGGAGAAGGCAGCTTTCAGCAACCATCAGTCAACCTAGAGCCCACGAGTAAAAGGACTTACATGAGGCTTAAGTGGTGCCGCAGGAATTGGGCCAGGCTGCTGCTTCCAAAAAAGCCATTCTCTCATGAGTAGTCCTATGGAATAACAGAAGAACAGACATCAAATTTTGAGGAGGGACAGGTGAAATTTTTACGGGTGCTAGAGCTTCTCTCTATGAAAAACTACATGACTTTCCTTGATCTGAGAATGATGCTTTCAAATGGTGCAGACCATACTTGCTCAAACTGTTTCTGTACATGGGGCAGGACAGAAGTAAAGTTTAGCACCTAAGTTCCGGAGGTCAAAATTGAAACTTAAAATAGCAAAGGTTTTATGAGAGGAGCATCTATTACTTCTCAGTTAACCCAATATACTAACAGTTTAGGGTTGAATCCAAAGGTTGCACCCATCACACCGTGTATACAGGAGGAAAACTTTTTGCTGTTGTTCTTTTTAGCCAAGGTCAAACCGCRCATTTCACAAACATTCCCTTAAAGTGATTACGAGTTCTTGAAACTTAGTCCATTATGCCCAYATGAAGTTCACGTCCTCTGAAAGAAAATATCCTTCTCACCTAGCTCAGATTCCTAACTGAGGTCACCCTTATCATTATCGTTAAATAAGTTTGTTTTTTTTTTTTTTCAGTTGCACTCTGAGGTCCAAAAAAAGAGGTCATTATGCTTGACATTCTCTGAGCCAAAAAGAGCTTGTGATCTAAATAGGCAAATTATATATCTATCTTGAGTGACTAGCTTGACCTTTCTCGGGTTGCCAACCTCCCAGACACCTTTTGTGGCAATGATTCTCCTGCTGGGCTAATTACCTCTAATTGTGCAGCTCCTATTATCTTGCCAGTCTCACTTTTTTGCCATAAATTGGTCTGATATGGACATAAGGAAGGTAAGAAATCTTGCTCACATACTGCTGTCAGTTCCTTGCTGGGACAATTGCTCTGTATGCAACCCTGGCAATAGCTCAGGAAGGGCGGATTAGTCAGGCTAGTTTGGATACCTTTAAAGAAACCTAAATCCATTTAGTAGGAAAGGGAATAAAGTAGACCTTCAGATGTCAACAGTGTTCTCCAAGTATGTGATGGACTTTGCAAAACTTATCTACCTCTTTTCCATTGTAAGAAATGTAAACAGCTTCTTTATGCAGAAAAGTACGATTCCTTATGTTTCATTCTTTTACACTGATTGAGGAAATGATTTAAGCATCTCATCCAGACTACAATAGGACCAATGCCATTCAACATGTATGTTCTGCATACGATTATGAASAGCACTGGAGATAATCGGCTACCTGTGCTATTCAAGTACTCAACTTATTCAGTGTAATAAATTGCAGAATAACTGGAGATAAATGAAATTCAGTGTAGATAAATGTAAAGAGATTTGCACATGAGAAAAATATATTTTACTTTTACATGCACAGTGGGCTGACTTGCACATCTCAGAAATTCTATCCTGAGATTATAATTAATAATAAATGAAAGTATTCATTCAGTGTTTAGGAATTCTTTAAAAAAATGTGAATTTTGGCAATTAATGCAAAATAATACAGGCTAAAATGAGGAAATTGYCTATATTTTCATATCTTCCATCATATACCTGTATCTTGAACAACTGTGCTGGCTCTCCTTTTCATATAAGATACAGGGCAACTAAAATAGGCACAGAGAAAAATTGACAAAGAATGATCAAAGATGTAGCATTTTTTCTATGTGTTCAGCCATTCTGAGGAACAGCCAAATGAGGTAAAAACCTTTACCCTGGAAAAGATGACTGAATACGATATGATTGAAATCTACATAACTTTGAGTGTCAGAAGATTGACTGGTAACAGTAAATAGGKATTGACTCTTAGCTGTCTCTTAGTACAAGAACCAGAAGACGTTCAGTGACACTACAAAGTGGCAAATTCAATATAAAACAAAAGAAGCCGTGAATGCCCTGCTCCTGGATGTTGCAGATGTCAAATGAGCGTGCACAGGTTCAAAAACTAACCTGACAAATTCACAGCAGGAAAATCCCATGAAGGCTGTGAACAACAAAAACTCTCTCTTTGCCCCAGAAATCTCTGAACTTCAGCTTCCAAAGATGCTTTGCCACATTGTGGCTTGTGCTGGCTTTCTTCTGTAAACATTTGCTATGGGACATTGTCAGGGACAGGATTTGCAGGGTGAGATGGTCCTTCTCTCTCTCTATGTGGCTATTTTTATGTTTCTATCCTTGAGTTTTGAGCCTGGCTATAAATAGTTGTTTCACYAGCATAGGCAGATACAGAAAATGCTGCTGATGTTGGAAAGAAAACTTTCACTATATTGTCTATGGCTGTCTGTCCATCTTCCTCACTCCATCTCTATCACCTCTATTTTAAGGTCCACTGCCTCCAGATGGATGAATATCTGARCTTAGTTTTGTCTTAAATTGGATTGATTTCCAATGCCAGATTCCATCCTGATCATCAAGAAATTGCCATTCCTCTGGCTTAGTGCATCTAAGGTGTAAAAACATCCATGATGCGTTTCTTCTGCTTCTTATCCTGTGTGCTGACCTACCCAGAATTGCTGTATGCAGGACATTTCTAACCAGTTCCCTGTTTTTGCTGAACAAGGACTAGCTACACCACTGAAACCAGAATTATGTTGGTAACCAGGACTGTGRACTGCAGCTCTCCTAATCAGAACTGCTGCATTTTTTTTTTTTTTTGGGCCATTTTGATCACCACCTTCACTGTATCCAGCAGCCCCAATTTCAGGCATACTTGTCAGGAGATATAAAATCTGCTCAGCAGTTCTAATGTCTCAGATGTCAGCATTCAACTCAAAACCTTCAGAGATAAATGTACAAGTAACTCTGTTTTACACTAAAGAATCACACACTCAACACGCAAGCATAAAGAAAATCTGAAAGACAGAGGCCCCTTGGAGGGTGCAGGAAGATGTCATGTGTGCCTATCTCTGGTGCTTATGAGACACCCACCCACTTTTCAAGAAAAAGAGAAAGAGAATATTAAACATCCTTGCCCAAAYTGTGATCCTGTGATCTTGTACAGTCTCAAAAAGTCTTCACTGTTTAAAGAAGAGTATTTAAATAATGTGAYACAGCACAGGTATAGTAGACCACTAATTTTAATAGACTGAATAACACTCATGCACTGATTTACTTGAAAGGTAGTTGAGAGTCTCTGGTGAGGAGAGCTGCAGTCCCAGAGAATGAACTCTCAGGGAGACATTTCCAGCATTTTGTAGTGCAATCCAGCTGTGGAAGTTTCACAGAAAGTCTCTTTTCATATAGCATTAATAAAGAAAGTTAGCACTGTAAGAATATTCAAGTTGCTCTATTAAACAGCAACCTTTTCTCTATTTCTCCTCTTAATTGGTCAAAGACGTAAACCTGGCCCTGTAGAGCCTCATTTCTGTTACAGATTTTAAGAAAAAGCATCCCCCACTCTTCTATCACTCATGGAGCAGGTRACAGCTTCCTACATTTTCTCATATTGCTTAAATGTCATGCATCAGTGTCACAGAGAAGATYTTCCTTGACTGGAAAATCTCCAGTAACTACAGGAGAAAACCAGAGAGATAATCAGAAAGGCAGCAATAATGAAATGTTTTTTTTTTTTATTTATGCCACGTCTTACATCACTGTCTTACTCCCTGCCTATCCATGGGAAAGATGCAGTCAGTTTGACCTCCTACGGCTTATAAGTTTTTTATTTAATGCCACACTAGACTACTCAGCGTTAGGTTGAATCTATCTAATTTTACTTCACTACAGAAATATCACAGATAGAGTGTTATACAGAGAAATACCAGATTTTCTGAAGAATTGCTTCTCTTTTTGGAATATTGTGTGGTCTTCTTGCCCCAACTCTTCTTGCAATGATTAGGAGAAGAAAACTTGGCAGAATTTTTTAACGCATTAGATCTTGCTGATAAATAATCTTAAACTGTCAGGAAGATTGATATATACCCTGAGATAATACTGTCTCTAATTGCAAACTTGTCTGCAAACTTAGGGAGCAGTGAAAGATTTACTGGGTATGGACAGACCCATTCTTGGAGACTCTTGGCTCTTGTTCCCCATACTCCTTCCACTGCCAAGCGCAGAGCATCAGCCAGTAAATTTATAGCATCATCAAACTCAAACACTTGATTATAGATTTTAAAATCCCAACTGTTGCTTTCCCTTGGGCAAAAATATTTTGCAGAGCTGACAGAGATTCTGAAATGCAAACTGGAGCTGATTTCAGAGTATTAGAATCTTAGCAGTCTAGCTGGAGTTAATTCTGCATTAAGAGTGAAGAATAAAGACAGAGAAATATGATGAACATTTCTGTGGAGTCATAAGGAGAAAAATACTTTTTGGTCTAAATGCCAAATTACCTTAAACAAATTGTTCAGATGAAATGGTAGTTTTTAGGATGCTTTTCTTCTTCTCCTATCCTTTTCCTGTTTTTCATTATTCTTGTTTCTCGTTAAGAATAAACCTCTCTTTCCTAAATAAAAAAYAAGGGGTTATGCAGAGATAAATTACGGTAGAATTTTGTCCTTAAAGATTTGGCTAACAAAAAGATTTCTTTTGTAAATAATAGAACTGTGAGGTCAAAGCTTCACTTTTGATGAAAAAAAAAAATAGGTGTGACAAGCGGTCGTGTGAAAAAGAGCTAGCAAACATATATGCATCCAGCTGTGTATGTCTACATGCTATCTAGATGTTCATGGAAGATAGGCATTAAGGTTTACATCCAGTGGACATCTGGTAAGCATTGCAAGWGAAGTCTACAGATACAGATTTACAAAACTAACTAAATTTAACTTTCTATTCTGAGTAGAGTTTAATCATTTTCAAAGTTTTCTATTAAAGGCATTGGCTATAGTTTCCATTCAGCCAAGACAGTCAGGAACTCCTGCTGCCTTTTATATGAACTAAGGAGACCAAAATATTAGCTTGGCCCTGCAGATAKTATATAAATATTCTGGAAGATCTGGACCCTTCTGAAATATCTSCTGAGGGAGACAAGATAGTCTTTCTTACTTACATCAGGGGGATGCTTACTGCATCAGGAGGAGCATTGCCAGCAGGTCGAGGGAGGTGATCCTGCCCCTTTACTCAGCTCTGATGAGACCACACCTGGAGTATTGGGTGTAGTTCTGGGCTCCCCAGTACAGGAGGGCTGTGAAGCTCCTAGAGAGGGTCCAGCACAGAGTGACAAAGATGATTAATGGATTAGAGAATCTAATGAGAAAAAATTAAGAAATAAGCTGGGCCTGTTTAACCTAGAAAAGAGAAGACTGAGAGGAGATCTGATCAAAATGTATAAGTACCTGAGAGGMAGGTGTAGGAAGGAGGGGGCCAAACTCTTCTCAGTGCTGGCCAGTGACAGTACAAGGGGTAATGGGTAGAAGCTGAAAAAGAAGAACTTCTTTCCTCTGGGGGTGACAGAGCCCTGGAACAGGCTGCCCAGAGAGGTTGTGGAGTCTCCTGCTCTGGAGACCTTCCAAACCTGCCTGGATGCCACCCTGTGCAATGTGCTCTGGGTGTCCCTGATGGAGCAGGAGGGTTGAACTAGATGATCTCTAGAGGTCCCTTCCAACTTCATCCATTCTGTGAATCTCTGATTAAATGCTTACATGTAGACATTATATACACTCCTAAATACAGGTGTTTTATGTTTTACTTAGTTTTCTCAAACATAGACATCTAGTACTATTTAAGATCTCCCAGGATAGCCCATCTGGCATCCATCTGCCCTTCCAGAAAGGTGTGTTTCTCCCATGAGTCTTGAATTATACCTTTCAGGGCTGCACAGATGTTCTGGATACCCCAGGGCATTTCAAATGACATTAAGTGCCTGTTTTTAGGCAACTAAACCAAATCCTTACTGAAGGATGCATGTGTCCCTATCTGAACTACCTGTCTCAACTTTCAAAAGAAGTGATCTAATCAACATAATCAGAAGTATTCAAAATAGAGTTCAAATGACCAAAAGAATGTGTTTTACTTTAGGATGTGATTAAAAGCTACCTTTCTTCCTTGTGTATTACTTTACTTTTTTTATACCCATTGAAAGTGAAGGTCTGAAAGTGAAGACGACAGCTAGTGTCTGGATTACGTGTTGATTTGCTTAGATGGTATTTCATTCCTCTGGTCCAAATGATCACTCAAGATGAAGTCCAAAGGAAAACAGAGTCCTCTATTCTTGCCTCTAGCTGCAGTGGATGTTTAAATTTTAGTCCAGATTATACAATTTACATAGGTGATTGGAAACAAARTCAGGTCAGGAGGGTTTCGATGGATCTATGCTTTTGCCTGTTGTGGTGGTAAACAGGGAATTTAAAGTGTGAAAAGTCTATTAATTTCCAATTATAAGCATTATGCCAGCTTATTTAACTTTACATCTGCTCAACAGAGCTTTTAAAATCCAGAAAAAACAGAACTAATCTCTTAGTGTTTATATATTACTAAATTTTGCAGACCCTCTCCTATCTCCCAGATCAGTAGAAGAATCAAAATCACTTGGAATGGCCTAAATCAATCTCCAAATCATGACCTCTCTTTTCATTTGTGTAAATAATCACAATATTTCATTTTCCCTTTTTTCACTTTTCCTTTGGAAATAAAGAGACACTGATRGCTTGAAAATTTGACCAAAAATATGGTATGAATAATACTTGGAGCTTCAGATTTTGTAGTAGGAACAATGCATTGTTGTTAATATCCTTTTTTTCTTTTTTTTTTTTTGTAATGAAGAAGAAGCCAAATGGAGTGATTAATCTTTGACCTATTTCTGTAGGAAGTAATTTGAATAACCCCTTTTAAGAAGTCTACCCTTCTCTGTAGCATGCACATTACTTTCATTAACATTAAACAGAGTTACATGTGCACACCAGGGCATAAGTTTCTAAGCAGATATTAATTGCATAAGAAATGATCCACTATTTATTCTCCTTGTCATTAGATTTTGGGAACTAGATTTCAATTTTCTAGCTTCACAACTTCTTAAGGATGTGTTTGTTCATTTTTTTTCATAGTTAAGTGAGCGGATTTTGTTCTGTGACCTGTTTCAGTGACTGCAACGATTTAAGAGGTAGAGCCAATATATAACCTTAAAAGTCTACTTTGTCTCCATGTTTCTTTCTAGGTCTATTCCTGTAAAATGTTATCAGTATCCATAAATCAGCACTGTTTGGCTGGTAGGATCAGAGGAAAATAATTCTTTGCCTATAATCAAAATTATTGTGTGGTTGTAGAAAAGGTAGTTTGGAAGCAAAAATAGGTTAGTTTTTCATGTCTCAGGCAATCTGTCCAAAAGATTTTTTTCTCTTTGTAGCAGTTAACCATTGTGAAATGTCAAGCTAAAGCAATAAAATAACTTGGTAGTACAAGAGTTAGGATTTTCCGTTAAGCGTGTCTTTCTAGTGGCCAACTTACAAATAGATATAGGCTTGATTAGCACATCAGACTGTTGTTCAAACTGGGTTCAGGACTCCCAACTAGGTTTTAAAAAAACCCGGCCCTAACTTAGCCACAAGTCAACCTTTGCAAGCGTTCTGAGTCAACTTTTAATGACTAAGAGTCAAGAGTGCAAACATTTGCTGCAACTCATGTTAACAGTTGTTTGAAATGCTTTGCTGTTGMAGAAAATCTAGGATGCTAGGTAGGTAGCAACTGCCAGTCTCTCTCTGTAGTTACCAAATTGTGATCAAATTTGAGATGATGCAATTTCTTCATTTGCTTACAAAAATCAATAGCCCTCTACCACGGTGTAGCACCATCAGGTGAGCTAATTACTTTGTGCATAATTTTTACCCTTTCCTGGTCTTTTTAAATGAACCGCAGGTATACAATGGAATCAGACATGGTAGGTACATTGGAATTACATGCATTTTGCTCTATCTAGATGTCCAGAATGTAGCTATCTAAAGTGAATCTCCCTGAGTCTCTGAGAATCAGTAGATGAAGGGTGCAACTTAACTTACATGCTTCAGAAATGTCTATAGGGTGAGATTATTAATATACTAAGAATGCTTTGGACAAGAGGTTGAATGTTTGATGCCCCTTCTAATCTGAATTACTCTGTGATCTTGGAATCCTGTTAATACCACTTTCTCTCCTTTGGCAACCATGATAATATTATTTGTTACATGCCAATTAGAAGTATGGTATGACAACTTTAATGATTTTTTTTTTTACTATGTGGTCTTTTTGGGCATCTTCAAAATGAGAGAAATATTTGGAGGGAATGTGTTTTCGTTTTAAAAATTATACAGCAATCTCCTCCTTGCAAGCAGTACATGTTACTTAACCTACAATCTTTCTGGAAAAATTTCTCAGTGGACCTGATGTTTTCTAGCATTGCAGGCATGCAAGAGAAATGTGTTTTGCATTCATCTCTTATACCCAAGGCTTTGGTTCAAGCATGCAGAGGTTAACTCCAGAATCAGGGGCATTTGACCATATGTTGCATCCTTGTCCGTCTCCTATATTTTTTTTTCCCTTGCCTTTGCAAGTTTAGCACTTAAATGAATGCTGGCCGGTAGTGTCAGGCCTTGACAGTGCTGTAGGCTTAAATGTAAAGAAGGCAGAGCTGATTATTTCTCCCCTTGGGGGCTCCCCTTTGGCCTGCAAGCAGTTCTTTCAAAAATAGCTTCCCTCTGCCTGATGCCATTATTATCACMGACACAATTCCCAACTTGGCCGTCCGGATTAGAAATGAAACCTCTGTTCAAGAGCAGCATGCTGCATGCRCTGGTTTCCTGTTGTGTTCAGATGAGCTCTTCCTATAGGCTGTGTGGCAAGATTTTGTGGAGGTTGTTTTTCTTGGTTTCTGAACATTTGATCATGCTTGTCATACAACAGAAAAAGCTGAGGGCAAAACACTGGTAAGGCTGTAATATATGCATATAAAACCAATGTTCTGCTTTTCTAGGTCCGCTGAGATGGTGTTGGCAAGCTGGTGGCACTTTCATTTGTATTTCCCGAGCAGAAAAAGGAAAGAAAATAGCAAAACAAACCTAGTAGATGAAACATGCTATTAGCAATGTGTTTCTGCAACAGACTCATATTAGCTCAGACAAGTCATTTAAAATCTCTGACTCAGTTTAAGCTCTTAGTAAAATGGGCATTTGCTCATTTTTAAGCCGGAAGGGCACACTGTGATCACCAGGAGGGATGTTTTATGCAGATAACATGAGCTRTTCCCAGGAGTTGCCAGAAGTTTACAGAGCACTTGAGAAAATGGGCACTTTCATCTCTTTTTGAAAAGAGAGAAGGCCAAGTTCATTACTAGAAACTAAAATGGATGTTTTTCTGCTCCATTCTGAAATATATTAACTCCCGTTTGTTTAGAGATCAAAGGAGAATCTGAACACTGATGTGAATGCCACAGACCTGGTCATGAATAGGTTTAACAGCTCTTACAGAACATCATGGGCTTCCCTTACATCTTGAAACTCAGGCCAAAAGCAAACTACATTCATTTAAACATCTGCCAAAATGGYGTCTCAGGACAAGCCCTTCTCCCATGATTTTCCAGCTCATTGCGATGCTGAAAAAGGAGTGATTTTAGTTACCCCTTCAGGTCCCACAGAAACAGTGATTAGTGATGGACTCTATAACTTTGAATCCTGATTTCTCCCCCTCCTTTTCCCTCCCTTCCCCAAAGGGGTTAATCCACAAAAAAAAAAAAAAAAAAAAAAAAAAAAAAAAAAAACACAAACAGAAAGGTTCAGGCTCTGAGACTATGATCAACCTCTTGAAGCACAAAGAGGAAAAAATTAGGTTAATTTCGGTGAATTCTATTGCAGCAACTGTATGCAATTCAGTACAACTCTACTGTACAGCCTAGTTTCTTCATAGTAATTTTGTGATGCTTAATCTTTCTGAATCATTATGARAATTTTAGATAAAAGACACAAGGTAGTACTCCGTAAGGCCCAAGGCATGAAAGTATCATTAATAATTTAACAATAAAAAAAATAGTTACCCTAGATGTTGTCAGATACCCYGGTGGTAGGAATACCTACACATATAGGTGTTGTAGCATTGGTTGAATAATTTATTTGATGACTATCTCAGTATTTTCAAAAGTGTTTGACAAAGTCTTTCATTATTTATCAGACTTGTCTRTCTATGTTAAACTGTTATTTTGTGAATGGAAAAGTTGCCTACCCTAAAAAGAGCTTATTTTTATTAAATGAAAATTAGAAAAGTTGCTATGCATTAACATCTAATGTCTGCAGGTCCAGCACAAAGTTGTCCATGCTTTCATTTAACTAGTAAATATGTTCAGAGGACATGAGATCCTCACCCAAACTTTAGAATACAAGTGTTTATAGACTTTTATTTCTTCAACCTTTTATTTCAAGGAAAATTTACTTTGTGAAGTTCAAAGGGCAAAGAATGGAGTCTTATACCTTGTCATGTAGTCCAACTTGTCCAGGCTCCTTTGTGACCGAAAGATTCAAAAGTGGGAGGACATCTGTCCTCATGATAATAAAACTGTGTCCTGACCCATAAARGAGCTGTCAGGTTACTCATATCATRTCATATCTTTCAATAACCAGTGCATGAAACAGTCTGAAGATGTATGATCTTMGTGATCTTCAGGTATTCAGAGCTGATGATAAATGCTCATACCCATCCAGCATATGGAAACTATTAGGTCTGGTATCTTAAGATATAGCTTAATGGTGTGAATTCTGGGATCTCTATTTTAATCATATAAGGTTAGTAATGCTAATCCTTCTTTAGCCGGAAGGTGACACACACAAAGGCAGCGTGAAGCATTAACTATAAGTGATTATGAACTTGGTTTCCATAAGAATTTCAGGATGATGATTAGCAGACCAATGTTTCCAACTTACTTGCAAAATAAAAAGGCCCTAATAGAGTTGCCCCACCACATCATGTGCTGTATGTTTATGTATGTATGTATGTATGTACTTTTATGCATGTATGTTTATATAATGGCACCCAACTTTCTTACAGCAAACTTGCCTGTAAACAAACAAAACATTTACTAGACAAAMAATAGGCACAGAGAGATTAAATTACCAGGGATATGAAAAAAAAAATACTTTGAGGTTTCAGTGTTTCATTTTGAGACTGGTTTGAATCTCTGATCTCCCAAAACACCTTTTAGTGATGCAAGTCCACCCTTCTGTGCTGGATATTTGGCTTAGCTGATATGGTTCAGAAGTCCCTAGTAATAAGCATGGTGTTCCTGAAGATTTCATCATGGAAAATTGTCAACATTCAGTAATCACTGGTATTCGGATATGTTTCCATTAAAGTATTCTTTTAACAAGAATTGCATTGTTTTRTTTAGTAATGGAATAAAGAATGGATGTGACTTATTTGTTTTTGCTTCCTTTCGCAAATTATYGTATAGTAAAGGTAAAGGAGACCCTATTTTTTAGCACATCAAAGCATTTGTTTTACTATTTAATTCTTTGGTACTGGCTCTCCCGAGGCTCCTGCACTATGAGCTAATGCAAATTACATCAGAAAATCCAAGGGGTTTAGTAAACACTGAATATTAATTCAAGATGTTTTTGAAAATACATAAACAGCATTAGTCCCCAAAATCCAGAGCAGAAGCAAATAACAATGTTAAATTGATATGTCAGAATTTTATGTGGATTGTTGTTGTGGCCATAAAAATCAGCTTTTCCTTGCCATGTTGAATGATTACGTTGTTCTATAATAATATATGAATTCTACAAGATTGAAAGATGCCTCTGATTTACCAACACTGTGCCCAGAGCTCGCTGAAGCTGTAACATGCTGCATTTTCTTGTGTTGAATAACTAGACCCATCTATGAAGTTTTTGTTTGTTTGTTCCAAAAAGAACTGTAGTACTACACGACTCAGAATAGGACCCAGGAAACCTACAGATAGCCTATAGATTTGTCAGTCACCTTGGTTAAAACATTGCATTGCTAATGCACACCTTAAGAATGCTTTCTCTTATTCTGCTCTTGGCTGGGTAATAGGTGGTTTCATGGAAGTGTTTTCCAAATAAAGTYGAACTATCTCTTTTTTCCTTTTGGAATACTGCTTAGATATCAGGTCCATCATCTYACTGTTTTCATTTATTAAAGTGAAAACAATCACCATTCAACTAATAATCTTCCCAATTTACAGCTTAAAATAAAATAAAATATTAAAAACAAAGTATTTTGTCGCTGTCAGAAGTTCCTAAGTCACCACTAAAACATTTGAATATTGAGATATCATTTTGGGCTGGAACAAGAGTATCAGATTCAGTTATCTTCCCCTCTAAACCTGGTACTGCTGGCTGTTATGTGGACCTGAAGAAGCTGTGGACAGATGGATAGATAYTCCTATCTGTTAAACATCCTAGTTGTCTTTCAAGACTGGATGACTCTGAGCAAAAAGATCCGATATTGGCTTTTAAAGACCCATTTACTGATCCAGGGTTGTTTTGTGTCTCATTTTAAATTTGCTCTGTAAGTTTCATTCAAGAGGCCAGGTAGATTGCTTGAATATTGCACTGAAATGGGTGGAAAGGTTCATAAACTTTGCTTTGTGTTCCCTATTCACTATTATATATTGTAATATTTCCCTTGGGAACCTTTCTTTCATGAAATATAATATCCTAAAGCATGATCTCCATTAAAATCTGGATCTGAAAGCTTTAGCTCCTGGAATCCTAGAAAATCCTCAAAATCTATTAATAAAATATGCTAGCACAGAGAGTGTGAAAGGAAATCATACTATGTAAGCAGAAGTTTCACTAAATGTAAAAGATCTAATGAYACATAGATTCTCATCCAGTCATAATAGCAGACACCGTGTATTCATTCTCTGAAGTGTGCAGCTACTTTCCTTGMTATTCGGAGGTGAAAGAGGCAATTTAAATATTTTATAGGTCCCTGACCTTGACTAATGTCTCRTGTTGGTCTAGCAGTCCACAGATGAAGTCGTGTTATGTCAGCTGGTTGGAGATGCTCACACAAATGCCTTGTGATACCACTGACCCAATTGCCCAATGTGACAGTCAGAGCTCCTAAAGCCACCGGTTCCACTTTGCAGGATGGAAAAGAAGTGTGATGGACTCTGACAGCCAAGGAATATCGTTTTCTTTCCCTATTAGCCTTCCTTTCAGAGAGACTGGAAGACRCACGACGTTTCCAGTGTCTATTGACAACAAAAGTGTTTTGATACAGGGTTGTACTCAGTTTTTCTACAAATATAAACTCAAACTCAATATTACCAGTTATATTGGTTATACACCTGGGTATTTTATGACAGAAAGCATTTTGAGGACAATAATTTCTCTAGTTATTTTATAAATGCATTTAATTTTGTGCCTGTCATAGTGTCAGCCACAACCTTTTAGAGTGYGGATGCTAAGCACTGAACAACAAAACTTTTAACTAATAAACATTGCCTAGTCTGTGTTTTACAACTAGCTAAAATCCCTTCTCTAATGGATTATATGAACAGTAATATCTCTTCATTCCTCCTGGGGAGAGCTATAATGAAGGGGAAAACAAATGCTGAAGTAGTAACAAAATCATTTGGTAAATTTTAAAAAATGAAGACTTGAGAGATACAGTGCTGGGGTTCTAAGGCTAACAACACATAACTAAAAAGTTCCTTTTTAATTAAAAATTGCTTCCTAAGCAAGGATTCGTTCGAATTTGCTTTGTTCTTTTTCTGTTTCAAATAAAGCATAATGGACATTTTCTGATAAGTTAAAATATTTCTTCCATAAAATATTTTAACAACATTTTTAATTCTTTATTTTTTAATTTTGTCTTTGGCAAACTAGATTTTTTTTTCCCTGGGAAATTTAAAAGTGAAAAATAAATATACTCTCCATTGTAATTATKCCTCAAACCCCTAATGTTTATGTAATAAATATTGGATATATAAATGTAGACAGAGAGAGACATGCTAAACTCCCATGGCCATCCTGGGAGTCATTAGCTGAGCAGATAATAAAACTGAAGTTTTCTTGGCTTCCAGGCCTATTTTTTGTGCACAAAACTTCTGTATTTTCTTAGAATCCAGCAGAGATWAAAAAAAAAAAATTAAGTCACCAAAATGATGTTTAATTTCCCAGATGAAAAATTATCATTATTTTAAGTAGAATCCTCTAAATTCTATTTTCATATAAGAACATGTGTGAATTTATGTAATCTCTTTTACTGACAGTGATAGTCACTGGATAGAGTCCAGAGAATTTTAAACAAAGAATGAAATGCTMAAATAAGTTTACAGGTTTCTAGTCAGATGAGATGAAAGTACTGGCCATTGACTGTTATTCACATTTTGAGCAGTAGAAGCCATAGAATATAATTTAATGTAAAAATTCATTTTTGCCTAAAATACTCACAAGTTAGTCTCCAGGGAGATGACTTGGTACTTCACAGAGTCTGTATACAAAGTTCAGTGACTAACATAATATTTGTTTATCCTTTGTGAATTCGAAGATCTGTTTTCCATATTTTCCATTTCCTACATTATATCTGAGAACTTTGAATGTTTTTTAATTGTGGAAAGTTCTTTGAAAAGTATGCAGAGTCAAAAATAGTTGTGTTTCCATAATCTGTCTTGCTTAGTAGAAGGTGATTGATAAGTAAAGTTTTGTTACTACAATTCTCAAAGCTACTGAACCGCCAAATTAGATGGAGTGTGAAATTTACTCTGTCTTAGCTTGAAGGAATATATGAGCTGGRCAATAGTCTATCTGTACCTCTGTTTCTCTGTTATAGGAAGATTCTTATAATAAAAAGTAACAGGAGAGGTCATGAACTAATTTCACCATTGATAGGTTGAAGTTGAATTGACAATGCACTCTATATTTGAAGACTTCACAAAAATATTTTTATTGTCTTTCTTCTAAACTTTTCCGACAGCATTCAAGCTAGACTTTCCAATGGGAGAAAGTCTGGCTGTATCCAAAATGAATTGGCATCTTTGGTAGTAGATTTTCTCTAAACTCAAGTTTAAAAGAAAAAAAGTGATATATTAACAAACCACAATGGGCAGAGAGCACTAGGCAGTTAATTTTCAGTTAGTTTTCAATCCAGCAAATACAAAATTGAAATAGAAGGATTGGCTTGTATCGTGTAATAGTGTTTTATGGCCATATTATAAGTTATAAATTTCATCTGCCTTGGCTTACATCCTTTCTTCTTTAAACTGCCTATCTTTAATTTACAAGGAGTGTTATAAGAAATCAACATTATTATTTTTAAGATGGAGCCTGATAAATTTTTGAAGTTCTTTTGAAGTAGCTGTTAGTGATGGCAACCAGACCCAAAAAAGATGTTTTTCCTAGAAGAGATGCTCTTAAAAGAAAGTTCTCTTGGAATGAGAGGAAAGGTGCAGGGAATGTGACATTCAGTTATCTGTTTTGTTGTGCTGGTGGTTCAGAAGTCATAGCTGGAACTACGCTCTTTTCCAAAACAGATTTCTTTTTCCTATACTTAACTCCTGGTGGGGGTGGATTGAGGAAGGCGTTATCTATTCCTGAGGCTCATCTTCATTACTGATGCTAACTCAACCACTAGGTTTCATTACTTCATTAAACTCTATTTTATGTGTGCTGGAAAGGAAATCTGTGATGAAAGTTTTACACTAAAGTGCAGAAGAATTTGTAGGGTGATCAGACAATTATTAGGTTAAACTAGATTTCCAACTCAGCAGTCAGAAAAAAAGATCTTTGTCCTGATATAACCTATGAACTACTGAGGAAGCCCAGATGATTGTTAACGATTAGGTGCCTAAATCTTAAATTGTTAAATTTAGACAATTCATACTTCACATAAGTATTTCAAAGCTTTAAGTATTCTTGGGATTTCTGGGTTTTCCTGTGGTTGAACTGAGCTAGTATATATCTTTTTTCCTCAGTGAAAAATTAACTGCAGAAATCTTTGTGGATTGACCTACATACCAAATCCTTATTCTCCCTCAGAAGGGAATAAACACCTGGAAACAACATTATGACAGCCTGTGAAAATATATATATTTCAAAGCCTTTGGCATCTAGGTCTTTGCCTTACTATGAGGGAGAGATATTGCTGCCTAGTCCATGCAAATTGCTCTATATGAAATGTTTGGTCTTTTTGTTTACTTTTACCAGCCTGTTTCTTAGCAGATTAAATTATAAAACCACTGGTACCTTCAGAATTGAATCCTGAAGATGTGGATCTCCCTCCGTTGCCCCTACTTGTACTGAGRACTGACAAGATATTCAGCAAATTGTCAGTAGTCAGTCCCACCTRAGCTGCCAAGAGCCAAAGGGGCAAAGGACACTTGGGGGACCTGATGAGACTCAGACAAGTATCTGAAAATGCTGTGGCATTTCTTGTCAGAAGTTGGAGAACTTGAATGTGCAAGGCCAAGAGCTTGCAAGCACTTTAGTGTGACATGTGTGAAGAAGACAACAATCCACCTATCTTCTTGGCCCACATTTTTAGCAGTCTTGGATGAAGATTKGTGAATCAGATTCTCCACATCGATATCATGTTACTGTGATTTGGTTAGCTGCTGCCAAAGACTGGTGCAAGTAATTCCTTAATTTTGCCTGGAGCTCACAGTACAAGATGACTGACACACGGTAGATTGGTACCTTGCATCTTAGGGGAGGAAAATCACATTACTGATGAGAACCGAGAAAAATTAATGATGAAAATCATGAAAATATCCCTTGTTTCCTATTGGCTCAAACAATGCTCCTTTCCATCAGGTTTAATCATGTGCTGAGACTCAAATTCCTGTCCCATTAAACAAGAGTGAGGAGACTATATAAAAACATCCGTCTTTCCAGCATGAAAATTCAACTCTGCTTTGAGCTCTGCTGGTGTCTAAGTGAATTTATACTGATGACTCCAGTGGCTCATCAGACCAGAATTGTTCTTTTATCTTCGTCTTCGTATTTCTGACCATGGCATCTATTTTTCAAACTGTAAACGTTTATTTCACTTCTACATCCAGCACAAAGGCTAATTTTTTTCACCTCTCTCTGATTTTTTGGGGGTTTTTTTAGGCCAATGCATTGTTTTCAAGGGCTCTGGATAGCACATCACATAGCAAACCCAAGCTCATTATTATGCATTATCTACTGCTGCTTGCTGCAATGCAATATTTACACTTTGGCATTAAGGCAGGAGTCGGCCCTCGTTATGCGGCACAGCCACTGTTGATAGATCGGCACAATGGTTTTCCAGAAACATGAAGAATTGAAAATGATTCATCTGGGGATTACAAGTGCTRTGAATTCTTTATATCTAACAGTTGGCCTGCACTGACCCAGAGGATATTAGATTTCTTAGGAGAAAGCATGCTAGGCTGAAATGTAGTTAAAAAAGCTCGGTCTTGGTGGCTTCCCACAACCGTCTCTGGTCTTTGTTGGGCAGAGCCTCCTCTCCTCCAGTGCAACCCTTGCTCCCTGCCTTGCAGCTCCCACTGGTGCCCATAGAACAGGAGGCTCTGGCCTTGGACCTAAAAAAAGGGGRGAAAAAGCAAGGATGCAGAAGAGCTACCCAATGCCCATGTTAATCTCTAACAATATAAGACTAACGCCCTGCTGCTGGCATGGATGCTGGCATTTCCAATGGGTCAGTAAAGCCTCTTGGGTACTACCCATGCAGGAAATACTGTGATGTCCCAGTGGGACATTTGCCTCACGGGTGGTCTGGGGCATAAGAGCCTTAATGAGACACTTTCTAAACAATTTCTCTTTGCTGAATCTCAAAGAGCTTTATTTATAAGACTTGGATAATGTCATAATGTCATTCTGTAGTTTGCAAGTATTATACGAAGCCTATTTTTATTTTATTGCATTTTTTATCCAGGTCAGTTAAGTGAGCAGGTGACCTGGCTAGTGTGACTCATGTGAACCAAGTGACCATCTAACCATGGGACAATGCTGCTGCTCTGCAAAGCAGGTCCCATATTTTCTCAGTCATGTCCTGCAGAGTTTTCCCCTTCTTCAGCTCCCACTCCCACCTTAGGAGCCTCATCACTGAAAAATCCTTTCTGACAGCAGAAAGATGGATTGGGATGGTTAAAAGGTCCTTCCTCCAAAGGAGGCTCCACTTAAGCCTTTGGTTCTGCCAGCCCATGTTGGCTTTACAGATCTACCCTGGTAGCAAGCAGAATCCATGTGAATTATAYCCAAACCTGGACCCTCTTAGCAGCACACGGTGCCTCACTGTGTCCCCACAGCTCCTGTCCCATCCCTTCCTGGTTGAAGATAATTAGGAAGGACCAAAAGAGGGAGCTGATTTTGGGGTGCATGAAAGGCTGGGAGGTAACCAAGACAATTTTTAATTAAAATGTGCCTTTCGCTGGCTGCCGCACACCAAGAGCTGTATCGTAGTGTTGCTGTGGCAACCCTAACTTTGAGTGTCCTGACATGTGATTAAAATCTTAGATTTAAATGTTTCATTAGCAAAGAGAGGATTTTTTTTTATTTTATTTTTTATCCCCATCACCATGGGAGGTGGCCAGAAGCGCTGACCCCACAGCCCGAGTGTGGGATCGTCCCCTCTGATTTTAGGAGATGCCAGGATAGCAAAAGCTACACRGAAGGCTGGAAGTCTAGGAGGAGGCAGGAGCCTTTCCCTACCTTGCCAATGTCTCTGTGCCCCCGCATCTCCCCACAGATGCTGCACTAAATCAGTCTCAGCAGCTTAGAAGTCTATAAGGAGAAAAAAAAAGAATAAAAAAATTCAGATGTGAGCTGCTTTACTCAGCATGATAGGAGTTCAGATAAGAACACAAAAAATACCACCTGGGGTTAGACATAAGGTTCATTTAGCTTGGTAACCTTTGCCTGGCAACAGCAAGGAGCAAATGCGTAGGATATGTATAGATTGACCTTTTTCTTCCCGACCCTCCCAACTCCTGATAACYAGTACTTCAATGTGTCCTTGCAAAGCTCCCTCCTCGACGGAGAGCTTTCCTAGTGAAAACATTCAGTGATAGGAGGGGCATATCCTTTTTTTTAATATTATTATTATTATTATTATCATCATCATCATCATTATTATTAATATTATTAATATTCCCCTAAGTGGCCAAACTTTGTCTGTTGAAGGAAAAAATGATTGATGCTTGTGTTATGATGGAATGGGACCAAGGGTGCAGGACAGCCCCACAGGCAACTAAGAAAATAGAGGCATCCTAGTTTTGAGGCAAGATGCTTTCTCTTTCTTTTGTTCTTTCCATGCTTTTTAAGTGAGGACAATAGGGTTTAGCCCCTAATTCATGTTTCTATGTAGAGACAGAGATCTGTCCTGGCATTTCCTTTTCTTTTTTGAGGTAACATCATCCTGAAGAGCTGGGATCAGGTCACAACTGCTGATTTTCATCACCAAGAGTAATGAAGGGTGAAGAGTCACTTGTACAGCTAAATTTCTGTCTGTCAACAACCCTAAAATATTGTTCCTCAGCTCTTCTTCCACCTTTTAATTTCTTTCAGACTCAGCTCTCATTTATGTTACACGGGAACACGATACAGAGGAAAGATATGTGTTAAATAATGGAATTATTCAGCGAAATGAGATCTACACTAATGCAATATTTATCTTGGCACTTACACTGTGAGATTTCTTCTTTTCCCCATCCAGACGATAGACATTCACTCAGCAATCATTTTTTGTCTTGTTTCATGAAAAGAGGAGGAAAATTCAGAGGACAACAAACCACTCAGGCAACATAGGAGCAACGCACGGTTTCCTGACCTGCTGGGTGATTAGTTTATGCCCTGAAATGTGGTATTTGATTGCCATCCTTACAGAGTTAGCTGGCATTGCTAATGGCCATAAAATTATTACGTTTCGTATTAGATGCAGTCACAGAATTTGTCTCGATGATTTCCAGTCGCAGTGCATTGACCGAATTGACCACATGCTACATGATCTGCCTCAAATGTACTCTCCTTTGACTTCCTGGGGCCCTCCATGCACCAGGACTGTAATGAGAGAAAGGGAGAAATTTTCAGATTTACAAAATTTACAGATTTTCTGTATGCAGAATTAGACAATATTGTGACTTAAAGTGCTAATGAATTAGCAAGCACATGCATCCAGAAAATATTCACTGATAAACCGAGCAAAATAATATGATGTCTCATATGAATCTACAGAATAAAGAGTGAAAAAAAGTTTATTAGGAGAGCTAATAATTTGTATTAGAGAAGAAATATATTCAGGAAATATATGAGAAATATTTTTGAATTTTTAATTTGCTCTATTAGCAGATACTTTCTTGAGAAATCTCCTTCTACTGTTGACGTTTTCCTGCATGTTTTTCTTTTTTAAAGTAAATTTCCAGATTTAAAAATATATTTCTTTTTATTCTTGTGCTTGTTCACAGCTTGTTACAGCAATTTTTGAGGGTTTTGTTTTTGCTATTATTTCTAATGATTTTTCTATAAACCTTTTATCCAGTAGATCAACATTTTCTGACTGAAATTAAAAAAAATAGTTTATAATTTCCCAGTGAGCACTCAATCTTCTCTTTCATGAATTTTCTATCTCAACATTTTTAACATTGTTAAATAACACAGTGTCAAAGTTCTGTAGACAATGATTCAAAAGGAAAGGAAATAATTATAAGATAAGGACTGAGTGAAGAAATGCTTGGCATGGATTCAATGTGTCTACATCTTTTCATTTCTTTTCTCTCTTTTCCGTTTTTTGGTTTTTTGTTTTTTTTTTTTTTTCAGCACGATTAGGGGAAAATGCTCTCAGGGTTGAGAAGAGGATTTTTCTTCCCTGGTTGTTAAAACTCCTAGTGCTGGACCTGTGGAACAGAGTTGAAGCATCTACTTTGGATACCCAAGTCAGATATTTTAAAGCATGAAGAGAAAGATCCAGGCCTCAGCTGCCTATATAGTTAATTTAGTGCTTAGAACGTAATAATGCAAGGCTCCTGCATGCTGAGTGAAATGAGTTTTCCAGGAAGAAACACCAGGAACAGAGATCTCTCCCTCTCACTTAGAAAAACATTGATGACAGTAGGTGTCATGTTGATCCTTGTGATCTGCTGATAGTACGAAGTACCATGTTTGCACCTGCAAGAAAACGGCCAAGGGATAGTCTTTGGGTTACAGGTGAGAACATTKTAGCATGGAGAAAATTGGATGAGAAATCTCTGTTGGTCCAAGAGGATCCGGATGCCATTTTCACTTCTCTGAGCCATTCCTCACCACAAACGTCTGCTCTGAGGGTACAGGACMAAAAGTCAGGTCTGAGATGAAGCCGTCCTTATCTGCCCTTGAAAAGGGGCTGCAGTGCAGACAAACACATAAATCATGGGCAACAGAAGGAAAAAGCCAAGAGCAGGCTGGTTTTTTAGGCTGGAAGTTGACATTGCTCTTTGTGTTTTTGCACTGGTGGTGAGAATATAGGATGCTTTCCCTATTTGGATGCCACAGCTGACAGGACTTGGTGCTTGTGTAAAAATAATTCTTAAAGCAAAAGCTGAGATTTCTCACATTATCCCCCAAACTGGGACTGAAAAGAGAACACCAAATGTTGCGAGCTGCCTGACAAAATCATTTTTAATGCTCATTTTAAGTAACATATGTATTAAGCTCAGGATCTACTAACAAAGAATAAATGACTCTTGATCTTTGTTTAGAGACCCGAGATACAGAGTGGGGATCTAAATAAAGGTCGGATTTCACCCTAAATTAATGTATTTTTGGAATTAACCAACTTCTTTTTCTGTTTCTTTTTTTCATTATAGTATTTGAAATAGATCATTTTTCCCTTTTTCTCTTTTCAAAGTTTGCATGTCTCTGTGCAAAGTGTTGTGAATGACTTTATAGATATTAAAACAGACAAGGTTTTTCTCCTTTTCTTAYATTTTTAAGATTCAGTGCAGTTTAACTACATTTTATCTGGCAGAGCTGAGAATTTAATCATTTCTTGGAGATCTGAGGGAATCTGGAACTTTTTTTTTTTTTTATGTCTCCAAGTTTTGACATTCTCCCTAGTGACGGTTGCTATGCTATTCCTCAGCACATTGGCTGGTGATCCTTGCAGTGCCTAAGGTGCTGAGACATATTTTGTACAGAGGATGTTTTTTTCTTTTCCTTTTCCCTCTYTTTTTTATATATTTYTATCTTTTAAGAAAATGATCATTCTCTGGGATGGAACCTACCCTAATTTTATTCCCCAGAGTTTGCATCAGATTTTTCACTGATATGCAGGACATTTAAAGGCACAAGAAGTTATTAATGACCAAGACATGTTGCACACAGTCTCCTCTGCCTTTTACCCTCAAGACAGACCCAAAATCAGCTTGATTCAAGTATCTGCCATTAGAACTAATATTCCACTAATATCCCACACATGGCAACATAGGACTGCAGAGGAAAGGAGAAATCTCCATAGTTGCTAATAACCAGGTGTGCAAATCCCGTGAGGATCAGAGGGGCATATGTTTAGGAATAGCATCTTCCTAATAGCTTTAAAATCCAGTTTAACACCTGAAGTTTGCAATTACAGAAGTTGCTTGTACTGAGGCAGGCCTGATGTGCCAAGATGACTAGGTTTGGTCAAAGCCCAGCCACCAACTTTCCTTTGTAAGTCAGACTGTGAGAAAAAATGTTTTTTTGAGTTGACTGCCAAACCAGGAAAAACAAGGACAAGAACATTAAAACAACCAACACACACCAAAAAAAAAAAATGATCTAAGCAAAAATCCAGAGGGGAGAGATGATGTCAGTGCTGAAGTCATTTTGCCAAACCCCAAATGACCTCTAACCAGCATTTGAAATATATTTAAAAATATATTTTTATATATACGTTTAAAATTATATATTTTATATATATGTATATATTTATATACACATATTTATTACTGAGGCAGCAGGATCACCTACCATTTACTGAGCACCTTAGGAGCGAGCTCATTTAATCCCAGGTGTGAGACGTGAGGGTCAGTTCATAGGCCTGAGGAGATCTCAACCACGCGACTCACAAAGCTTCTTGTCTTACTCTGAGTTTACAGGATATTCCTTACTCATATTGTTCTGCCACAATGAGTCCAAAATCCAAATTGGCCAAGATAACAAAAAAAAAAAAACCCAAAACCTGTTAACAAAGATAAGAAGAAGTATAACGTATTTATCTAGGGCTAGCTTTAATCTGAGGATGATGGTAAAGAAAAGTGTTTATTTTTT
>PTEX01000001.1:205439-217043 GCA_003342815.1 Eudromia elegans
TTTTTTAATCTGTACACAATTTATCCATATGTCTGGGGGTGGGCGACAAACTTCAATTAAACTGAAATTCTTCAAGCAGCATATAAGAATATTAATTGCTGTAAGTAGCCTGTTCCAAGAGCCCAGGTTCTGATAGTCAGGTCCCATTTGCTAATGTCCCTGACTGATGAATGTCTCTGCCTGATGTTTAAACTCATCCATGGGGACCTGATACTATTTAACATGCACAGAAAAGCGTAGTAATGATCCCCGAGGAAGTCACATTCAGGGAAGAGGATGTGCAACAACATGGGCATTTTTCTCAGTTGCACATTCATTTTTGCTGCCCTGGTTGTCTGGGTACAGCCTGAGCTGGTTTTCCACTCTTTGCAAAAATCTGCACCACGAGGGAGCAACATTTAAAATTGGGCCAGAGCATCACTTTGTCATTTTGAGCTCAGAAAGCATATTGGATCAGGTCACTGCTCTAGCCAGATCTATATTAACCTGATGTTAAGAACACTTGTAAGAAATGCTAATCTGAGTAATTATGGAAAAATTATTTTAAAATCTGTACTTAACAATTGGGTTATCCCTTTCTATTTTATTTTTTCTTTTTTACYTTTGAATAGGTATTTGCATCTGAAGTCGTCACTATCAGTTTCTGACTATGGTTTCTAATCTAAAAGAACTTATTTAAATGCAAGCAAATACAGATAAACAGATGTTTTAAAAATTTTACTACCCAATTTTGCTGTACCTAMAATACAAGAATTATATCTTTGTCACCTGTACAAAAAAATCCAGATTTTCATATTAATTTACACTATTCTTTTAGTAAAAAATATCATTCTATTAGACTTTGCCTTGAATCCTCCAATATAAACCTCTCTTTTTTTTAGACATAAAAGACCAAATCAAAATTGACAACCTACCAACTAGAATCTATGGAAAACCTGCAAACCAACACATCTGTTTCCATGAAGACACTAACAATCCAAAATACATCAAAGCAGTTATATTATCCATCCATTCCCTTGGACACTGTGGTATTAGCTTTGACAAGATTCATGATACCTCCCTAAACGATTTAGAGAGGAATTTTATCCAACAAGACACTTTTCCAAGGAAGCAGTTCCCTTTAAAAGAAACATTCAAATACATCACAGGAACAGCTTCCACACATTGTACACGCAGTGTGTTAGAGGCCAACTGTCCGGGACTATTCACGGGAATCTGATGAACAATATGATTAAATGACTTGTTTAATTATATATTAAACTTAAATGGAAAGATCACATATGACCCAAACTCAAAGGTTCAAAGTCTTCAAATCACTAAATTCATCATCACAAGAAAACTCCCTGCAAGCTGAAAAATGACAAAAGTGTCTAGACTGTAGCTGAGCTGGAAATTTAAACCTTATCAGAGTATCTCCATAATGGACACAGTAGTTATTCCCACAGTGCATTCATACAGTGCATTCATTCAGACAGTTGSTGTCTTCTATCTTGGTCACCAAAACAAACATAAAAAAAAGATGAATTTGAGAACAAAAGAAAATTTCAAAGAATAAAACAAGAAAAATATTTAAAGTCTGTTGAAACTTTGTTGAAATGATTTTTTTTTTAAGATATTCACCTGTAACTCTATTTTTTTCCCATAGTTTATTTCTATTGAAATTTAGTTTTAGGAAAATTTTAACCAATATCCTTTTCCACAATTTTTGACCAAGARCATCTATCTTCCTAAAGTAAATGCAAAAGTTTCTGTAATGACCTGGGATTGCAGGATGACTTAAAGGAACTATGAAAAGTCCAGATAGTCAATAACTGACATCTAATTGCAAGGCAACATGTAAGGGTGGGAACATCTTGCATTGCTTGAGACATCTGCAATACAAGTGTCTCTATCTGATCTAGTTGTCTTCATTTCCTTTTTAAGGCAGTGGAGATAAATTTAGACCATGATTCCTGTCACCTATGCTAGCCACCTCCTACCTAGCATAAGAGACCCACCATTATACTGTAAATATTTGAGTATTTGGTCTATCATTTCCACCATAGAYCATAAACATTTGAGATGCTGAAGTGTGTTGAGCTCCGTGCAGCTGCTGGTGTGTCATTTATTGGAGCAGAAGGTGAAATGGCCACACCATAGCCAGAGTTGGCAATGCTTAAATTAGATACCCTGTTGCTGATGAGCTTTCAATTTCCAACCCTGCATTTCCTAACAGAGGCTGATCGTATGGGTTTTCATCTACAGGATTTACACATACAGTGTATAGATTAAATATCAAAGGTCTCTGAACTATGAGTGATATTTACCCACAGTACACGTGCCATTAATAAGTAGCTAAGAAAAGATTGATCTGGATTCCGACTTTAAGAGCAGATCTGGCAGTTGTGTGCAGACAAGCAGTGTTACCAGCAAAAGTGCTGTCCTTGTAAAATGTTGGGGCTCACATTTAAAGATGCATGAATCATTTTTTCTGGGACAAGCCATAAGGAGTTTTATCAAACAGACCAAACTGTTGYTATTTGTTTTCAAATTAAATATTGCTTTTTTTTCTGAGCCATCTTCTCTTTCTTCCTTTCTTCTCCTTTTTTATTTTTTTAATTTCGAATAGCAAATGTGCCTTCTAATCAAGGGTAGTACCTCAGAAGATACCTCTCACTAAATTGATGGGTTGATTAACACTATTACTCAGGTACTATTTGTGGGTACATGCTGGTTTTAGCCTGTCATCCTTATCCACAAAACTATTTTAACAAAATAGAGGAGCTTCCACAGCAATGAAGGAGAGAAAATACTCAGAGAATCCCAAATAACTCCATGCTAGTCAAGTCTTGTTGATATTTTCTAAGTCATCACACAGATCTCAGTTAACTTCCCTACAATTTCCCCCAGCAAATTAATTTTTCAGAAACACTAGAGTGAGCCATCAGGATGTTTCTAAGTATATATAAATATATTTGTGGAAATTCTCYGCTTAATTTCATATGAATTTGCATATTTGAAAAGTTTTTAGTGAATATAAGATACATCAAAATTATTTCTAAAGCTGTGCTAGCAATACAAGCAAATTCAGCCATTCTGTATGCTGCCTTCTTGCTCTCCAAACACCTGCATTGAGTCCAGTTTTCTTTGGCTCATGGTCCACATAACCCAGTGGGAAAGGGCAAGGATGCACCCTCAGCCACAGCCATTGTCCACTCCACAATCAGCACTTAACTCTTGTGATAAAAGATTGCTTTGTCTTGCTGAAAATCAGAACTCTTCAATAAAATGCAATTACGTTAGACTATCAGCAACTAATATATCAGATGTCAGCTGTGTTTTGTTTTATTTTATTTTATTCTTTGCATTCCTCAAATTCCCTATGCCTTCACTTAGAAATTTATACAAGCAGGAATGGAGTAGTCTATCTCGGCAGATGATGTAGCTGTGGTGCAGGTATGCAAAGGAAAATCGAAATAACTATAAAGGAGAAATATATTAACTAAAAAGAAATTTCACACACACAGCCTGGAATATCTTAGAAGAAACRCCAGTTAGTAAGAAACACTGCACAATTATTGATTTTATTGGGTAAGGAAAAATGATGAATTCTTCCTCTAGCAGGTGGCAATAGCTTGTTGAATGCTTAAACGGATTGGATTTAAAGATATGGCTGCCCATTAATATCCTTTATCACTGTCATATTAAAGCCTGGAAGACTTCATTCACCAAATGAAAACCATGCTGGAAGATGCCATTTTATTTGCGAATAGGTTTATGCTTCCAATGTTATTCTTGGCACTCGAGCTAAATCAAATGATGAATGGCTGATTGCCAGGACATGCAGTTTTAAGCAGCGTCATTGGAAGATGGAGGGATTCAAACTTCCAAGGATGCCAATCACTTTATAAAGCCTCTCCTTTGCTTTTGTCATCCCTTCTAATAGTCTAGGCTGCAGTTCTGAGTTTTATGGCATGTGGCTGGAATGGGGCACTCTAGTATATTACTTATGCGGCTTGATATTTGTCTTGTATGATTATTTTTTTTTCTTTCAGCTAAGAATAATTTAATCACACATTAAAGCCATGAAAATTCCATTGCTTTTGCAGACTAGATGCTCCAGATTTATAACCTACTTATCTCACACGGCTCTGTTTTGAGGCCTCAAGATTGGATGTATTTATTATATAAGCCATAAAGTAAAATTATTCTAAATCACTCCTATGGAATCATGAAAATGAAACCTCAGATCTGTGAGAGGATTTTTATGTCTTTTAATTAGAGCTTATTTTGAAACTTCAAATGCTGTGCCAAAATGTTTGCTTAATGGTGTTTTTTTTCTCAGACTGACTGAAAAGGGCAAAACCTCAGCTGCTTAGAGCAGAGATGTCACAGCTTTTGAACAGTTTTGAATGATAATATCAATAAGCAAAATTCTTACCTCTTACTTAGCCATAAGCCTGAAACACCTTTATAAAAGAGAAAAAAAAAAAAAGGTGATGTGCCTCCCTTTTACAGTTGAGTGAATTGAGCTGAAGTGAGTGTTTGCATTGTCATACTTGTCTCCTTACTGCAGGTGCTTGGGGGTGACACAGTCATCAAATTGGCCAGGACTTATTCACAGCACACTGGAAATGATTATATTTTTTTAAAATCATTCATCATAATGGAAGCTTTCAGCCAGTCGCCTGTGATTCAGAAAGTTTTGTCCACCTTGTGACAATTAACTCACTGTATTTTTGGTTCTTTTTCTTCATTTCCAAACTATCAGAGAGCCTATCCACTGTGTTTGCATGACCTGGACCCTGCCTTTACAGATTTTTCCTCCTCTTCCCTGCCTGTGGCACATGATTTAGACTTCTGTGGATTGAAAAATTCCACTTTAACTTAAATCTTTAGGGCTTAAGATACTACATATCTGTATAACATAATGGGCTCTGGCATGCAGRAAGCCAGAGGAGATAATCTAATGGTCCCTTGTAGCCATAAACTCTATGAAATTATTAAAACTCTGAAATTGCTAGACATAAAATACAGGAAAATATTAAGCAAATGAGATAGTGGAAACTCAGCATCTTAAGTATTAGACCCCCTGAACTTGGTTTCGTTAAACTCCAGGCTCTAGAAAGTCCCTCAGGCAATACCATCATATAGGATAAGAGGATAATATAGGATAATAAAAGAAAGAGGGAAAAAAGCTTTAGGGCCATTTGACCACCATCTCCCCATATTTGGTAAGTGCACACAACAATACTAATATTATAGAATTAAATGCCTGAAAGTCGGTTAGCAAACTAAGTAAATTCTGTCTCAGAGAACACCTACAATTCAGTGAAAAATAATTATTCTTAACCCTGCCTCAGTGTTCTTTGGTATTGTATGCACATTTAACTCTACACACAGACAGATACCTATAATGTAACTGTTAGCAACTAACTGGAAGAGTTGCAGGGAGAAAAGGGGAAGAAATTATATTTAGATACACAAGAATTTAATATTTAGAGCAGGTATCTAGTATAAACTAATCAAAATACTTTAAATAAATATTCCAGTTCCTTTAACTATTATTTATCTTAGTTTCATACATATAAATATAAACATTATTTTAGCTCTATTAATTGAAGTCATTTTTATACACTGAGTGCTTATATTCCACAGGAAAGTACCATGGTATCATGTGCAGCACAGAATTAAAGTTAAATAGGTCTTTTGGTCAAAACAAAGATAACCAAACATTGTGGTTCTCTAAAAAGTAGCTAGCCAGGTGTCCTTCTAGCCTCATACAGAGGAGTGGTGAGGTGGTCTGCGCATGGGTCCCATCTGTGGATGCATACCAGGGTTTAGGATTGACAGGGTTTGCAGAATGGGCACAAGCATGAAGGTCTGCACTGAGACTAAGGATTCACATACAAAGTCAGAAACAACCCTTTCTTTAGAGCTGATGGTGTAAAAAGCAAAAGTTGKAACCTTAAATCTACAACTACCTACCTATCTATCAATGAAATCGTATACAGACATGGCATCTGAAACTTCTACTGATGAAGCTYCTGATATGACAGTTCAAACCATTGAAATATGCTGAAAATAACTTTTAAGTAGTAAGGTTGTGCAGTTTTTAAAATAGGAATGTTTGGGATTTTTTGTGGGTTTTTTTGTGGATTTTTTTTTTTTTGGTTGGTTGGTTGGTTGGTTGGTTTTTTTACCTTGACTGGACTTAGAAAATAATGGAAGAAAAATTTATATTTGGCAAAGCATGTGGATAGCAAAAATATGCTATAAGATTGTATTTAACATTGTGGATGAATCTGTTCCAAATTCCTTGATGCAATTCCTTTTTTTTTTTCCTCATTACCTTTTCTGTGTCCCGTTTCTAACGATCACACATCTAACATACCTTTGAGAAAATAAACCAAATTCATTTTTTCAGAGGTGCTTTGCAGTCTGGAGTGACTCCATTTTTTGACTGTCCATTTGGAACACTGAGACAGTCTGGATAGGAGAAAAAAAAGGCTGGCTTTGAAAAGGCCTGAAATAAGWCCATAAGAGCCCCTCAGAATAAAAAGAAGATGAACTGTTTAGTATTAAGAGCAACTGCTGCATAACCTTGGGAAAAATATTTCAGATTTTTACACTCAAGTCCTTAGAACTAAAGAGGAAATAGTAATACCAATAATAATAACAACAGTAAAATGTGGTTTTGTTTTGAAGGTAAGTACATTAAAAGACTCAGTTATTTGGGTAGTATGGTAATGGATTTCACATAAGTAGCTTAAATAAGCAATGTACTCCAACCTGCAGTTCACTACAAATTTTAGCCATTAGGTTTGGTTTTTCAAATCAGAAAAGTTTGGTCTTTATTATAGTGTTATTTTTGTTGTTGCTGTTGTTATTGCTGTTGTCTTCAAGGACTTTATAATATCTCTGTATGCTCTAGCAGAAAATTCCAACTGCGTGTGAAAATTTTAACTATGAGCATGACATTTTAGTTGGAATTTATGTATTTGACAGTAACTGCAAAAACTGACAAATCTGGCTATTTCTAGCAACATTTTATTTAAGATTATTTGAGTTCATGATGTGAATGCTAGCTATATTTGCAATATAWTAGCTATATTTGCTATATTTGTGATAAACTGCCCGTGGGTTTCRGTGCTATCATTACTAATGTCATTCTGAGATGGAGATCTCTGTCTGTGATGAGTTTCATTTCCACCTAATGTTAGCTCTGTAGATAGACAGATGGATGTTAGTAAAGGATTGATCCTGGTAGGTACAATCTACTTCTCTTAAAGTATAGATTAACAAGGTTTTCCAGGACTTCTGGCAAAAGTTTGAGGGCTTGCTCTTAGACCCATGACTTATTTCTTCTTCATATAATAGAGTCATCCCCTTGCAATGAGAGTTTGTATCTTCGCATTAACTCATTAACTACACTTGTAAACTGTCACTGAAGCAAGCAGAGCTTGCAGGAGTCTGGACACAATGTTGGCTTTTGTTGGTAAAATGCAATTACAAAGGTAATTGGCTCCTATATGTCTGTGTGACACTTTCTTGGCTCCAGCTTCTCCCGTTGCTGGATTGCCTTCCACTCTTCCACTCCTCCTCAATATGTTTTAGTATTGGAGCCAATCGCCTGGTGACCATTCAGAGGTTTTATTTGGCAGGTTTAGGACACAGATGCTGGGTTGCAACATACAAGGGTTTGTAATAGGTTTTAGACCAAGCTCCTTCAGTGGATCAGCCTCTTGGATCATGTGGCAATTTCAAGCTTACCTTTTTACCATATTTATATGGTAGAAATTAAATCATTGATGGTCTAATTCCCTTGCATATGTGTCCAGGGCTTTTTGAGTTATTTTTATATGGAATGCAATTGTAGTTCTCTTGCCTTCAGGACCATGTTTTCCAAACATTCTGCCCAAGATGAGCTGATGATGAATTAYTTTATGTAACATTTTGAGTGAGAGTGCCTTGAACACCACCCACCTAAGCCACCGCGCAGTCATTGAGACAGATTACAGTTTCTGCACCCTGTTGCAAATAATCTAAAGTCTAAAAGAAAAAACATGCCAGGTGGCTGAAGTGGGAAGTGGAGATAACAGAATGATGTGGTGCTGTCAGTTCTTCACCAGGCAAAAGCAGTAATCACAACCCACAAAATACAAATAAATACAGTCAGTCTCCTCCATGATTCCTCATGAGAGTTTTCTAGCACAAGATTCATATAACTCAGTGGTTTCAGGATGAGAATGGGTTAGAGGCTCCTTTAGGTYACATTAGGCATCACAAACCATTAGAGTTTGTGCAGAGCACAGAAGAAGATATGGTCACTGCATGAAACAGAACGAAAGAGCCTGGAGAAGGTTCTGCAGTAGAGACCACAGGATTTGACAATACAGATTTTTTAACAAAAGTGAATCAAGAGCATGGTCCTGACAACAGTTACATGAACCCTTAAAACACCTAAGGCTGGTCRGCAAACCCTTCAGAACACAGGTGAAAAAGCAAGGCCTTAGAGAATAAGCTGCCTATTGAGCATTAAAAATGTTGATTTACACGATTAAAGCATTATGGTTTTACATTTTTTTAAATAATGAGCTACTGTAAGTGTTATAACTTAAATCCTTTCCAGRCAATTCCTTAAGAATTAAAAGCAAATATTTCATGACAGTAACTTACCATTTTTACAATTATTATTATATTTACTTTATTATATAAGTTATATGTTGTTACACTAAAATATTGAAAATGAAGCACCAACACTGSTATACACTAATAAAACAACCATCTGTTTTGAACATGGTGCCTTCCCCAAGGCCACTCAGAGCAATAGAGGGAGAAAATACAAAGCTGAATGTGAAGTATCCTCTTTGCCACTTCTTCTTTCTCTTTTTAACAAAGGAAGATCTGTAATAATTTTCAGTAAAGAATATTCTAGAAAAAAAATAAAGAAATATTTGGATGAGGGCTGCTATATTACCGGCAGAACTTATTGTCACTTCCAATTTTCAGATCTGACCCCATTGACGTCAATGGCATTTAGTGATGTCCACTCTTGAAAATTCAATTATATTAAAACTCATGACTGAAACTCTAAATGAACTTATGTGTGAAGCTCCAGTAGTGTTTTGCTCATTTCAAAAATTTTTTATTCTAGAATACAAAATGAACCAAAAGCCACAGTGTTGTTTTTGGTCTTTGTAGGTTGTCAGGGTCAGAATTATTCCATTAACGCTTGTTTCCGTAGAATTCCAAGCCTGCTATAGGCTCTATACCTTTGGAAAGTTTGTGTGCAATTARCACAAGTGCGTGTTCAATTATCAGGAAGCATATCTGAATGTTTAATCAGAATGAYTATTGGGAGTGGGATTACAATCTGTGTATGAAGTGAGTTATTTTCTGTGCTAGTGACCAGTACTTCTTGCTTAGTTTTGTTGTGTTGAATAAATTCAGCAACAAAAAGCCTGGCCAAAAGTATAGATAAAACTGTAAGTAGAGAGAATCAAAACTAAAACGATGCAGACAAATCTGAAAGAACCTGACAAATATATTTGGTTAATGACCTTGTAACGTATGAAGATTTATACAAAAATAGTTTTACAAGAAATGATGCAAATCTGCACTTAACAGAGGTTGTGTGTATATATGTGTGTGTATGTGTGTRTATTCCCACKGTGGAAGTTTTATTTTGTTCTGGAAACCAAAATAACATAATGTGACTTAAGGTTTACTTTGCTATTCGATTGGTTACTTATGAACAKAACAACTGTGACAGCAAATATGTTATATGCAATCAATAGGTAGTCATATATTTGTATAAAATATTCATCAGATAAATGGAAACTGAACAAATTCCTAAAGTATGTTGTATTGTTTTGCTCACACCAAGCAACAGTTCACCAAGGAAGWATTAGTTCCACTGGCACCCATGGAAATTCTCACATTTGAGAGAAGATGCAAGGGTTGATCTGAGAGGTTTTGTTTATCCTTTTAGTTTAATTTGTTTATCTATTTATTTAACATAAGAAATTAGGTAAATAAATATAAAAATCATTGTTTTATGGCAAACTCTTAGTATAACTTACATATGAACACAATGAATTTTTCATCTGTGAAAGACATTAAATTCCATTTTTATACATTGTGAAAGAGTCATTTGATGCAAAAATGATTGGACAAAAAGCTTCTTTTTTTTTTCTTGTSCTTATGAAGGAAGTTAGACTGCCATTTTCCTTTATGGATTTAAAATCTATGAATCTATAACACTGCAAATGTATTCGTTGATGATTCTTAAAAAAAAAAAAAAAAGGTGGGAATAGATTAATAATATCCATTGTTAGCTGAATAAAATTCACTTTGCTGCATATTTTCCACATGTGCCTATATATGCACTATGTGAAAAAGTTATGGAATATTTGAATGCAGGTTTAATTTAAGTGAACATAACCTTTTGATCTAAAAAATAAACAATCTAACAATAGGAAAAATTGCAATCTGTCGAGACATATTTCAGTTATTTTGCAGTAATTGGCTTGGCAGCAGCTTCAGTCACAGATTTCTGTTTCACAGATTGTCCCCAAATGAATAAAAGGTTTGCTTTGAAATATAATTAATATTGCGTTCAGCTGCAAGACTTTCTCAGGTTGTCAAAGGAATTTGAAGAAGGTAGTTACAAAAAAAAAAAAAAAAAGCATTAAATAGCTAAGCCAAAACCAAAAATGAGCAGAAGGACTGGACTGAGATAAATGGCAAAACTCTTTTGGGCTTATTTATTTATTTATTTTTTTCAAAACCAGCTATCAACAAATGCTTGTCAAATGCTTGTGATAATGTTACACAGACTATATAGGCATTTTTATATGGTTTGTTAAGGTAACTGTGGTGATGATGAATATTTTGGATCAGTAGTATATATGCATTTCAAACGAGAAGAGAAAAACAAGACTAGAAAAGGGKTTTTTTTGGTTCTAAAACCCATAAATCCCTCAATATCTAGTACACATGCATATAATTTGCATTTCATGTGTAAATGTTTTAGGGTTCAGTCGGACTGTTTGGGGAAATCTCTGACTGAGATGGAGTCCCACATGCATCACAAATGGAAAAGTGGAGCCAGTTTTGATCATCTTCACAATTAAGAGGTGATTCAGGCCCTGAGTCCTTAAGCAGCCTGAACTAAATATTCATTTGCTACATATTTCTGCAGTATCAGATTCTGGCTGTGAACATAAGGCAGGGAATAAGAGTCCTTGTTAGCAGCGAAATCAAACCAGGGATTCAGCAGGCTGGTTTATACAAAACTTACTGCCTTCTTGATGCAGACATTCCATGATTTCAGAATCAAAAATTCACTTGTTCGTCCCAGCACAACTGGGCCAATACAGGACAGTTTGATATTATCTAGCTAATGAAGAACTTTGAAGATTCTTCTTGCCCTGTGGTAGACTACACGGACTATTCTTTTGGGTCTCAACTATGAAAGGTGAGCAGCTCAGACTTTAAGAAATCTAAGGAAGGATAAAAATAAAATATCCATTTAATAAATTTTTATTTATGAACAAAGTACACACTTGCACACAATTGCAGCAGCTGATGCTTTTTTTTTTTTTTTTTTTTTTTTAAGGT
>PTEX01000001.1:232073-271741 GCA_003342815.1 Eudromia elegans
CCTTCCTTCCTTCCTTCCTTCCTTCCTTCCTTCCTCCCTTCCTTCCTTCCTTCCTCCCTTCCTTCCTTCCTTCCTCCCTTCCTTCTTCCCTTCCTTCCTCCCTTCCTTCCTTCCTCCCTTCCTTCCTCCCTTCCTTCCTCCCTTCCTTCCTCCCTTCCTTCCTCCTTTCCTTCCCACCTCCCTTCCTTCCCTCCTCCCTTCCTTCCCTCTTTTTGCACTGAAGTCTATTAGAAAGACAGAATGGTTCTTGCTTTCTTAGTTCTGCAACTTTTCTACCAGCAAGTGAATCACTTGCTAAATATMAGATTTGGTATACATGTATGTGTGCATATAAATATACATATATTTGAAATAATATATATATATCTCAGAGTCTTTTGACTATAGCCATTGTTTCTAAACATTTTCTGGTTTCTATAGCATCCTTCCATTTTCATAACAAGCTGCAGTTACGCAGAATGAAAACTAACAGTGGTTCTCTAAGCAGTGCTATGTGCCAAATGCATTGTGCTGAATATCTATGTGTATTTGAGAATGATGAAAATAATAGAACCTAAGTTTGTGCTGCTGGAAAGAAAAGTGTACAATTGTGCAGGGCTATTGCTATAGAAATGTTCTTCAGGTTCACAGGCTAAGCCTGGTGATGGGGAATGAATGTGTTTACATATCTTAATTTCTTTGAAGCAGAATGTTTACCATTTTAGCTCCTCACTGTGAATAGAGAGCAAGGCTTATGTGGTCACCAAAAGCAACAAAGGATTTCAATGAGTTTCTAACATAATTTCCCTGAGCTTTCAGCATAGTGTGGCAGTAAGAAAATAGCACATCAAATAAGCTGCTTTTTGTGAGAAAGCTGGCACTAGGAAGACGTGGACTAAGAGAAAGATTCTGCAAAAGCTTATGCTTGTAAGTAGTCCTAACAGTTTCATGGTTCAGGGCCAGTAAAGCACATAAGAATGAAGTATTTGAAAACCCAAATTCACTTCAACAGGACTACTTACGTGCGTTAAATTGGACACACACTTAGCATTCTGCAGGGCCAGCATGTCCAATATCATCGTTTTAGCAGGAAATGAGGGATGCATTAAATGTTTGCAATGGGAGGCAATTTTCAGGACAGAGGGATCAGACTAAAGAAAGTTCCTACACTTGTGGTTAAAAGGGCACTAGCAAGACTTGTCTTCAAAACTTAGAAWTTGGGTAACATTTTCAGCAACAACCACTTTGAGCATGAGATCACTCTTGCTTTAAAACACTGGTAAGGAGCAGTATAGCACTTCCCTAAGTGATGTAGTATTTTAGTAAATAATCCTGCTGACATTCAAAAGAGAATGCAAACAGGCCATGAATACATTTGTTCTGAACACTCTGTGCACCTTTCTTGCACCTTGCTGCTCTCACAAGAGTATCACAATGGAGATATTTTTGGAGAGACACTTCTGAAGTCACATCTGTGTTATTTAGATATGCTATATCAAAAAAAAAAAAAAAAAAAGTGTATACCTGACTGTATTGTATCTGCCCATCTCTCAGGTATGGTAACTAAATGCCATCTGGTTTACTTGGTGATACAAGTCACATTTCACATTTCAGGGGAACATTTTCAGAAATTACTTGGAATTATAGAATAGATATTTGCAAAAATGCAGGTGCCGAGATCCTACAGAACAAAGCCTATTTTCCATTGCAGCCTAGTCCTAGAGGCACCTAAATTAAATTTGCATCCATATTACAGAGTTTCCAGCCTGTCAAGATGTCTGGAATAAAAGAATGTTTTCTTCAGACCATGTAAAAATCCTCTCACAGGCTCTCTTATGTTACTTGCCATCACCAGGATTCACAGAATCACGGAATCTTTAAGGTTGGAAGGGACCTCTAGAGATCATAGAATCATAGAATACTTAAGGTTGGAAGGGACCTCTAGAGGTCATCTAGTCCAACCCCCCTGCACACACAGCGTCTCCTAGAGCATGTGGCACAGGGTGGTGTCCAGGCGGGTTTGGAAGATCTCCAGAGAAGGAGACTCCACCACCTCTCTGGGCAGCCTGTTCCAGGGCTCTGTCACCCTCACTGTTAAGAAATTCTTTCTCAAGTTCCTGTCGAACTTTTGGTGCTTCAATTTTTGGCCATTTCCYCTAGTTCTATCRCTGGCCACCACTGAGAAGAGGCCAGCCTCTTCACATTCTCCCTTGAGATACTTACACACACTGATGAGGTCCCCTCTCAGCCTTCTCTTCTCCAGGCTGAAGAGGTCCAGCTCTCTCAGTCTTTGCTTGTAAGGCAGATGTTCCAGGCCCTTAATCATCTTTGTAGCCCTGGATGATCTTAATCATCCAGTCCAACCCCCTGCTCCAGAAGGGATACCCAGAGCACGGGGCACAGGGTGGCATCCAGGTGGGTTTGGAAGATCTCCAGAKAAGAAGACTCCACAGCGTCTCTGGGCAGCYTGTTCCAGGGCTCCGTCACCCTCACAGGAAARAAGTTCCTCCTCACCCAGAGATGAAAYCTCCTGTGCCTCAGCTTAAAACCATTGTCCCTTGTYCTAYTATGGAAAACAGTTTAGCCTCTTCCTCCCWACAATTATACCTCAAGAATYTGTACACATTGATTAGATCCCCTCTCATCCTTCTCTTCTCTGGGCTAAACAGGCCCAGCTCRTTTACCCTCTCTTCATACGGTAGGTGCTCCAGTCCCTTGAACATCTTGGTCACTCGTCTCTGAAACCTCTCTAGGAGCTCCACGTCCCTCCTGTTCTGGGGAGCCCAGAACTGCACCCAATATGCCAGATGTCACCTCACCAGGACTGCGTGATCCCTTCCCTCGCCSTGCTCTAGCAACGCTCCTCCTGATGCAGGCCGGGATCSCATTGGCCTTCTTGACCACGAGGGCACATTGCTGCCTCATGGTTAACTTATTGCCAATCAGTAAGTAAAAAAAAAAAAAAAAAAAAAAAAAAAGCTCTCACTTTACCAAACCATAACATTTATGGTATACCAAGAAGTCTATGCATGGGTTTGACCTCCTAAGTGACTGAACTATGTTTAACACAGAACTGGAACTGAAAATATACCTTTTCCTCCCGAGTGGTTTCCCAGTTGCAAGGGAGATGAGAACAGGCTCTTTCTGRCAGTTTAATAGGGAGTGGGCATACAACCTCTCACTGCAATTGCCCTTTCCTTCCTTCACTKCCCAGCCAGCTCTAYTGGTCAGGGTGCACTGCTGGGGAGRTAAATTTCTAGCCCAGGAAAGTTGCGGACATGACTCCATCAGTATACAGAAACAAGAAAGTTATTTGCCCTTTCTCTTTGCCCCATGTCTTCCCTTTTTGGACTTCACAGGATCTCTAAAGCATCTGCACAAGAATAAAGATTAAATTTATTTTTAAGACTTTATAGCTTCAGGATATAATTTTAAAGAGCTCTTCTGAAAAAAAAAAAAAAAAATCACATGCCCTTGAATTATCAATCCTGCATGACACAGTTGCATAACCCATGTCAATGCACCTTTCCAGAATCACTATAATGCAGCAAAACGCTAGATTATACATCCATAGTCCTATTACCTTATTCTACTTTGCAAAATCAGAGGATGAGGTCTGGGGGTGGTTTTGCTTTGGTTTTAGAAGATTTTTTAATTATCTGTGACTGTATCACATTTGGAAATGCAATTAGCTTCATGCACTTGTACTGTTCTCTGCAGAGTTCAGCTGCTAAGGAAAAAAAAGTGCTAAAGAAATTCATAAAAGCTATTGGCTTTCTTGCAGAGCAGCTGGCTGAACAGATAGATGGAGGGTTGAGGTTTCTTTTTGAAAGTGGACAGGCCTTTGAAGTCAGCAAAATAACTCTTCTGGTCTAGATTCAATTTCCAGTCAATTGTTGGTCAGATTAGCTGTAGGGCTGCTAGTGTCTTACTGGTGATGAGCTAAAGCAATTAGATGCCTGAAGCTTGTCATCTCCTTGTTAACAGGCTTCTGGGTATGCCTGCAGCCCCCTTATTTGCAGAAGACTGTAATTCAAATGACAACTCTGAGTTATTTATAGGAAACCAGCACTGGTGCTGTAACCCATATAAAATCAGCCACTATTTTCATTTCGTTTCAGGATTAAGACATACTCTGAAAGATTCCAGTGCTTAAGGATTCTCCTGATTGCAAATGTAAGGTCAAACCTGACCTTATAGGGATTCCTGGGGGATTGGGCCCGATTTTGCAGTTTGTTCAGCAATGTTCACAGATCTTTCTACTATTTTGTGTTTAACCTCTGTTGGAGGTTCATCCCCGGACACGCTGGGTATTTCTTGAACCCAGCTGAGCTCACAAGGAAAGTACCCAGGCACCAGGAWGGAGACTCAGGAGTGTTTTCTGCTCAGCCACTTGCAGAGAGGAAGAGCTGAAGTGTTGGATTGCAGAAACATTAAGCAGACCCAGACGCTAGCAAGCAGACCCAGTTTCTCTTTTTGCTAAATTCATCCGCTGGTGTCATCATTTGGCGGATGGTGCCACCTCTGCAGCAACACCAAAGCAAATCACCGGGCTCTTCTCCCCACTCAGGGACCATCCTATCCACTCAGCTTTGTCTACTCCTGCAAGAAACTCCTGCATTCAGCCCACTAAAAAGTCACAGTCTCTGTATTTATCAGTTTCCCTTTTCTCACTTCCCTTCATTTCCACTCTTCCTCCCACTCCCCAAAATATATGTATGTATATATCTGGGAGTAATTCATCTTTTAATCATAGGCAGACATTCAAATTCGAGATGAAAAAATGTAATTAGTGTGCAGAACTAAAAATTAGAATAGTGTCAGTCCCTTATTCTTAACACGTCTTAAAAAGTGTTGTTTAAGGATAGGTATAATTTGCTTCAGAGTGTAAAATTGATCAGATCAATGCATGGCAAAATGATGCATGGGTGCTGAGATTATGGCAATTAATTAAGCACCTAAATGTATTTTTAAAGTGACACCTAACAGACGAGAGGCAGGATGTTCAAAATTAATCATGGATCAATGCACAATGCACAATTATTCTAGCATCATTTCTGTAGGTTTTTTKGGGGGGATTCTTTACAAACAGTAGTAAAATAAGTATATTTTGACTCCAGAAAACACCCTTAAAAGCAYACTGGGCTCTATTTTATTACTGCTTGGCTGTCTCCAGGATAAATGCACAGGAAGATGCCAAATTGGCACATTCATTCAGGAGTGCCAAACTGTGCTCTTTCTGCCTGCCATATTGCTAGCAAGATGCTCTGTCACTGAATCTTCATTAAACCTGCTATTAATAAAGCTCAAACCAGATCAAACACAGCACATTCTGCATTGCTACAGCATTCCTCAGTGGTATTTGGAATCAGAAGTAATGGTAGAAACTACCTGTACATTGATTTTGTAGATGACTTACTTAGGATGTCTTGACCAGCTCTGAACCATCRTTTTCCAGCAATATGCCATTGTTGTCAACTTCACGTTTCCCACATTTGTGCAGGTAAATTAGCTGTGGGGCTTGCATTTTGGCATGTGAATTGAGATTAGTTTACAGATAAAAAAAAGATGTCTAACGCTGTCTGTCACCATCTAGGTGTCTATATACTTGCTAGGTGTCTTATCTCCTACTTTAATGGAGGTCTAGTCAATACAGTGTCTAGAATCTGCTTAGTTTCTCCCCAAAGTAGACATTTACAGCACATGGCTGACTAGCTTCTACTTATACATTGATTGCATTAAACAGATGTCCAGGGTCTGTAATGAGAACTGAAACATCTAGCTCACATAGAGACACGTGCCTTTCAGCACCCAAGTGTTTCAGTGTGTTAAACACCACCCCAGACATCTCAGCAGTGCCATTTTCGTAGTTACATGGCAATAGTGACAATRTGTTCTTATCTTTCATTAGGCCTCCGGTCCTTGAGTCTAAATTCAATTTATACTTCTATAATCTTTTTCTGGACTTGATGGCTGAAAAAAAAAATGAGCACAGAAATAACTACTAGCTGAGCACATAACAAGCATGCCAGCTTATGACAAGTCAAAAGAATTCAGATATGGTCAGAATTTTAAAAGCTTTATTTTTTTTAACTGTTTTTTTTTTAATATATATTTGGACTGGCAGTCTAGATCAGTTATTTGACTTTTTAATTAAACCATTTCACCCTCATCCCATCTGCTTCCCACAGAATGACCATGGAGGAGGACTGGTGAAGGAGCGAGTGAGATCACTTAGGGTACAGAACTTTTGCCCTTCCCGCAGCTCTCTCCATGCAGATTTCCACTCTGTCAAACTCTTTGGAAAGTCCCTCTCAGAGTTTGCGCACTGCAGTAAACAAATGGTAATAATAGGTCGCTGTTATGGTGGTAATACTAATATTTATGTTCTGGATGACAGAAGACTGGATTGGAAATTTAGGAGACTTGGAATTGCGTGCCCGGCTCTCCTGCCAGATAACTATGAGCCATGGAAATATCACTCCATACTTTCAATGCAGTTGTTTCTTCTGATTCAAAAGACTTTTTCTTYGGAAAATTATGTCTACTTAAACTGTAAATTCTCCAGGGCAGGGACTTCCTTGTTATTCAGATCAAGTGGTCTTGATCTCACAACACCTCCAAGTTTTACCATAATGCAAATAACCTTCAGCTCATACATATTTGCCCCTGTTTAACCCRGTTATGCATATGGGCAAAGCATCTCATTTGCTGAGCGCACGTCAAAAATGAGTTATTTTCTGAATTGCTTTCAGCTGATGATTTAAATCCATTTTATGGTCACTTAATGACAAAAAGTTATCTTTGTTTACAAAACAAAACTATTTCACAGTTGGATTAATGCATCTGGCACACATTCAGTAATATTTAAATATTTATAATTTGCTCYGGTGGCACAACTTGGTGGTGTCCTTCAGGACCAAAATATGGTTCACAGTACTGCAAAAATTTGAGATATACGCATAGCGATTTTGATACAGCAATACAGATAGCATCCAAATATACTTCTTCAGAAGGAGTTTCTGCAGCTTGCTGTATGCAGTTCTGATTAGCTGTTTGCCAAAGAGCTAAATGTWTAATTTGACCATAACAGTCCTGTTAGTCCCTTTGGTCTGTCATATTAATAAGACCTTATAAATGTCTTAATTACAGCTCAGATATTTCCAAATTGTGATACCAATGCCAAGCAGCGTATAAAACACCTCAAAGTGGCGTGCAGAGGTAGCTCTGCAGTAATGTCCTCCCTCTGCCCTAAGCACCTATATACAGACACTGAGCACCAAAGCAGTAACTTGCTTCTCCATTCTGGAGAAGGGATCTTCTCACAGCCAGAGTGAAGACCTGCCCTTTTCCCTGCATGCAGAGCCAAGTTCAGGACACCTCAAGCCTGGCATTCACATGTTGGAAAGAAACAGTAGAAATTGTGCTGAATATGGACAAATAGCTAAAAATAAGGTGTGGATTTGGGGTCCAGATGTTGAAGCCTATGAATATAAGTAGGGATGTGGACAGCTAGATAGAGAAGAGAGCAAAGAGGACTGAGGTTGGAAGAGGAACCACACAAGCTCATGCATGGGTTTGCTATGTGCTGCCAACACCAAAGCAAAAACAATTTAAAAGAGCCTAACAGCTGCTCTTTTTCATTTGGGTTGAACTGCTTAGTGATACAGAAAACACCCATGCCRACAAACTTTCCAACTCCAAAGAGCTGGAAAATGTGGTTCAGGAAACACAGGGCCCAGGCAATGMACAGACTCTCTGCTTATTAGTTCTGAAAACTTTACTTCTGCCCTCTTACCAACTTATGCTAATTGTCTTCCAAATTAAGAAATTTCCCTGACTGCTCAGCACAGAAAGGAAAAGACAGCGTTAAAGTGTAAGTGATGAAATAGCAGACAAAGTTGATGCCAGGGGCAGCCTGGTGTAAGTCTCCGCTATAATTATAAAATTATACAAAAGAGAACTTCCCAATTTGGAACTGATTATTTTTTGACTTCATAAACCCACAGGGATAATTCATTCATTGCCCTTTTCTGCTCTCTTTAATTAGGTATTTTCAACAAGTCCCTTCTTCAGCATCAAAATTGTTATGAAGCAGGGGTAAGACAAGCTTTTCTCTCTGAAACAGTTCAGATAATAATGGCAGGATATTGAAAACATTTCCTCAGCGGGGAAGAACATTCTTTCTGCATCTGCACAATAGCCCGAACTTTACAAAGCTGCTACACCAAGTAATAGTTAAAGAAAATTGAAGACGCTAGYTTTTCACTAAATACAAGAGCCAAAGGTGAAATAATCCTTGTGGGTTCACATACAGTTCCCAGCACAGCAGGAACACAGAAAATCCACATCTCTGGAGCTTTTTGGCAATGTCATATAGTGAAGAGAGGTGTCTATGGGTTCAGAGGGAGAGAAAGCATTGCAGGGAACTGGCCATGAGCAGTTCAGCTAGATCACAAGGGTTCACTGGTTTTGGTTTCTGATCCAGTGTCTGTCTTCATTTTGCAGCAATCATCTTCTGGGCAAAATGCATAAAAAGGCTCCAGACCTGGAAATGGGGGTTACCTACTCCAGGACCTGATCCATACAGCTCAGGGTTACCTTAACTCTCTATCTTGAACCCTTTTGCACATCCTTCTCCATCCTCTGTGAAGGCAGAACCTCATCTCCTGTGTTTTTTTCATCAAAATGCCTGTCTGCTCTCTTTTGTGCATAAATTCATGTCATCACRTACCTTCTGAGCCTGTCTATCATATGAGGCCTGAGAGATATGAGATGGAGGARGACCTAGTTGATAGCCTTTGGGCAAACCAATCTTAAGAGTTTCAATGCTGAGCCCTGCTAAGGTGGCAGTAGCTTTGGGGACAGCACAGAGGCCACTACATGTGTTGGGAACTATGCAGCACAAACACGGGTGTCAGGAGGTTTTCTATGATTTAAACATTGAGCGTTGCTTGTTTAATCCCTACAGGAGACCTGAAAACTGAATTTCTCAGAAAACTACTGAAATTTAATGGGCAGGCCTAGAAGTCAAACCTGGATTGGATTGGCAGAGCGCTCAAATTAGTGCTTTAATCACAMGGACATTCGAGGATGTAGTGAGGCTTACGGTTTATACTTGCAGCACCAAATTGCMAATATCCTCTCTTCACACTTGACACATGCTAGAGACGCCCAGTGAAACCTAAAAGAACATTAAGTGTTGAATTAGATTGTTTCTCATATCAGGGAAGGATCCATTATTTTTCCATTATTTTAATTTGTTTCACTGAATGTTTGTTTGGAATAAAAACCAGTCATCCGTGCTATTGCCATAGACTGTATCAGAATCTGCAGAGGAATCTGCAGGAATCTGCAGATAGGAATCCTTTGGATCTCCAGTCAAAGGTGAATTACTTAAAACTTAKAAAACTGATCAAATTCACTGAAATTCTTCATTCATGAACAAATGAATCCAAAAGAATGCAATTATCAAGAAAATATGACATTTCTGCTTTCTTGCACTTCTTCTGTGTTTAAAGAAAATATTTTTAATATTGCTGAATTTTGGCACTGAAAAATGAATAATGAAAGGAAAAAGAAATGCTGATATTTGCTTCCTCTTCTATAATAATTTATTTCAGCTGAAAATTGCCTTCTGATATTTTCCCCACTAGTCCTGTTTGCTACATTAAGATGAGAGGAAATGCTGTCAAAAGCCAATGTCCCGTTGCATGGGAGCACAGTGAGGAATGCAGATATTGGCAGCAATATGTAATGCTTTCTGGTATATTAGAGTGAAGTACCATTATGATTACKGCTAGGAAAAATAGACAATTTTCAAGTACAGAGAAGCTTCCCAAAAGCTTGAAACTCCAATTCTGCTTCTCAAATTCAAAGTGAGAGAGCTTGCACACCAAAATCTAGCTGAAAGACACATGCACTGTGAATTTATGCACATAGTTTACTTTGATTTTTTTTTTTCTTTTTTTGCCTTTCATGTTGCATCCAAGCTAAATCATCATGTTTTTTCCCTCCATTTTCAGCTGTTTATCATTAAAAGAATGAGTTCCAAATTATTTTCAAAGTATTWAATGGAAGTTTTATTTAAATATTTACTTGCATATATTTATCTGTAAAGAGTTGAAGKGAGAAGGGTTAAAAAAAAATGCAGTTCTATTCTCCAAAGAAATTACACATAAATTAAAGATCAATATTTTCCACTGGTCAGGTTGTTGTGGAGAATTTCATGGACTTCTTTGCACAGTAGTTAAGGGTCATAATTAGAATCTGCTGGAYAATAAAAATACAGAAAAAAGAAATCTCCCCTTTTTTCATGATTTCAAAGAAACTTTGACTCAGATATTACTTTCTCCATTGCAAATTAGAAGTCCACCATACCCACCAGTGCTTCCTGCTCTGATGGTCCTGAGAGGCCCCCCCGAACCTCAACTGGTTGAGCAATGAGACTGAGCAGAAAAGACCACTGATGACTTTCCACTTTGGCTGATGCTGAGCCTTTCTGTGCTATACCTTTTTGTTTCCCCACGGATTTCCTTGTTCTGTAACTTCAAAACAGGGACCAGTGGGTCAATYCCAAGTTATCTGAGGAATACAGATGACAAGACAGGCTGAGGCTGTATAAAGTCTGATTCTGTGTTTAATCAGCCCATAAATATTAAATTCTCATTCAGAACAGGTTGCCACCAGATTTTAAACTTAGTAATGCCTGACCACAAGTTACATCTTTTATTTAGCTGGGAAGGATCCCTGGAATCCACCTTTACCAGCTCTTGTTATCATCATGTACTAGCTGGGTGATATTGAAGTAAGGATCTCATTTTTGCTAAAAGGCCATATTTGGTAGGTATGTTTTGTAGAAAATTTTCACTTTCTTTTGACCAAAATACCACATTCATTTAATCGAGCTCAAGCATAAGGCTCTAAAAGTATCTCCAAGTGGAGTGAGGTCACAGTTGTTCTCATATAGAAACRACATGACATTTATATTCATGAACTGATGATTTAAAAGCAACAACTACTATAGAGTTAAAATGAATTATACCCCTTCATATTGACAAGATGCGTCTAGCCTGTGGCAGTAAGGTGATGTTTGTCCACTTGAAGTCRTAACTTACAGGAGACTTTCTGAGCAGCTTTATTCTGGTGACAGCTTTGGTTAGAAACGTCCAAATAATCTATTAGTTACAATTTGTTAATTAATTAATAATCTTCACAGTCTTACTTTGAAAAAAAAAAAACCCACTTTAATTTCAAAATAATGAATTTGCCAAGAATCACAAAAAAGATCAGAAAAAAAGAAAGAATATAACTAGTTAGATGCTTTGAACAATTCTGAGGATTTTGTTACAGGAAAGGCACAATTATTCAGACAATTATTCAGTGTTATATATTGTCTCATCAGAAACTGCTATAGAAAGCTTTATGATATTATTTTCCTGTAAATCCTACAAGAACTTTCTATGTGTTAAAAWTTTTTCCTCAGTAATGTGCTATTTTGGAATAAAGAATGTCTGAAAAKAAATTTTTGATTTGTATAACAGGTGCGAACTTTAAAAATCTACAATATATAAATTACCCTTTGTTTTCAAAACTATCATATTAAGAACCTGACAAATGGCAATGTACTGCATATTGTATTTACTGCATTGTATTTAATTCCAACAAAAATTTCATCATTTTGGAGTAGTTGAGTTGGTGTTCAATGGATACACATATTCCTATTTTATTTCATTCTGCCCCTGAGAGAAGAAATTTGCTTAGTGTCTCAAATTATGCATTTTTGCTCTTCAGGACACTACTCCTTAAATTTCATTTCATTCCTAGTCAGTACAATTTTCCTTCYATTATTTAAATAAAAAAGAGCAGATGCACAAAAGGTCTGAGGCYTTGAATGAGACTTATCAGCTATTTTCGTGCTGAGAACCCGGACAAAATTTTCTAATACATCTATGATACATTTACAAAAATATTTAAATACTTATGTATATATAAATATATAYATATCAGGTGAACTACCTATATAGAGAAAGATTATACATATAGAACTGATTTTAGTTGCTTGTTTTATTCTAAAGTATCTCCTATAGACCTATTTCTCTCCACTGACTTCAAAGAGAGCTCTTATAATGTACTCAGTCTTGGATTTGAAGCTTTTAAACACTAGATTAATCCTACATTTGGTACKTAGATATGTCTTCAAAAAAATTACATTGTTATCCAAGCCTCTTTGACTTTTAGGGTGGGAATTTTGAGTAAAACTTGGCTGACTGCCCAATGGTAATGACAGAAAATCTCTTACTAATTTTAGTAGAGAAAGATAATTTCCAGGGCCTCGTCATTTGTGCATTCTTCTCCACATAACTGACTCTATATATTGTTTCTTTTAATTTAGAATAATGTATAATCCTGTATAATGTATAATAAGMAAAGGATTAGGTTTTATTAGGAACTTAATGTCCACTTAACTGGCTGGACCCTCCATCATTCAGCAGTTTGAGATGCCATTTCTATCAGTGTTTCCATGTATAAAACACTCTTCTTAGAGAGTAGCTGCACTTAATCCCCAGCTTCCACAGGTATAAATGCCTTTGCAAATAGAGAAAGAGTCCCAGAGAATTCCTTCATCATTTTKCAGCTGAGGCTGGATGATGGATTTGATCCTAAGCCTTGCGGAGAGCACATAACCCCCCAGAAGAGTGGCACACGTCTACCCTGCAAGCAACAACGCCCTAGTTGTCTGCATTTTCAGATGAGGCTTCACAGGGCCACATTTGGGCATCTTACAAGCAGTCATGAAGTTACAGCACTGTAATTAAGAGAGCATTTTCAGTTTTACAAGTTGGCTATTGAAAATTCAATGGGTTTTTTAAAGAGAATTAACGACATGTGGCCATTCAGATCACTGAAACATTTAGGACCCCTCACTAGACTGAACGAGTTCCACCTTGTAGTCTATTCTACATCACTTAGATAACAAGACAGGAGTGATACACTGCCCTCAAATTCCAATCCTTCTGGCTGTTAAAAAACAGACCTAAATTGTCAGTGCATGGAGAGATACAGTTTGTACTTTTATGTCCTTTTCTCACAGGCTCTGCTTATATTTCTTCTCAACACTTCATGGGGAAGCATTTGAGTCTACATACATCAGATGTGCTTTTTCCTCTCACCACTGTTTGAAACACTTTTTTTTTCCCCCAAAAAAAAATACTCACTTGAGTCTCCTTCACTTCATTTCCCAAACTGCTTTCATGTAATGCCTGGGTAATAAAAGTCAGCAAAATGACTAGATGGAATTTCATCCTTTTGCATTATCATTGAAAAAGGCATTACTATTCCCTTATCAAAAATATCTATCAACCTAATTACATCCCTTTTCTTTACAAAGTTTTAAAATAGGATACCTAAGTATGACAGACAATGTGGAGTTATTATTTAATGATCATAGGGGAGATACATTTTGATTCATTTTCTTACATGTTAAAAATTTATGACAAACATAAAACCCTGTTATAGCAGCTGGATCGTTTGTAATGGTCATAATTTTATTTAAATCATATATAGATAAAACATTATGTACATCTTAAAGCACTATGCTATCCAGAGATTCTTAAGGAGACAGTCTGGTAGATTGGATAGGAAATGGTAAGCATAGTTTTAGCTGATAAACAGTGAATTTTGAAACCTGGTGTCTAAAACAGGGATCTTTTTAACGTATTTCGTGCAAAACTTATGTCAGTTTTAATCAGCACTCTGCAAACCTTTAATTATTTTTTTCTTGATCCAGTTTAAAGGCTTTAAAATTGATTTTTTTTTTTTTATTGGCCTTGCAATATGACCTTGCTGTTCCTGTTTCTTTCCGCAGCAGTTTGTTTGCTTCATCTTTTTACACTGAAGAAAAAAAACAAAACACCTTAGTCAAAAAAAAAAAGAAAGAAAGAATGAGGAGAGATTATCAGAGAGCAGAGATCATCCAAGAGCGGTGGGGTTAAGGCGCTATAGAGCAAAGATTTTAGGTGGTGCTGAAGTTGCAACACTGCTCTCCATTTTGCAGGCATCATATACAAAATGTTAACCAAATCCAGATGGTGTCTGTGCCCTTGAAAAAGATGTGAATAAATTCTTCCCTGTTGCTCCAGTCTTCAGAAARAAACGTATATCTATATATATATATGCTTAGAAAGGAATTTTCCTGTGACAGAGGGATGGTTGATTTGCTTCCCTCTCCATATTCCAGGTAATAGCTCAGTGCTACTTAAATCATTACTGTTAATGCCTGCTCTTTTACTAAAGAAATGTGGTTCCAAATACTTTCTATACATAGAGTATACATTTTCCAAAAGGAAAGCRAAGTGAGGACTGCAGAGTGGTTTGCAAGTTTTCTTCTCAAATCTATCGGGGCTTCCATTTTAAAATGATCTATTGCCAGTGAATATAGAAGGGAAATAAATATAAAGAAACTATGCCCTATAAGCTTCTTTCAGGGTTTATAGAGAAGCAATCTCACTAGATAAATTTGATTGCTTTATTTCATCAAATTAGGTCCTGTGTAGCTAAAAAAAAAAAAAAAAAAAAAAAAAAAAAAAAAAATGTTGAAGTTCTAGTGGTTTCTTTTTCACTCAGATCCTAAAGTAACCAGGACTGTAGGAAAAAAAAAAAAAAAAAAAAAAAAACCAAACAAAAACAAAACAAAACAAAACAAAAAAAACCTCCTCTTTGCAGATCTTTTGAAAACTATATTTTTTTTACTGAGCCTTAAATTGTATAAAATGATGCCGCTAAGTGACTGTTGTCTTTTGTCAGAGCCTTGACAGTCTTCATCAGCTGAGGATGAGGCCCATATTTTTTACATTATTAAATATCTGAAATCTTTCACAATGCTTTCATGTGAATGACATTGACCAAGGATTAAAGCAGATTGCCTTTACTGGAAGCTGGAGGAAGCTTTTAAGCAGAAATAAATTCTAGTRGTATTAAAAGTGTGAATCTGTGGATGTTATTCGAATGGAAGTAATTTGAAAGGGTCAGACTATATATTCTGCCTAGTAGGTCAGAYACATCAGTAAATATTCTGAGTAAATTGAGGTTTTCCATGTGTTTATGAATGCACGTGTATGTTGATGAGCAGTCCTATGGGCTATTTAATTTTGACCTGGATAAAAGTATTGTCTTCTTKTATAGTCTGTACTGGACAATTTTATAATGCCATGGAAACTGGCATGATAACCTATTTGAAAGTCTCTTTTGGTCTCTAAATTGTGGATTTTTTTATCTTATTTTAAACCATGTAACTGCAAATTTACTTCCTGTTTGTGAGAGAAATAATAATCTTTACAATATATCCTAAAAATTACCCTTTTGCATGGGAGACAAGTAAGGCATAGATGATCTATGATTTATGTTATAAATTATGATCACCAAAGTCTGACTCCARCTTCCTTCATTTTCTGAGTAACACGAAAGCATAGCCCCTTCACTTGATCCATTCTTCTGCTAGATAATATTTTGCAGATGAAGGATTTCTTTTTCTTTAGAGATTATCCCAAAAATGAAGGTTTAAGATGTTTTTTTCTTCTTGATATTTCTATTATTATATCATGAGATTCCTTAGGGAACACTGTAACTTTAATAGCTATATGTTTTTATCTAAGACAGATGACAGGGTTAGTTGTCTGTGACTCATGAAAKATTTTCAAGTTATGGCTGAAATTTATTTTGAGGATAATTCCAAAGATTTTTTTTGTTATATATTTTAGCATTAATTGCCTGGAATTACCTGAAATAACTATAGCAATCAAGTGCTTAAAATAACAAAGAAAAAGACCCCAGAAGTTTCTTACTTTTGCAGTACTTAGCTATCTGCAATACATAAGAGTCAAGTGTATATATTGCTTGTTTCACTGCCATCAATATTAATTACAGCAATAAAAATGACTCAGTTATTGCTGTCCTGAAAAGATGTTAATGATGTGGTCATCACTGCAATAGCTAAATTGGCTAACGTGATGGCACAATAAATTCAGACTATAATTGGGCTGATTCTCTTTTCTCTGACATCTGTGTAAATTAGGAAGCTCCCTAAGCATAAAACTTGTGTAAATGAGAAGAGATTCAGATCCTTGCTTTATAGCTATGGAGACCTATTTGTAACAGTTAGGTAATTTTAGTTAGCCACTCTGTGCTCTCATACTACATTAGCTGCCATTTATATTCCACATACATAGGCACCTACATCTCAGTGTTGGCATGCCTCTATAATATCTGGCTTACTAATATATTAATACTCCTACATCAATTATATTTCCCAGCAAATCATCAGAAGGTATTTCACAATGAAATAAATATGACTKTAGAAAAAGTAAAAGTATCTTGTATATACAAATAATCACACAAAAGCAAACAAAACCTCTTTGAACTGAATTCATCATTGCTAAACCAATCATTCCTACGACAAGGAATAAAAAAGCTCCATTTGTCTCTTCCACCTTTTTTATTTTGATTACATGATCGTGCATTGCTTTTCTGTAAGGTCCCAGCCTAATTTAAGAACAGGGTAGGCAGCCTGCTACTAATGAACAGCCAGGTAATACTTTGTTTTTCCATTTCATTCAGTGTGCTCTAGCTTTATTTACAGTACGATATTCACGCTTTGCTCCGAAGACAGAATGATTGATTTCATYCCAGCATTTTTGTCTTGCTTGTCTTTTGTAACACCTATGGGTTTCACAAAGATTATTGAATTTTCATGCATAAAACTTCTGTTAGAAAAAGAGATTAAATTAYTCCCATTTTAGAGAAGGAGAAGGGAAAGGCAATGGTTGACCTGAATTTACCTGTCTTATTCCAGTTGCATAACTGTGTTACCTAGGTCAGGAACCTAATAACTTCAGAGKCTCTCTGCAATTAGTGGAAAGGAACAGGGTCCTCTGCAGGATGACATAGATTACAGAAATCTGCAGATCCTCTGCAGGTTTTAAGTATTTCTCTGCATCAGCTACCAGTGCAACCTAACAAACCTAAGATCCTAGCTCTGAAAACTGTCCAAAGTTGGTGGAAGTAAATCCAGACTCCCATTTGCTAGTCAGGTATTCAAGGCTTAATTTTTCGTGAAAATAGGAAATATACATCTTTTTTTTTCCATCATTATACTATTTTTGTGAAGGAATGAGCCTGATACATTTTTCTTATGAGTTCTTTGTCTTTCTGCACATCAGATTTCCCCCAGATCCCATGCCAAGGACCTAGAAAATGTGGAACATATTTAAGGAYCAGCTTTGGAAATTTTGTTTTGAGCAACTTGCCTAGGCACACAGCGGATCTCCTGCAGAAGCAGCTCTGGACTTCAATCCTCTGTGGAGAGAATTCAGCTCCCTCTGTCAGGACACCACACTTTCTCTTCCAGCAATCAATTCTCTAACACATTATTCATATTCCAATTCTTGCAAAAAAAAAAAAAAAACCCAACACTCTAACTCATTAAACTAAACAACCTTCACTTCTCCCCGGCCCATTTCTGGATCTTGGCTTGCAAGAAATTGGAGAATTCAGGTCCAAGCACAGTCACAGCAATACTTGGGTGTTTTGCAGTTTTTCACCACTTGACGCCCCTTGTCAAAACATTAAGGGGGATGTARAGCAGCAGCATGCCATTATGTAACGTTTTTTACACATCATATTTATAAAGAGTCAAACACATTTTATTCTTGATCTAGAACTCCGCTAATTAGATGCCGCTGACAGTTTGACTGCAGACTTTGCGCCCGCACGCTGTCAGGATGCTCCGTGCTGGCATTTATCGCTGGCTGGTCCGCACAAGCACAGGCCATTCTGCTCAGGTTTTCAAGGCGAGACGGCGGCGTCGAAACTTTCACCACTTGTTCATCATCTCTCGCTTGTTAATTAATTTCTGTGCTGTGTTTTGAACGTGGGCTGTCAGAATCCTGTCTGTTATTTCCCTGGTGAAAAGCCTAGAAAACACTTCGATGGCCTCCCTACAAATAGCTAAACCATCCCAGCAGGTCAAAAAAAAAAAAAAGCTGGAGGGTAAGTCGATGGAGATCATGTACCTTTGAGAAACACGTGCATCAAAGTTTCATYGTAGCCATATGGGCTATTGCTATTGTGTGAATGTAGTTTTATAGCCCGATAGATTTACGCAGCCTAGATAGTTTTGGTCTGTCAAATTGCTTGGGAAAATAGAGAATTTAACAGGGGATGTAAAGTCGGCCTCAAAGATGGACATATGATGACTTAGTGTCAACTAAAACTACTTCCTTGATGCATCTAACSTTTTATCTTAGAAATTTTGCCACTGACGTTTAAGGGCATTCTACTCTTACATGGAATTTCTGATATATTTCACTCTATTTTGGCCATCTTTCTAGAATAYGCACAAATTAGCCGTGCATTGAAAGCATTTCAGGGAATCACCAGGTCCGTTGTGCTTATTATTAAAGGAATCTGTTACACATCCATTCTCCAAAGTCACTTTCTTTGTGCATTTACTGATTTTCTTTGCAGACAGCTTGTTACAAATCTACCCAACGAGTGGATCAAGTCCCTCCAAATGAAATTAAAGTGGGATTTTGCTGCCTTTACCCCTGTTCATCCTATGCATTTTCCAGGAYTGCATGCTCCCAAATTAGCTATGGATTTTTTATTCACATTTTCCTGAATGCTGAACTTCAGACATAACTACATAGGGTGTCTATATCCCAGCTGAATGTARATTAGAAGGAGAGGCAACAAAGCTGGAGTTGATCATGGATATGACTAACTATAGCAGAAATAGCATTAATTCCTGCTTTTGCTTTTCATTGTTCACTCATATGCATTTGTATCTATTGCACTTCCTAAATTATATGGCCATCAGCATATTGCAAAATGTCTTATAGCTGCCTTTTTTTTCCCCAGAAAATAATAAATCCATGTGCAAAAATGTGGTGAAATAAAAAAAAAAAAAAAAAAAACAAAAAAACAACCAGAAAAAGAGATGTGTGCATTCCTGCTGATTTTGAAAATAATAAATAGTGTATGGTACATTGTACTTCCTTCTCAAAGTCAGATATACTCATGCAGTTTCTGAAAATGACTATCATTTATTTGGATATTCAAATATAAATTTAGCTGCTGAACCTAGAGGGAATTTGGAAACACGAGTTGATTTTTTTATTTAGAGACAATTTTCAAAGGCATATTAACACATATTTACAGTGGATAGTGACTTTTAAGGATAGTTGGGTTTATTTGCTTTTTCACTATCAATTACCACATGTGCCTGGATGACAGAAAAACATTGAGAGCTCAAGATTACCCTGTATTTGTGAAGAGCTGGCTGCTTATTTAGGAGATCAGGGCTTTGTATAAAGGTAGACTTTGCTTTTATCAACTTAATCTCAACCTCCTCATTTGAAGAACAGTGAAAAAGGATAATAATAATAATAATAATAAAAACACCAAACATCAAAACCATGGACGTAATTGGAGGGGAAAATGTCAGTCTCTCTATTTCATTGTCTTTGGTTTTTGAAAGCAAAAATCACGTTAGTTTTCCCTACAGTAAAAAAAAGATCTTGCTCAGCTGTGAAATTTTCCCTACAGAAATCTTAAACAACGGAAGTAAATAAAGAAGCACAAGGTAATAACAATGACACATTAGAGCCTCTATTGATTGCATGCCATGCTTTGTGCACGATGTGGAATTCAACGGACAGCAATATGAAGGGGAAAAGGGACTTGCTTGTGTTCAGATTACATAATCCGCTCGCTTTGTTGCTACTGYTTTAGGCATTTTGTCCCAAGATATTCTGTTTCTCACAAAGTGCGTTCAGCCTTATCTGGAGCTCAGAAGCCTAAGGCTTTGCTACAATAGTTACTTATAACTTTACTGTTAGGGGGAAAAAAAAAAAAGTATCTGAACAGGAAAATATTTCATAAATAAACAGTTGACTTTTACCTAGGAAGGGAAGAGTAGTTTTAAAAGAGGTCTCACTACAGTTGCAGAATGATAACTCCCAGTTAAAAACATTCAGAATACACTTCTCCAAAGTGAAGTCTGGTGCCTCATGTTAAAATTTCTGAAATGATTTTGGTATTAGAWTATCTTAGAGTTTGTTCTGGGTGTCCAACTTGGAACAGTTCTGAAAGAAGTGTTTATAAGGGTTTCTATCTCCSATGAAAACATTGCTAAACGTAAAGGTAAGAGTCTAAAAATGGAAGAGCRCAAAGCTTTTGTCCATGAGATGAAGAAAGAGAAGCATATATACATGGGATAGTTTAGTCCTGCAAAATACAATRGGACTAAAGAAAAGAAATATGGAAAAAATTCCTATCAGTGATCTAAATAATAATTTATGGTCTATTGTAAATATTGATTTTGCACTCAGAAGTTTATTTCAGAAAGGGGCCTGACTTTCTGTTGTTCAACTTTCTGTTGAAATATGGAAATCAGGAGCAAAGCAATGCTTAGGACGATATGGCCGTGTGTCCAATAGCAGTTATAGGTGTATCAAATTAGAACATGGATAAAGCTTTTTCGCTTTTTTAGAGAAGAATCAGCTCTATCCAAATAACTCATATAAAGAAGTGTTACCACTTCAGCTTTTCGGTTCAACAATGTAGTCAACAGCTGAAATGTCAGTTTTATGTGTTGACAAGACCTTATATATTAGCTTCAGCAAAAAAGGGTGACATAAATCCATTCAGAACAGCTTAGCTTTCAAAAGTCAGGAAAAAAAAAAATCCATGTAGCATTTTCCCCCACATGTGTCAGTTCTGCAAAGAAGTTTTTCCCTTTCATTTCAGCAGAGTTCATTGCAKTTTACAGGGTCAAATGGAAGAGAGGAATCAGAGTTCATATGGTGACTCCGAATTTGAACCACACAACACCTAGGTTTTTTATTAAATTTGAGTTAAGGGTGGTTTACTGCTGTCTGACTGACCTGCTTTGCTGATTTCAGAAATCATCATCCATTTACATTTGAGCATTTCCAAGCCTCTCAAATACACTGTGATTCTTTTCCCTTTTTTTTTTACTTTTTTTCTGCTTATGCCAGAAGAGTACACTACCARTTTCCCCAGCACACAAGTTTTCTAAGCAGCAGTGAAAAAACCTCATGAACTCTCTAAAGCTTACACTGAAATGCAGCATTTCTCTACCCCTGAATTCCTTTCAGTAGGTGTTGAAACCTTTTATAGTAAATTGCATTTTACATGCTAGAAACTTCAAAAGAAGGTGTTAATATAATTGAGACATGATAAGTTTGACAGTTGCTGTCATTATATGAGTTTCACTCAGCAGCACTTTAAAGCAATAATAATAACAAAAAAAAATTCCTATAAGAAGGAAGCTCATGCCTATAATGATGAAATAACATTATACGATTTTGCTTTAATCCATAAAGTCCTTGTCCCAAGCCTAATATTCMACATGTTAAAGTGGATTTCATGCAACTATTCCAACTCCTATATCTCTGATCTWTTTTTTTTAAGGATTTTTTGCAGCTGTATCATTGTATCCTGTGATTACTACTCTTTCTCGTATTTGTAAAAACATACAGATGGGGAAATATTTTGTAGTTGGCTATGTACAAATCTCATTGCCTTTCAAGGTGCGTCAGATTGGGGGTCCTGTCCTAAATTCTCACTTCTATTATGAAATCATATATAGAATAAATTACTATATTATGAAGTATATTAGTAGAAGATTAAGACAAATAAGAGAAAAATGCCTGGAGATAGACACGAACAGAGCTGCCAGAAACATTATGTGAAGAGCCTGGAAAGAGAAAAGACTTGGAGCATCGACTAATTGATTCATTTGGTGCTGAAATTTTGGTCACTGACATGTGATTTAGTCGATCGATAAATATTAGGATTTGAATTGCTAAAGAAGTGGGGGGTTTTTGTCTATTTAGTACTAGATGTATAGAAAGCAAAATGAACTATCTTTCTGGCTCATATATATTAAAGCAGGCTGAAATTACGGACAAATCTGACCAGTAAATCCTCAGGAATATTTTTGCAATGTAACATATGAAATTGATTCTGCTTTGTAAAGAGCACAGAGAGATCCCAAGTCTTACACCCTCACTATTCCTATTCATCCTTATTCCTAGCTGAAACATCTACTGTGCTGCCTAATTTGTGTCTGTTCTTCTGCTTGCCTTTTTATAAACTGTCCTTCTGAAGATAGTAGAAAGTTTCATAAGTTCTAAATACAGAAAAACAAGGTTTTATTTAATTACCTTATTAGACTACCAGCACTGACTTTGCAATAAGATTCGTACAAARATCAAACAACAGAATTCATRGTCAAAACAGAAAGGGACCAGCAATGCAATTTATTCWCCATAAACATTGCACTGTATGAACRTTGTAAMGCTACAAAAGTTAGAATTCACATTCTTCAGGCTTGCTTAACATTAGCTTAGCCTGGACAGAAACCTGTTCCTCAACTAATTTCTTCCATTGTCACATATATGTTAGTCTGATCTCATGGTCCTATTCCTAATTTATATGAGTAAATCAAGAAAAGAAATCCAAACTGTCAAAACTGATATTCAATTAGGTATTGCATACACTTTTTTTTTTTAATATTGCAATTATCATTCCTGTATTGCATACATCCCTGAARTGCAAGGCAGAACCTGTTTTATGACGTCCCACTTTGAACAGTTTGAATCATGAAGTGAGGAATAACACTGCACATATTTGAAACCAGTGGGGATTTGGATAGCCAGGCCCAGTTCATCCCAYCAAATTTGACAGCCCTTATGTACTCACTACTTCTCACCTCATCCGTTTTACAAGCCCATCTATCTTTCCATAAAGTCAAAAAGGATTTTCCCTAAAAACAAGTGATTTTTAGGTACCTGCAGATATGAGCCTCTATTTTCTCACCTATCCAATCACTCATGTTTATGTGAAACATGGTACACCACCCAGGTTTTGTGATTAATACTACTTGGTTTAGGTACCTCTATCTCAYTTGTCCAAACAAGTCTGCTCCAGTAGAGCACTCAGACCATGTCAAGTTTCCTTAACCAGTGCAAAATAAAGGTTTGTGAGCTAAGGGAGAAATTATTTAAGAAAAATAAAAACATCAGTTTTGCAAAACTCAGTTTTGCATTAKGTAAGAAAGAAGGAGAGAGAATAAAGAGAGATTTTAAGATTTTATCTCAGGTCAGGTCAGGCAGTGGGATGAAGACAGCCTGAGCCCAAGACAGGAGTGTAGGTGGAGGGAAATAGGATCAAGGACACAGCAGGAAAGAGATGCTGAGCAATACCAGGGCTAGAAATGGTTTTAGGTGGACCAGAGAGAATAGTTCTCTTCTGCTGCAATAGCATTTTATGCAGTAATAACACCAGTCCTGGGAATTATTTTACCAAGTCTAAGTATCTCCTGTCTACCTTATTTAGTTATTTGCTGAGAAATCACTACTACATCAACGTCAATATTACCAGCTGCTTATTCAGTCTTGTCTGACTTGTCAACCTTCTCTTGAAGCACGTTATGTCCATGACTACTTTGGTGATGTCGCTGGTTTGTAATGGTCTTACCATTCACAGTGCAGATCTCTGCAAAGACCACAAGGAACAGTGTACCCAAGAAATTGTCTATGTTTTTGTAGGTCTTGGGGCTGTCTGTGAGAGAGGTCTACATCATAGATAGCCCATAAGCAAAGGACTCCATGTAGAGGTTGTCAATCTCTACTACTTTTGCTGTTCACAGACATCTTTACCAGTATCCTAGAGTCATGATTTCTTTTTTTTTTTAGAGCCTCAGCTACTGTGCAATGCACAGTACTACTGAGCTAGCTTTTCAATACGTGTCTTCAYRGCATTTTCAATAGGTTTCCATAGAGAACATTTTATGTAGATTCCCATGAAGCCGCTTCACAGAAGGCATCATATGCAGCTCTGTCCYCCTGAAAGCACATTCTGTTAATGCTCTAGCCAGCATGATCTGCCCTAATTGTACAACTCTCAACCCTTTTTACGTCTATTGCAGATTAAAGCTATCTTTTCTAGCCCTCCTATTTTTCATCTGAACCCAGAGAGTAAGGAAAAATGGAAAACCTCAGGAAAACTTGCTCTGTCACTGAGAGAATAGGAGCTACCTCGAGTTACAGTGGGGACAGGTGAAACATGATGGGGGAAGTCCTGTGTTATAACACTAGTAAATTAAATGCACCTTTGTAGCTTTTTGTATCTTACACAACCCAGCAGGAATGACTTGAGGGAAGATGACAGGCAAGCACATGCCTCACCTAAGGAGAGTGGAAAGAAAGTGAAGAAGCAGAAGGTGGTGATGGAGCATGAATAGCTTCAGAAGGCATCCCCRGACAATCAAGCTGACAGAAGGAGTGGGAGTTTGCAGGCAAACTTTCTACAGTCTCATTAGGTTGGGAGCAAGCTGATGAGAACTGCAAATAACAGGTGTTTTATTTAACAAGGGAGAAAGAACATGAGAATGAAATGAAAGAAAATGATTAGGACTGATGTCTCCCCACGTGGGTCAGAGTCTGAGGATGTGGCAGGGAAGAGTGTGTCCTTTATCTCCCTCTGACCCTTTGACTCTATGCAGGCTCAGAGGCAGGAGGTCTGCAGGTCTCCCRTGTGGTCCCAGTCCCWGCAGATATCTCCAGTACRGATGTCCCRTTCTCTCCCTGTCTRTAGCTTTTCACAGCTTCTCATTCCRTTAAGGACAGATTAATATGGTCATAGCAGGACCTGGAATGAATGGCACATCTAGTGCAGCTGCTCGATTTTGTGACTAGTCCAACAGTATCTTACAAGCTACACTCTCAACCACTTGTTGTGACCAGCAGCTGTGAACAACCCTCTCAAATTCTCTAAATGCCTTTGGCTCTACTTGAAGCAGAATAGTCTTATCTGAGGTGTAAAACGGTTTGGGCACACATAACATTTCAGAGACAGACAGACAAATAGAAACTTCCTAGTCCTCAAAAAAATCACTAATTGAGTTTAGTGATAAACTTTAGAGTTATTATTACTCTGGACAAAGCTTGACATTTCTTTCCATGTTCCAGAAACCTCTCCAAAATTCAGTGATCACAATCACTAGTCCTGCTAGTGTCACTTCCAAGAATAGAATATAATCTACCATAAATTACAGTTTCAGAAATTTGTTTTTGGATAATTAGGACACRCAAAGATTTTAGCACTTTCTCATGCTGCTCTGTGTAGTCAACCAAAGAAATTCTTAACAAGTTTGCTMTGAAATTGTTATCAGGGACAGCATGGCAGAGGTATCCAGCAGGTATACAAGATGTCCAGGGGTCACCAATGTCTCTGCTTTTTTCATTGCATCAAAACACAGGAACATGATTTTACCTTTTCAGTACACTCATTTCAAAGTAATAGTAGTAAAGAATGTTAACTTTCTCCTGCCTTCTGTTCATAACTGGATGCACTTAGCAGGTCTTTATGTCACCACCTTAAAATTTCCAGCAATGGCTTTCTTCTAGGACAATTGTGACAGAACTTCAAACTTTATCCACTTGCTCTCAATAGTTCTCAGTGACTTCATTGCAGAAAAATAGTAATTTACTTTTACAGGAGATGCTTTGCTCCATAGCACCTGAAACATTTGCTATTAGTTTTGCCTTACCATGGTATTTGGTTACAGTTCCTGGTCTTCCCTAAGTTCGGGAGAAATTTGGAATCTGCTTCTTTTCTCAAGACAGGGACAACAGTATCTTGTTTCGTGCAGCACCCAGTTCCCTCATCTTTTGGGACTCTCAAGGAACCAAGAGCTGCTACTTCAGACAGCAAYAAGTTGTTCCTTTGTGCCCCAGACACCTGCATTTCTGTTGTTGCTGTTTGACTGCTTTTTTGTTTGCTTTGAGGAAGAAATAAACTTTTTTTTTTTCCATTTAGTGAGTGTTTGATATAGATCTATATATTACTACAGATCCATTTCAAACTACTTTCCAGGGAAACACTTTATTTTTTATTAACTTTTTTGTTTTATGTTTTATATAGTTCTAGTTTAAACCAATAACCTTTTCTGAGGTAGTCAGAARCCTGTAGTTTTTATTACAAAGCAGTCAATTCCAGTGTTACCCTTTTCCACACTAGCCAGAGGACAACACGGGGACATTTACTGTTTGCAATCTGGTTTACGTCTATGCATCACTAGATAGATAGGTAGGTAGTGACTCAGCTCACTTAAAGATCCATCACTTAGTTGTTTTGGTTACTTATGGTTCTCTTTGTAATCACTTCAGAGACCCGGGACTTTAAGGTACAATTCATTTGACCTATTTTAGACATTGGCTTTACCACAAACTAAATTGCACTCTAGAAGTTCTCATTTCTCTGAAAAGTGAGCCCCAGGTGATCAGCTCAACTAGAGCGGCTTAGGCTGTAGATGTCTTTAGTTATGTTAGTCCTACCCAAGAATCTTGACCAGTACTTGCATCAGCTGAAATCAGTGGTGAGGATCCCTTAGGTGTTTGGTATAGTTCTGGCCCATTTCATCTTTGAGAATAGAGCGATATATTGTAGATATTTTAAACACAGGATGGTTTTCTGCTTTCCCAAAGATTTAGGATAGGTTTTTAAAGACTCATTAAATATCTGTATTGAGTTGCTCCTGTTCACTGACCTGTTTGAAAGGAAAATTAAGTTAGTGTGATAGGGCTAGAGACATAAAATTCTTCCGCAGTTTTCAATTGTAGAGGTAATTGTTTTATTAAAATATTTGCTCTTTTGCCCCCTACAAGGTTTTTGGTGGCCTGGAAGTCATTGTATAGCACCATGCTAGATGTTAATGCTTTGATTTCCACAATGCCTTTCTTTATTTAATAGGCCTGAAATATTGATTAACATTTACAGATTCAATTCCGAGCACTTGCTAGGGGTTACAGAGAGCCAAAGAGAACTGGTTGTGCCAGTCAAAATCTGAGGTGTAATGAAATCCCCTACTGTGCCTGTCAACTTATCCAGTGTACAGGTCATTTCCCACAAGGTCTGCAGTGTTGAAAGAAACAGTTTTCACTTGAAACATTTTATAGGTGAAAGGAAAATATGTCTCCAGTATTGTATGCTTTATCCCTTTGTCTAATATTGAATAGGCTCATTGCTTCACACAATTTTTGCCCCCAAAGCTTTCTAAGTCAATAGAAGAAGAATGTTTCAGGTGGGCACAAGTCAAGACTCTCAGTGTAAATGCTTTATTACTGTTGTCAAGGAATTTCACAGTAACTAAGGCTACAGATAGACAAACCTCAAAAGGAGTGGAAGCTCAATTCATTTTGGTTAARTATCGAATGATTCTTTTATTCTTCCAAATATTACAAAGCTCCCTTTGAAAGCTACTTGCATCCTTCCTCCAATAATGTCTGCTTTCATAATTTGTTCCACGACCACAGCTCTCCCTCAAATTCATACTCTTATTCCTATTTCAATCTGAGTACAAATAGATTCTATTCTATTCTATCCAGGCCTTTATCTGATTTCTTTTTATGGTCAGGATGTCTTTGTCTTCTCATCTCCTACAGAGAAGAAAAGGTATGTACGAGGAAGTGTTTTGGTTTTGTACAGTTTTATTTTTGTTTCTGCTACTAAATTTGTGGTTTCCAAAAGGCAATGCTAAAGAAAGATGTCTTGTTCTCTGAGCATTTGCAGTGCTGCTTTTGATGGTCTATGATCAAGTTCAATCTATAGATTAAGTGTAGTCCCCAGAACAGTAATGTYTCTCACTGAATCTTATTTTAAATAGGCTATAAGGAGTGCCATTATGCCAGAAAAGGGAAGTTGTTAACCCTAACCTCTCATGTGAGGTAATAATGTCTCAAGGTCARCATTTCTGAATGGTGCAGTAGACGAGTATAGATGTTTGCTTTCTGACCTCTGACATGGGGACACACACATCAGTGCTAGTAAATCCTTCCAGCTCCCTACTCAGACCTGAACCCAAAATGCTAGCTTTGATTTACAACTTTATATTTGACTTCAGCTAAGTCCTCTGCCAGCTTCATCTATAATAGGATGTTTGACACTGATGCATAGCAGGAAAGGACTAATGATATATTCACAATTCGTTTGTTCAGTGTCTGCTAAGTATATTTGAAATAAGACAGAAAGTGTCCATCTGTGAAATCCATGAATGATGTGCTGGATACCCACTGAAAACTCCTAGATATATAAATACAAAGGATTTTGCAAGAGCTAAAGGGACTTTTTCTTTGGGAGATGAAGCCAAGACAGAGCAAGCTCATACAATTCAGCACTCCTGAAAAAATGTAAAATTTTTCCACCACAARTATGGTTTTTGCTCTAAGAGATATTGCAGTAGGTAAGATGTATAAACAGTTTCTAACCGTAGGCTGTTTTGCCATGACCAGGGATGAAATCAGCTGCTTCAGTGAAACTTTGGCTACAAGATTCCCTTGACCTGCAATACATGTCCACTACTATTGCTGATAAACTCATTATGTCATATATATAGACCATTTATAGTAGCCTTTATGCCTTAAATTATGCATTCTTCACAGTGATCAATCTGTCAGAAACATGATCTTTGCTGGAAAAGGGATTGAAAATGATTTTTCCTGGCAGACATCATTCTAAAGTTTATTTATGCAATGCTAATGATTCACCAGTGACTTCTAGGGTCTTGATTAAGACTAAGACAACTAAAATTTAGATGTCTACCTGTAAGTTAAGTATACAGCTTCCTAATATGTGTAATCAGGAGACATACTGTGCAGAGAGTGATGTAGCTGACCAGCCGTTCAGAGTAGAATCCTATTGTTTTCATTTGCTGGTGCTAAAACATCTTGGTCATTTTGAAATGCCTGGGACATTTCTGGAATAGGTGACACAGGATCTGAAGGAGACAACACCTTTGTGAAGCAGCAGCTGGAGACCAAGCAAGATATTGCTCAGAATCTAAAATGACATAAGTTAGCCATGCTAGCGTGAGCAGAGAATCCAATAGACATATTTGTAACGTCAGAAAGAGAGCCATGCCAGCACATTTGAGAGATTTACATAGGCCAGACAGGCATGGCACAGGTGCTACAGGAGATTCAAACGTCCTACAAGAGTTACTGGCATGCTTGAGGGAACATCAAATGGCAAAGACATGTTTATTTAGGCAAATTAACTGTGTTCTAGAACCCACTGACTGCCTTAATTACATCTCCTTTGACTATTCCAGGCACTTAGACACTTAACAGATGTGTGGACACCTGCAGGTAAACTGTTCAAGGGCTTTTGTGGTCAGTCATGTCAACATAGGTATCGAAATTTCTCAGACTAGCTCATCTGAAGTATCTCAAGATGAGCTTTGCAACAAAGAGTGGTTTTATGGGTCTGCAAGTCTAGTCTATGGTGATCTCTAAATCAATGTAAAATTTGAGCTAACTTTAGCTCCATTATCTATCAGGAGATGAATTAATCTGAATAAGATCGTCTTACCTTAGGCACTTTTCTCTCATTTGATGTTTTCAGAGAGGATGACATTTTCTCCCCTTGCTAAAAAGAAAGGCGTGCATCTTTGAAAGCCTGCTCAGTTCCTAGATCCGCTGGATTCAGATTTCATGTGCCTTGAGTCTCAGTGCTGTAGAAGGAGTATGCAGCAACTAACAATCTGTGAATTTTGGAATTACAGTTGCCAGAGTAATATCTATTAGCAGTAAGTTTGGTCTCTCAGGTAGTTAAGACTATTGTCATACTGCCTTTCCTAACTGACTCACTCCTCATTATATCTGTCAGATGGTTCCCAACTCCTTTGTTGCTAAGTTTCTCTTGAAAAAATTGACAGAACTCTGCACACTGCTGGTCCAGTTCCTCCCACATTAGACCAATATCTCCTGGTCTAATGGTTTAATGACCTTATGTTGAAAGTAAGCCTTGTTTTGTGCTCAAACTGAGGAAATTCTGGGGCAGTCCTACAGAGCTCGTTCATCCATCAATACTCCCACCTCAGTAGATGTCTACTTTTTCCTAAGCTAGATAAGACTATTTATTTCTTTTGTTTTTTCCTGCTGAGCCTTGCTTTCCAATTCTACACTCTTCTCATCTCTTTTCTTGGAAAGTGGCACAGGGCAATGTGCACCCTCATCTTGTCTCGATGGATGACTCTGACCAAAAGGATCTGTGACTTAGTAATCAGCCTGCTCAGATGAACTGCATTTCTTGGTTTGACCACATACTTCATCCAAAGAGTCTGCTATTTCAATGCTGATACACTTCTATTTCTCACAAAGTAATTAAACCTGAATTAGGATGGAAACTGTGGCACAGATATCTGACTTCCTCATGGAAAACCCAATCTCCAGCACAATGGGCGTGTATTTGCTTGTTAGTTTTCTCCTGCAGTTCATTGAAAATATCATTTTTATAATCAGCTCAAACCAACAAGGGATCTGGAACAAAAGACCTCAACACACTGCACTGGATGGATAGGCATCCATTCAGTGAAGGATAGTCTGAGTCAGATCAATGAAGAGAGAAAGTGAGAAGACATACATACCTCACCACTGAGCTCATCAGGGAAAGAGGGGATTCAGACACTCTCCCTTTCCAGATTTGGGCCTTCAGTTAAAAGGAAAACGTAGTGATTCTAGTTGAGGAAAACCTTTTGTTATACTTTAAATAAGAAAACAAAGAAAATCTCAGTCCAGATCAACTCAAATGCTGTGTTTTCTCTAAAAAAAAAAAGAGTAAACGTAAAAAAGCAATAACTACCAGAACTCTAATGAAAAGGAGAGACACTCAGCTGAAATTCAATTAGAACAGAATATCTGCACATAACTCTCTTCTCTTGGAATAATCTGGGTTGCAGCTACTGTTTCCCGGTGCTATTATGCATTGACTTTTGGTGCTGTCCTTCCRACATGTCTTTGACATCTCTGCTTTCTGCCATTCCATACCTAACTCCATTCCTCATATCAGCATGTTACTCAGTTATGTACCTTTAGTTCAAGCTCCTTTGTTTTTCAGTTATTGACATATTGACATAACTTTTGCTGTCTTATGATTTTATTTACTTAAGAATAAGCATCTTTTATAAGACATTTATTTTATAGAAGCATATTCTGTAAAAAAAAATGTATTTTATCTATTGTATTGATTTTAATTAAGCTTGTCCGTACTCCAGAGCCGGGGGAAAAAGTGTGTGTGTGTGTGTGTGTGTATATATATATATAAAAAATGCTATGCTTTCTCACTCAAATGCAATTCTAGTTTCTTACTGATCTTATCACCCCGCTGCCAACATGAATATAACTCCCTCCAGTTAAATCCCCTGCTTTTTAGAGTAACTTGGTAGTATAAAGACAAATCTGTAACACTTTCATCATGTTGACATAATAGCAACTCAAGATCTCCCTGACTGCAGCGATGCTGGGGGCATGAATTCTAACATTTTGCTGTGGGCTAAATTGTGAAAAAGGCTTTAGCATCAGTGATTGACCGTATCTGTTATAAATCAACTGTGATGTATTTAAACTAATGGCTTTCTACTAGATGTATGCGGGGCTGGGGACGGCACTGATCATGATCAGGAGAAGTCTCTGCTGCAATTCAGAAACGAATTTGACATTTACATTTGTTCTTCTCCCTTTGGAACACCTTTGGTGAGCAACTCAGTTTCCTGTTTTCCTCACTTAAGCTTCCTTCATCTGTCTGCCCCTTATCAGCACGATACATAGACTGCTCTTACTGGAGCCTCGAAAGTTTTCTTTATCTCTGTGGCTTTACCATATTCTTTTTAAGACCCTCCTTCATTTATGAAGAACACCCTCTGTGTTTTCTGATGCTAATCGACACCTTTCTTTGATTAACTATAAGTAAATCAAAGTGTCATGTTCTTCAGCATTTCTCAAGCCCAAAAGCCTGAAATCTAGGCTTTCAGGCTTTCCATTCCTCCCAACCCCCACCCCCCCTTTTTTTTTTCTCCTTTAATATAAACCACCCAGGAATCTGGAAGTACATATCCTACCAACCTCTGGGATGATGTTGTATTCCTGGGTATAACAAAGATGCTCTTGAAATTCTCCCTACGGATCCCCCAAATTGTATCCACATTGATTCTAAGAAAACTAAATACAGGTGGAGTTTTAAAACAAAAGTTGCACCTCTACAGACTCCTTTGGCTTCAGCAGTTATTGCAGATACTTCATCACTTTTAAAATTTGCACATTTGCACTCAATTTGGAAGGGCCAAAACATTTGAAAAAGTGAAGCCTCCACCTTGGAAAGCTTATTTCAATAAACGAGGTACCAGGGGGAAAAGGAGATGGGAGACCTCAATGTAGCTGTCCAATTTCAAACTGCCCATCAAAAGATACCCAATTTAATGTTCCATGATGAATTCTGTCTATCATTGATCAATTCCTAAAGCAGAAGTGGAGAATCTATATCTTGTGGACCAGATACAGCTTGAGAATTCATTTTATATGACTCATGGTCACATTAGAGTGTGTGCTAGTATGCGGTGCATGCAAGTTGCTCAAGCAATCTATTTCTCTCAAAGTGAGAAAGGTACCCATGCCTGGTTTAAAAGGTCCTTAGAGGTTTTTTTCGATTGACTTCAGTCAAAGTAAATTAAACACCTAATTCTGGGCTCAGATCTTAAAATCTCCAATAAGCTGGTAAGGGTTCAATTCACAAAAATGTTGAGGCACCTATATCTAATTATTTTTAATTAAGAGTTGACACTTTAGAAACTCCATACCTATTCAAATTAATTGGCATTTAATGATCCATTTTCCCAAATAGGTAGGAAGCTTCCCTTGCATTTATACATTTACCAGAATTGTTTTCATAGATTTTTCTCCTTTTTTCTTTGAAAATCTTTAYCTTAAAGTACATATATTTCTTTTGAAAATATATATTCAGTCTTCTGAAATTTGAGGAAGAAATACAATAATAACGTGCAGGGTTAAAATGAAGATAGGACAAATTCCAAAAGGCTTTTTTCCAAAATGATTACTCTCCGCCTATTTTACAAYTCAGGAAAGAAAGTCTTGACTTGAAAAGACACATTCTAACTGAACATGAGCTAAATACAACTGTGGGATGACTCTGTCTTTCTCTCTCCTTCGTTCTTAACAAATATATGTACATATATATAATATCCACTTTATCAAAGTTTCATAAAAGGCTTTTCATTTAAATTGTTAGACTGATATTAATAGCTTCACCTATYTGAATATCTATTCACAACTGAAAAAAGTTAATAGGCTCAATATTGTTAACCCAGGAGATCAGAGGTTCCCCAAAGATCAAAAATGTGGGTATACATTTGGGTATACGCTGAAATGTTACTGCCTTTTAGCTTTTCTTTTTGAGCCAAAACAAACAAACAAAAAAGGTGGTGAAAGTGATTCTAACAGAAATGTAAAACAATATGATTTTGACAAAAAGCAGTTTAGTTATAAAAAAGTTAAAAAGTCACCAGGTTACTCTCCCAGAGTAACTTGGGCAATATATGACTATGAATGTAAATCTCTGCATTTTTATAGCCCGTACAGGCTTGTTTTGCTCATGTATTCCAGTGCTCAAAGACCATGAAAGCTGGCTGAATTTCTTAACCAACTGACATTTTGTTGTAAATCTGAATTGTTTTGAGTATATTTTATTTTTATTGTTCTCTAAGAATGTTATTAGGTATTTATGAAAAGATGACAAAACTTTGAGGACTTTGTTTCTCTTATCCACATTCCCCTAATTTTAAGGTGGAAAATTGAGGAAATAGAAAAAGGAAACGTACAAAGGATGAGAGAAAGAGAAAACAAATAAATTTTAAATAAATAAATAAACATTTCATGATTTCTGTATTAAAATGTTCACTTTCTCTTTTTCCTCTCGTTTTCATGCTTTTTTTTTTCTGTGTGTTCTAATGAGCACAAAAAATTCAAATTATAGATCAGATATATACTATTAATATTCCCCATCCCCTATTTTGGTAAAATTCAGATAAAAATTATTTTCCAAAGAATAACATTAATATTAATAAGTGAGTAATGAGTTCACTTAAGACTTTCATTATTTCTCCTTTCATAAGTTTGAAGGATGAATACAATAGCTGAGGAAAAATATTACTATTTATTCTCATAGCTCAATCACCAGGAAAGCAAAGCATTTGCTAGTGAGACACTGAAAGCAGAAATCAAAATATCACTCTGGAACTTAAGAAAGGAGATGTAATTCAACTTCAGATTCATTGCTTAGCTTTAGCTTTACTCTTTATCATGCCATGTCTTTCCAAATATTTGTTGAAAGAACTCTTGGGAATTTCCATGTTTGTTGCAAAAGACTGGCCATACTTATTCCAATAAGGGAAAACATTGCCCTCATTGTAAACAAAAAGCAGCTGGACTGTGCTGATGAGCTCCAGTGAGAGCACAGTTTATGCACATTTTGCTGTACGGAGGCATTTTTGTATTGTCTGCTTCTCCAAGAGTGTTTTGTTTTATCTTGGAACCAGTACTCTTTGCACCAAGATACATGCAAATCATCTTCCCATGGGCTCTGGCAACACGTGACTGTAGCACAAAGCAAAACATTTGCAAACTTACTTAACCGCCCTAAAATTGGTCTGAAAGATAGTCCAGGACCAAAGAACAGCTGGACTGGGCAAGTGATGCCCGCTGAAGGCTGAGATAACTCCCTTGCTGTTTTCTGGGATTATTTGTTTCCAAGAGAAGCTGGAGAGCAAAGTTCACTGCAGGAAAATTTTGTTGTTGTCTTGGTCACAGTCTGGAAATGGCATTGCACAATATTTTATGGGCAGAAGCATAAACAAAAACAAGTTTCTGCACAACAGTTTTACTGGGCTGCTGAGAATAAAAATAACAGGCCAAGTCAGTCTTCAGTGCAAGTCAGGAAGATAATTTTCTTCATCATTTGGACTGAGTCTATTAGGCCCTGCTCATTATGAAGCCTCCTGTATGTTTCACAGTGGGAAACATGATACCAGAGTAACTTGTCTGTCAGATTTTTTTTTTAGGTTTAGCAACATGAAGATCCTATCTTTAAATTAAAATAGGAATGGGAGCAGTCCAAATAGCTGAATGCTGCTTTGCCTATTGCAACACTATATTTCTGGTGCTTAAATCCTTGTTGTATTTATTTTTTTGTTATTTAGACAAAACCATTTGCTAGGTCAGTTGGAAACTTGAGTTAATCCGCCTCAGATGGGATTTAGTCTCTTAAAATGTCTGTCTCTATCCTATGTCTGTAGAAGGAGGCAAGTACAATTATTTACCCAACTCAGATAGTTTGCTTAGATACAAAAAGATAGGAAGATGAATCTGTGTATTTATTATTGTGCTAAACAACCAGTTAATATTATGAATTGATGACTGTATAAATTTCACGAGAAATTCTTCTGATTTCCTTAGTTTTGTGTAGAAAAATCTTTGTGGGTCTGATGGGCATTTCAGAGGGCAAATTGTCCTCAGTACTTGAGTCACTACCCAGTAGTTCATTGACCACCAGGGAGCTTATGCTTATGCTAGCCTAAGTGAAATGCTCATGTGAATGCACCCTAATACAATTGCTTGTTAGGTAAAGCAGGCAAAGCCACAGGAGTCTTTCTTGTGTAATTATTTTTTTACCACTTCTTTTCCAAGCTGGAGCTAATATGAAGGCATTTCAAGATGAAGGCATTTATATCTGGAGAAACAAAACAAAGAGATACTGTAATGGCATATGTGAGCTGCTTTTACCCTGAGGCATTTATCATAAAATCCAGTTTATTTTTTATAACATCATTCTGACAACTGTGAGTAGGAAAAAGGAATATATGGGGATTGGCAGTGGGAAATACCAATTGTGTTGGAAGGAAGGAAGGAAGGAAGGAAGGAAGGAAGGAAGGAAGGAAGGAAGGAAGGAAGGAAGGAAGGAAGGAAGGAAGGAAGGAAGGAGGGAAGGAGGGAAGGAGGGAAGGAGGGAAGGAGGGAAGGAAGGAAGGAGGGAAGGAGGGAAGGAGGGAAGGAGGGAAGGAGGGAAGGAGGGAAGGAAGGAAGGAGGGAAGGAGGGAAGGAGGGAAGGAAGGAAGGAAGGAAGGAAGGAAGGNGGAAGGAAGGAAGGAAGGAAGGAAGGAAGGAAGGAAGGAAGGAAGGAAGGAAGGAAGGAAGGAAGGAAGGAAGGAAGGAAGGAAGGTAATACTGAAAAATAAAAATTATATCAAAGGCTGAGGACTTTCTACATATTTGCCAAGAGATGTACACACAGCAATGTTTGATTTGCAGACACAATTTAAAATGACCTTCTACAAATGCCCTTGTGCACAAAACAAGAAAAATCCATCACTTTAAATGTCTAGAAAAGTTCATTATGCTTTCTCTAGTCCCTGTAGAGCATCTTTAAGCTAAAGCAAGGTAAATAATGCATTTTCTATCGCCACCTATGAGTAAAAATATAGAACTGCAAATTATTCTGTGCATAATAGTGGTAATATATACGTCTGCTACATTTTGACTATTTCAACATATTTGCATTTCTATTTGAGATGTTTATGCCTGAATTCTCATCTGGCTAAACGAACTATGATCTTTCTTCTCTGGAGGAGATAAGCCAGTTTTCAGCAAATGTAGGTTTTAGACATTTATTTAGGTTTACTTTTATCATAAATTTTGCGATTAATTTCAACAGTTCTACTATCCTATCCATATCCTAAATGAAACCAAAGTGTGGGTGTTGTACAGTCAAAGGTACACAGAGATAGGATCTCTTTTTGAAGATTTGCAAGATTCATGCCATATGGAAATAAGGTTAATCCTAGTCTCCTTGTCCTTGCATTATATTTTCAGATCATGGAATATAAAGTGTAGAGACTTAATGATGATTGATGCAAGAGGGTAGTAGGAGGAAAATGTGGAGGAAGATTTGCTAGAAACGGCAACAACTGGAAGTGGGATAGACCAGAAGAGCAGAGTGAATTTAAAACAGTAAAATATGAAGGGCATAAACAATGTGGGTGAGGCAGGATTAGAGACTAATGAAGAGACGAGAAGGATGGTTGGATAAGGGATGAAATGAATGTAACTACCTCAGGATGTTCAATTCACAGGTTGGAAAAGACAGAGTGCTGCAATTTGGCAGCAGGTCTTGAGGAAAAGCAAGGGAAAGTGAAGACAACAGAAGGATGTTCGACGCATCATGACACTAGGGTGCAGGAAACTTGGATATCACATTTAACTGAAAAAYAAGCTTTCTGTGTGATCATATAAAAAATGACTGGGGGCCTGATTCATGGAAAAATCCCCCTAGGATTCATTAGATGGATGAAACACCTACAGCAGAGGCATCTTTATCTGAGCAGGTCTCCCAAGACTCCCTTATACTCAGAGAGGGAAACAGGCACACAGAGGGTGTGAATCATCTGTGTACGTTTGCTTAGATGAACTGCGTTTGAAAAGCACCTATTTTTCTCTGATGCCTATTGAGGGAGTTAAGAGTAACTAGCTCACATGGAGACTCTTGAAGCAGTCTTTCAAATTCCTCCTCTTGTGAATGGAGAGAAATAGACACTTCCAAAGTGTGAATCATTCCACCTATCCCAATCAATTTTCTAATTTGCCTTCTGGAATTGCCTTATTTTTCTTCATGTGTGATTAGGGACCCTGAGTGACTAACAGACTTTGACATATCACTCACCTACGCCTAGAGATAGGTGAGCTGGATCYCACCCGTGAAATGTCAAGCCCAAGTAGATTACACCATGCAGGCAGGAGTTTGCTGCTGGAGATCTGGAAGGCTGCAAGGATGAAGGTTCTACATTACTGCCCTCTTTTCAGATTTTTCTCCTGGCTGGKTTAGGGAGATCATCCTGATGAGTGTGATTCTCAGATGCATATGTCTGTCAATGTACAGCATAGAGCACRCCCTATGGAGTCCTTCCTGGAAGGCAAGACTCCATAGGATTCAGCATTTTGCAGCTCAGTGGTTGTTCATGGTGGTYCCAGCCTGCTCTATTCCCATTCTTAATAACAGGACTAGTGCTCCCTTWTTTCACAGTGCAGTAAGGATAAACACCTGGAGTTAGCAGGGAGATTACAAGAGTAGAACAAAGAGGAGAAAAGAAATCATAACTAACCTAAAGGGAAAAAGATGAGGAGTTCCTTGAAAGACATTGTGAGGCTAAAGATATATAGATAGTATTAATGGATACAAAAATGGCTATCTGAACATGTACATTAAGCATAAGGTGAATTCTGGAGCAGATTTTCCTGTACATAGATTTGTTCTCCTATGAATAGCCTGTGGGCTCCTCAACTGTGCTCACAAAAGCTCTTGAGAAACTTGGCCACTCTTTGCTTGTACAACATTTGCCAGTGTGGACCCCCCCATTTGAAGAAATTTTAATTTAGCCTCGTTACCTTTGAGGACACAGAGAAAAATTCTAAAAGGCAAAAAGTAATTTCTCTTCTTACGTTAGTTTCAGCAATACTGGACCCTTGATAGATTTGTTTTGTTCTGCATTTTTTTTAATGGAGACRTTAATATTGTCTCATATAGAGTATTAAAGAAATGACAACTACATCCTTTGAAATAAAATTAGTCCTTGGGGTGGCTGTTTTCATTGGAAACATGCTAGCTGCCTATATTTTTTTTTTGCTTCTGTATTTCATATTAAATGAATACTTTTCACAGACCTGACAAATATTCCCAAAATATTAAGGAAAGAATTAAAGAAAAGAAAATGTTTTCAGAAAACCTGCTTTGGCTAGATGAAATGTTTATCATTTCATTTTGATTATTATAGTATTAGTCTTAAATATTTTAAAYAAATATTTCTTGAAGACATTCAGATGAGATAAAGAAGAAAACACAAGGAAAAAAAGCTTTTTTTTTTTTTTTTTTTTCACTTTGCACAACTGAGGAAGAAATTTTGGTGAATTTTTTGGCATCCTTTTTTTTATCATCCCAAATTCTTCTGATTAGATGTGGCAGACATTCATCAGCATCTAGAAGATCAAAACAAACAAGTCATAGAGGAAATCACAGTATATTGTTTAGATTACGGAATCACAGAATGGATGAGGTTGGAAGGGACCTTCGAGATCATCTAGTCCAACCCTTCTACTCCAGCAGGGACACCTAGAGCACAGGGCACAGGGTGGCATCCAGGCAGGTTTGGAAGATCTCCAGAGAAGGAGACTCCACAACCTCTCTGGACAGCCTATTCCAGGGCCCTGTCACCCCCAGAGGAAAGAAGTTGTTCCTCACATGACGATGGAACTTCCTGTGTTTCAACTGGTACCCACTACCCCTTGTCTTGTCACTGGCCAACACCGAGAAGAGTTTGGCCACATCATCTTTATATTCTCCCTTCAAGTATTTGCACATACTGATAAGATCCTCTCTCAGTCTTCTCCAGGCTAAACAGGCCTAGCTCGCTTAGTCTTCTCTCATAAGACAGATGTTTGAGTCCCTTAATCATCTTTGTTATTCTACACTGGACTCTCTCTAGAAGTTCCACGGCTTTCTTGTCCTGGGGATTCCAGAATTGCACCCAATACTCCAGGTGTGGCCTCACAGGAGCTGAGGAGAGGGGCAGGATCCCTTCCCTCCACCTGTTGGCAACGTTCCTCCTAAAAATGATCCTTTCCTTTCCTTTCCTTTCCTTTCCTTTCCTTTCCTTTCCTTTCCTTTCCTTTCCTTTCCTTTCCTTTCCTTTCCTTTCCTTTCCTTTCCTT
>PTEX01000001.1:272058-323099 GCA_003342815.1 Eudromia elegans
TTCACAATGCATTTAGGACACAAACAAAAGCAAATCTCATAAACCTCACAATTTTAATTGTCATCACTTTCGAAACAGTGGAGATGCTTTCAGATTTGAGATCTAATCTTGAGACACTTTAAAGAAATTTTTGAGAAATCAGGAAGCCTTGCCTCTCAAAAGGCAACTCTTTTAAAGTGACCCTATTGGACTACAAATAATTTTTTCAGCAGTTATTTTTACCACTGAATAAAATATCTGTTACTTTAAACAAATTTTTTCTGACATCATTAGAAATATTACCAAAATGGTTCAATTAAAACTTATGCAAGTCTTAGAGGATTTCTGCTGTACTGAAGATGTAAAGGTCTATATTTTAAATTGAGTGAAGGGATGTTAAAGACGTAATGAGAGAATTTGTCAGGTTTCCCAGAGAGCAAATGAAATTTAACTAATGCAGATCCTACAGGCAAAAAACAATAGTCCTCAAAGATCTTCTGTTTAATGCACTTCAGTTCAGCAAATATGGCTTTTCCACTAATCCAGGTAAAATAAAAGCAATGTTTTGAATAATTGYTCTACAGTCTGAAGTGGTTGTCCTGACATTTTTGCACATAAAATAGTATATGAAAAAATTTACTCTACAGAGATATGATGTCAATGAAGCCCTTAGGGAAGAACTGGAAATTCTCATGGTCTTGCATTGAAAGTCCAATTAACAGATATTTGAACATCTAATACTGCTATGACTATCTGTGCTACTTGTCTTGTTAGATGTACCTTAAAGTACATATGTGTATATGCAGTATTTTCTCTAAATTATATTTAAATCTTAATCCTTAAACAAACAAGCCAAAAAAAGAGAGCCAGCACTCAATCTGAARAGACAGTTTGGAGATTCTGTCATTTCTTTACTTAGCTTGAAATCAAAATAGTACAATGAAGAGAAAAAGAGGCTTGGAAACTGAGCACAAATCACTCAAAATTTGTTTCAAACAATTTAAGGCTAGGTACTCAGTGGGTACTATTTGATTAGAGTACCCAAGCTGAGGGCTAACTTGAAAGTCTTTGGAACCAAGTAGAATTACATATAAAGTTTTGATCAAGCTGAAAATATATGGTGCCAAGTATAAATTGTTAGAACTATAAAAGTGTCATTTTAAAAATGGCATGGGGTCAGATTGTCAAAGGTGGTTACATGGTGACAACTGCATACAACTGTCAACTGAAATGTCCTAAAGTCYAGTCAGGTCCTACTTCTTTGGAAAATTCCTGGGTCCCTAATAGTCTCCTAATCCAAAAAATTGTGTAATAATTTTTCATTGTTTTCTAAAATAGAACTCCTTTTTTTCAGAAACTTTAAATTACTTTAGAATATTACCCTAAGTGGGCATGAAAGAGTCCTGTTAAGTAAGGATCTATTTTCATTTAATAAAAGATTAGCTTCTATTCTTTGTCATTCAGAAATAAGACAAAAAATTGAAAGCTTAAAATTTAAAAATAGAAAGAAAAAAAGCAGAATTATTTCTGGGGTTAGAACTGGAAAATCTTCTAGATCTTGTCTTCTGAAGGGAATCCTCATAACTTAGCTGAAGTYAGTGAGACTGGGCCACCCTGCAGAGGATGCCAAGGAGATCAGCATGGCTGTGACAATAAGTAATACAGAGCGAATCCAAAAGAGTGATGATGTGCATGCACCAATGCCTTGAAATTAKCAGGAATGACAGGCCAGAAAAGACAGACCCACGTTTTGCAGAACAGAAAGAAACACTCTTGAGTGAGTAGCCCAAAGGGAGAGAGCTCCACTACAAAAACATCTTTCCCTGCTGCTTTTCTCTGGTTTATTCAGCTGATTTTCCCTCCCTCTTTCAGTCGCAACTTGGGGAACTGATTACGAAACCAGCTGGCAGAGCAGCCCTGTTCTGAGGATGAGACTCCATCAGGTAAAAAGGCAAGAAAACAGTGAGCAGAGCAGAGCTCTAAGAAAAACAGTGAACGAATGCACCTTGCGATTTAACTSTGTTATTGTTATTAGTATCATTATTCATACTGCAGCAGCTTGGGAACAAAGGGTTCACTGCAGCAAGCTTTCATAGACATAAACATGCATTCTGCCCTAAATAACTTCCAGTGTAATTGAACGTTAGTAATATAAAACACTTATCAAGAAATGAGACTGACTCATAAGGAAAATCAATTCAATAAGTGACAGGTAGGTTCCAAAATATTTTTCAGCTTGAAAAAAAAAATGTTCTTTGGCTGGATACAGGGGGTTCTAGTTGTGTTTATACATGGTCCCATTCAGTGACAGCTGCCAAAAAAGTTGTCCTCCTTCCATTCAACATCTTGCATAAAGAACTCAATTATTTTCAATGATATGTTTCATGCAGGAGGAGGGAATGTCTCAAAGCCCTTGGACATCCCAGATGAAAGACCATGTTGCTGGCTGATGTTGGGGAGCCCTTGCGACTACAAAGTAAAATCCCCCTCTCATGCCTTTTCCCAGATAATCCTTCCTTAAAACAGCTCAGAGGAGGAATCTACTGCCTTTGCCACTCAATGCTAACATGCTCTTTTGTCCAAGGCCTGCAAAACACTTTTGAAACAGAAAGCATTTCAAAACATGCCTGGAGCATCACTTTAGAAGCAGGCAGACGCACGGTGCCCCTGCRAGGCAGAACAGCGCTATTATACTAATTTCACAGATGGGTAAACTTGAATGCAGCAAGGTAAAAGGGCTAAATCCTGTTTGGTGCAGCGCTGCGATGTTTTAGGGAATTAAGTGGTGCAGGCGGCCCTTTTTTCCCCTAGCAGGAAGCCAGAAAAAGAATCCTCTCCAAGAAAATACAATGGGATTGCAACCGCAAATAAGTTTACTAGAGCATGTCCATGGAGGAGTGGGGCTTACCAGTTAGAGGGCATGCTCTGATCAGCATAGGTAATGAAGGCTCCAATACACATTTTCCCAAAATACATGCTTATTCTTTTTTTTGAAATGGCAGTCAAATGAGTCCCATCTGCCTCACAGCCCTTCTTCTCCCATGTTCTCCAAGCTGGCAGGAGTCCAAAGCAGATGTTGCTTCTGCTCCATTCCTTTCCCCCTCGCATCACTCAGGAGGGCAGGATTTGTCCACGATAACCTTGCTCAAGAGGGCAGAAAGCACCCAGATGTCCTCACGGCTATGCTCAGTTCTCCAAGCAGAGCCTCCCTTGAATATTAACTCTCATCTTCTTGCATGAAGAGACTGAACTTTGCCAGGCTGAAAGATGTTTTGCCTCTGCTAGGCAAGAGGCTTGATGAGCTTGATACCGTGTTTTTCACTTTGCACAACGTGAAATTTTTAATTGTCTWGTTGAGAAAGGGTGGCAGCTGACAATCGTTTTGCTCAGATTCACGGAGCTGATAATGCTCTGCTCATGAAACTGGGGCTGCTAATGATTCATGAGCCGATATTTCCTTATATCCAATTGTGCACAGTACACTTCATAATTTGAGCTTGTCATTTTCAATTTTTTTTTCAGAAAAAAAAAGAAAAAGCAACAGAACCTCTCTTTTTCATGGTAGACTTCCCTATAAGTATGTAATTATATCTTGATGTTCTCAGTGATTTGTGTCTGGTTCGGCCCATTGAAAGCCTCTTTTTAACACATTTTCAATTTTTTTTTTTTGGTTTTTTTTTTTTTTTTGTTTTTGTTTTTTGACACAAAGTGGTGGTGCTGTGCCTTATATCTAAAACTATTTTACATAAATATGGGATAATTCAAAGTGCTTTTGTAGCCTAAAGAAACTGTGGCCATTCCTGTCCTGAGAAGAAGAGTAAAAGCAAGGGAGAGCTTGACGCTGAAATCTGGATGCTACAGAATTCTCACGGACAACACCAAAGTTAACAGTTTCTGGACAGATCTGCAGTGTATACAGTATGGAAGCATCTTTGTATCTATCTCTGGTCCTCACCACTGAGACTGTAAAATCCTACTTCCATGTTTAACAAAAATTAAATAATCAGGTCTTTCATGTGCATGTGAGAGCTATCTGCAAAGATATACAACAAATACAACATATTTATATAATGATAATAACATATTCCAAATCATGCGCTGCCAAACTACTTGGGCATATGCTAGGGGAATTGCATGACTGATAAAGAACTTTCAGTATGTAAGGAGGTTAAGATTTACTTTAATATACATTACTGTTCATAAAGAAAGGCCTTTCCTTAATATCACACATCTAAATACTATTTTTTTTCTTTTTATACTTATGGCTCTTTGGATGTAGCTTAGAAKTGCTGGAATCCTACTCCCTTTAAAAGCCTTTAAGCATCTTGTTTAGGCAAATTAAGTTACTARCARTTTAAATATTTATATGTATATATAYAAAAAGTCACATAACTRGYAAAATCACATCTGTATTTCATATTAAATCATATTTCTCTATGAATAAAATTCTAGGTTTCACAATCATGCATGAATTCACATATAATAAATATAGAAAATTTAGTATCTCTATAGAGTAATCTAAGATTGAAGAAAATACTGGTTAAAATCACTTATAAGGGCATGTACCTGATTTACCATTTCTTTCTATAGTACAAGCATATTAGTAAGGTCAAGATTTGTTTCATGAGCTTTGAACTTGAAGCCTGTTATCCACAAAAAATGGGAGAGACAAATAGTCACATTTAAGGTATGATTCATCTGATGCATTTTAGGGACTCTCAGGTGGAGGCGAATTGCATTGAAGGTATGCTGACATAAACATAGCTTGCTTAGATTTGGACATTAGTATGGCAGATATCGATTTGCTTAGGTGAATGTCAGGCTGACTATCTCCATTCACTCGAAGTCCTCTTCTATACATGAGTAAATCTCACTCACCTTACMGATGGGCAGCAGTGGATTTCTTACTTTGCATATCAGAGAGAAAAATAGCTAATTCTCCTGGGAATGTTACAGTTATTTCAATTTGAAGCTAAGTATTCTTAAAATTACAAAAACTCAAACTCACATCTTCCATTTCCTAATGCACTTTTCCAAACACAAAGCCATAGAATTTGGATAAAATGCCACTCCAAGRCGAGACAATCATTAAGTGAGCGTATAGTGAATCTTGGTAGTTAAGAAATCYCTTTTGGGAGAGAAAAAAGCTTAATTGTAACCCTTGATAATGAAATGATTTCTGGTTTTGAGCCATCTTGGCTGTCTAATGTGACAGACATTTAAAGTATCAGACAGAAATTAAAGTGCTTTTGTACACGTTGGTAATTTGGTTCAGCTGCACAAGTTACAGGAACAGAGCATAATACAGGAATATGCACCTGCACCCTGTAGGGATCCAAACAGGGACACTAACCTGACTCCCTCTCAAAATTATTTGCCAGAGGTAATTCAAACTCTGTGAAAATTTGTCCGAAGGCTTGCACACAAGGCTGCTTATGTGTATTTGCCTAGATTCACTGGCATTTCACCCTTTTTGTGCCCTGAAAAGGATATATTCCAAACCAAAAATCAGCATGCTAAAATGTTTCCTAGCCATCAATGATCTTTCCATTGTACATGTTCTGAAAATGGTGTGACCAACATTATCATTAGCAAATCTGTATTAAATGCATAACTGATGCTCTTTTCTYTGTCAATTTTATGCTCTTAGAAATCAGTCATGCAAATACCATCCAGATGATTTTATTTAGCAAATCTGATCTGCCCTGTTCTAGAGGTAAGCTGAAGTGCACTTTTAAAATCATATTGGATTGTAATCCCGATATTTAACTGAATGCTTTTCATTACACAGACGCATTTAAATACTTTTGGACATTCAATTCTGCAAAAACTTGTCTCAGTTATTAAAAGCACAGAAATATTCCACAGCAATTTTCCAAAGTACTACAGCTAAACCACCATGTGCTGTGACTATTATAAAGAAATGTACAGAATAGAATAAAGAAATGTACAGAATATAATCTAAGTTTAATAAATTTGAATTCCTCTCACCTAACTTTACATATTTAAAAGTTAGACATCTAATATAGTTACCAAGGATTTCTCAACATCCAACAGAGAGAGAATCTCCAGAGTATGATTCATCCCACGTATTTTAAATATCTATCTCACTTTGAAAGCTGATGCAATTTCTCCTACCTGCTAAAAYGGATGTCTTATTTCTAATCTGAATCTGTCTAGTTTCAGCTTCCAGCTATTGGATCTTGGCATGCTAGATTAGTGAGCTATTTACAGTGAGAAATATTTTCTCTATGTGCATGAAGAGTTCAAGTAATCCACTCTTCAAAGAATTAAATAGGTGGAGATTCTGTGTTCCTCATTGTTTGTCATTCTGACTGTGCTTCAAATAAGTCTTGAGAGATAATATTTCTTATCACCCAAGCTGGTACAGCTGAAAAAAAGGAAGAAAGGAGGAAAGGAAGAAAGAGAGAAGGGAAGAGAGGAAGAGAGAAGGGAAGAGAGAAAAAGAGAAAGAAAGAGAGAAGGATTTTTTTGGGGGACATGTGAGTCCTTCTTTAGGTGTCACCGAGTTCAAAGTTTCTCTATGAGAAGCAAATTTATTTTCAAATTTGAAAAAACACTCCACRTGAAAAATTAAAACTCTGTAAGAGTTCTTGCACGTAATTGACAATTGTAGTTTTAATTCAGCAAAAAGTATCACAACAGTGAGCCAATACATCTTCTTTACCATGGATATCTTTCATATATATACACAGTAAATTTAGTACATGACTGGGATGATTTAAGATCTCACTCCAGAAGTTCACAGAGATCAATAGGAGTTTTTTTCCACTAAGAAGTGACTTTCATTTAGGCCTTGCAGTTCAACTCTTTACACTGGTAGAGGATGAAAACTTTCATGGACATTGAACAGTCATTAAGCAGATACGGTGTGCTTGTAGGAATAAAGTTCAGATAATGGTGAGAGAAAGCACATTGTTAATTTGCATTTTACTTTAAAACTCAAAAGTGTATTCTAGAAACCCATGACCCTATTATCAAAGGCTAGAAGAAGATAATGAGATTCTAAATAAGGCTCTGAATAAATGAAAGTTTTCTCTCAATTATGAATGGATACATGCTTACTATTGCAGAAGTGTTCCCGTGTCACTTTTCTGAGGTCTTTGGCAAAATTTTCACTTTGTCATATGAAGGTCAAAGGGATATTTTTATTTTCACAATTACGAGATCACCTTAAAAAAAAAAAAAGGCCCCATTAAAACTTAAATTTGATCCATAAGCAAAGAAATTCTGATGACTACAGGAGACAACCTTGGAGCATTTGACATTTTCATCCTTTTGGAAACATAGACCCTTTCATCCTTATTCTTCAGTCAGGGTTTCAATGAATGGATTAAGACAGATATCTTGACATCTGAGAAATTAATMAGGAAAAGAAAGAAAATGAAGTTGAAACTGCTCAAAATACAACAGCTTTTGATTTTTATCACAGATAGGAAATGAATTTTTTTTTTTTTTTGAAAAATTCTTCATCTTTTTCTCTTTTTTACCCCTCTTTATTTCTCAAAACTTGCCTTCAAGGGAAAAATAGCTCTTTCAATAAACCATACAGGAATATAACATTGGAAATACAGCAGACCGCCTAACTGCAAACTGAGTGTATATTCCAAAGACTTTCCTCCAATCTGAGAAGTAATGACAAACAAAAGCAATATGTTATTATCGACTTAATTATGGTAATTAACTCTGAAAGATGGATTGCTTATAGAAAAATGTTACAAAAAATCGGTCTATTAGTTTAACTATTCAAGACAACACCAATATCTGATTTTCACAAAATGGCAACTACCTGATGAATAATACTTCTGTTGAAGCATACAGTAAACCAAAAATTCAGAAGTAAGTAAGTCGAGATACCTTTTTGACCAACTAGCACCGAAAATGCTTCTATGTGCCTACTCCATGAGTGTACTGCTTTATTTAAAGGTGGACCAGATCAYAGAGTGGTAGAAACACAGAATCAAGGCTAGAAGACCTTACAAGTTCAACCATAAATGCAGAATCCTGCTTGGTGAGATGTTCCCTAAACTGCAGAGGCTAATCACAATCAGTTAGGCATATTTCAGCATTCTCCAAATCAGCAATCCATTGGTGTTATCACGTCTCTTTGCTAACAATTGAAAATGAAAATTGGTCATTGGATTAAAATAGAAATTCTTAAGCTTCTTATAGCATATCCCTACTACGAACAGGGTCTGTGCTGAAAAATCCAGCTGTTCACATTCTATACAGTACCCATCTTACACTGGAGTGTTTTTTCTCTTTTCTGATCAAGTAATACACTAAGAAATCTTCTCCTAAATCAGAAATTAGGGTAACCTCTTCAAATATACCAATTTGAAGAGAGAAAGAACAAGTCATCCTTTGTCTATCCATTCCTGCTTAAAAATGAAGCATTTATATCTCTGATGAAATATGCACATTTGTTTCATTGGCAGTTACAAAGCCCTTTTGTGCTGTTATCTTACTCTTTATATTCATGAATCTGAGAGGTAACAAACGACAGATTTTTCARCTCTGTCAAATGTCTCTTAGAACACCTACACTTTCAAGAACTTTAATCACTGGAAGCTGTAAAAATGGGGAATTTTGGTATATATAGTATAAGAGAACTTTCACAATTCAAATTTCTGACTTTCAATAAAAGTCATATTCTGGAATTGAAATGAACCCATTTTGAGTGAAAGGTTGAAGGTAAGTAGTTGCAGTAAGAAAACTATTTCAGAAGCTTTTCCAACTCTCCAACATTTTCTACTTCGAAATATAAAAACAAAATCAAGATCAAACTTCAATTATTCCAGTAATTCTTGAACTTTAAAAACAGATTTTACAAGCATACCTCCTTATACTGTTTTTATTAGACATATACTCTTTCTTTGGTCTGTAGTATAAGAAAAATACTTGCTTGGGATTTTTTTAAAGTGATTTGAATTCTGTCCGCGATACATTTAGCAAGAATTTTCCTTTTGACTTAGTTGGAATCAAAATTTAGCTCTAAGTTAAGAAATAAGATGATGTTTACACTTGCAACAATATGTGATCATGATCACTCATTCAGATATAACCTCGAAGTTATGTGATATCTGAGGAAAATGTCTATAAATGCCCATAGTGTCATATTTTTACTATGGATATTCATGCAATTATTCATTCCCTCTCCTACATAGACTCACTCTCACAGTAATATTTGTCATTCAGAGCAACTCTTAGCTGTTGGAGCTGATGGCCCTAAATGACACAAGACCTTGAGCATTTTAGGAGAGCTGCAAAGAGCAGTGAGAGGTAATCATCAGATCACAAAACTTACCCTCTAAAAAGGACAGAGAAAAAGAGATATTTGGGCACAAGGAGAAGATGCAACCACTTCATATCATAGTATGAGCATGGATTGAGGGAAAAAAATAAAGATATAGAAGTGAAAAGAAAATGCACAGGGGGCAAAACTGACCATCTCACATGCAGCAAGAGATAAAGCTCGTGAAAGGTGAGCTTGCTTTATAGAAGTGAATCTGAAAATCTCAAAATAAATAAAATAAAATCACACCATAAGACACAGCAGCATATCTGTGAAGAAAATTATCATTATTTTCCCATAGGTTGCTGACATAATACTCTGCAATTCTTTTCCCCAACAAATTAGATTTTTAAAATAATTTCACATGTGTAAGAAGAGCTTTTCATATTTTTTGGAACTGAATTATTCACCAACTGTAGACTTTTTTTTTCATTTGGAAAATATCTTCTTTAAATATTTAGAAAAAGTATCTATAAACAGCATGCAGTTTTAATTACAATTTATATGCTTGCATTTTAATTGCCTTTTAAACTAATTTAGCTTGTTCTTAAAGTTAATTAAACTCATTGGGGAGAAAATGTTCCTTAATTCAGTTGTGAAAATGGAGCAGATGTGGAGATGTATTTGTGATTGTGTCTATCAGCCTGAACTTATAATAATCATTCTTATTTATGTTCCATAATGGATCTTTAAAACAAGTGTTTTCCGTAAGAACAAGGTGCCTTGTGCATTTCCCATGTGTATTCAAAATTAAAATTACATTTGCATTGTGCATTCTTTTTATTGGGTTTGCCACATCTAAAATATATTAAAGTCAGATTTAGAGGACAGTAGACCATTATCTGTATTGTTAGAACTTTGATTTTTAGGATCTTTCAACTTGAGCTTGCAGGCATTTAAATAGATGAAATTTAAAAGCAGGGTTCAATTCAAATAATTCTAACTTATACACTGAGCTTCCAGAAGAACTTCAGGCATTTTGGCAGTGAGTAGAGCCAAAGCACAGTCTTAAGAGAGAAAAACATTAGAAATACCTATCATCAGCTGGATTAGAGGTCACTGTGGCACCTGCAATTCAACCTTAAACAGATAACCTGATGTTTTCAGCCATTCTGCTGTTGCAGAAATCATCGTGGATTGGCTGCAGTGTCCAAAAAATCAAAAGCTCCAAGCAGTCAGTCTGTGCAAAACTCTATTAAACCATTTGTTTACAGCTAGTTCAGGTATAACTGCCCCATGTTGTGAACATTGGAAATTAAATAATTTGTTTTTAAAATGATATAGGAAAAATTAACTTCACAAATATTGGTTTCTTGAAGGAAGGTCCTTCTAGCCTAATAGCCCTATCAAAAGGCAAGCTTAGCTTCCCCCTGTGCTAGGAGGAATGGCTTTGTATATGAGAAGAAGGAAGCTCAAAACTTGTTTTCCCTAAAGCTACCTGTTCATTTCCCTAGAGAATTTATCTTCTAAGCAAACCAATCTAGACACTGTCCTTCCAGCCTGTCTTGAAAATGGTCCAGTGAAGATTCCTGYTTGCAGTTACAGTCTCAAATAATAGGGGTGTTTCAGACAACTGATCTTTTCATAAATACAAAAAGTTGAAAACATAAAATGAATCTCAGCCTTCAAAAAGGCCATTATAATGATCAGACGTGACTAAWGTCGATTGTCCATTAGAGCAGATCCTGAATGGTGTTTAATCAACATGAGAAAACAAAAGTGGATTTATTGGGAGGGCTAAGTGGGAACAATAGCTGGTATTTCAGTCTCCTCAGGATGGAATGCTAGAAACCTCGAAATTTAAAAAAAAAAAAAAAAAAAAAAAAAAAAAAAAAAAAAAAAAAAAAAAAGAAAAAAGAAAAGAAAAAAGAACAAAGAACAAAGGAAAGAAAAAAAGGCAAAACTCTTTCATGCTCACTGTATCCAGCATCTGTGGGTCAGTGAATCCAAGGTCACAGACACAGCCTTACAAGTTTTAGAAAGAAAGCCTCAGTTAGCCTATAGTTCCGTTATTGCAGCAGAAACAAGCTCGATGCTGGTTTGTTAACTTGTTTTGATTCTGCTGTACTCTTGTTTCATTGACGTACACAGGGCTGACATACAGAGACACTCTTCTTGGGCAGTCATGTGTATCAGGCCTGGTACGCTCGCTGTCAGCCTGATAGGCCTACTAAATGACTGTGCGCTGATCCAGAAGCAACTATTCCTCATACTGTGCAACGTGTTGGTGCTTTTATGCATACCATATAGTGTGTGACAGCTACTTTTGTGCATGTGTAGATATTCATTATATACACATTTAAATTCCTTTGCGGCAGTGCCTGCATGTATTTCACTTACAGATAAACTTAATTCTTCCCTSCTTTTGTCATGGGTCTTTATTTTTCATGCTCTTTGGATTTGAAAGGATTTTTTTACAGGCTCTTTTCTGCACTGAYTGTCCATACTTCTAAGAAGTGTCTCATTAACGGTAGTGTCATATGAGTTTCATGAAACAAACTTATTCTTTCATACACAGAAGCAAATAGAAGAGACCTGAATGGTTTCTGTAAAGCACAGGAGTGCTTGTACCMCTAGAATGTTACTGAGCCCAGAGATGTATGCATGCCCTGTTGGAGGAGGTATCCATTTCCACAGGCAATATTCTTTTTTTCACCACTATCCATGTGAATTTTATGAATATTAATGTTATTAGTCCCAACTATATCTCTGGAATTAGTCCCATCAGTCACATTATGCACATGAATAAGCAGTTACAATCTCAAATTTTTATCCCTCGTAAAGATTTGCTCTAGGTGTTTAGCTTCATTAAGCCAGTCTCCACTGGCTTAGTACACCTGATTTACACACTGACTCATAGATAGCATGTAAAGTTCAGGCTATGTGTAGGTTTTTGAAAGTCTATGCTTAGTGTCAGAACATGAATTTGCTTTCATTGTGTTGCTTCTGTTAGTAAGTGTGGTCTTTATGAATTGATTATAACATCTCTCCATCACAACCATGGGTGGTATTTAATTGATCCRGCTGTGTCCTTCTAAAGCTAAGCATCTGGTTTAATGATCTAGGATCCTTCTACAGTAAATAGCCCAGATATGTACTTTGAAAACCAGTTAATCTCATCTAATTTAAGCTCCTTYTGAAGGATAGGAGATGATTTTGGGTTTTCCTGACAGGCTTTCTACTGTGCATTCTACTCTGCATCAACCTCACTCAGAATTCAACATTCAATGCCTCTTGCCCACATTTAAACCTATCTTTGCAAACTTGCTAAATCATGGAGATCCATAAGCTCTTCTAAGATATGGCAGTTGTTTCTTCAGATCTTTAAACAGTGCTAGTTGTCTTGAATATATTAACCCAAGGTGCCTTCATTTTGTCATCATTACAGACTTCTTTTGAAACTTCTCAAATTCCACGCTGCTGGCATTCACATTTACCCTTGCAAAAAAAAAGAATGTCTTAACCTTGCTAATACCCAAGTCCCAGAGCCCAAGCTGTCACGACTATGCAAGCAGTAAAATAACCACAAGGTCTCTGTAGARTTTTAGATTATTCCTTGTTTGCACATAGGTTAACGGCTCTATGAAAGAAGAGAAGAAAATTTGACACTGTACTGATTGCTAAAAGAAGCCAGTAAGAGTCARCACATAATTCCACTTGTTATTATAAAGCTAACTACTATAATCTCCTTCTTTCACCCTTTAGCAGTGAAGTTTTCATATTTCCTTTCTTCTCTACTGCYKGTTGCATAAGTTGTGAGGTAATTCAGCAGTTCCTGCAGTACRATAGCCAGACCATTGCACTGGGCTAACTTAAGAAGGAAGATTAATYTCATCTAACTTTAGCTAYCTATAGCTGTATGAGCTAGATGTCYATGTTTCTTTTCTAAAAAATGAGGAGAATCTRCTCTTTTTAGGGGGCAKTTTTTTCATGCAAGCATCTTTAATGTAAAATAAACACMTCCCAAAAGTGTATTTTTGTGCATGAACAGTAAAAGGAATCTGGACAGAGAGTTCAAGTGTAGGCATGAAGAAACATCTAACCTTAGGGAAGATGAATTCTCCTTAAATGACTTAGTAGTAAACCAGATGAAGTACAAATTATGTATATGAAATCATTCAGAGAATAAACACAGAGATGTATTATATATTGTCTTTGAATGAAGATAACCCAAATTTCGAAGCCTTTTGAACAGAAAATACCTGAACTAACAGTTTCAGCAATCTCATATTGCATAATGTATCCTGAGTAACATAGGAAATGTCAATATATTTTCTCTCTCCATTAACTTTGGAAGGCAATTAGAGGACTAGTTTACACTAGACAGACAATTTTTTGAAAGCTAGAGGTAAGAGAATAATTTTATCCTGCATGTTTGTTCTGTGGAGGTTTATGTTCTTTCTTTTTTCTTTCCTCAGGCAGATGCTGCCAGCCAGTGGGTAGTCTGGCTAAATCTRTAGTACTGAATGATCTTCAGAGTGTGTGGACAACAAGATATTCCAAGGACGGCATTTCTTTGCAGACGTGTATCATCAGGATAGCCCCATTTCCACATATTGCCTGTGTTATGTAAGCTCTTGGTCACAGGCAGTCCCAGGATTTCCAGCCAGAGCAAATCTGGAGCATTTTGTAGAAGTCATTATATGTGTTTAACCACTAAATTGTAGACAGCAAGCATGGCTACCCACAGTTCTACATTAGTCCATTATTAAGACATCATAAACTTCTTCTATATACAATTCCTGGCACTACTTTTAGTTTTGTCTTTCCTGATTAAAGGAAATCTTGTAAATAGTATCATTTCCCAATAGACCAGTAGTGGGCAAGTCWTATCCCATATTGCAAAAATGTTATCAGCCTCTCAGCTTCAGAGGGGAAATCCTCTCAATTGCATTTTAGTCATAGGTGATGTCAATATCTGTTGGAAGATGCTGCAAAGCCAGGATCAGATCTCTTTACAGGGTATTGCTACAGTATCTTGTGTTAGGTTGAGAATTAGCTGTAGYATCTCAGGTACAAATCCAAATGAACCCAACTAGAAGAAAAAAACTTCAATTCAGAAAAGGAAAATCTATGCTTATAMGGGCAAGAGAACAAAAAGTTTGGTTTAAAAAAGAACAACACAAAACCACCTAACCGAAACCTAGATTTTATTTTCCAATGGCCTGTTCATTTTGAGAAGCTGGATGCAGTGTTCCCAAGTTATATTGGAGCACATGTGATTTCAACCGAATCCGGACAAAAACAATTTTTTACAGTTTATCATCACAATATTGATTCCGTCATATTTTTTATGATACAAGATTGATGTGGATGTTGGAAACTGCTAAAGGGAGTTCAAAATTATGTTATGTTCCAAAGAATGTTTTATAATATACAGTGAAAAATAACAGTTTACCTTGCAGGGAATACAAAACTTACCTTGCTTTGTAAAGGGAGACGCAATCCATATTTATGTGTATTTAGTGACAAACTCCTTTAATTAATTTAAACTGAAGGCTGCTATAATAAGTAATATAGCAGAGACATCAGGAAAAGAAAATACCAAGAAAATAACTGAAAAAAATAGAAAAAAAGAACATGATGAAGATATTATGTCAGTTCATATATTCTTTAGCATGAAATGTAAATTAATATTAAAAAAATCTATAGTAACATTAACTTTGACCGACACAGTTTTTCACTTTTTAGCTATATTAATTGCTTGAAAGACTTAAATATYGTTTTCAGCCATTATTCATTGCTTTCAGCTTTATCTGTGACAATTATAGCTGCAAATGTCATCACACCACTTTAACAAAACCTTTCAGGGACTATTGAACACACACTTCTAATATTATCTTTCARTTGTCATATTACATAGGCATTGAATACATCTATATATGTTCTTTCTTTAGTACTTCTATTGTATTAAAATAACTGCCCTGCATTATCTTTGTATATTAATTACTTATTATTTATCAGAGTATGTATGTATGAAAATTTTTCAAACCAGGAATCATGTTAAGAAARCCAAATAAATAAAAATAAAGTCAAAGTTAAGACTGTGAGGAGCATCCTGTGTATTTTTCAGCATTTGGCTATTGGGACTTAGAGTGGAATCTAACGTCTGATGGTCAGTGTAGAAAGGCAGTCACTTCTGGAAGGATATTCATGGATTGGTGACCTGCCCATAGGAAGAGCTTTAACTGACTACACTTCTAAATTAAGCATTTTGATTACATCTAATATCAGACGAGAAAAATCCAGACTTAGTGTGTCTACAATAACGAAGGAGAAGAAAGCTCAGGAGGCTTCTATGCTAAGCTCAAGACATTCAGTGTCCACTTCCAGGTCTGCTGTTGCACCATGTCATTTCTCAGCTTCCCAGTTTGGAAAACAAGGAATTCTGCTGTAAAACACTTTCAGGTCAATTAAGACATTTTTAAAGAGCACAAACAGGAACTAAACATTAGTAATATCTAAGTTATTTTTATCTTGAAATATAATGAATTTTTATCTAGGAATGTTCTTGTTTTAAAATAGAAATACATAGTACATTACAGGTGYAAAATCTTCTTTTGTGAGGTTTGCAAGGATTAAATCAGTGCAGCAAATGTTGAATACATATTGTGCAAAAAGTCCCAGGAATCATCTGGCTCCAAGATCGAACCTGTCTCCCTAGAAAAAATAATGAATCAGAATGGTTTCTTGTCCACACTCCCTCTCAGAAGGCTGAGTTACCTTTAAACTATACAGTGCTGATGGAGTGACAGTACTTGAAAGCCCATGTGCCTGAATATTTCAGCTGTTGTCACTTTTGGCTTGATTCTGTTCATAAAATTTTATTTGTTGACACATTTCACCATAAATGATTAAAGGTATAGGGGCATAATTGTTTTTCATTAAAAAAAAGCCTGATGCAAATCTCACTGAAGTCAATCATAATTTTTCTTCCTTTGACATCAGTAGGCTCTGGATACAATCCATGCAATACAGTCTAGTACATCTAGTACATCTGTTCAACACATGCTAAAGTCCCATTGACTTTACAGAGACTTAAGACAAATCCCTCAATATCAGGCTAATATGGGAGGACATTTTTTTCCTGTCTTTTATTGTTGGAAGGGGAGAGAAAAGGTAAGAARTAGAGTGGAGGTGATGTGATTTTTGGACCACAGAAATTATATGGAAAACTAGCGAGTTTATTACATAGTCCTCTAAGACCAAGACAGCTGCCGATGGAAGTAGGACAGTAGGGAAAATTCATGCGTTTCATCAATACAATTTTATACAGAAACCTTTTATTTTTAGGAAATGTTTAGAAAAGTCTCAAGTTTTCTGGAACTGATGTTTTTTTCCTGTACTCAACTACAATACAAAACSTTTAGTAAATATCTGCAAAAAAAGTAAACAACAGAGTACCAAAAGCAGGATGTTGCTTTGTACAATCCAGTCCTTCATGCCTGAGCAACCATGTAAAGTTCAAAATGATAAAGTAAAAATATCTCATGCAATAGGTACATTAAGTAAAGTGACATTTAATATCATTAAATGACAAAGGACAAAGATTTCAATCACTATCAAAATCTTTTTTTCTTTTTTTTCTTTTTTTTTTCCTTTTAGCAGGCAGTACTTAGTCATCTTCGTAATCTTGTGGAGTGAAATCAGGAATCGTGCATGAGAAATAATTATATGCAGGCTATAACAGCCTAATCTCTAGGTCCCCAAGAATCACAGAAATGAAATCGGGGGACCTCGCTTTCAGAATAGGGCACCTGGACCTGGGTATCCAGACTGACTTTCACTCATTCACATCATGAATTTAAGATGCTTGGGCTCTGGGCTTTGCCATTTCGCTGCTTGGGTTTATATTGTTGGCGGATTTCATTTATAGATGGGGAGAATGCGCAAAAGGAAATTGCTATTGTTAAGRGGTCAGAGACCTGACTGCATGAGGCAGTTATAGAAAAGCACAATGTTGAAATGCACACCAAAGTGTGGTTGTTCCAAAGTATCTAATAAACCAGTGTTTATGAAAGGTAAAACTTGGGAAATTTATTTCTGCCTCCCTTCTTGACTATTTTATTAAAGAAATCTCAGTCCGTCCATGGAAATCCCAAGCAGGAAAAATAAATCAGGTTTCTGTACACATGATTTTAAAGAAGACTGGGAGAAAAGAAACAAAACAACAAAAAAGCACTAACGTTTTATGAGCTGTTAAAAAGGGAAAGATTAAAAAATGTGTGATCAATAGCAAAATGGATCTTTTGTGAGTCTCATGTCTCTTCTGCCTTTAAGCCAAAAGGATGCTAACAAGCATGCAGACACACACTAAAATACTAAAGGCTAAACTCACCTTGCACTTACTCGATGTCACTGAGGGATAAGTGGCATCTTAAGACAGTTTTATCTTACTTCTTAAAAAACAATAAATATTCATTAACCATTAGTGAAATACTCCTACAATTTAGTGGATTTTTTTTAGAGCTGAATGGAAAGGGCTCTGGATGCAATTCAGCATATTAATATTCTTTATTTTTATTACAGTTGTAATCAAGGCCCAGAAATCATCCCCATCCCCCTGTGGTGCTCTGACAAGTGATCTTTGTTCGTCTTTCACTGCAAAATGGATACATGGCTAAGAGCACCAGATAACCTATCTTAAGAATAAACACACGTGGGAGYTACTGCAAGTTCATCTCTTCTTTGGTAACAGAGCACATCACTGATGATAAGAATGAGGGACGACAATTTGTTACTATCAAAACTAGGTAACGTCCCTATCACTTCGTTCCTTCTTCTTTGCTTGGCAAGGGGATGAAAACGACATCTTCAGAAAAGGTTTTCCCCAAACACAGGTTTGCCAGCCTGAAGGCAGGGCAGGTCAGATGTGAATATTTGTCTGAAGAATTTTTCACCTCAAGTGTCTGCAAATTAGGCCAAGCAATGACTTAACCGGTGTTCCCCTGAGCTTAAGCCACCACGTGAAACTTTCAGTTATTTCCTTTTTTTTTTTGTTTTGTTACTTCTTCTCTCCTAGATCCTCCCAGTAAAAACKCTATGGAGATTCATTAAGTGATTTCTAAGTTTTTCTAGGTGTCTAATTGTTGTTATTGATGAGATACTGAGCAAAGCCCTAGGGAAGTATATGGTGGCTGAGGCAGAAGACCAAGCTTCAAGGGACCCTRGTGCTGCTCCTGACTACATGGGGAATCTCCCAAGTTACTCCACTCATTAATTGTTCTATGTCCCTTTCTTTTCTTCATAAAGAGGAAAAASAGAAAACAAAAACAACCATCAAAAGAAAAAAATCTTCCCAAAGTTGCTCGACTGATTTATGATGAATTTTTGGGAGGTTTTGAGCTGTGCATGTCCTCTATTATCTTGATGGTGGAATTAGATGCACAAGCCAAGGTAACAAAAGTCCCCAATTAAGGAAGCAAGCTGACTGGGGAAAGTGATCATCCTTACTATGTGAATGTGCTTGCTTAACCCAAGAGGGCTTTGGGAATCTGATAGAATAAAATTTGAATGAGATTATCTGTGGTTCTTATCAGTGGATAACTCCAGTCTTGTTGATGTGCACGTTAAAAATGGATTGAGGCTGATGCTGAGTGCTAAGGAAAATTCCACATAGGTGGCACCTGGGAGGRCAAATTCCAGGTTCAAATAAATAAATAAATAGATGTGATGATGCTTCCCAAACATGGGTGTTCAGCATCATTTAAAATTCCCCATGGAATCATATGAACTCTGCAACTGCCATTATATAAAATGCAGATATCCTGGAGACACTGGGCACTTCAGAGCAGCCCTGAGCAGACCACACGGTAACTGGTCATCTGAATATTTACCTTCCAAGGCTCCACTGGTGTTTTTTGGCTACATCTGCTCCAAAAATGATGCAAATAGGGACACCTATTAACATTTGGAGAGCACCACATAAACACCTACGTTTTTATTTCTTAACCTGGAGATGAATGTTTTAAACAGCCCTATAATGTGTACCTTAGGCATAAAAGTGGTTCCTTTAGACTGCAGGAACTCGGCAGCAGGTCTGGTTCTATTCCAGTGTGTTTCTTATCCCTTCCAGTGACCCGGACCAAACTCTGAGTTTATGACGGCATCCGAAGCCAGGTGAGTTTCCAATAGCTCTAGGCCTTCAAATGTCGTGCTGCTTTGCTAATTGCTTAGGCAGCTGTACTTTTATATCTTCTCTCCATTCTGAAAAGATAATCTACTCAAAGTTTTTTTTTTCTTTGATACAAAGAAGCCAAAAAAAAAACAAACTTTATTTTCAGAAATTTGAGTATACAGGTGCAGGAACAACAGACAAGAGCAAATAAACAAAACTCCCTTGCAATAGATGCAAAAAGGAAAAAAAAAATAAAGATACTGGTATAGTGAGCAAGGTGATTAACATCCCAGTTAATTGTTCATTATTGCTCATGYTATGTAAGAGATCATGTGAAGGTTGAGTAGAACAGGGGAAGAAAAGCTAGGCTAAGTGGATGAAAATAATATGGACATTTAGATGTAGGAAAGTCTTTAAACTTTGCTTTATTAAGTAGCATTTATTGTCAATGACATGGAAACTCACACTTCAGAATATTCCACAAAATCTAAGTAATATGGTCAAGGAAGGTAGTATTGAGTTTTGAGGGAAACTAATACAAAGAAGATGGGCAATTTCATCATCTCACAACAAATACYAGTCACCACACCTTCCATATAATATATAGATATATAAGTTTTGCSCACTGCTCTGAAAATTAAATATAGATTTCAGAAAAAATATCTTTTCGRTATATATTTTCCTTTCCCTTTATTAATATTTATTTTCTGAGTCCTTTAAACAAAACAAGTAYCTAGCACTGTGACTGTCCCACAGGAAAAGGCTGATAAATTTAGTGCACAACTTAAAGAATCTCTCGGTTTCTGAATCCTTCATGTGCTCATCTACTTGCCTTGATGCAATGCTTCATTCTTCCAGTTTTTAAGCTACATAGCACCATTGATTTGACTAGCCTTACAACAGTTTTTACTCAGTGTAACAGTACAGCAAATCAATTTGCCAATTCTTTTTTGAATTTTGATCAAATCTCTACTCCATTAAACTAGTTATTTCTCTCCATATTAGCTAATTGTCGTATTTTAGGCAGTCATATAACAATCTCAGTACATTCCTTACAAAACAAAACAAAAAATGGGTCAGATAGATYCAGTATCCTTAAAATTGGCATTTTTTAGTGTTGACCATTTTCCAGATCATTTATACATCATTACAGAACTGTAAAGAAGTGCTTGCACACCTAATATAAGATAAAACTAGCAGTGTTTGTTGGCTTCTTGCAGGTAAGAAATGTTAGTTTGGGTTTGGGTTTTGTTTTGTGGGTTTTTTTTTCTTTTTTTCTCTGCTTTTTACTGTATTGATTCCACTACAAGTTGTAAGATAAAATGAAAAAGGAGAATTCAATAGTCAGAATTTGTGTAGACGGTGATTTTTATAGTGGATGGTAATGTATCCATCCGTCAAATTGACTAGATTAAGGGCTCAATTTCCATTTTAAAGCAGAACATGGAGTATTTATTTGTGGAGATACCCTTTGGCTTATCAAAGAGAAGGTTAACAGGTGGCTTGATCTAAAGCTGGTGGTAAGAGCTCTTTAATCAAGTGGCCAGACACCAGCCAAGAACCAACAGCTAGAAATTGAAGATAAATTTAAATAGGAAATAAATGCAGATTTTCACTCTGGAGGGTAAATTATCTGTTAACAGCTGTTGGTTATTAGATTATGGGGAGACATGAGTAACAGAACAGTTGAGGTAGGAAGGGACCTGTGGAGATTATCTAGTCCAGCCTCCTCCCAGCTCAAAGCAGTGTTACCTGTGTTACCTAAAGCAGTTTGACCAGGGCCGTGCTCAGCTGCGTTTTTAGTCTCTTCAAGGATGGAGACTCCATGAGCTCTCTGCATAATCTGTCCCAGTATTAAACCATCCTTAGAATAATAATAAAAAAAAGAGTTTAAATGGAATTTCCTGTGTTTTGGTTTGTGTTGCTTACCTTTTCACTGGCACTATTGAGAAGAGTTTGGTCTGTCTTCTTACTCCTCCACTTTAGGTGTTTAAACACACAGACAAGGTCTTCTCAAGCCTCATTTCCAGAATAAACAGTTCCAGCTCTCTATCTTCTCATCTTCATCACTTTAAATTTACATATCAGGGCTGGTTGAACCATCTGAGTGATCCAACTTCAAAATATCAAGTTAAATGCAGACATTATAAGATAATATTTATTATGCAGAAAGTCAGGGAGCTGCAAGAACACAAGAGTTCAGCCTGCCATTAAAATTTTCAGAACACCTTTCCCTTTTGAAAGGGACAACCTTGACCTTGACTTGTGAACTTCCTTTCTACTTCAAAGAGCTGTGATTTCCATTCACAGGAGTACAGTTATAAAAATTGAACATCTTTTTCTGGATAAAATATTTTTTTGAGGCAAATCTTTAAGGACTGGTGGGGCTGTACTATACTCACTGTGTTCTGTTGCTCTACAACCTCTTGGGTATCTTGTTGCAGGCACTTGTTTCCCTCCTGGGGACACCGGCATTCTGGATTTTGTGGGTCAGCAAAAAGGCAATGACATGGCAGGAAATCCTAGACAATTATTGCCTTTCCCTCCCATTAGTAGTGTAGTTGCAGCAGGGATGCACAGCTTGAGATGCTTCACCAAATGATTTTCAAAGAGTGGATATTTTTTTTGACAGGACCTATTTTTTTGCTTGAATGGGCAATCAGTTTTGGATCTACCACTTCTCTCAGCACAAGGTTAATGCTATTACATTGTCAATCTTCCTGAGAGTTTAAAAATATATATATTCATTGGAAATCAAAGTCTAGATTTGGTTGATCACTACATTTTGCTGAACCTGTCCCCCTCACATGGTGTATCCCTTTGAAAATGGCATGGGATCAGTGCAGCAGCTTGCTGGCTCAGGTCTCATTCCTTGAATTTACTTCAGGTATATTAGGGCATACAAGAGGAAAAATGTGTCCGGAACATAATCTGGACATATTTCCAGCAAGTTCCCATGAAATGACAGTGTTTCTGGGATGGAAAGGTGGACCACATTATAAATAAGGCCATGGGAACATGAAGTGTACCCAGCTAGTTCTCTTCATCTATCCTATTATTTTATAACTATTATGCTGCTATTTTTAATGGGGATTTAAAAAGTTTTTATTTTAAAAAATATCTATTTTAAAGGGTGTAGTGAAATCAAGAACCATGCCTGGGTACTCCAGGACTGTCACAAACAGGGATGTAGCCTAGATACAGGGGTTCACATTGCTGCAGTAGGAATCAGCCTATGCTGGCAATCCTCATTGCTCAATATACATGCGGATATGCTCTCAGTCTCTAAAAATGTGCAATTCTCTGGCTGCTCCCAGCATCCCACTGGAATGCATACTTCCATTATTTCCTCCTTATCTTTGGGCCATCTCAGCGTAGAGGGATCTTGGGAATTCTTGTCTTTGCATGGTTAGAAATTAACATGTTGGGAAATGAATTACACCACCCGCCAGATAAATAAAAACACCGGCTGATCTAAGAAAGTCATTTATCGATCCTTCTTTTGTTAAAGTAGGTTTCAGGGTACAAAATAGTAACTCAGCTAAATCAATATCCCCTTCACTACCAAGTTTGTCTTTAAGATTATGGGGCTGCTGAAAAGAGTGGAGTTTAATTTCAAGACATGTCCYTCACAGACATTGCCTTAGTTAAGGCTACCAGACGTGTATTGGGTGAACATGGATGGGGGATTCTAACTAACAGTGATGTGTGGATCTTCCACAACCAATTCATTAGGATCTCAATGACATCTGAAGGCAGAGCTGGGTGCATAGCTGAAAGCTGAAATTGCTTCTAAGTCCAAAGCAATTTCAAAGCCCTTATTAAAGAGGATAGCTACAATTATGGTTTAATAAATTTTCTTGATCATGGTCCTTAACTGGAGTATATCGGCATAGCTTTAGCTATAGCAGTGGAGCCACACTAGAAATCTGCCCCTCTTTCTTCAAGCGTAAGGAAATCCTTCTAAAYATATCTGTTTATAAGCTGCTACCCTCACATTAACAAATATCAGGTTTGCATTCAAAAATACTATTTTATAGAAATCAACAAAAATCTCTTAGAAATCATATATGCATAAATGTTATTTTAGCTATGCTAAGGGGCTGGTAGATATCAACTGTAACTTATAGCTTACAGTGATTGACATGACTCTAAAATGTAAGATAATATGCAGTGGATGTCTGGAAAATAGTCCAACTAGAGAGAGGGGAGGTAAGATTTTTGCCAGTAAATTATCCTACCTTTCCTAGAACAATTAGGAAGAGCAATCTAATCACCCTTCCTATTTTATTCCTTCCTACTCCACAATTTAAAAAATTCTCTGCTTTTTCTGCCTTTTTTTTCCCTCCTCTTCCCTGCAAGGAAAGTTTAATGAGGCATATTTGCTTGTTTCCATGGTATTTCAAAGAAAGATTACTAGCTGAAGGCAAAGAAATATATAGAATAAAGCTGGGAACAAATGTCTGTTCTTTAGTAACAGCTATAAACCTTACTTTCAGAATTAATTGCATAGAAATATATTTCTATACTTGTAATAAGTGTAACCGTGTCAGTCATCTTTTACTTTGGTGTAAGGTCTGATGTCTCACAGAAAAAAAAATTGTTACACAGAATTTCTCAGTTCTTTGGTCAGGACATACATGTGTATGGCTCTCTGAAGGGCCACTGACGACTCCTTTGCTTTTGAAATATTTCACAATTAAGTGACAAATACGATTCAGTTTGCCCTGGAATATGCGCTGCTGACATAGAGATCAGAGTGAAAAAGGCACCAATGTCTTTGTGCACCTCCCAAGCAGACCCAAGTCCGTAATTCTCTGTGCATCTTCTAATTTCCTATGCCTGATACAATAACATTTGCACAAATGCTGACAGAAAAATGCGGTTATCATCAAATCTGAGCTTTATTAATATCAGAGACAAAAAGTTGAGGAAGCTCGGGGGATAGTGCTTATTGCTGTCCCTCGTCGTAAGTAAAGATTTATCCTCCATTATTATCATAAAGCTAATTATTCCCTTATTTTTATAGCACCCAAAAGTTTAGAGGAAAGGTAGGATCTCRCCCTGATGCCATTGCAGTCAGCAGAAAAAAAAATTAAAATGTCAGAGGTCTATATTCAAACACTGAGAAAACAATGGAAGTAAACACAGACAATACCTACATAACTCTACAGAATTATTAGCTTTACTGCAACACATAAGGAAAAATACAGACATGTGATGCATGAATAGGAGCAACTTCAGAGGATGATTTAATGCATATTTAATGATTTAATGGAGCTGCCTCATGACCAGGACTGTAAGTGCCTAAGGCTGGATGGGATGAACTTGGGCTCGTGCATCCACAAAATGACTTGCCAGCCTCAGACGACCAGGAGCAATTCCCCCTTCCACAGCCAAGCACTGTGATGTGCTGAGACCACAGGAACGAGGACTGTAATTACCGAGATTCAAACAGAAAAGGAAACGAAAAGATAAAAGAGAAAAACAGTAAAGAGCAAAGAAAAGGCAGAGCAAATGCAAAAACCAGTTGAGGCATTCGGGATGAAACTATCCATGGCTTTCCAAGTACTCTTGAAATCCAATGTGCCTTATAACATACCTTCAAACTCAGTTGCAGTTACTTCACCGTCTCTAGAGATTTGTTAATATAGTGTTCTTTGTTAATATAAAGCAAGGAAAAGATCAGTATGCAGTGATTTTTTTTTCTTCATTGCAACCGACGAGATAGTATTTCCTTGTACTTATAAAGCTTAGGTTTACTGGTGGGAGTTTTGTTAAACATTTTAAAAAGTAAGTTTGAGTCACATAAGCCTCACCCTTGCTGATGCCTGCTTTGTTTGGGTTACAGTGGGGAATCTGGCTGTCTTTGTGCATATGCCAGTTCCAGCTACTAATTAAGCAGCTACAATAAAGAAATTTAAATTTTACTCATTCTCTACCAGTCGACTAGATCTAATCCTCCGCTATTTTAATAGAATCTTTTTGAATCAACCTTTGACTTGCCTACAACTTCAGCGTGAGGATCTGCACACTGAGGGAATGCTGTAGGGCATAATAAAGTCAAGCTAAGTATCTCGTTTGATGAAGTAATCTTATTTAATATGATCAAATGAGAAATAAGAGCTATCTACCTGGCAGCTTAATGAAAGGACACATGTATATCTTGTTACCTGTACCTAAGAAATATTTGCTGCATCTGTCACCCGCACACAGTTGCTCTGCCTACTTACACAAACTTATGATAAAAMCACTACTATTTTTAACCACAGATTTTAGTAGTCAGACAGGAAGGAACTATTATCTTCATTTTAGAGGCAGGTAAATTATTGCCCAGAAAAATTAAATGGCTTTTTTTTTTTTTCAGGTACAGAGGGCTGAGCATTGAGCTTTCCTAAATTCCTCCCTGCTGCGTTATAGCTCCATTAAGAAGCTTCTTTCCCGCACCGTGCAAATATTTGCATTTTGCAGATTTGTGTGCTTAGCAGTGGGCAGCACGGACATGAGAGCATCACTAGGGCAATACTCACCCCTGCACTGAGGGTAACTACACAGACACGCATCTTAGGCAATGTGTTTTGTTTCTCTGCAGATTAAACAAATCACAGAGCCGCTTTCAGCCGGGGAAATTCAGCTCTTCGTTCTTCCAACCACGAGGTTTAAATCAACTTCCATAATTATCCTGGAATTGAGAGTACTTGTGCATAAACAAATATTGTGAAATAARAAGCCAAACAGATCATAACTCCATTCCTGCATTCACTGTGTTTTCTGGGTAATAGTTCCTTATTTTTTAAGAAAAAAATAAATAAATAAAAGGTGTCTATTCAGCTAAAGTGTTAAAATATTATCCCATATATGCTTCCAGCAAGCCACTTCTCGGCATGGGTTAGGCTGTACTTCGAAAACTATTGTCATCCAGGAGACAACCTGTAGTTTTAAATGACTAGGCTGTCAGTTCTTTAGCTCTCTGCACTTGCTTTTTCTGCCTTAGTGAATAGTAACAATTAGACGACAAACAGCATGTTATTTCCAACTGTGTTTTTTTGACAGAAATCTTTGTATTACAAATATTGCAAACTTGCATTCATTTGCACGATTAATTTTTATGTAGATTTTAAAAGCCTAAGGAAGCTTTTTATAAAACCCTGCAGTCTCCAGACTTTGGAACAAAATTGAGCTAGCTTTTAAAAAGGATTTTCATTTAAAATGGACTGCTTTCAACAGTACAGATTTGAGAATATTTTGCTAATTTACTGAATGTGAATTAAGATTTACCAGCCATATATTTTAKATGTTGCAAATGGTGCAATTGATATTGAGAATGAATTATAAAATAATTCTGCCCAATAAGCTGTTTATAAACTGCATTCTTTCAGTRTTTGCCAATGAACATGTAACTTTAGACCCAGAAAATAAACTCAGAAATATTATAATTGAGTAAAGATCAGATGTCAGGACRGGTTGTCATTCACAAAGGATAGAAGAAGTCCTGGCCCTTCTCTTTTTTGCCAGAAAAYGTTCTTAAAATTTCACTGTACGTTAACTTTTTGAAGGACTGAATACGGTTTTAGATCGTTCATCAGTGTCAGATCTGAAAGACATGTCCTTAGATTACTTTCCTCCCCATTCTGTCTCTCTTCCAGCTGGAATGGGATATGAACTTTCAGTGTCATTTTCTTCCAGCCCATTGATACAACTGCAACCACTATGTACCTTTGTAGATACCTCCATCCATTTCGGGTGTTGAAAATTCATCCTTTTGTGTTTTTCTTTTTTTTTTCTTTTTCTTTTTAATATGGTCTTCTCTTTCCAAAGTCCATTTCGAATAGATCTAGTCTTCATAGGCTTGTCAAAGTCTGCAGTGGTAGTTTTTACCACTTGAAGTCTTTTATTTTTTTTTCTTTTCTCCTTTTTTTTTGTGCCTTTATTRAAAAAAGGAAAAAGTAAATTAATCTTTGTTACAACAAGTAGAATGGGCTTTCTATGCAGCATTCCCATCCTCATTAATTGATTATTTTATGTGTTTTAGGTACAATTTGACCAATAAAGAGGACTCTGTATATCTACTGTTTGATTTCAAACGACATATCTAACTTCATCCTTTTTTTTTCCATATATATTTTACATCAACGGATATCTGCTGTCTTTTTGTATTGCCTGTTAAACATGCACACTAATTAACATTAATATAAAACATTTGTTATCCTAACCTGTTTTGAAGATGGTCTCCTAGCAACGAAGCCTTATCAAAACGATGACCCTTGTAAGATGCCCTTTACCATTCAAGAGGCCACTTTTCTGTACATTTCTTAAAATATATTAAATCYTTTTCTTTGAATGAATGAGGTCTTATAAAGCACTTGATTATTTTTGAGGTGTCTTTGTAACAGTAATGTGATAGATTCATAGCAATATCATAAATTTCAACATAAACCCAGTTGCAAGAATAAAAATAAGCCGCTGCTTTCTGATATCTAAGCCAACAGTTTCAGGTAKCCTTGCCTTTTTTTAATTCCAGGACATATACAAATATTGAAACTGTTATATGACAATATCTCAATTAAAATAATGTATTTTAGTCTAAAATATATCTTCAAATYAAAATTAATGTTCTTACCACGATTTGTAGTTTAATCGAAATATCTGGAGCTGGAACTGAAAAAAAAAAATCAAAACTACTGCTGTCTCTGAAAAATTCAATACAATTTCAAATGTTATTCTGTTGGAAGCTGAACTATAATAATATTTTGGCTACCTGGAATCTTCAGGTTATGGGTGTTAACATTTTTCCTTATTTTTCTGCTTTYTCAATTCTTTTCCTTGAATTTCCTTGAAAATTTTAGGAAAAGACAAAGAATATACATCTGTGAGGGAAAGTAGCTGAAAGAAAGTGGGAATTAGACAAAAAAGAGAAGAGAAATATTAGAAAAGAAATGAGGAAAAATCACTAAAATGTTGTATTGTATTCAGAAACTTGAAATAATTTCTTGCCTTGTATAATAATTTAATTGGAAGGAAAGCTTATTTTTAGCTAATATTTAAGCTAATATTTATTTCCAASGCTGTTCCTAAATCTGAATTTTACTGCTCTTAMCTGATAACTRCAACAACCTTGCCTGAGACACAGGRGTTAAASTKAACCCRTTTTACTGGGGGTGAAACTGGACTAGTAGCATGTGCAACCTGCAGTAAAATGGGCTGAATTAAACCCCTGCATTGCAAACTCATAGGATGCCATCCTTTACTGGGGAGATAACTTATTAATGCTCATTACCACAATTGAAAAGCAGTCATTCAGCCATATCCTCAGCTACAGTGTTTATTTTGAAATGTCATTTAAGCTGCTATAAGTGGATGCAGGGTTTGGGAGTCACTTTGGTGGGAAACACAGACAGCAATCTCAGTCACTGCAGTAAAATACTGTCCTAGGAATTTCTCTGTCAAGGGAAAAGCATCAGCCAGATCCAGTCTGATGTTAGTAAGACAACTGTTTCTTTAAAGGTAAATCTTTAAACCTCTTTTAAACATTTATTTTTTTTCTCCCCCGTGCAGCATTGCAAATACCTTCTGTTATTTGTATGGATTCTGATTCTCCTTCCATTATTATTCACAATATTTTCACTAAAACTCTAAATTGCTATTTGAAAGGTGGCCTATTTATGGAGGCCAGTCTCCTGTTTAATTGCCTTTGACTTGTATACCCRTGGCCCCACTTAATTAATATTAACAATATAGAATAAATAAATAAATATATAAAAGAAATTTCCAAAGAGCTTCTGTGGCAAATCTGCAGGAAAAGCCAAAAAGGGAGTATTTAGCCCAATTACAGCATAGCTCACAGCTTTTGTAGAGTTAACTGTGCTCCAGCATGGAGAGTTTTGGCATCTGCAGGGGCCAAAGAGGACACGATGCAAATCTCTAACTTGCAAGCTGGGAAGTGTGAACCTCGGCGCTTGTTTTAGCATTGCTGGATACAACTGAATGGGAGACAAGGAAAACTGGGAATAAGGGCAGGAGGGCTTCTCTTCTAGATGTCCCCAGGGTGGTCCAATCCAGGAAACTGCCTTCCTAGGAATTCAAAAGCTTGGGAAACTGCTTTCATCTAGATAAACTCCTACAAAGACAGTGACTGAATCTTGCTGCTCAGATAGAAAAGTCTGAGCCAGAAAACCTTTGCACGCTCACTCACTTGATCTCTGCATTTCCCAGAGATTCTCTGAACCCTTCAGTATTTCACAAGTCTCTGCTTCTTTTGCATTTTTGTCTATATTGAAAAGAGAGAGGGTGATTTGGACATTTAAAATCTTCATTAATGAGAATGCATTTATTGTGCATAATTGAGCTGCTGAGTAAAATTAAACAAATGGACCCTATTTGGAGACAGAGCAAAGATCAGGAGAGCAAGAAACCATATTAGATTGGAAAAGCTGATCCATCAATTATCAGCTACTAAAATTAACTTTGTCAAATGTCAATATGCAGCTTTTCCCCTCCTGAGAACTGGTGCTAGTGAAGCGGGCTTGCAAGATTAATCATCTTTGAATAATTTTTTTTTCCTTGCTATCATTGGATATATTCTGTTTCATGCTTCTATACTTTAGAGGAAGTTTAACTCTAGCAGATTGTTCAGTAAAACAGATGCTGTTTATCACTTTTCCTGTCGTTTCCAAGCTGCTGTTGGCTTCACAGTCAGTGAAGAATATTAGCTTCGAAAGCTACCAACCTTTGTCAAATAATTGTGGCTAACAGGAGCTGGGAACTTTGCAGGACTGTATCAAAGTATATCCATTCATTGGCTCATATACTTGCCTCTTACTACAGAGATCTATATTCATGCATGTTCTCTGTTTGCTTATTTAGAAATCTATAAACTGTATCCATATCTGTCAGTCTGACAAATGTTTTAGCCAATATACCTAAGGAAAATTTGGCCAGTAGGAGTTTAATCGTGAATAGATATTGAAATACACAGCAAGAAATGCATTAACCATTCCTTTTTAATACTGACATCTGTTTAAAAGAACATGCAATACTACAACAAAAGTGACACAGTTTGTATCTCCCTTTTATACATATCTCCCTTTTACTCCTTTTTTCAACAAGAAAGATAGAATTAGGAAACTGGRGAACAATGGCTGCCTCTGCAGCTGATTGCATCATTTTGAGGTCTTCCACATTAATAGATTCTTTAAATCCAATAGTAACACTCACACCAGTACATAGAGAGAGTTGCTCCTAAGGTGGCTATAATTGCAACAGCATTCATGTGATCATGGAAGAGCTTCAGTTGAGTGTTTGGTTCAAATTATATTCAACCGATATCCAAGAAAAACCGTTTTCTCATGCATTCTACTATATGAGTGAGACCAGAAGAGCCAGGGAAACGAAAATTCCAAATACCAATTATCTTTCAAGAGGTAGGAAGTAGAAACTACGGATTCATATATATCCCAGTCAAGTGCCGTCTTGCTGGACTCAAAGTTAGATGCAATGGGCAATGGTAAGCCCTGGTTTGGGTTAGGAAAAGAGGCAGAAAGTTACTACGTATCAGCTGCGATATTCTCAGTGCTGAAGAGTGCTCAGCACTGAGTACAACCAAACCCAGTGATCACTAAAAGCTACCAGTTATGGACCACAACCAGATTTCAAAAGCAATAAGCCRTGTCTGCATATGGTTTAATGAAGGGATGACTCAGTACTAAGAGCCAGTTAGTTAGCTGGATAATTAATCAATTGCTTAATTGTTAGCTAATTGGCCAGTAGCAAATGAGAAAATACAGCAGCCTATGCATGGACCACAACAGGAGGCTCTGGGATGGTGTTCTTTTAAGGAAAAGGGTGATATACCTTTTCTGGGGTATAATCAGGCTTTTCCTTTGCTATTTGCAACTTATTTTAAGGGAGATTAGGCAGTTAACACTAGCTATCATGGTTTTAAAACATGGAAAAATRATAAATGAGAGATGATTTTTATAAGTTTGAAGATTGTAATTTTTAAAAAAAAAAGTCTTTCTGTATCACAAATATATCTCATCATTTTCTGGAATGCAGCACAGAAAAACTCTTTGGCATGTTATGTCAAATGTAAGCACGGTTATGGATTTGCAAACTATCGTCTCTGACAGCTAGTTGGCTCTAAAGAAACCACCCCCTCTGCCACCAACACTATTTCTCCATCCAGCCAYTAAAGTTTGTGGGCATTTTACAGAAAAAAACCCGATTAGTTCTTGGCCTAAGGATCTTGCCATATAATTTTAAATGTAAAGAGTGACAGCAAGGTACAATAGTAGAGAAAGAAAGCTTAGGTCAAGGTTAAAAGTGGGCTTGTGGTTATCCAGTCTGAGCTGCGCTAACACACTCACTGGTGTGCGGTATGTATATTAATTATGATTTTGATGACAGAATTCTGAACAGTATTTTTTCTTTATCTTTTCTTTATCTCAGCTCAGCCAAAATCTGTTAACATGCAAAATGTAAAGAACTACCATATGACTGCCAAATTTTCRAAGTATGTTCCAGAAAACTGTCAAAAAGGAAACATGGAAACACAGCAGAGTTTATAACATTTAAATTAAAGTCCCTAAATAGCTACTAAGGAGAAGAAAAACACTCTGATTTTTTTTTTTTAGAAGACTTAAAAAATTAGATGCTGTACAGCAACTTTTCAGTTATTTAAAATGTCATCTCATTAATGCAATGACCAGAATGTTCAGGATAATATGCAATTTCTGTATAGTCTTGAGATAGTTAGGGCTAGATAGGAGTCTGCGTGGAGAAATCCATRCTCYCCAAGCAAGGATATGAATTTACACYAAAGTTSCTWTTCTGCAGCAATATTTAATGCRGACAGTGGTYTTCCTATATGTTCCCAAGAGAATTAAGTTAAAAGCATAWTTGCCTTAATATCCCCWTGTGGGAAATGSRTAGAAAGAAATGTGTCCAGAAGGACAGCCAGATGTTAAATGTTTTGTRCTGTGCTGTGRAGATGCTTTTATCTCYCCACTGCCTTTRTAGAAARGAACTAAATTGGGTCTATTTCAGAGAAGCATGCTTTCCTTAAAATGGGAATAAACAACCCAGCTTCACCAGAAAGTCTCARTTCTGCTAATTAGGGTAGGATGCCTTTCACCTGCCTGCAGATATTTGGAAGTGAAAACTGATACAGAAATTATGAYGCTCAGGTCAGTTGTGYCTCTTCATCMTCCTTTTTTCTGATATTAGTTAATGGTCATTTTTGAGATCACACTGTGTCTTCTCCACACACTACTTCAGAAGAACCATTCAATGCATTTTGACTATTCTAGTGGCCTCTGTCTTGCATGGGCACATGGCTTTCTGATACTGTAGTGTAWCTGAATCTCTTTTCTAATATAGCTTTGCACACTTTCCTTCTGTACTTCAAAGCCTGAGTCTTAGGGTGAGTCATATCTCATTTAACCTAAAAGTTAGGCATGCAGTCCATGGTAGTCATGGGGCTGTACTCTGTACTCAAGGAGACAGACAGACGTCTATGCAGGAGGAAGACTAGAATCATACATTAACTTAAGCAGAGGGGACCTCTGTAAGCCACCTCATCCAACCCTCTGCAGGAAGGGCAGCTAAATTTGGTATCAGATGAGATTACTCAGGGTCTTCTTCCAGTCAAGTTTTGAAAATTTGCAAGGGCAGAGATTCCCTAAATCCATCCAGCCTATTCCACTGCTCAGCTGAGACTTTTTCCCATCTTTTCAAATCACTCATTTTCTCCGGTTTTTGCCCCTGCTTTTCAGCATGCRGAGCTGATTCCATTTCAGGGAATGTGAAACATCAGCACTCACCTCTTGCTTTCRTGGAGTCAAGGTGATTTGCTAGTGAGCTGTGAAGATTTTCTTTTTCTCTCCTTCACTTGGTCTAACATGACTACTGTGGTTTGTCATGAGTGTCTAGATTGTGGTTAGATGTGGAAATACAGTGGATGCTTTCACGCAAAGATGGAAGGTTGTGACACCAGTGTCAAACCAACTATTTCAGCGTTCCCCAGTGATGCATCAAAATGTCAAAATAGTGACAGAAGTTGAAAAGCATCTCTAACAGGGGAGGACCTTCCAAAGACAGAAAAAGGCAAGGCACTCTCAGTTGTACTTTAAAACTGGCAATGTCCTCTTAAYGATATGCCACTGGTTCTCGTAATCTCTAGTTTAGAAGGGCAATCAACTGGGCATGCAGCCATGTSTAAACTGCACGTTTCTTTGTGGACAGCTAATCAGGGAACGCAAAATGTTGAGATAATTAACAACTACATTATTTAAGCAAAATGGAAAAGGGCTTTGGAAATACCAGAYATTCTGGCAGAATTAACTCTCTGGCAGAATGAAGTAGAAGGAAAAATCAAAGGCACTTGCTAATTTATTAGTCGTCTTCTGGGGATCTAAAGTACCTGTAATTTTACTGTTCTTTGTTTATACTATGGAGCACAGTTATGGTCCAATGTGTCAGAYGAAAGCACATAACAATAATTAATCCCTGAACCACAGACATTACAATAAAATTAGCTAAGACAATCAAGGAATGGAACACTTGTTTTGGGGCATAAGTAATATTGCTTGGGCCTAACTACAGGTTTACCCCCAGTTACAGCTACTGACACTAAGACACAGAGAATCAAATAACCTGATAAAGTTGGAAGAACTTTATAGAACAGAGGCAGCAATTCCAGGAACTAAGTGTATCTGTCTTAGTCAYATAATGTACTTCAAATTGACTGTCATTTCCCTTTCTTCTAGAGATTGTATTTAATGCAGGGCAAGAAGCTGGATTTTCTTTTTACTAAGTGTTAAGATGGAAAGTGGGGGTTGAAATGCTCCTGCTCCCAGAACAGACATTTCTCAACCAGAATGATGAGGAGCCAATGGGGGTAGCTGGAGAACCCAGAAGGCCTAGAATTGAATTTGCACTTTAAGAAGTGTTCCACAACTGAAACTATTTCAAATGTCTTATATGGGTATATATATGTATATATATATATATTCCATATAAAATGCATATAATTATAATATTGCAGTTCACTTCTGGCCACAATTAACTCCTGAAAACAGTTCAAACTTTTATTTCAGCGCCATTATCACATCTTAATTCTCCTTTCTGATTAAAAAATAAGTTCCAAATAACCATGCTGTTAACAGCATGGCCATCACTATAATTCACTTATGCCAGCAAACTTTTTAGGTCTACAGTTTTCCTTTCCTTGAGAGCTGTAAAATAGACCTCTCAAAATAGTCTTTCTAAACTTAATGGTAAAACTTCTGTTAAGTTCAGTGTAGGAAGGATATTTCAGCACCTAAAGAGGCTAATTTCATACCTCTCAAATATTATAAAGGTGTCTGTATGCACCATTTTCCTGCAGTTAATTTTGACAAACACTGGACACAGTTTACAATACTAAATCACATGAAATTCTGTAAGCTTTATTTTTGGAAGTCTGACATCTCCTAGGTGTCTATTGAAAATTTTCATATCCAAAATGCAAGTGCTACTAGGTGATGCTATTTACATTAGAAGTCAACTTATCTAGCCACATATGAGAGAGATGCAACACTTTCTTTTAATTGTAAGAGTAAGGCTCTGTTGGACACATCAGGGGATGACGATTCACTGTGCAGCATCTTCCATCACTGAAAATATGAAAGGTCTATTTTAAAAAGAGGTCAAAGTGCTTTGTCTGTTTCTAAAGCAAAAACTACTGTGAGATTAATTTTCCTCTATAAGGGTATAAAGTTCAACTTGCTAAAATTAGCAATTGTTTCACCTGAGCCACTTCTCTATGGTCCTATTCAAAGTAGTACTGTTTAGTGTTTCAGTGCCTGCTGCTTAAAATGTAGCATTCCCCGTTTAGTGTGTCAAAAAGCTATAGCTAATTATTCTCATAGCAAAGATAATCATACCAATTATGATTCTTTAAAAAGAATGGTGGAAACAAAGAAGTGGAGATAAGTCTTAACAGTGACAAGACAAACTGTTGAGGCAGGGAAAAGCTCAAACATTGCAAAACTACACTGCCTTTTTAAGGGAAAGAGTAAAATTACAGATTTATGAAAGAGAGTTATCACTGTTCAATCTGTGGAATTGAGGGATATTATGATATGGTTCCTACTGGTTTGGAGTGATGTTCATAGTTGTCCATTCTGGCCTCAAAATCTCGATATGTAGAAGATCTAGAAATCTAGATTTGACCAAGAGTAGAATCTGATGTTTATATCGCATCTAGTTTAGGCTGAGAAGTGACCGAACAGCCTAAGAGGCATTGCCCTGTAGAGARCAGTCTTCTTAAAGAGAGTATGTAATTCCTCAGTATATTCGATCAAGGAAAGCAGAGAATCATAAGATTATCCACTCCACTGAAGTCAAGTATCTATCTCTACCCATTGATTGCATGAGGAACATGTATTTTTAAAGGACRGTCCTAACCATCTAAGTCATCTTGCTGCCTCTCTTTACCAGTGCATGGTGAGTACCAGCTTTTCCTTCCAGAAGGGATGCAGGCAGCAGAGAACCCTTTGGAGGGAAAGTAACACAAAGAGCAGATCTGAGGCTCCYTGAGGAAGAAAACAGAGGCAACAATGAAATTTGTATCTCCAAGGAGGGTAAATAGTCAGAACACTCAATCAGAAAGTGGAAGACGTAAGTTGTCAGCCTAGAGGGAGACAAGCTCTTCCCTCCCACATTACATAGACCACAGCAGGATAGGGAATGCTACTAGAGAGAAAGACTCTGTGATCCTACTGAGAATGACTTTCTTTTTTACTGATAGAAAACAAGGATCAAGGAGGCAGTCAGGAATTTTGCTCCTTCCTGTTTCCTGCCAGACAAAACAGAGAACTCAGAGAACTTTCAACTCAGCCAGCAGTCTGCCAGCCTTCTATCCCTGCAGCTGATACCCAAGCAGTGCATAGCTGGTTCGGCCTTCCATCATTTACTTGTGAGTATTGTTATTCACTATAAACGACTTCGTTACACATCAGTATTTCTCTAAATGCAGTTGCCACTATGGACACGGAACCACAAAAGCCCTCGGTTCTGATCTGAATCCTGCAKGCAGCTTGATCATACTTACTGCCACTTAAAAATGAATAATGTCATTGCACAATGGTTCTTCCTCTCCATCCTGATGAATTCAAAGCCACAGATTGAGTTCAAACAGATGTCGCCCTGCTCTGCAAGCGCTGATAATAAAGTCACCATGGAAGTTCTTGGCACAAAGGAAAACAAGTCAATATACACATCAGGACACTACACCAGGTAATACTTAGCTCTATTATAACCAGGCATTTGAGCGCTCTTGGAGAAATTGAATCAACCTGCTGCCATCTCCCCTATGCGTGCTTTAAACCGTTCTGTCATCCAACTCTCCAAATATTTATCCAGCAGAGGACACAGCCTGGGTCTTAAGCACATACTTTGGCATCAGAATGAAGCATGGCTCTTTTTGAGAGGTGTCTCAGTGAAAGGTGCTGAGAGACAGCAAGGGAATAAAATCTTTTTCGGCACTCCTCTCTTATTTCAAAATCCTTTTCTGAAGTGCATTCTCTGAGGCTACCAAGAAAACTTTCATGTGAACAAGTGAAAATTATACCAAGTCTAGAGAAAGGATTTGAGAGAATGAAAAGCCTAAAGGTTGCTGAGACATTTAGAAAAAACTTGAAGAAGATGGTAAAAAATTGGGTTTTTACTTAGCGAGCTTTAAAAAAACATATGATTATGTAGCTACCTTAGCCGTAGAATGATTGATTTTTTCTGTGTGTGTGTGTGTGTGTGTATATATTTTTTTATAGTGTTGTAGAACATCTGTAGCAAACATGTAGCAAACCCCCCAGGCTGATAATCTCTCAAGGGTTCATTCCTTAATCCCAACTCCAATCACTGGTATTGTTTCATTCCTGAAAGACTGGGAAACTCCAGCAGACAAGTCAGGAGGGCTTGGACTCCATAACCAAAATACAGCTGCCTGCTGCCTGAGAGAGACAGGCAGCTCTTGGAGCAACCACGCTGGTAGGCTGCTCTCAGCTCTGCAGAAAGCTATGAAGCTGCAGATGTGTTTTACATTGAGAAGATCTGCAATGCAGCGCTGAGTCCTGGGGCTCATCAAAAATATTGTTGCTTCCAGGATCCTTCTCTCTTTTATGCTATCCTGCTCCACAAATCTCAGACCATTTTTTTCCCTTATACTCATGCAAAATGTTACTGTTGAGAGTAGTTAGCATTGTCTGTGAAATACCAGTTGGCCTTGAATTTCTTTATGATAGTTCTGTAAGGTAAAAGGGAACCTGAGGCCAAGGCACAGGTTTTGAGCACCTTATGGAGCATTCATCTCATGTCATATCAGCAACACAAAAAAGTTGTATTGTCTGTGCCAAATGTTCAGGCTCTTTTTCTGGGAATGGGAGTGGATGGCTACTTCCAGAATGCAAATTACTATGTTCATCATTATAAGTCACTGTATGCTGAAACAGTCCAGACATTCAGGATATGGGTGGTTCAGTCACCTTTAAGTTGTTAAGTCTATGCATTAATCTTACTTGAAAGCTCTTTGCATGGTTTGGGATTGACATTTTAGCCAGCTCTGGCAATAACAAGACTCACATTCTGCCAGTAATAACCCTCTTTTGACTATGCTAATAGCTTAGCTGAATTACCCTAGGCTTGTTTTTGCATATTGTCATTTTGTAGCATCCAAAGGGGAATTAGGTAACTGGTGACTGAATCATCTAACGTTGCTGTGACAGGAAGAACAGCCCAAATGGCCTTGTGGAAATGTACAGAGATTCTCCTCGAGGACTTGAGTGATTAAAGTAAAGGAGAGGCCAAGTTTTTGCTTTTTCTAAAGTAAGTGAGGTTAGAATTTCCATTCCCTGACATTCCTTAAACAAGAAGCTCCAGCCATTCCCAATGCTCCCTTACAAATGACAAAGCAGGAAGAAYTGTCGGGGTGTGAGGCTAGAGCTACAGGTCATTACTAATCTGGTCTACATGCAAAGTGCTGAGATAGAAATTGAAAGCCCAGTTGCACATCCCAGCCCCTTGAGACATTCAGTCTCCTAGGAGCAGTTATTTCTTCTGTACAAACTATTGTTTCATAAAGAATATTGTATTTCAGCAAAAAAGTCAAATGTGTCCTCTTATAACTCCGTCTGGCTGTTAGCTTACTGCTGAGTTAATGCTTTGCCACATAAAACTGTACAATAAAGAGGGAGCAGACTTGCAAAGAAACATGGAGAAAAGTATAATTCACTGACGCTCAGGGCTGAAAAAGATGGTGAGTTTCTTTCCCTTTCTTTTTTCTTCCCTTTACCCTTACAAGTTGATGTGTATCCAAACAGCTTGAAAAGTGCTTTGAAATCCAACTTTAGTCAGATACGATGAAAACATAAGAGGAGCTGATTTTTCCTTTGTGAGGCTTTGTTTTCTTTTCCCTCTTATTCAATGTTCACTTCAACAGAGACTGCAGGAGAGGAGCCAGGTATTTCTTTCTTGCAACTTTTTTCTTTCTTGGTGTAGTTAAAGATACATTTCTTGAGTTATACTGAGCAATAGTCACTACCCATTGCTATTAACCCAGGCACAGCTAATGAGAATGCCCATTTCTCTGAGACAGGGCATTAACCATACTCCAAGCCTCGTTAAAACTAGGAAATGCCATGTCTGTGATAGGACTCTTTGCTCAGGTTAGAAAACATGGCTTTTTACAGAAAAGTCACACAATTTTTATTGCAGAAAATAGTAAGTAACACTATATTTATTTTATTTTTCTTTTTGATGAAAGAATCAGATTGACAAAAGTTTTAAAGTACCATTTTTCAGAAGCTTTTCAGCCTGTTCCATTATTTGGTACATTTGCACTGAAAACTGAGGAAGATAAAAAAGAGAAAGGGAGCATAGCTTTGGAATCTTTCAGTAGTAAATCAACTTTAAATATCTAAATAAGCAATGTCTCAAAGATAAGCATTTTTTAGGACACTCTTTTAGGCATGTAAATATAAACACACCTCAAAAATGTCACCAGCTCTTACATGTAACATGTATTATTCAGCTCTATGGTAGTAGTTGTACTACTGCATGTTGCACGGATACCAACCGCTCACTCAGCTGCTGTCAGTAGGTTCCCTTTATGGTCACTGAAGAAAAAGCAACTTCTCTGAACTACAGTTCAGACTAGGTTCCTGGCGGAAATACCTTGAATGGTCCTCTAGCAAATCAGACTAGTGAATCAGGACACTAACTAGCTAAACTATATTAGCTATTGTGCCTAACTCTAGCACTGTTGGAACTGTTCTCTTCTTTCCTGTCTTTGTATCTACTTCCTTTCTTGTTGACTGCCAATTTACTTTAAAGCATTATATCTATATACCCAAAGGATGGGTTTGAAGAGTAATGCATCTATTAAATGCTAATCTCAGAAGGTTTCTCAAACATTTAGTCTATTAATCCAGGAGGTGAAGGAATATTTGGCCCCTTCTCTTGTTTAAACAGACACAGGGGCTAAAGCAGAGCCACSAGCTGTGCCTGCAATACCCCTGAGACAGTGTTCCCAGCACTTCTACATCTCAMGCAGCAGACCTCAACAACCACTCTCCCTTTCTAGACAACCTGCACTCACTGTAACTGCATCTCCCAAAGACCTGACTAGCTAAAAACCTGAACCACTTGGTGAACCCTTATAGGAGCAGGGTTGAGACTTCCTAAGGTCTCTCTTGATTTAGTCCAACCTGTATTATCCCATGACCCTGGCACTGAAGTTTAGTCAACTTAGTCAACTTAATCAACTTAGGAAATTTATGAATGACATCATATGAGAAATCCTCATATGTGCTAACTTGCTATTACTGTCTCTATTGTCAACATATTTGATAAAAGTCACCCWTTAGACGGCCATTCTGCCAGGGATGAGGTGATTTGGTTGGAAGAAATCTAGAAGAGCACAAAAATTATTAATATTCTTTAATATAGTGCTAGTACAGTGGATCTATGCAGAGAACCTTGAGTTTCTTCAAATTAAAGTTAACATTAACATCCTAGTTGAGCAAAAGCAGTTAAACTCCTACTTAACTTTAACTGCATCATTAATTCTATTCTTTAGAGTCTGACTAATAAATTCAATTATTTATGTATTCCTTGTTCTGGTCCACCTAAAGAGCTCACACATTCCTTTCTTTATAATAGATTGTAAACACCTATTTAAAGTTGGACAARTACTTTACAKCTTTCCTAGGCTGAAATATTTTTCAATATTAAAATGTAATTCTAATTCTTCTGATTTGTAGATTAGGTATTATTTTATTTTATTATTATCATTATATACAAAATTACCCATCGTGAGTATGTAGGTAAAAAACAATGMCAGTATATGGCTACAGCATAAAGCGTAACGGTACCAAAATTCTGAGTTTAACTTTAAACAATTTTAAAAATAAAAGGATCTGATGTTACTCTATCCATTTGGCAGAATATTGCGTGGTGTGGAGTATGGCAGAAACATTGTGCTTGTACATTAGGAACACCCTAGCCATAGGARCTCTTTGTTGAGGATGTGCACCACTAGTGTACGTCCTAATTTGAGTCCCATTTGYTTCCATAAGGGTATATACAGCAGTTCCATTATATAACTTCATTACCTCAACCCCAACCTACAATACAYTCATCCTGTTTGTTGCTAGAAGAAACACAGCTAATGCAGCTCCTTTGGTGGAAACCTAGATCTTCTGATGCGGACTTGGCCAAGACAGCATGAGACCTTAGGAAGGCAGGCCTGCAAGACATAGTTAACACTGTTTGAATTATCTTCAGCTTGCATAACAAAAGAAAATGCTGGTGAATAAAGCAGACCCTTCAGAGCACTGGCTAGMGCTGTTATTGCACTCACTAGTGAGAAGATATAATTGTCAAAGTCAAATAGAGGCTGAAGGTTCTCCTGGCCTCATCTTGGCATGCCAGCTGATTAATTGTTGTTCTTAAAGGATCAGTAGCCTGATCTGACTTGTTCCTTCATTATCAGTTTAGGAGACTGTACTCTTAATGTTCTGACATGACTGCRGTAACACCTTATTTGAGAACTCCARTTGACAGAACAGTATGCTGTAGCTGTGGATGACCAAAAAAGACAYGTAGAATACACCCATGCTTCAATGCATGACTCCTTCATCACAGTGAAAATAGTCCCATAAGGACAAAATAATGCTTTGGCCTTGGGCATTGTTTTTRCAAAAACATGCAATGTATTTTTAAAGATTCAAAAAAGTAAGATGAATGAACTCTCAGAAGTGTCAGTTAGCAAATGACGAACAAATGGAAAATTGTGATGTAAATTTAGAATATTATACTGTTTCCTTAGGATAATATGAAAGCAGGAAAAAAACTTTAAATTGAGGAAAGCAGAATGCTGCCTATTAGTCTTAGAACACTTTTTAAAAAAAGCATTTTCAATATTAATACATGTTGAGATGACAGGAAAAATGTTTTCTGAATATTGACTAAATGCAACATTGAACGATGTGTTTTAATTTTAGTTGCTGTTTTCACTGCTACTCTCTTGGGGTTCAGAAAAAGTTCAAGGGAAGGACTAGCAAGAATTTTTAACTTACATTGATATGCAAATTAATTTTCTAGGTATCATCATACATTTTCATATGGTAAACCTCATATTTTATCCTGGTTCTATCTAAGAAGGAAAAACTATTTTGTACCTGAGGTCTGTGCCTAAAGTCCRTGACCCAGTTCAAGCTTTATGAACCAAGTATACATAGTGAAACCCATAAATGCATGTTGTTTGAGGGGTTTTATGGTATTTCCTATCACTTTCTTAATAATCCGTAGTATTTGACTTACATTTTACCATCAGTTAGCACTGAGGCAGTGTTTTCATAGACCTGAGCATTGCAGATCTTCTGTTGCAAAAACTAGTTTGGATTTCAGCTTTGTACATGGACAGGTTGGGGTATTTCTTCATGCACATCAGTTAATGCTTACCCTTGATCAGTCTCATTTCACTGTGTGTTACCCTGTGATCCTCACATTACTTCTGTGATATAACTAAAATATACTGAGTTATAGAGCTGGAGGCCAAGGTGAATGTTTAGTTTAGCTTTTAGGCTATATCTCAGCATTCAGATCTTAGATATCCCATAGATCTTCTCTGTGAAGCACTTTCTTGTGTGATTTTCCTTCACAAAAAATAAAGTATCAGAAYCTCAGCACCTCTGGAATTGAACTTTTCATTCTTTGTAACTATGTTCCTCATGTATGAAGTGTAATATTATTCTGCACCAGGGATCACACTTCTCTCAAGAACTGAATTTATAAAGGAAAATTCACTCATGCTTTTTAGGTAACTCATGTAGGATTCAACTCACCCAGCCTGAAATGTCTACAAAGTAATTGCCTGTATCTGAACCATTTTTTTTGACTCCTAGAGTCGAGGAAGAGATATGGGTACTCGCTGGACTTCATTCATCTTATGCTGAGGTAGACTTTCAAAATTGGACATATGAATCAATTTAATTTAAATGCCTTCTCTCTCTACTGACTATAAGAAAAATTCTGATGCAGACTGAACCATAGAGGTCAGACGTAGACACCTACATTGCCAGACATGTCCATATAAGATGATGAATCTGATTATGATTGTTTCAATTCCAGATGGATTCTCATTGAACAACTTGGGTTRTATGTATGTCCTTGGACTATAACTTAATCAATACACAAATAACTGCACCTTTTGCAGTAAGAAAGATTGTTTCCAATCTTTTGGATATATATTTCCAATGTAAGAGTATATTTTTGATTTACATTAAGATTTTATGTCTGTTGCCAAATGCAGAAATTATGAAAGTAAGTGTCTTGGTAGGATGTAGCATCATGACATAAAGGGTGCATGGTAAAATTTGTTTGCTAAATTCTGAAGAAAATRACACAAGTACAATCAGATATCTTCATAACGGCATCCTTCCCAAACTGAATGACTACTTCAGAAGTTAATACAAAAAGTTAAAAGTAGCTCAAGACACTAAGAGTAAATGGAGTAATCCAGAAGGAAGGAGTGATAAACTATATATCACAATGGTTAAAATGTATATCAGCATAGGTTATATCAGTGAAAGTCTCTATGTTCCATGTCTATGCAAATAGGTAGAAAAATACCCTTTCTTAAAATGAAACCTTTTCTTAAAGCATCTTAAAGTATTTAAAATTTCAGAAGTAGAAAATGGTGGTAAGTAACACCTAAATAACTAAATAGTGGGAAAGATTATCTGTACAAAAAGGAAGTGCAATAGATACCTGTCCGACCTTTATGAAAGATGCTAACATAATTTTACTATCATTTTTGGTAGAGCTAATCTAACAGTGAAAATTTATATATTTAGTTTGGATAAAAATTGGTCACATTGCAGTAATCAATCTTTTATAGTAAAAAGTAAGATCAACTCTGTTAAGCAAGAATGCACTTCTGAGAAGAGCTCAAGGCATCTTATAAATTAGGTAAAATTTTGTTCTGTGAATAGTTCATCCAATTGGGTTCAGGACCCTGGAGCTGGAATGACACAATCTTTTATCAGGCTAAAGCTTGCAAGAGCAGAAAGCTAGAAAAAGTACYTGTCCTTAAGGGTAAGATTGACTTTTGGTATAAGAAAATACAGTTTTCTGGAAAGACAGAGAATATTCATTTAATTCAAAATACAAATACGCTAACGAAACAGGCCTAARTCATGGAGAGTGGAATTCAAAACTGTGTCAATCTTCAGCAGATAAGCAAAGGTAGGGTTCATGTTCAAGGTGAAAAGAGAATTGCTATGAGGAAAACACAGGATGCTGTTAACAATGGACTATAATGAATTGAATGGGAAAACATGAAGAGTCGTTTCCCAGAAGATAAATTTACACTACCTAGAAGTGCTGGAAACATTAAGGTGTAGAAGAAAGACTGCTCAAACTCAGACTCTGTCATCTCCCTATTCCCCAAATGACATCTAGGGCCTCATCCCTCAAGCCTCAGCCCATCAGCATCTTTTGGAGAGTCCATCACAGCCAGTCCTTTCATCCAGCTGATAATGTGACTCAATAAAATCAGCCATCATTTATTCTTCCCCAGGTGCAGAACCCTGCACTTGTCCCTGTTGAACCTCATGARGTTCCACTCTGCCCAACTCCCCATCCTGTCCACGTCCCTCTGGATGGCAGCACAGCCCTCTGGAGTGTCGGCCCCTCCACCCAGTCTGGTGTCATCTGCAAACTTGCTCAGRGTGCYCTCTGTCCCCTCATACAAGTCGTTGATGAACAGTATTTGACCCAGTATTGACCCCTGGGGGATGCCATTGGCCGCAGATCTCCAGCTAGACTTGGCCCCATTTATTATGACCCTCTGAGCTTTGCCATCCAGACAGTTCTCAATCCACCTCACTGTCCACTCATCTAACTGACACTTTCTGGGCTAGATGCCAGATTCATCCTTCTATACCTGTAGATGCCAGATTCATCCTTCCATACCTGTCATTCAAGCCTGTTCACTCTTTTGCTCCATTATATCTCCATCTTTATTAATCTTAAAATCTGCAATATATGCCCAAGGAGCTGTTCAGATATTCCATGTTGAAAGTATACCCCATGTAACCTAAACCCAAATAATGAAGAAAATATTCCTCAAAGAGCACATGCATTTCATGAATGGAAAGCAGGAAGAAACAGAACTTGATTAATATCTATGATTATTCTCTTTCAGTTCCCTCTCCCCCAAGCAAAAAAGAAAATTAGCAGTTTAGAGAAGAAAGCCTTATGCCTTTGCAACTATTTATATTTGTAAATAGTAATATAACCATAGGAATAAATCTCCCTTCTGTAGGTACTTAATATTTGTGAAAGATTTCAGCCTATCAGCCGTTCCCCAAGGTTGTGCAGTCCTGATCACCCGTCTAGCTATAACTATTTTGGGGTAGAGAAATGATCAGCTTTGGTGAGCCCATTTGAAAAGACATCAGAAAGGAAGAGTTTGAGGTCTCCACCAGCTTGAGGTCACCACCAGCTTAAGCCCTGCAGCCACTCCAAAGCTCTTGCTGCCTTGATAAAGAAAGTTTTGCTGCAGAAGGAACCAAATGTGTTATATTATTTCCAGCTAAAAGGAGTCCATCATGATGGTAAAATTTTATCTTTCATGGCTGTGCCTCCGCATTCAAAATGCTTCAGGATATCAGAAAAATATCAGAAAGAGGAAGCAGATATGACTACAATGGTTGCTTTGACTCTAGCTATCCRTYGGGCCTGTTGGTAGAGTTCATAAGGAAGTGTCTGTGTGAATTTGCAGACTTAAATAATGTTGAATGGCATCTGTTGTATAACTTGGTCACTTGCAAAGGGAAAAAAAAAGTTCCTATTTTTTTACTTTSCATACTTTCCATTTTATTCCTTGACATTGTCCTCAGCAGTTTTGAAATTTAAAAGCACTATGCTTCAGGTAATGACACCCCTCAAAAAATACAGATTCTGATAATTGGAGTAGTTGCTTTTTAGTGGTTGCCTACAACATTTGAAGGTTGCAACAAGTTATTAAAAACATTTTTTGTCCACTTTTTAACCTATACTCATTCCTGGAATGAGTARTACACTCTTGTAATATACTGATTAAGAAATATTAACAACTTCCTTCAAAGTGTTGGCTTCCATAAAGATAAAAGGAAACACTGTAAGCTTACTTAAGTTCTCACATCCCATGGACTAGCATTATTTTAGATTATCTGAGCCTCTAATATTATCATTTATTCTAGACACGACTGTTTTGATTTTTTTTCCTATACAGATGGAGAAGACCTAAGGAGCCTAAACAGAGATGCCTTAGGCAGCCCGATTTTCCAATGGAAGAGAGAGCGCCCTCCATCTTCTGAAAACTAGACTGCTTTAGGATGTTTGTAAATTATGTGGGCATGCATAAAATACAGATATCTAAAATTTCTATTTTTTTTTAATAAATAAGGTTAAGAAGCACGACATTTTCTAGATATATAAGGACTTATATAGATTGCAATTGTAAAGCTAATTCTAAGATTTTTTTTTCTGTGTATCTATAATGGGAGCTTTAGTGACAAGTGAGAATTTACCTTTCTTTATTTTCCTTTACTTTTAAAGCACAAGGAAGCTCATGAGGGAGAGGAGAGGGAGAAAGAATACATGAACAAGTAYCCACATAGCAGATATCACCTCCAGTCATATTCATACAAGATAATGAGGTGACCCCACTGCYGCTTTTCTTCCAAGCTGAAAGGGAGGTTACATTCTGGCGTACTTAAAAAAATAAAAATAATAAAAAAAAAAGTCTGCCTTCTGTTAAAACAAAAAAAGAAAAAAGGGAAAAAAAGAAGGTGTTGCTCAAGGGAAGCTATCAGTACTTGAGAGAACCATAATCCCCACCATCTGCTACCACAGAGACAGAACAACTATTCACAGCTTTTGTTGCAGTCCTCAGGCTGCAATTGTACTGCAACTGGGGGTGGTCACAGTAGACCTGAGCAATTTTATATCTTTACTGCTTATTCCCCTGCCTACTGCTGCCTGTCTTCATCCCTGCTCTGCCCATTTTTTTACTGTAATAGGCAAAACGAGGGCAGGAAAGAGATTGTGCTTTTCTGATCTGTAGGCCACCTGCTGCCACCAAYGGAAACATGAAATATGCATTGTATTTTGGGCCTGTAGGAGGTGTCCCCTAGGCTGAGATTCATTTCATTTAATTATAATCATCTAAAAAGTATCCACTCTACACTAACTATCTAGGATCCTCCTACAGACAGTAGAGAAGAGACAGTCTCAAAGGGCGATTTATCCTATTCTACAATGGTATTAATCCTGAAAAAGGAATTGTCTTTTGGTATTCTTCGTCTCTAACAGCAATAAAAGCAACTCGCCATCCAGTAGAGCAGATACCTGGATGGGATTTGCCAAAGCAGAGGCAGATATCTCCAGCAAAGATGTCTACACCTGAACCAATCACCTAGACTTCTTTTGTACTCAATGGGAAGAAAAAGAATTTCTGATTCATCTCCTCCCAAATTACATATGTTAAAACTGAAACATTATAGTCTTCTCCACTAATGATAATAATATGCTCAGATGTAGATTCATGTGTGTGTGTGTGTGTGTGTGTATAGATTTACACGATTAAAAGAGCAAAACTGAACTCCTAACTTCCAGGCAGCAAAAGTATCTTATGACTGACCATATGACTAGAAATCATGCTCATGAGAGATTCCACTTGCTTCAAGAGATTAGTCCCCCTGGCCAAGCAACCATGAACTGATGCAATCAGTCTTAGTTTCTAGACTGTATATCTTTTCGTATGCTTTCCAGAACAGCACACCTTGAAACAAAGAAGACCTCTCCATCCTCCCTTCTATCATTGCAGACTCAACCATTCCTCAGAAGTCGCTCATTTACTGAAAGAGGAGCAGAATTTGATAGAAGTAAACTATAAGTAGAAGAATAGAAGTAAACTATATGTGTTACTTGAACTGTCTGCAAATGTTTRTACTTAGTTCATGGCATTTAATTTTCATAGACTCATATTAAGAACTTATATTAAGTATATTATATGAGCCACACCTTTCCAAGGATGTTTATTCACTCTAGCATTCATTTTAAATAGTTACTATTTCATGATACTATTAAAACCCAGGCACCTTTACTTCATTAACGATTAAGTATTGAGTTTTATCRCAATGAGCTCATTAAGCAGAGTTGAATGTATGGGAGAATAGTTCTTCAGCCTCATTTCATTGCATGTTTTATAGTTAATTAGTAGGACAAAACACTAAATAAGAACACAAACAGTATTGCTAGTTAAAATGGAAGGTTCAGTAGCAGATATAGCGTTATAGAAACAGCATAAGTTAAATGCCAGGAACTCATTCATAATAAAAAGCAATTTCCCAACTATTATGTGCTATCTCCATTATGGTTAAACATCATAAATTAGCAGTGCGTATTCCAATTCCAATGTGTTGCGTTCTTCAGTATTCTTAAAAATCAGTGGAATCAAAAGTCCGCTAGCGCTTCAGTGAAAGTAATAGAAGACAATTTAATTGACAGAAATGTGTTTTAGATAATACCTCTTATCTTAAGGCAACACATTTTATTACCTAAAACTTCATTACTGTGCAGAGAAAAAAAAGGAGAAAGAGAAACATATGTTTACTTGTAGTGAATCATACATTTAAAATGATAACTGAATTGATTTCTTCCTGCATTTTTATCTTTACTGTATATATCATGACCTATATGCTGAAATATGAAAACCTAGAAATTTCTGGTACACTTTCATATTTTCTGGCAAAAGAGCAATAAAGTTCTGTGAAGAATGATATTTTTCATTGTTATAACATRTTGTGTTTTCCTAAGATCAAATCTAAAAGGAAACCTGCTCCCATATCATCCACAGCAGTGTTTCTGTCAGATCTCATAGTTGCATTTACAGAAYAAAGATGGTTCACTGTTTCAGTGGGAATCCCCAACAGAACAGCCAGGAATTAGAGATGCTGTTTCTTATATATGTTCACTGTGTGTGAAGTCTACTCTGAGAATAATAGGGTGACACCAGCCATTTCAAAACCATAGTGTTAGTAGGGAACAAACAAAAAAATCTGAACCTTCTCCCAGGGAGCAACCACAGATTTTTGTAATCTCCTTCAGTGGGAATAAAATGAGGCCACATCTCTGGYGCTTCAGAATAATACTTTATGAAAGAGTCTTTCAGCATTTCACCATCAGCACAAATGAGCATAGGTTGATGGGGACTCAGGATTAGATGGCATGCTAATGATCAGAAAAAATGAAAATAAGCATCTTCACAATCTAAAAGCAGCCCTTTTTACTTCCTATGGTCTAGTCATTCTCACTGAAAAACAGCCAAGATCCTTCAGAGTATCTGAGTCAAGTAAATCTTATTACCGATCTTCACAAGCCAACAGAACAGTTGAGTCCAGAAGGAATAATCCAGTTACTATAACTGTAAGACATTTACACTCTGTTTTGGGTCTAATAAACTGCAACCCAAATAAACAAGCTGAACTCTCCAATCCATTGCGATCACCAGCTAAGTTGTTCTTMCAGATCTGGATCTAAGGAATCTAAGGATCTAAGGATCTAAGTAAATAGATCTATGTGGTACAGGGAGACCACTCACAGTCATAAAGGTGTTAATCGACTTTCATCCAGAATTATAAATGCAACACAACCCATTGAGTATGGAAGAAAAAAAAATAAAAATKAAATAATTGCAGATAACGATTAAAGGTGCACAAAAAGAAGTGATCAAGATTGCTTGATCAGCTGGGCAGAAGTAACAAATAYGGATAACAGCATAGAAGCAGGTCTAGGACAAAGAGAACAAATTTGCAAATAAGTATTGAATATTGTATTAGAAAGCAATAACTCTGGGAGCACAGCAAACAGTCATCTGTAAGGAAGTTGTTTATAAGCTCTGCTTTTCTTTTTCTCCTTTTCTCTTTTCTTTTTCTGTGTGTCTGTGTGCAATCGTAACCCTCTAGAATGGATTGCAGGACAATCTATCTGCTTGACGTGGGACTCTGCCATGGCATTTCAGGGACAACACTGTCAAAGATGCATGAAAGCACAGCATCTCCTCAATATTTTCCCTTTTAATTTCCCTCCTGCATGAGTTTATATGCAGCTCAAATACATTCATGCATAAACACTGAGAGCTCTCTCTCCATTCGATCTCAAGCTCTGTCTCAAGGAGCTCTCAAAACAAAATGTGTCTAAAGAAAATGGGTTTAATTGTCCCTCAGAGTGCCTGTTTCCTTTTGGCCTAGACAACTAATGGAGCCTGAGCATCAAACCTGCAGACAGTACAGTTAGTATTTTGTTTTGTTTTGTTTCAGGTCAATATTTGGTTCATTTTTACATTTCTAATTCACATCATTATTTCYTCTCTATTTTTCCTATATTGAGAGACTTTTATTTTTTCAAGTGAAAAGTAACTACTGTCTTCAAGTCTCCAGTAACTATTGGCTTAAGATTTCAATCATGCTTCATATTCTTTTTTATTTCTTTCCCRTAGTGTGTTTCTGTAAATATGTGGWAGCAGTCTTCCTATCCCTCCTATRCYTTAGTAGCCTGTTGTTACTACCGGCATCCTGATTTCATCTTCTCTAAAGAAATTTACTATTGGAGAGCATTATTACCGGGATAAAATTAAAATATGGCTTAATGGATAAACAAATAGGCAGTAATAGAATGTTGGCCTTGCCAAGCACTGTACAAGAGTCAGTTAATTCTCTTTAGAACAGCCTTGTATAGATGTTAAATTCCCATTTTGCAGATGGAAATGCTAAGGCAAAAAATGGCAAAGTAATTTATACTGTGCTGGGACATTGACTCAGCCAGAATTTTGAGGAAGAGCCCTTGAATCTTTCGTTAGAGCGCTTTTCCAAATGCACTGGAAGGTCCTGTAAGCTGTTGACTAAGTTTTTCTAGGATACAAACTAAATTCATCTAAATGTTTGGTTTGTTGTTTTATTTTGTTTAATTTCATTATGTTTTGTTTCATTTCTCCTATGAAGAAAACCCAGATTGAGACAGAATAGAAATGTATGGATTTATATA
>PTEX01000001.1:324549-393064 GCA_003342815.1 Eudromia elegans
CCCTTCCCTTCCCTTCCCTTCCCTTCCCTTCCCTTCCCTTCCTTCCATCAGGAATGAAGTTTCCTTGCTTTTACCATTTAGTCACCATGCTGTCAAATACATAATTTTCTAACGGATCATTGTTCCTTTTAGACTTGAGGCCAATCCTGTGCTGTTCCGTACAGAAAGTCCCTCCAGGATCAGTGGGGTGGGAAGGTAGATCAGCACAGAATAGGAATAGAGCCTCATCATCCTGAAATCATTTCCTTCCTGTTTTGCACTTAGCACGACTGACTCAAAATGACATGCAGCCATTAGTAAAGCCAAGAATGGAAAAAACACTTTAGAAAGAAGGCATTTCATAGTGAAGACGAGATTCTAGATGGAGAGAAATTTTAGTCTCTTTACATAAATAAGTGCGTATATAAGATCATACATCCAGTATATGTAKGCATTCTCAAAAGTTTGATTTTAATAGGCAAACACTTACTTACATTTAAAAAGGATTGAGAATTCATTTATTTATCATTTTTCTGTATTCATCTCATGCATATGTTCCTTAGATATGTACCTTTTTCTTTATAGATACTCATTTAATAGCGCATTGCATGAAATATGTAAACAAGCAGTTCCATTACATCAGAAGTCAATCAATCRAGGAGGTTGGCAGTGGATATTTGATTAATTCCTAGAGTTATTCTTTCTGTTGATGTGCACCTGTTCTATTTCATTGTTTTCTTCTTTGCATTTTCATACTAGGTCTCCTTGTTTGTAGAGGCACAAAAAAAAATTGAATATATGTCTAAAAATGGACAGTTTCTGGGCTAAATGGAATATATATATTTSTATACATGCATATTATATATAGGGAGTCTGGTCACTGAGTTGAGCAAGGTTTAGTGAACCTAATGTCATGTGGGCATTGCCTCACAGTGTGGAATGACCACTGAGTTCTCTCATAGATTCTTCTCTGTCCATTTTAGTGCTTCTTCAAGATCCAATCAAGTCCTCAGAGAAATAGCAGCCTTGTGAACTTTGCAATAGGCCCTTGGCCCTGAGTTCGTCTAATATCAGCCTTARGCACAAAGATGAGGTAACCACATGCAGGGAATTTAGTCATTAGATATTCYTTCTGTGTTCCATGTGGGGAGATGTTCTCCATTAGAGAGTGATTCAGATTTCAGGGAGTCCAAATCATCCTTTGGAAGAGCTTTGCTCTGTGTGAACCTTACAGGAAGCTTAAAACAGCTAAACCCTTAAATTAGGTACCTCAGTTGTAGGCCTTAAATTAAACAGAATAAATCAAGAAGACTTCTCTGTTCCAGCAGTCACTTCTAGAATGAATAGTTCAGGGGTTTGAGTTTGTTTCCCTCTCTCACAAGTCACATAGTCTGTGCATTATTATAGGCTGGATCCTGCAACTTTTGCTCTCATGTGTAAAGACCATTTAAAGTACTATATTRTGTACAAAGGAGGATTGGGCCCTAKATACAAAAGCACAAATTTGCAARTCAACAGGTGTGTTTGGGAAGGCTTAATCTCCATGTRTGTGCTGCATTTGCCATCTCAGGGACAATAYCTAATGTTTTCCCTTCASACTTGACATAAATAAATGAATCAGGAGAAAACAGCTAAATGTCACATGCAATCACTGAATTACTCTAACTGATGAAAAATACATGGCAACACAGTTCTGACAAATGTCTTCAACTAGCAGCTGGCAAGGTCACAAAGCGTGAACTGAGGTGCAGAATTAAGGGTATTTACCTCTCTTTGAATTAATATCCCTAAATTTTTAAAGGAAAACATCACGCCTTCAGAGTCAGAATGTCACAATACAGGGCACTGAGGCAAACTCTTGAAACTGATTAGAAGTAGTTTAAGATGATATTGTCCCTGTTACAAGGGTCCTCTAAACCCTGTGGTGATAGTCACACATTTAGGTGGAATGCAGGACCTGATGTTGACTTATGCCCTACTGGTTTATTTTGAACTGGACAAAGAGTGACTGTTGAGGGGCACATTGCTGCTGGTGGATCATAACAAAGATGACAATAACTTCTCAGGCAGCTCCTGTTTGGTCTGCAGGAGCACGTCTATTCCTTCAGTAATCTGGACTCTGAAAATTTGGTCGTTAGTGTCAAGATGCAGGTTGCTGGATGCGTAGCCATGTTTTACCCCAGTGTGGCCACCAATGTAAGTAGAGGAACACGAAGAAGAATGTCAGATTTAAAACAGGACTTGCATTATTTAGTAAGAAAACAGTACAGCCTTTGTTTGAAGTGCTGCTGATTGTGCTGTGATCATGTCCTGTATGTCTTTTAATTAATAGGCAAGGAGGGCAGGCACCACACATTCCCCTGATTGTGAAAATCCCCAGCACATGCAGTGCTGCAGCTCCAAATTCTGTTAATTACTGTTCTGTCGGGTAGGTGACAGAAAAGGGGAAAAAAAAATCTAGATTTTTATAAGAACTTAAAAGAAAAGAAATGTCACTCTGTTTTTCATGTAGCTAGTGTTTAGCCAGATCCTAGCTTATTTAAACTGTCCCGCTCCATCGCTGGTGTTTGACTGATTAATACCAGCTGAAGATATGACCCAGTGTTAAATGAACAGATGATTCATGCAGTTTTTATATTAAACATTAAAATGATGTTCTCTAACATAGTTTAATAGGTACTTATTGAGAGCCAAGTTTCCACTGGTGCCTCATAAGTATACTGACTAATAATAATTAACAGATCTTCTTGGAATACAGTAATTTTCATATTTTTCCCCTCGAGATTTTTAACTGTTAGCGTAAGTTAGGTTAACTCTTGCTGTAGATGGATCTAGAGTCTTTAGCCCTTTTGTCTTTTTCCTCAGCATGGCAAATAAATGATCATAGGAGACGAGTTTCCATCACAGGGGAGCAAAGACCCCCAGGGGATTTCCCATGACTGACTGCATTGGGGACTTTCACAGGTAAAGTAGCCCATGGTTGTTGCTAAGCAGGTTGAGAAATGTGTTGACATTTTAGTCTGCAGCATTTTTTTTTCTTTTGTCCATTTCTTTTGGTTTATTTAGTGGTTTTTGTTCTTGTTGGGTTTTTTGTTTGTTTGTTTTCAAGCACCGAAATCAATGTGATTTCCCTGCAAAGGAAAATCACGTTTCAGGGCGCATTGGGATTTAGAAGCACGGCAGGTCCCCAAACTAGCTCTTACTTAAGTTAAAGTAGCCTAGGGGGGATGCTGTATAAATGTATGCTGTATAAATGTGGAGAAGGAGAGCTTCAGATTGTTATTTGCCCTGCACTGGACATGAGGGTGAAACTGTCCTTGACAGAGCAGGATCCTCTCACAAACCCTTGTTCCTTCAGCTCCTGAGGGCACCATCCACCAAAATTCCCTCCTTCTGAATTGCCACTGTCCCCATGAGCACAAGGACAGGAGTCACAGCGATGCTTTTCCTTATAAATAAATGCTGTAGAGAAGTGGCTCAGTGTCTGAGCAATACCAGCTCACAGCACGAGAACCCAGCCAAGCTCTGCTGATACTGATATTTCACTTTCCCAGGACTAATGAACTACTCCTCTCTTTCTGGAGGCAAAAGAGGCCAAAACATTGCTTTATTTATTTATTTAACRCTTGCTAGTGGGAAGTCCTGACAAGAAGCCAGGCTTCCCAGTGAAACAATGCAAATGAATGCCTTAGCCCCATCCAGTTATCAGCACCTTTATCCTTTGTGGGCTGCAAATGCAGCAGAACTGTGCATTTTTAGTGCCTGCAAGGTGCCTGGGATAATGATCTTTCTCTGATGCAGTATTATTGCTGCTTCTGGCAGCCTCTAGAAGTGCAGGCTAATTGCACCGTGTCAGACAGTAGRTGTGTTATTGGTTAAAACTGTGAGAGGCACATCTGCAGAGATTTTTACAATATAATAGGCACTGATTAGCTGGCCACGTAATATGGCAGGAGAAAGTTTCGCCACTCACTCTTTGCTTTAAAATCAGAAGGAAGCTGCATGCAAATAAAGTGGAGACTTGCTAATACAGGAGTGATGGACTAAACAATGGCAGCTCTTGTCCTTTACTTCCACTTCATTCTGCATTTTACTCACTTTAGCACCCCTTCTTTAGAAAATGCAGTTCATCTTTTCACTTTTTTCCTACTGAGAATACAAAAAACATTTCCAAATGCAACAAAACCATTGGCAGTTCAATCTATTGAATAAATTCGGGCTGTTATCCTGCGAGATGTAATAAATGAACAGGTGCATGGCATGGATGGATGTGTCCCTATCTTCCTAAAATCCCCATGAAAAAAAATGAACCAACCATAATTGCAGCAGTAACATTCAAATGACAAGAAAAAGTCTTAGATTCTGGTTTAGCCTTTCAAGTTAAATCTAGAGCTTYCCCCCTCTAAAAGCCAAAAAGATTGATACTCCAAAAGGCTCATGAAAAAAAATTTTCATTATTAATACTGGCTTTTGGAGGGAGGTGCTTAGATACTAGATGGCAGTATAAAACCTTCTTCTTAATAAATGCATTTTAATGATATTGCAAGTAAATATGCAGTATATTATCAATATGCTCACTGAATTAGTGGAAGGAGTAATTTCATTTCTCTGATATTCTATACATTCAAGGTAATGAAGGTTTCTTAGTTCATTCAGATCAACTACKTATTTTTTTGAGAATATTCATACGTTAGTGAAATCCTCAGATTCCACTTTCTCCCTGAGTTTAGAAATTTCTGTTAACCTAGCTAAGACAAATAGAAATTGATTTTTWTATATATATATCAAATATTAACAAGGATCTTCATTAGAATCAAGAAAACTGTTACTGATGAAAGTAAACTTTAAGTAAATTGCTTTTGAAGCAATACTTTCTCAAGAAATTAGTTATACTTTCCTATATTTTTGCTATATTGATAATTTAAGTAACAGAGAATTWATTGCCTAGTAAATCCGATATTGAAAGATAGTATGATGATGATTAGCAATCTTTTATGCTGTTTCTCATTTTAGCCAATGCTTTTGTATTTATCCAATTTGTGAAAATCATCACAAAACTAGGAGTGGTGGAAACTTAAAGCTGAGAAAAGTACTGAATTTAYCAGCTAATAGTACACAGTATCCTACTAAAGATATTTCCAGTCTGTTTTTTTACTTTTCACTGTAGAAAATGTTGGCATTCTCCACTCAGTTTTGTAAGTCTTTTAATGACAACACAGTTGGATGCCTGTGCCTAGCAGTACTGGGCTCAGTACTCAGTACCAGTGCTCAGTACTGGGTCCAGCATTGTTCACCTTCTATATCTTCWGCTGGATGAAGAGACAGAGAGCTTGCTAATGACACAAAACTGTCAGAAGAGGCTGTGGAGCCATTCAGGGGGACCAGGGAAGGTTGGAGAGAAGGGCAGAGAGGAACCCCATGAGGTTCACCAAAGGCAAATTCAGGGTCCTACATCTAGCCTAAGCATCAKGAGAGGATGGGGATGACCTGATGGAGAGCAACTCTGTGGAGAAGGACCTCGAGGTGCTGTTAGAAAATAAATTGACCAAAACCCAGCAATATGTCCTTGGAATCTGGAGAAGACTGAGAATGTATCTTATCAGTATGTAAAATTATCAGTAGAGTGTGTAAAGAGAGTGGAGGCAGGTTATTYTCAGTGGCAATAGGACAAGCAGCAGTGGCCACAGACTGGAACACAGGAAGCTCTTTCTGAACATGAGGAAAAGCTTCATTATTCTGAGGGTGACTGAGCACCAGAAGAGGTTACCTAGAGAGTCTGTTAAGTCTCTTTCCTTGGCAATACTCAAAAGCTGTCTAGACAAAACCCTGGGCAATGTGCTCTAGATGATGCTTGAGCAGGGGGATTGGACCACATGATATGCAGAGATCCTTTCCAACCTCARCCACTCCGTGSCTCTGTGATCCATAGMTCATAAATTAACTATGAACATTGTTTTGATTATCTAACCTGACCTCCTGCATAGCAGGGGCCAGGGCATTTTGATAAGTGTTTCTCRTACATGGAATGAATGATACCTTTATAGGAGCAACGGTAAACTGCTACCACCTTTCTATCTATTTATGCTGTGTTACAATAAACTCTCATCGCCCCAAGCTACATGCTGCCATTTACTCAATAGGTTGTGGCTGCACTTTCACTCTCCCAGACTGCTGATTCTTTAGATTTGTCAACTAAATMCACATAGAAAGGCAGAAATACAACCACATGATGCTAAGTTCRGATGAATATGAAGTAGCAACTGGAGAAGGTATATTAGTTAGGAAATATAAGAAATGCAAGCAGTGGATAAAGGGCTCTTGAGCGTTTTGATGGTCAAGGTCCTCTAATCTTTGTGCATTCTGTACTGTGCATTTAAACAGGATGTCAAAGCTATCTGGATCCATAGTTCAAATGAACGTAAAACAGAACCTWTTTGAAAATTAAGTGAAAATAAGTAGTATTTACTATTAGCGTTACTTTTCTYAATGGAACAAAACTCTTCAAATCATCTTCATATCATAAACAACAASAGTTTCATTTTGACTTGACAGAGTGGTCTCCAGTATGTAAGACATGGAAATACATCAAGTGACATGTCTCTCTTTCTTTCTCCTCTTGTATTTTTTTCTATTTATTGGAAAATGAGCTGTGGAATTTACTGTTTAAATTTATTTTCCAGCTTATTTCACAATTTTTCATTGGCCTACCAATATTTGGACATTTTTACTTTCATTTGCACATTTGGCATTAATAGTGCCAATACCTCAATTAATCTTATTTGCTTCTCCCTAGAAATAATATAAATTCATGCTCCATACTGTACCTAATATACAATGTAAAATAGGGAGTCAAAATGCTCCAGTAATGTAAAGGCTGTGATCTTAACCTCCTCTTCCTAATACTGGACTTCCCAAGGGAATATGAACACAACTTCACTACTGTGGTAGTAGCCTGAYGGGACAGACCATGAGGCCTTTTGCAGACAGATTTGCTCTTGCTCCACAGCAGCAGGACAGACAGATGAAAGCTGGCATCTCCAATCTGYTCAGTTCTGATAGCCTGCCAAGCCTGTGACATCTACCGCCTCAACTGGGCAGCACCTTTAAACTGAGACCCGTGAACATCTGGTTGCCCCACAGCAYACCCGGAGCTAGCCTAGGTCTGTCTGCAAACAGCTGTAGGGAGCTATATGCAATTTATCATAGGAAGCGGGGTCCATATGGACTTCACAGAGCCTTTGCAARATTCAGGAATTGAGGTTCATGGAAGCAGCTGTCACTCAAGGGCAGCTATCACCCCAGCATGACAGGGCTTGGAAGCAGCAACAAGGCCACTCAGACCAAGCTGCTTCCTGCAAAATGTGGCAGTTGCTCCTGCAGGAAGCAGAGTTGAAGCTTTGAAGGCAGGATGTCYTAAAATGGTGAAGCTGCTCTCACTCTGTCAGGCCCACTGTAGCTCATACTCTTTTATACTTATCCATGTGTCCCAAATCCAGCAGTTTATCTTTAAATCTAAGCTACAATCTCTGCAGAGTTGGGAACAGTCTCTCCATTATGCTGCCTGGATTTTGCCACATATTGGATCCCTTATTACAGCATCTAGATRTTACTGTCACACAAATAATAAATGACAATATTTATCTATTCGATTTACAAAAATTGCTGTGCTGGATAACTCCAAATTGTGTCTGTCTTCCCAGAGAGGTGGCCACAGTAATATGTGAGCATCTYAAAAGCATCTATCAAATAACTGCATGAGGAGAAAATATATTCAAGTTTTCTACCCAYGAGAAAGAGTCTCAAAAAGTATTAAGTGAATTTCCAGGTTCTTGGAGGACAAATGTACTTCTGAAAATATCTCCCTAAATCCGAATGAAGCATTTTCAGTACAAGACCTGATCAGGGAGCTGGTATTCTCAAATGCAATATTGTTCTATAATACCATTAATGTCAGGCTKTTGTACTGAGATAAAGCAGATGATCTCCAAAAACATGGGACAGCACTTGACGAACACTTTCTGTCCAGACATCACTGGATAGATGCAAAAGCCTCTAACAAAAACTTAAATCATTTATTCATATCAGTTTGGACATACTGGTGCTCACTATGAAATCTCTTATAGATGCTAACCAAATATTGATATCACCTTCATTTTCCTTCATCTCTAAATAAATATAAAGTGACCCAATTAATTTATACCAGATCACCAGATCAATGTCTATATCTTCATCAGTGTGCATWCCTCTGTTAAGTTTAGCTTTTTATTTTATACCCTGTCTAAACAGGTTTCAATTAATGTACTCTTTTCAATCCTGTGCCATTAMACTTGCCACATCATTGCATTCTTTTTCAGACTGTTCAGGAAAAAAAAAAGGCAATTTACATAAAGCCCAACTCTTAAAGGCACAATGAAGGCATATTTTTACTTGCGTTTTGCCACTTTCAGGAAAGAAAAAAAAAAGATAGGTAGGAGAAGGGTGAAAAAGGAACTAGGCACTTTCCCAGTCATCCTCCTTCAGTTCCTTATCTATTCAGATTTCAAATATCTAACTGAAATGACAGTCTATTTGTATGCAACTTCATCTTTCTTTTCTGAGCCAGCTGGGCCCAGTACTGTTGTCTGTGAGGCCACTCTTAACGTGGTACCTGCTTTTAAGCCACCCGTGATAAGTCGAAAAGGACTAAATGCCCCACTTGCCAACACTTGCTGCCAACAGCTTCACACTCTGTCTTCAGCTACAGTCGCGGAGCTGGGCGAGATCCGAAGCCCTCTGCCTGGAAGTCGGCTATTTGTAGATCAGGCAACACGACTTGTGCTTCAAACATTGCTATTTCGAAAGTGGTGATGCACAATTCTTTGCAAGCACAAGTTTAATCTAATATTCCAGGCCCAATAAGATCCTGGGGCTGTGAGAATAAGCAAGACAAAGCCAGATGCAAAAGGTCAAAATCTTAACAATAAAACTAATTAACCGCCAGACTGGCCTCTTATGAAAAGGGCTGGCTTTTCCTCCCTTTGAAGACTTTAAAATCAAACATAGCTATCTTCCTGAAAGATCTCTTTTAGCACMGTCAGAACTCATTGATTAGGTTTATCGTCGGAATTCTGTGCTATGCAGGAGGTCGGAGGAGGCGATGGGCTTTGGGGGTTCATAAAACAAGATTTCTGCATGGCAGTGCCAAAAGCTTGATTCGATACATTAAACCCAGATGTCTTAGAGCAACGGATGTAATTCAGGAGTGAAATCTAATCTCGTCATAAAATGATTTAACGTTGCCTTGGCTTTCAAATAGCAGAAAGTGAAGCCATGAGATCAAGCGGTTGGCGATGCTCCTAACTACCTCTATCAATGAGCAATGATAGAGCCTTGAACTTGGCCACTGTCACCCACAGCTGACAGCGGTGATGCCTGGTTGGTACATGTGGCATGGATTCTTTGATGCTCATCTGTTAACTTCTGTTTTCCAGTACAATTAGGTACTACAAAATGACCCTAATGCAGCATTCAGTCACAAGCCACTAATAGCGKCCGATTCGTCCTCCTGCAGAAACACGAATTAAAGAAGGGAAGATGTTATCAGCYTCGTGCTGCGATTTAGAAGTCTTCTGTGTGGGTGTGAGAAAGGAGAATCTGGAGGAAGAATAAGAGGAAGAACAAAGAGCTATCATGACCCTTTCCAAGGAAGAAGTTCCCCAGATCAATCAGTGTTGGGAAGGCAAACCACCCTTCCGAAGTTTGCCCCTTCTTTTGTTGTTGACAGCAAACTCCTTATGATACTGTTTTGTTCCAGAACTTGCCCCAGCTAATCAGAAATCTGTTTTTTGTTGCAGATTCTCTGCTTCATGCATTTTTTAAAAACATATTCTTTTTTCAAGAGGCTCGGCTCCCCTGGATGTACATGCGATATTTAGCTTTTACCTGTAGTTTAGAATTAGACCAACACAGAGAAAGCATCTTTCTCCTATATGCCATAATGAAGGTTTCCCTTGTGTTTAAGTGCTTTTTRAAGTGTATTAAGTGACTATGATGAGGTAGACACTTCTAATGTTTAAATCTCTAGAAAACAACAGAATGTTTCAGAAACCTCCTGAGTGGGTAGGAATCTTGAACCAACCATTATTTCACATTCAATCCCATTTCCTTTCTCCCTAGAACTAGGCAATCCTGATTAGGTTCTACTTTTTCAGAGAAAAAAAAAAAAAAAAGGAAATAGCAAATGTGTGTACAGTAGTGTGCCCCACATAAAATTTACATTAGAGCTTTTCTAAAGGAAGCTTTAATGCTGTGTTTGAAGACCTATGCCCCAATTGCCTCCCAGGACACAGAAGCACCACCAGCCCATCCTGCTGGCATTCACCCAGGTGRATGGTGGGTGCCCCTTTCTCCTCCTGTTCCCACCACATATTCCTATKGAAAGGAGTAGAGAAACAGAGACTGGACAGACTTGCATCCCCAGTCCTCCCATCTCTAGGCACTCACCAAGCAGCAGAGACATGGGGAGGATTCTTGGAGAGGGCCAAGAGAAAGATGGAGACKTGGAGGAGTTCAGAGGCTTCCAAAAGTTCTTCTCACCTGGAGCCTGGCCCWGTGGCTGTGCCTGAAAGGAGCCTGAAGTCTAGGATTTCAAAAGATATTTCTACTCCCACTGGGAGACTTTGCTGCTTGACTACTTCAAAACCCCCCAAACTGTGCCTGAAAATTGGTGGTTACAAGAACCTCCCATTATTTGTCCCTGTGAATATCTACTGGAGAAAAAAGAAGAAAAAAAAAAATAATGGAGCAATAATTAAAGCAGAGCAAAATCACAAGGGAAAGGTGACTCATTCTTGATTTGTCGAGCCACTGGAGCTGCTGACGGCCTCCTGCCGTCACACATTTCAGCATCCTCGAGGTTTCTCCCGTCTCTAATGTAGTCAGGCTGGTGCTGCAGCTTGGGGAAGGAGAACAAACTGCTACGTTATCTGGAGCCAGGGCCCTTACAGCGATCTTCTTTGAACTCCTGAAAGCATCAGCATCTTTCCCGCTCTCCCACGTTGTCTGAAGTACAAGCGTGGTAAACATGGCTTTTATCCTGAAACTTCTAGGTTAATGTGACAGATGCCAGAGGTCTGATTAGGCTCTCATTCCAGCTTCCCAAAACAAAACTCCTTTGAAACATGCCCATCTCACTCAATGAAAGGAGCTACTTTGTTTTCCTCCTTCCAGTCTTCTTTTTCATTTTCTCAATGCAAATTAATTCAAGGTTATCACATGCCTCCAGCATCCCCTGCTTCACTGGAATTACTCTTAATTTACTGTGGTGAAAGGCACAATGTGAGAAGCTTTGGGGACAAACCTGGGTAGGTTCGTGACAGGGCCACCTCACACTTTTGTTCCAGCCTCTTTTTCTCACAATTTTGGATGAACACGTTTGTCTTTCAGCCAACGATAGCACTGATATTTCCCAGTTTTATTGACCAGTTAAGCAGTCAATGACTTCACAGAGATTTCCTGATAGACTCCAAGTTACACTTACCCAGCTACTTAAATCACCATTTATTGTCAGAGGGAGGAAAAGCAGCCTGAGCTAATTGCTCCATACGACCAAGCTATCCAGGATATGCAAAGCATTTCAATGAGCAAAATATATAATTAGCTAAAAGCTAAACAGAAAGGGCCATTGCGTGACATAAAGAATGAAACTGGTACCAGATTTTTTTTAATTTTTTTTTTTTTTGGGTCTCCTTCAGTGTATGTTGCATGGAAAGTGGAAGGGTCTGCTTGACAGCCTGCCTCTCCTGTTGTGGAGCACAGGCATGTGACTTCCTGCTTGGCACACTTGCAGGGTGGTTGGTTTCCATCCAAAAACCAGAGTAGAAAGCTGTTTTGCATTCCGGGATGGAGTGAAGCATCCCGGTTTTCCATGAATGTTGGAGAAGGCAAAACCAAATTTTTTTTTTTTTCTTTACGTTATATACATATATATGCACGCAAATATATATGTATCAGTTTCAAAAGAAGTGGAAAAGGCAGATTTCATTATGTGAGTGGCACAAATTCTACTTGTGCAATGAGGCAATTCTAGATTTTCTGAGGAAATTAAAAACCCGCASTTGTTCAGCCCACCACTGCTCTTCAGCAAGCTAAAAGATATAATAGGCTGTTCTTTCCCACTCCAGCAAGCGAGAAAATGTTAAAATTGATCCTTCTGCACCTCTCCCTCTACAACGAACACTCCCACAGCCATGAATATCAAACTCCAGATGCTTGAGATCTTGGCAGCCCTGCCCCGCTCCTGAACCTTTGCCATCAGCTGTAGCAAATGGCTGTTACTCGGAGCCGTTGTTGACCTAAACGCTTCCTGACAGCAGTTTCGCCCTGCTCCGATGATTGGCATTTCCCAGGAAGCTGATGTGTCCGACGGACTGTATCAGCTGCGGCGCTGGTGAAATGAGCTCGGTCCTTCACCGTGCCCGTTTCAGCAAGTGCTGCCTCAGCTTGAGCACGCTCTGCATTTAATTTGCCAGGGGGAGAGGTGCATTGTGCATGCACGGACTGATTGTTATTGTGCCGGGTGATGCGTTTCAATCAGGAGGTGATATATGTCATTTACTCCATTAGACTCTTTCAGCTGCCGATGATGGATGGTTCAAAGAGAGATGTACTTATTTAAAAATATTTTCTCATGCATTAGGAGGCGCTTTTCATTCAGTAACATATCCACTTTTTCCTTTCATAGYGTACATTTTACAGGTTTAGATTTTTTCTCTTTTTTTAAAAAAATGTATGATTTGTGGGTGTTTCTCCTACTCTAAGCTGTATTTAAACCTTTTATCCTACCTTTATCCTTCACTTTGTCATGCCAAAATCCCAATGTGCATAAACTCTTATCAGATGTAAACTTCTCCATACAGTGCAGAATTAGTAAATGCACAGAGATATGGACTAAGCATTGCTGAGTGCTTGTGACAGTGGGATGCTGATCTCTCGTCGGACTTGGGACAYGGGAACCACCTTCACATGCTTGTTACTTTTCTGATTACATTCTCAAATGCCTTTTATATGCTGCTTATGCAAATATAAACGTAGAAGCATTTGCATAACKTCTTCATACGTGCTGACAAAGAGTTCGCAATCTGTGTGTTTAGGAAATGTCTTGATTTCCATGTGTGACAGAGCTAGAATTTTCTAAGTCTTCAAAAAAACAACAATTCTACTATTTGCAAAAGAGAAAAAAAAAAGAAAAAAAATTGCTGGAGGGTACAGAAGAGGTTTTTTTTCCTCCCTATAAAAAAAAAGGGAGGGGTGAGGATGGGGAAGGGGAATTTTGTCCYTCAAAATATATCTGCATGCACATTGTACTGGACAGTGGGTTAATGTCAGCTGTAGAGAAAGACAGAACACCAGATTAAGCAGACACTTCACAGCACACATTGCAGTTAGAAGTTCAGATGAGTTACAGCAAATAYCAGCCCTGTTCTTTGAATTTCCGAAGTGGAAGCTATGAGATAAAGCCATATTGCTTAAGTAAAGAAGTTTATCAACCTCCTGATAATGCTATTTTCTCCTTCAAATAGCTTCCTYAAAAAAAAACAAGGATGCACATGTGCCACACAGCCACTAAAGGCTGCATGACATTCTGAACAGGAGCAGCGATTCAATCCAGATATAAGAACAAACTTTTGTCTCACCTTTGTGTGCTTCATGTGTGCCATCCTCCCCTTCAAATAACAGCCGCAATTCAGAATATTCGCTAATGTTTTCGCTATGAAGGATTTTGCTCGTGTGTTCAAGGCACTTAGCTACGTTTCTCCTCTGAACTGCTCCCTGGAGAAGRCTTTCTCACTCGTGTAAGCATAAAGTGAGCCAAAGTATACAGATCTGCTAACTTAGGTACCTACACTCTAAATATTCTCCAAGGGACTGTTGCTACAGAATATAGCATTAAGGCAATAGCGAGACCTAGATAAAGTACGAAAGGGTTGCCATAGGCAGGCAGCTACGTATCATTTTTCTGTCACTGAGCACCTTCGCAGCATTAAAAACATTTTAAGTGCTCAAAGGATGCGCAAAGTAAATCCACTTTAAACAAGGCCAGGCAAAAGATAAACAGCAAAATCTTTGGCTACGTTTTTTCTCATTTTCCCCACCCCACAAAATAACCATATGAGAGGCTACAAATGTCAATACAGCAATTTTATACTTTTTTTAAACAGTTTCAAAAGARTTTTTTGCTTGAAGGATAATGAATGCATATGCATTTATATATATATATTTTATATATGTATATGTATATTTGTATGTGTGTGGCCCTATGTATGTGTATATATACGTGTATATACACTGAAATTGGGRCTTATATATCTTCATTTTTCACGCAGGGCGGCACATAGGATGAGCAGTGAGTGATACAGGGGTACAAAGTACATGCGTATGCCCAACTGAGCAATACATACAGAGCTACTATTTCTCCACTACCCAGACAAAATATACAGAGATCCATCAATCAACTAAGATAGAAATGTRCAGGAACGCTCTGGTTTCTCTAGCTGTATCCTCCCCTATATCTCAGGGAGAGGCTGGTGCTACCTTGGCCAGGCTGAAAGTGGCTATTTCTCCAGCACAAGGAGATCTAGACACCCATCTTCACTATATTAGATCTAAGGTATGCTATGGTGAGCGTGACACAGAATTTTTCAAGCTATAGAGTTCTGTGCTCTGCATGAGGCCCACTAGATGACAGCAGGGTCTGTAGATTGCCACCAGTGGGTCGAATGACGAAGTATGACAAAGTTATAGAAATCAAATTAATTCTGTCTATTCATACTAAGACTTGTTTTTGCTTGCTTCATAATCTAAACTTTTGAGAAGGAATTTGTTTGTGCTCAAAAGCTTTGCCAAGAAGAATGACTTTAAATATGTATATGTATATAAAAAGTCCTTTCGAAGGACTTTGTCCTTCGAAAAGAGAGCGTCCTGGTAAATCTCCTGCTGCAGTGTCTGTGGGTTGGAGGCAGATGGACGCCTGTCAGTCTCAAGGAAGGCTAAAATGAAAAGCTTGAGGAGCTGGATCMAAAGTAAAGATTGCTGGTTTGGAAGAACTTTTCATGTGAATTTGTTATGTTGCTTCAGAACCACAAAGCCCTACACAGCACTAAAAATGTTAGGTTACTCTAGAGACTGTTTCAAGATAGCATTACTTCCAAGTTTATTTTCTGCTGCAGTTGAATGCTCTATTAGCAGTGACTTTTTTTTTTTTTTTTTGGTGGATACTCTGTGCTAAATTATTGCAGTACAAAAGGTTCGTATCTCACTTCTCTGCATGTCCTCCCCATCTTTCAAAAACACTMAGTAAAAACCTGCTGAAAACAATTTGCTGAAGAGGCCTGTGTATATTTCTCAATCATTTTGTACTAAATAGCTTTCATTTTACGGTTCAAAATAAACAAATTTTACTTTCAGGAACATAATTGTTTCCTTGTAACACAGGACTGCTGTGGCACATTACTCCCAAATTATTTTTTCTGAAGTATTAGCTGTGCAGGAAACTGCAGTTAAATAAAACAACATTTTCCTGGAAATTATGGGAAAGTGTAAGAGGAGAGGAGTTTATTTTAGAGATGGATGGGAATGATAGGCGGACCCAAATATTTATCTACGCATGTCCAGATGGCACAATTTAGTGATTTGAGCTTAGATATGTAYGAAGGAAACTTATGATTTCTAATCTTGGGTCTGACACGACTTCCCTCCATTGCCTGAGGCAAACCACTTAACTTCTCCATGCCTCAGTTCACCATTTGCCTCTAACTTTGAGTTTATAACAGCAGCTGTTTTCACTTTCTTTGGTAATTAGGCAAGCAGCCTCTTGCTTGAGGCCTGGCATTAAAAGCTACCCCCCTGCTTAAATAATGGAGGAGACTTTTGACATTGGTCACAGCTTTTCTTTTTTTCCTGATTCCTAATACCTTTTAGAGGTTTCTCTTGACATACCTTGCACATAACAACCCCACCAAGACATCTAAGGTTCCCCCAGCTTGCCCATCTGAGTGGCACACCATGACCAACACGTTGTTCCCTCCACTCCTGAAGCCCCCCGTGAAGCGAGGAATCATGGGTGAGGATCTGAGTGGCACCGTTATGATCTTGCCCATCTACATCTAGCACTTGGGTGCCGTGGTTGTATCTACATGTCTTAATGCAGCAGACCCAGGACCTGACCTGGTCCAGGATGAGTGGATGAACCATGACATGCCTCATGCTCATGCAGATAAACCTTCAGAACAGAGTAATTGTATCCAAATTGCCCATGAGATTGATTTTTGTTGAAGACTGTCCCTTGGGCTGTACCTGAGCATCATTTGGGAGAGTGTTGATTGGCATTGGCCAAAACCACAGAAGGGTAGAAAGCTGTCTGTCAAAGAACACGATTGCTGCAGGCTATTCTCAAGCCACAGATCTGTTTTATTGGCCAGGACATGTCCCAGGATGGTATCTTGACTTCTACGTGAAGAATAAATTTTCAAATAAAGTTTTTTTTTCAGTATTCTAGCACTTTTTATGCAGATAACTGAGATACTTATAGCCTTTGTAGGATTATCCCTAATTAAAACAATTGTAGATTGTGACAGGATAATTAAAAACTGTACTGAGTTATCCAAGATTTTCCCAGCCCTACATTTCCTCACTGTCCCTCTAATYGGGGAAAAATTTTCTTCTTTTTGACATAGAAGAGTGATGCTAAGTCTCAGCAGTGCTAAGGTCTCGGCATTACCTAGCTAATAAATTTCTGGATAGTATGGTTTTTTGTGGCAGCATCAACTTACAACCTCRTCATTGACTAGTGTATCCAAAAGAAATCTCTATCCTCCCTGGCCATTTTCAGCTGAGCATTGCATTTAGAGAAGAATTCTTGTTATTGTTCCCAAGGTACATGCTCTTGCCCTCTGTGCTATTGAATTTCATCCAATATCTATTACTCCACGTTTCAGGCTCATCCAGTTGCACCTAGCAGATGTTTGGAACATCTCTGTATCATCAGCAAACTTTATTAATGTATACTCTGACTTTCTGTGCCAGTATTGTTAGCAAAAATATTGAGCAGGATTGCTCCCCAGGCTCCACTATCAGCCTTCCTCCAGGCTGGTAACTTCCAGTCTCGGCTGTATCCATTGCAATCCCACTGGCTCACCGGTCTGTGAGCAACCACACAGTAGCTCATCACCCCAGTTTAATCATCGTCCTACTTTATACCATACTAACACCTCCGCAGAAGCGTTTGCATCTTTTCTGAAGAAATCAGTTATTTTGTCACTGAAAAACAATCAAATCACTCTAGGAAGATCTGCATATCTTTGGCAATACAATTTGTATGTTACTCTGTATCCATTTATCTGAATGTTTTTAATCTTCCTTTTGCTTCAAGTCTAATCTCAAAGCCTTGGTACTGTTCAGGCTAACGTGTCTGTGATCAGCTGGATCATTTTCTCCTCCACTTGCTGAAAATAAGCCCTAAGGCTTCATCTGCCTATGCCTTAATAGATTTAGTTCTATTGGCTCTGCGACTTGTTCTTTTGTACTTCAGACACTCCAGGTCACCCTGACTTCTGTCCACATTTTGCTTCCCTAGGTTCTATTTAGTCTGTATTGCTCACCCTGCCTTTGCCACTGAGTTCAGTATTATTGTTCTTATTGACCACCTCAGAACTGGTAAATAAAGCAGGACCTCAGCAAAAGCTCGAAGTCTGGTAAATCCATAGCATCTTACCGAAGGAATACCCCTTAGCCTATATTTTTGACCCAAGCCTTCTAGTACTAACAGGCAACACCCATACCCAGTCCAAGCTAGCGATATGCATGAGACCACACAGTTTTGGTGGGTGCAAAGAGCTTAATCATATGGCTACTAGCACATTTTCCACATACATCCGATGTTTTCGTTCTATTTTATTCATTAGCATAGCTGCATCCATTAAAACCAAGGCACAGTGTTCAATTAGATTATTTTGCTCTTTCCATTAATTCATAACCTGCAGAGAGGGGAGGAAAAACAAAAGTCTGAACACAGAAGCACCTGTCAGCAGAAAATGGTAAGTTCTGTGCAGTGTCCTCAAGAATAGGGTGAACCAGAAGAAGAGCTAGGGAAATTCTTTATGAATTTATAGATCAAGTTGTTTTCCAGGCTTCTGGCTCATAAGCACCTCCCTGCTTAAGGGCTTGTTTTTTTCTTTACTGTTGTTATTCACCCCCTGTTTTGATTTTATCTATTTTCTTTTCTCTTTTGGACAACGGATTATTTAGCTTCCCCCCACCCTCTCTCCTCCCCCATCTGTTGGCACTGTTGCCTTTTTCTAGCTTTACTGATTTTTGTTTGCATGAATTCTCCCTCTAATAACCTMCTCTTGCCAGGGTGACAGGGAAGGTGCTGCAAAGGGTGGAAAATTCCTTCTCCTTCATTGCTGCCTTCCTGGGGTCTCCGACAGGCGGGAAGCAGAGCACAGATGTGGGTGGAACGGCACAACCCCCTCCTCCTACCTTCGCTGCCAGGATTTTCCATAAATGACATGTTCTTCCACCCTTTTGTTCAGTCTTTTCAAGGGGAGAGGAAGGGGGGGACCCACGCGGGAGCAGCACAAAGGGGTGATGGAGCAAGGAAACAGGAGCAGGCTTGAGATGGAGATTTGGGTTGRCACAGGCTGCCTCTTATGTGGGTTTCTTTTCTGCACCCTCCGCACCAAGACATGGTTTGGATCCAGGTGCCTTTTAACTCGGAATGACTCGTTCCAGAGGAAGGGGGCGAGAGGAAGRTTTCGTGCAGCTCTTCTGGTTTATGGTCTATTTAATCTCAGATGCATAGCAGTAATGCAGCCTGCAGGGTCYGGGAGCGGGGAGACTCCGAGAGAGGACAAAGAAGAGCAAAAATAAGACTAATATTTTATCTTCTCTGGCTGCAAGGAGCTTCGGAGCTATYCTAACATCAAATAACACAGTCAAGCCCCAGTGCTGTTTTCTTTCTTTATCTTATGCCAAACAGCAGCTAGAGACCACTGGCCTAATCAGCAGCTTTATAGCTCTTTTTTTCTCTTTTATTTCACTTAAAAAAAAAAAAAAAAAGAGAGAGCAGAGGCTTCATTTACTCCATTTTGCCACATTTCTGTCTTTACCACCTTCCTCCATCCGCCTCCACTCACATCACTTGCTTTAATCTTCCAACTCCCCAGATTTCTCCGCTCCCAGTTACAACTTTTTTCCCTTTGTCTTCATGGTGTTACTCCTGGATTTTTTTTAKGCTATTGTTTTATACAAGGGTGTTTTTTTTTTTCCCTGGAAGATGCCAAAAAATATTTTGGCTCAGAAGCACTGCCCATTTGCCAAACTGGCCACCGTGCTGGGTTTCCATGGATCTGGGGCTATACATTTCTCCTAGATAAAGGATCTGCTTTCAAAATTGCATTAGGACCTCCCGCTCCTTACAAGAGCAAACTTATCTTGCCCTTAAGAAACAAAAATGRCCCATGTGGGGTTAAAATTGCTTCAGATGGAGACTTTATGCTGGTTTATAGCYCAGAAAGAGGTTTAATTTTTTCCCCCCCTAATTGCATTACTGTCTCAGATCTGCTCCCACCGCTCAGCATTTAGGCCAGCACCATTCCCATTGCATTCCTCCCTCCTTGTGTTTCTATGTTTTATAGCAGGTAATTTCTCCAGATTGCAGCTTATTTTGGTCTAGAGCAAATATCGTGTGAGCAGCGGTCACAGCGTCTGCCAGGGCCACTTCTGTTTGGGGTCCTGAGGATCTCAGCTCAGTTGTCACCCTCCCTGGTATATCAGCAGCTCATCACACTCCTGTTTTCTGATCTATTTGCAGGTCTGCAGGGTCCTTTCTTCGTGGATTCGGCTTGTTTCCCGACGCCATCTCTCAGGAGACGTCGGGAATAGGGGAAATAATAGGGAAAATTTGCCATCTTGACACGGCTCCATCAAAGCTCCATTGCAGAATGGGTTCAGAGCAGCCTTTTATCAGCTTTCACGTGCCTCTGAGAGCCACCCAACCTTCTGCTTCAGGTGGAAAGGAGCCAGGAAAAACTATGCTTTTCATGAGACACCTTTCCCTGCAGGTTTTCAAGGCACTGGGCTGAGTTTACGAGAGCAAATTWTGGCTCTCCTTTGACATCCAAACACTCTATTAACTGCATTTTAAATTTAACTTTGATGTTGGCCAAATACTTTAATAACCTTTTTTCAAATCTGGTCATTTAAATCTGTAACTCCACAGTGTTTCTGAAGCCTTGTCCATCACACTTGTGGACTGGCATAAAGTGCAGCACTTGCCAGGTAGCWTTGTCCCATCAGTGCAGCTCTTAGTGAAAAAACAAGACATACATATATGTGTGTGTGTGTGTGTGTATGTATATAATGTATATATATACACTATGGTTTGCTCTAATAACTGCCCAAAGCCACTCAACCTACCTTGGCTCCTGGTTGGCTCAGGCACATGTGCAACATCTCTATCACTCACCCTGTTCCCTCCAGGAGCCAGCTTGGACCTCCTGGTCCCACCAGGAAGCAACTCRCAGATGCTCCAGTCTCTCTAGTATTCAGTCCAGATTTATGCCACATGAATGCTGATCCACCTGTTTTCCCACACTCATTCCTCTCCTGAACATCTTGACCCCTTTTTCCCCATTTTTGGTTTCTCCCCTAAGCATCCCATAACAAGCCTTGCCCAACCCCAAAATGCTCTTCCCTCACAACCCCTAGTGAGTCCTGTATCGACTATTGGAGTTCCTTGTACCTCTGGGCTCCTGTCTGTGCACAGAAATGGAACTTTATTGTTCAACCTAGTGATCTGTGGCTCAACAGATCTCTATTTTCCATTTCTTTATAATCAGGAATCACATCAAGTTGCTATATTTTAGAACCTGTACTGTGATTTTGGAACCTGTGATCCAGGACTTCTCAATACTCTGTCATCAGGTGTAGAAAATTCTCATTTAAATAAATAATATGCAGTTGGTACATTTTGCAGATCCCTCACCATCCTACACTTAAAGATTTTCTGCAATATTTTAGCTTTGGCTGAGGTCTATGCAAATTTATGCCATGCTGTTTCTGAATCTGGATAATCCTTTCCTGTACTTACATTATTACATTTTCTATATTTCTTCAGCTGGTACACTCTCTGAATCAAGCCTAGCATGAACATGTTTTTAAACCTAATGATGCTTTTTGGTTTCTTTTTACAGACTTGATCAGTTCCAGTTAAACTCTAGCTCAAGATCACATAACTTCTTACTTAAAATTACATCCATGCTGTGAGTTCTCAGTTATACTTGTCTTTCTTCTATGCATTTACAGATTCATTCATGTTTTTTTCCAACAGTGATCTGWGTTAGTTCATAATTTATAAGTATTTCATTATTTTTTAATGAAAAAAAATATGATTCTTTCTTTAGGCATTTTTCAGRCTATGCAGAATTCCTCCTTGTCGCTTTGCTGTCTGCTCTGTCCCCTARAAAAGAACTGGCGTGTGCAAGAGCATGGCTATTTTTCTGCCTGTATAAGTCAGCCCACTGAAGGACACTACCTGTCCCTACAAACCTTGTCATTCTCCGGTCTCCTGATCAGCGAGTCGTGAGATGTTATTTTTTTTGTTGTTGCTGTTTCTGCTACTCCTGGCTGAAAACTCTTGCAAAATTGTTGTGTTTATTTCTAAATGCTGCATGTTGCCTGGGTCTGTACATGCTCCCACTTCTCAAGTACCTTTTCTCTTTGACATTTTCTCAATGTTTATTCTGCAGCRTCTCTTCCCAATTCCTCACTTTTCTATGACCTCCTGCTTTCCAACTCCCTCTCCTGCTGGTCAGTCTGTCGAGAGTAGCTGCAGCTTGATTTCCTTTTAACATTTTCATTCTGCCTTGAGTATTTCTGCGGCTTGACATATCCTGATAGCATTTTCCCTAAGTCTAAATCTACATCTTCCAGCAGGCTCTTTTATTTTTGCAGCTTTGGAACTATGATGCCAATCACTATCTKATCGCTTTTAGTGGAGCCTGACAAAGTACTGCAGTTATACATCTGACTCATTAGTTTAARATCAGTTGAAAAACTTCAAAAGCAATTTTTTTTTTCCAGTTTCCAGTGAAATCTCTCTCTTTCCAAAGTTTCATTTTTCTTGGGAAATCAGCATTGCTCAAATTTATGAAGTGTACATTATAACCAATCTTTTACTTCTGGCTTAATTGCGTACAACTGAAGCCAATGATGTGTTTAGGTCTCACAGTATCTTGYATGTTCTTTTCTTACATTCTCAGTCAATATTGCTTTGAGCACTTGTTYTTTCCGTCCTTGGTACCCTGCAGTGTCTGGGTTCCTTGCACAGGACCTAGAGCAGAAAGGTTTATTACAATTATGTTATTAAAAGAAAACACAGGCTTCCATGCAGACTTTTCCGCCTACTCCTTTTCTCTGACTCAAAGGAGCCCCTCAGGTTCAGCTTTTAAAAAGTCAGGGCTGTATTCCATATTTTACTATGGAAAGCTACTGAAAGGGACTGTTAGTGACAGGTCAGTGCTRTGTGTTTTGTTCAGCAGGAAGGGAGCACTAAAATATCTTGGAGAACACACTGTTAGAAAAGGACCATTACAGGCTCTTTCAGAATTCATTTGAAAATAATCAAATATACATGATATTGGGGGAAARCAGACCCCTCTCTATGCTCCCTTTCCACAGATGGGACAGACAAAATTGCAATATTTGAGCAGACTCTGGCCTGCAGAATTCTGTCTTTAAAGGGAAGTTTAAAGGGGATGGCAAGACCCAGCAAAAAGTGTAATAAAGTTTAATCTCCCAAATTGTGAGTTATAAACCATAATTTAAAAACAAAACAAGTCAAATAAAAGAAATCCTCCCGCTAGTCTCATATGGTGTTGATTCCAACTGTTAAAAAATACATTATATGTCTCATGGTAAAACTGTGAGGGGTTGCAATATAAAATATAACACTATCTAAAGTCAGAACCCAGTCCTATGCCTTGCTTAAATATAAAACCAGTTAAACATAAAAAGTATTGATTCTTTAAATACCTGTGATAAATCATTCCCTCCTATGAATATTTGTTTAGCTAATGCTTTCCATCATATAAAGCCTCATTCTGTGAAGGTAATGCYGAGTGAAGTAATCATATACAAATTGCAGTACATCCAGCTCCAGMCCTATTACATTATGGATTATGCTGGGCATCAGTTAGGACTCTGGAAAATTGTGATATCAATTTAGACTTGCTGACCTTTTTGGAACAAAATTGATATTTCTTAAAGGTGTCCAGCTTAAATCTGAACTCCCCTTAAGGATCTAAAAACTGCCATGAGAAATTGCTTTCCATGCTCTTCCCATGCTTTCACTTTCCAATTCCAAAGAAGATTCTGTTGTGAAATGAAAATACAAAGGAATAGCACAGGTAAGCAATTTTTGGGAAGGTTTAGGTTTGTTTAGTAGTTTTCATGCTTTTTCTTTTCACAATGCTATCTAAGCAGAAGAGTAGCTCTTTGAAATACAAAACATAATTTTGGTTATACTGAGAGGTTTAAAAGGTATTTAACATGACATTTTAAATGCACAGTATGATGCTAACATTCTTTTATTGATTACAAAAAAATCTGTGCTTCTCATTTAATGTTAAAGGCAGATTTTTAAAGCAATTTCACTTCCCTAAAAAATGAGTATGGACTAAATTGTTTAATTAACATTGACATACCTTTCTGGGGGAAAAAAAGCACATAGAAAATTAAATTTGTGTGTGATTATTTCAAACATGTCCTTATTAGTAGCTATGTAGATGCTTGTGGTCCTTCATGCATTCATGCTGAGTTCCCAATTATTCACAGTTTGTTAATTGGTGTGATATGGGATGAATATTGATGGTACAGTTTGGAGATGATTTCCATACCAGAACAACGGGCATATTTTCTATCCATGCTACACGGCATAAAAAACCAAAGTTCTCAACAGATTTGGCTTTGAATTTTAGCAAACACCCTGCCTTTTATTTTCCCTATGTTGCCTCCATTACACAGATACACTTGGAGCAGACATGACAGGAAATAAGATAAAACAGAGACAAATAAAATAAAACACAATGGAAAAATCTACCTCAGAGACAACATCTTAGTGGTATGCTCCAAACTAATATTTAAAATAGGGATGAAACAGGAGAATATATCTTAGAGTGGAGGTAAGTGAAAGAGGGGAACAGGATGGAGGATCTCAACAAGAGACAATATATCCAAAGGAGAACAAGCCCCAGCATGACACTAAGGCTCCTATCAAATTTCCAAGAAGGAGTTTTCTCCTAACCAGAGAAAAAGTGGAGTTTTCAGGGAAAAAAGAATAACCCTTACTATAGGCACTAACTAGCCAGATAACTGCCAGGTTCCAACACTGTGTCCCATCTTCTCTTCACCTTTCCCAAAGTATGCAATGTGCGATAAAAACCAAAGTGTRCGAGTCTGTGAATTTCCTGCTGGATTTTATTGGTTTTGGAAAATGATGGAAATTATCTTTGAAATTAAATACGGCAGCTGTAGTCACAAAGCTGAGGGGAATAAAAAGGCATTAATGTTTATCTTCATTTGAGAAGTTATTCACCTTTGCTCAAGCCATATAAGAAAATATTAGGTTTTTAAATTTTGACATTTTCAAATTTTAGACAAAAGTGTTTTGCACTGAAGCTAGAGAGAAGATTTTTGGGCCAGATTTTCTTTTCCTCCTATAGAGAGAACCAATCCAGCTAATCTATAAATTCAGCTCAGTTTGCATGACATTTTCATGCCAAAAAAATCTTAAAGCCATTGCATAAAATAATGCATTTTTGATATGTTCAAAACACTGATTTTTTAATATAAAAATGTCAGTTCAAAAATATTTCTTCCACCACCTCTATCTCAAAGAAAGCACATTCTGAATTATAGAAAATACTTTATTTTAAACCAAGCATTTCTTTCCAGCTTTTAATTTGATGAGATTTTTGCACTTAGTGGCAATGGCTGGTGGAAAAAAAAAGGGGGGAGAGGGGAAAGAAAGAAAAGGAAAGTTAACATCCATGTTATTCCTCACACAGTAATAAGCAATAAGTAATAAGCAATGCAAGTCACCAGTCCTCCTAGGTGATTCTATACTGCAGATCAGCAGATGCTCTGGCTATGTCTAAACAGGGCAAAACAAAAAAAAAACAAGTATGATCTTTCCAAACATCTTCCCTACTGCTAAATCATTAGTCTCTGGTATCACTTTTACCTGGCCCAAACCACATTGCACCAGTTCTCAGGCTTCATGCAAGTCTCAGCTTAGGCAGGAGTAATTCTTATCATGATGTTGGCACATGTTCATCCAGGTGTGGATAGTAAAAAAGCTCAGCTGAATGGACCAAGAATGCTCCCCCAACCATTTAGTTTGCTATAAAAGACAAAGCCTCCAAGGCTACATTTAAGATCAGCTTCATCTCCGTGTAGACTCCAAGCATGCAAGCCTGGCCCCAGGCACAGCCGACAACTGCCTTCCAGAGCAGACACAATCCCTTAACCTAAAGTATTTAAGGGAGAAGGATATGATGAAAATGTAGMTCTATGGTGATAATACAGATACTATAGATCTAAAGAGGGTGCCCCTGTTCCTGAATCCAGGCCTATCTCAAAAGAGCAAAATTAAGAGTCTTTGCAAAACCTCCCATGTCAAAAGTAGTTCAGGTAAATTGACCTTCATGATGCTTTAATCTGAGGTGAGTTGGCAATGCTGAAGGGGGAGAAGATGAAAACAATTGGAACAAGACGGAAAAAACAGACCTAGGACAAGAACACATTCATATGCAAGAGATTAATCTATACCAGACTAGAGCAGCTTTAACTATGTTAGGGAAGTAACACRTTTCCCTGACTTATTAAATTAAATCCTGCACCTACTGAAGGGAAGAGTAAAATGTCCATAGGCTTCAATGGGGACTAGAATTCACCCTTAGATTCTMTCAGCAAAGCTCCTCCTCTCCTGCCCCTTCTCACCACTCCTCGCAGCGCCTGCCTCTACTTAATGTGTTCAAACACCAGGGCAGGCTGCTAAATGTCCTCACCTCTCAACCCTATTTCCATTGCAACCTACTTGTGGSGAGCAGCGAGCAGGAAAACCTTATTAAGAATTTAGAGTTCACAGAGCACTTTTGTTATATGACATTTCTTGCAGGGCTGGATTTTTTTTCACCCTAACAAATCTCCAAAATGACAAATGTTGTTGCTAAATACATATATGCATGCACACACTTGTGCTGACAGGCCTCAGAACTATCAGAATCATCCAATTTTATTTGTTTCACCTGTGCATGGGCTGTGGCCACATGTGATTTACTGGCAGTGCACCCTGCTTGTGGTGGAGAGTATTTTAGGTGTGGCAGTTAGATGTGTATTTCTTTAGCTTTTGGAAATTGTTTTTGAACTTCTCAGGTATTTGGTGTTTATATTAGTTCTAAATAATCTAAATGTCTAAAATAATAATACTTTCTTAAAGTGTAGTCTTTCCTTGTAATGCTGTGAAAGTCYGTATGCAGGTAAGCAAAAATAAATAATAAATATCTAAAGCAACCCAGAAGCATGCAGTCATACATATTTCTTCTTACTACACTAGGCAGTGTAGTAATGTCACTGGTAGCAGGTATTRGGAACATTTGTGTTTCTCTGATCACTGAATGCTCCAGCTCCACTCTTTGCACTGACTCACAGCTGAAAGTATTCAGAGTATACTTTATTTCTGCTGAGTTTAGATGAAGTTCATGGGTTTCAGAAGGGCAAACTATATAGGAGCTTAGTTTTCATGCACAGATTTTGCAGCTGTGTTTTGGATGCTTCATTAATAAAATGTCCATTGATAATGCAAGTAAAGATATTTGTTTCCACAAATGAATATAAAACGTAGCCAGAGTTTTAGGTACTGAGGTACCCTGAGTAACTTGGCAACTTACTCTGACTTACAGAGTTTCTGAAAGTTAGYTGAAATCCAGTTAATTCTCAGTTTTCTTCTTCTCAGTAAGTTTTATCAGTTAAGTTGACAGAATGCACCAAACCAGATTGAACAAGCTGATCTTTGGTGTATGAGATTTCCCATTTCTTTTCCCATTTCTAGGATCAGAATAGCCAGAGAATTTACTACCTGTGGGTGGTATCAACTCCCATGTCTTGTTATGAGGTTTCACACCCATATTTCCAGCATCCTCTGAGCATGATTTAGTTATTAAATGGGCAYGTTCTCCCTTAAAGTGTTTTATACAAAAAAATAATGGCTCCAACAAGGATACATGAGATAGCACTGCCAAATATATACATATACATATGCATATATATGTATATACATACATATATATATACACACACACACATATATATGCACATATAACTGCTCCAATGCTTCTTATAWTCTTAAAGACAAGAAATGTGGAAAACTTAAGCTGAGATGCAGTCTAAATATTGTTCTCCCTGCTCCTGGACATGTTTTCCAGGAGTTTATTTTCTTACTGGAAAAGAAAATAAAAATGCACTGATTTGTGAACCCAGTTCAAACCCCAGATAGCCCAACATGGCCCCACCTCAGCCCCAATTTCAGTTCAGCCCTGATTTGGAAAGAGAGTTTGTGACAATCAACTGCATTTTTCAACCAGCTGCATTCATCTGCTTTTCTTTCAGGAGAACAGTGCACAGATTCCCAAGAACCAGTATCATTTTTGCAGCAATGCAAATGAGAGTTTTGCGAAGTGATTGGATTCTTGGCTTAGACCCACACRTTGGCGATCATTAGCAAAACAGGTTAGAAGGCATGTAATCGCTTAAATAAGTGGCAGCAGGTTAGGAATCTTGGCTTGTAAATGTAATTACAGAGCTTGTCAATAGCCATCGATTTCCTTAGACGGATCACTTGAAAGCACTCTGAAATCCGGGGAAGCAAAATGGAGGAATGCTACAGAGCTCGTGGCATCCATTGCACCGAAGGACATTTTTCTTTTTCATCTCTCTTCCTTCAAGTCCTCTGCTTACATGGTGGATCTTTCCTCAGAAGCATCTTTTGTGTCTTTGGAAAAATCACTCAGCATTCCTCCCGTCTTCCTGTATGTGGCATTTTTAGTGCATTTCACTGACTTTTGACTTTAAAAAGCCCGACTAAATTCTCCAACATGGAATGATTGCTAATCACCAGTGTTTCTGTTTTCATCGGACCATCTGCCCTCTTCTGAATGACTCTATTTTCTCATTAAAATCTAATGTTTCTTCACATTATCAGCTTTTAAATTATCCTATTAAAAGCTAAAAATTTACTCTCGCAAAACTGCTCTGCCTCCTCACTGCCTCTTCCCCTCTCTTTTCTGTCTGACCTTGTTGGTAGGAGGGAAGTATTTAAAGACTAAGTCCAGGCACTTTTCTGTGGTTTGTCGGAATTTGCAGCAGGGTGTATTAAGTGGCCACTGAAAATATCAAACAAAACTGAACTGTWGTTGAGGAGAAGAGAAAGAAATGTAAACTCATTGTGCAAGTCACCTGTCAGACAGCAAAAATGAGAATATCTTGGGCTCCAATTCAAAGAGTAGCCTGGAGGAAAATTATTATAATTAGTGCCAGCAGATAACAATCTCTTTTCTGTGTAAGAATTGATAGAGATTCAGCCACATATTTAACAGCTGGAAACCAAAACGGGGTGTCATAGACAATTGCCACTATGTATATCACACTAGTATTCCATCTTCTTATTTTTCAACTTTGTCTTCTTCCTTTTAGCAATTGCTGCTGTAAATCTTTTTGATGTTATATTCATGGGCAAAAAAAAATAAATTCTATACCCTCCATTTAGTACTATTGAACTAGGACCAAATGGCTGAATTTCTGCTGCAAATACTAAAGGGAAAATAACTTCTTGGAATATCTTTTTTCTGTTGACATAAAGCTACTTGCTTCCAATACAAGGAGTTGGGAAGGTAGGACGAACAGGTAGCTGGTACTGCAGAGCTCGGCATCAGTCTGTCAGTGCCTCAGAACTTGTCTTCTCCATGGATGAATTAAGGCAGATTTAGGACTGCAGTAATTTCTGTTAGGTGAGACTTTAGAGAGTTGAATCTAGATGTTCAGATCAGCTGTTACAGCACAACTTCTAGCCCTGTCCCTCCCTGAGTACTAAGGAAAAATCTACTAAATAGTTGKGTGTCTGCAAAACCAGAACTCACAAAACTGCCTAATCTTGAAAAATCAGTGGAAATACTTCAGCCAGGAATTCAGAGAGAGGTTCTGCACTGGTCTTAGAAACCACTAAGACACTGGTCTCCTACATTTATTTGTGTTCCTTCCTCTGCTTTGCATAAGTTTCTCCTGGCAGATCAAGGCTAGAGGAAGAAAAGGAGATTAAGCTGTGAAATTTCAGCCCCTGTCATCAAACAGGACTCTACACAGGATTTTTATGCCTCGGGTTTAGAGGGAATGGATAAGGTTGTCTGGATTTTTTCCTAATCTAGGACAAAATGGGGATTAGTACCCTAATGTTAACCAGTGAACTAAATTTTCTCAAGAAGTCTGCAGAAGATCTTGAAAGCATAAGTCCTGTAGAGGAGGATATAAGTCAAGTGCAAACGTGTGGGTTAAAGGAGTATATGGACACCCATTTTCTTCAATAATCGCTAGAAGATAAAAAACTCAGTGCAGTACGGGGCTAAGAAATAGTCTCAGAATCTCAGCACCCTCCCATTGCTTGTATAGATAGGTGAGAATTAAGGCATCCAGAGATGTCAGACAACCTGAGTATCTGTTTTTGTGTCTGCATGCTCCTGGATCAGAAATCTTGACTTCTTCAGTGTTTGAGAAGTCCCCATACCCCATGTAGCAGAAAAAAAGCCATACAAAAAACGACAGAAACAAGAAACCTGCTGAATGTGCCTCCCAGATTTGAGAAAAAGACAAAGGTAACTAGGAGGGGAAAAAAAAGTGACAAAACCCAAAACAATTTCAAAAGTCCCTTTAAAACTCTCGAGGGTATGGTAAATCCCTGTGGACTTGGGGAACGCACAGCAGTGGATTTTTCTGTAGAATTCTGCAAACTTTGCAAATGCTTTCTGATGCTGCAGGAAACAGATGCTTTCTAGATACTGTGGATAATGTGCAACTAACCAGCAATGTTTATGTTTCTCATCACCTTTAATATTTTCCATTCACCTTATCATTTCCCTTTAACTTTTTTATTAAGCTAATCGTAGCTTTGCAGTTGCCAGCCTGATGGACTTGGGGAAGCAGTTGTTAAGTAAGGCAAGCCTGTCCCTTGAGAGATGCTTTCACAGTCAGATAACAATTCTAATAATAACAGTGATATGGGGAGGGGGGGAAAACAATAATTCGGGCAGTGGAATATAGTGTTCATTATGTTAATTCGCTCCAGAGCATTTATGCTGTGTTACTTGGCACTAGGAAATGAAATGCAACTAGTCCCATTCATGTAAGGAATATGCTAAAATCGCGTACTTAGGGTTTCATGTAGGGCACGTAGGGAAACAGGATGGCATTTTAATATTTTATCAACTAATATCTACATCCAAAATCTTGCACACCACAAATGAAAATGAGATGGGAAGGGAGGGAAACCATTCAGTAGCCCCCTTGGCTGTTTATGCCCTATACAAATTGCTAGGGAAATATTACATTTGTTGTACACTCTTCATTCAGAGGGACCAAGGCCTAGAAAAAGATATGAGGAGGCAAGTTAAAGTGGAGGTGAGTTGAAGAGAGGTGTGGAAATGTGCTGGTGGTAGCAGTTTGTCTTTTGGGTGCTTTGTACATGAGCTACTGAACTCAGATACATTTCTAGGTCTACCTAAGAGAGCAATGAGATGTGAGGCTTTACTGGGTTTTGAACCTACCTAAAGCATTCATTTTTGCCCTCCTATAGTCATGGGCTTGTCATGTGAGGAATCAATGGAACAAGAGTGTATCCTTCTCATGCCATAAACAGACACTAATTGGAGCAGAAGGGGAGTTACACCAGATGTGCTGGTTAAATGTGCAARTTTTGCTGGAACTCCCTAGGATGCCTGATGCAAGAAGCTCTCATGAAAGGTAAAGTTCACCCAGAGAGTGAGAGAGAGAAAAGGGCTACTCCATGGCCTACACCACATCCTTCCTTGTCTGATGGCCTCATTGGTTGGAACTTATAGAATTTCACATCTCAAAATGGAGTTTTGTTCATATGGCCATGACGGAAGAGGAGAAAGACCTCAACTGCACCCTGATATGGTACTGAATCCTATCCCATACTGCTAGATGACTGTTTTGAGCAGGAGGGCTGTCTTGCGTTAGAAGAGCATCATTCATTGCTAGTTCTACCCCATAGGCCTATGACTTTTCAGGCAGATGCACATTACTGGAGGAACAAGGACTGGATATTCTATCCAAATTCAAAGCAGGCATTATGAAAAAAAAAAAGGAAAAAGAAAAAGAAAAAAAGATGACCCTTCTCCATCTCTCTGCTGCCCGTATCTGTTTCTGAATTGAGCAGGATCTTAATTCCATTGAAATCAGCAGAGATTGTRCTCCCATTGACTACAATAGGAATAAGTGTGTACACTACAATAGAAGTAAGCATAATGTACACTATCTGTTTTGTTTTGTTTTGWTTTTTATTTTTGTTTCCTATTCTCTTCTGTAATTGGAGAGGAAGAATAAAAAAAWGAAATGTGACATAATGCAAGGAGGAGAACAAGGATCCTGCACATTTTACTGAATGAAACAAATCTTTTGCTATGTAAAATAAACAGGAATTTCTGGGCCTCCATTTGACTCTTTAGTGAGGAGAGAACAGGAGCAGTAACTTCATGAGGTGGTGAGAGTTCTCTTCTCTTGAAGACCATGTAATTTTAAACCAAAAATTGCTTACAGGATGCCTGGAGTGGAGTAATGACTATAGCCATACCTGGCCCAAGAACACCCAGGCCTTATTTAAACTACCAGATCCATATAGCTTGCAATTCAAAGTGGAACAGCTTGGCCATCGTGTTGGGTAAAGGCACGGACATTTGGGTAGCTCTAAGCTCTAAACAAATACGTAATGTGGAAAAGGGGTGTAATGAGTCTATTTTATTTTTTTTCCCTGAAATGACAYTTTTAAATGTTGAAGGAAATGTGAGTATGAATAAACCTCAGTGTTTRTTTTCTTTCTTTGTTATGTTGTACTACATATATACAATACTAAATGTGTGAAAAGGTGTATGTGTGTATGAGGACTCATATATATTAAACATTTGCTATTTAGTTATGACAATTTTGGTTATGTTTTTCCACTGATAGTCTTCCATCAAAAAAAAAAAAATCTTTTATAGAACTCAGAGAAGCAATTGTTGGGGAATCTGATATCTTTAATGCCATTTCAATTCTTGAACGGTGTGTTTTTTGTGTGTKTTTTTTTAAGGAGAACATTGCTACTGAAGTTATTTTCAGAACATCATATGGATTTTTCATTGAAACATCTGTGTTAACTTTTATCATCCTTGCTCTGCTTTGTAATTTTGGAAACAGATATAAAGAATGAGCAACCCAGAGCACAGTAATATAGTGGGAAGCATCCTTCATAAGTCAATTGAGGAATTTAATAATCTCTTTAGAAATAAGCTCTGCAGCTATGAGAAAAATGTGTGGGTTAAAGGCCTTCCAATTAAGAAAGGTTTCTCTGTGGATTTATAGGCTGGTCGTTAGCTCTTCCTGTTCGTGTTTCCATGGCAACTGTCAGGTAGATTTTCTGCTACTTGCTAGGAAGTTGGAAATGTTGAGTCTGGTTGAGCCTTTCAATTCACTGAAGCTTAAATGAAATTCTTTGCAAGGAACTGGCATTTAGCCTGGGTCATTTATTCATATCTGGAAGAGAAATCAATTATAGTAATCAAATGTGCAAATTTTTTTATTGGAATTATTTTGCGTGCAATTTTTTTATTATTATTATTATTATTATTGTGCCACAGTCTATTTTTAATGCTAAGATAGGAAACGTTTGAAATGCTGCAGCTGGCCTCTTTGCTACCGATGGCTTATGGCTTTAATTACAGCCCAAGCCACACACAGGCACGTCTCTTTCTGGTCGGCTTTTACAAGCTATAATCACTCCCGGTGATATTCAGGATACGAGCTCRAATCCTGTAGACTCATTAGAGTGGAGACACCTGTACTGCAAGAAACACAGCTTACTACCTTTTCTCCCTTCAATTTCCTTGTCTTGTTGATTTGTTTGAATTAGGCTTGAGKAAAGTAAATAATTTGTATGCCGTTACTCAAACTTCCCGGGTACATCATGTTTTAATTCCACATCAGAATTGCTGTGTGTTCGCACATTGCTTTGTGCTCCTTATATTTTCCAACCCACACTGACTGCTACTTGACAGCTCCATGCAAGCTTCATTCTTTCAGTTCTCTAACATCAGATACGTAGGCGTTCATGGCGTGTACCTACAGTTTCAGTCCTTTTATATGATGCAATCTGTACCACCCAAAGAGCTGGGTCCTGCAGACTTTATGTGAGTAGTACCACGCAGATTTCATTTTCCTGCAAGAATAAAACCAGCAGGACTTGGCCTGAAGTTCACAGATTTTCTAAACAGACACAGGATGGTCAAAAGAGCAAAAACCTTAAAAAATGGAAAAAAAAAAAGAAGCTTAAAAAAAGCTTTAAAAACCTCTATCATGATTTTCCAGGGGAAAGGCAATTTGTTTATCAGCAGATCCGAAACCACCAGAGCAATGCCAAAGTCTTCTCATCGTGMAGTTAATGGCAATATATGTTAGCTAAGCATCTGCTCCGTTGCCCAACCTCTCTTCAGTTGTATAATAGGCATAACGGCGCTGCCCTACCTCAGGAGATGTCGTGAGGATAAATAGTTAGACAGGGAAGTGTTATTATACTATGACAATGAGGACCAGGAAAATATCTGCAATCGATAGGTAGAAATCAGCATAACCGATCTGACATTTACTTTTGTTCTTTCAGTCCTACTGCCACAGAGAGACAGTAATAGCCTGACAAGAAGAGATGCCCAACCCGTTTCCCCTATTCCTATGCTTTGCTTGCTTGCTTTCATTTTTTCTTTCTTAGAATTTCCACCACCCTTATGAGTTTTTAAGAACTCCCTGACAAATATTTTATTTCACTTTCATCCTCATCTTTTCCCAATATATTTAATTATTCTCCTTTGAGCTACTGTGTATATCTTCCCGTCCATTGATAAAGTCCAAAACCTGTACACACACACATAAAACAAACCCAAAACATAACAAAAGGACATACTCGGTTAACTTTAAATACATAAGTATTTCCTTGGAAGTTGATAAAACATCCAGAAGAGAGTCTTTGTGCTGTAAATTTTAGCACTTACTTTTAGACTACCTGAGAGAAAGAGGAAAATTGATTTGGTACATGGAGAATTGATTTGGACACGTGTTCCATGATATAATATCCCAGGTATCAACAGTATGTTTAATCTGCAGGTTTTATATAATGTGGATTAACTGGATGCTAGAACTGGTCTAGGGARGGCAACATAAGTGTCCAGTTTTCACGACTGGCCTCTCAGACAGACTCCCAAGCAATTTTAACGCCCTAGAATCATCTCCTAGATCCTATATAACCTATATACATATATATAAAACCTATATAACCTATATAACCTAGTGCAATAGTATCTCGTGTCAAGTGTCTTGGCAAGTAATCCTTGCTGAGACTGCAACRTGGTCCTCTCTCTTCCCTTTGAAGCTGTCCTGAGCCTTTCCATATGTCTCTAGGGAAGTTCAGATGAAGTATCTGAGCATTAATGATTGCTATTGTCAGAAATGCACACTACCGTTGAATGAAAGTATAGATCTGAACAAACAACTCCCATATACACAGACAGAAGAAATTGCCTCTATTGCATTCCCTGCACCTCACTTACTGAATAAGATCTCCAGCTTGAATGGTTCTTAGGACCAGGAGGACAGTTTGATAAATCACCCTGAGTTCCTCTACAGGGTTGGTGTGTACACTTCATTAGGATGCTCCTTTCCCATCACAACACTTGGAATAGCCAGGACCGATCCAACACGGTCACTATGGAAGGTGATTGTGAGGCCATGATTTTGGAAAGATTTGAAAATATCCCCTTGTTGTCTCCTGGCAATTAACAGTGCTGCACAAACAGAAGTCAATATCTTGCAAGCTGCAATTCCAAGAGGTTGAAGACTTGAGTCATGACTTGGATTTCAACTACATWTCTCTTCAGAGGCTCTTTAGACACTGGGTTCAGGCACATATAGTAAAGGAAGCCAAGTGCTTGCTTATCCTCACTCCACCACAGCACATGGATGAGAAGAGGCAAGGGATAACTCTATCTCACTGCTCAACAAGTAGCACAGCCAACCCAGCAGTGATGATCTGGCAAGYTAAGGATGGCACTGCCATGCTGGATCATAATTCACCTTGCCCTGGTGCAAATCAGCAAGGGAATAGTTAGAACTGAGACTGTGAGGCATAGTGTTCCTAGGATGGTTTTATTTATGCATCAGCCTTTATTGACAACTGTACATACAGAGATTTCTTTTTAATCAYCTCTCTGTACACCTGCTGAATATCTCACCCTAAAGTAGCACCATGCAGGAGCTGCAAGTGGCAAAGTGGCAAAGCACTGGAAAGTACTGAGGCTTGTTACATAAAATCTGAAGCAGTACATTCCTTCACTGCTGTATATAACCACATCTGTTTTAAATGTAAAGGCTAGTGTTGCAGGTGACCTTATATACTTTCAAGCATCAGAGTATGTTAGCGAGTATGTTTTGGAAAGGTTAAAAAAGATGTCRTTTCTTTTTTCAGAAGCTATTAGTTGGATACAAGCAGAGTATTTCAGCCACATAGTGTTATTGTAGGGAACACAGGAATCACTTATTCAGCAATGGCTTGTTCTCACTGGCACTAAAGATTTGTGGCATCTAATTAAAGAACACACTTCTCCATCTCAATCCCAGTACAGTTTTATATTTCCATTTATGCAAGCATTCCCAGAATTATTCGTATACGATTACTCTGCAATTGTTCTTGATGGTTCTGTTACAAGGCAAGAAGCTGTTTCACCAAGGCACAGTCTTTCATTTCAAAGAAAACAGCAGAACAAAGAAATGAAATCATGCCCTTCCATAGGTTTAATGCTTGGACTTTCTTGACAYATGAGGTCAAATTTGCTTGCAAGTATTTGACTTCTGCGGAAGGATTCAGACTAAGTAAGTCAAACGGTAGCAATGGGGCAACTCTAAACTGGCTGCTGGTAGGGACATGGGGAGTGTGTTAGAAAGGATAAACCTGGTTGAAACAGGGCCCATTTCTGTACACAGCTGTGGGAGACTTGTGTCTGTGTATGCGTGCAGAACGACCTCACCTGACGTGACAGAGATGTGGTGGGATTGGAAAACTCTCGGAGTCCCTAGTCCCCAAATAAATCTGTGAGTCCGTGATGTGAGTGGATTTGCTGAGTCTTGCRTTCTTATACAATGTCCTGATCCAAATCTGTCTTCTTGGTTTAGCTCATGRTCCTTCCTTTATAGATTATTCTTTCTAAAATGAACCACACCATCGCTTKCAAGGATGGTTACTTTCACTAAAATTGCCTTTCAATTCTTCTTCTGCCTTTTATTAGTAAAAATATAGAGTAAATTCACTGAGACCAATGCAGTGACTTCAAATTTACATTGYTGTCATTAATTCATAGGTCAAGAGCTTTATAGACACTTAAATATAGTTGTGAGTGAAGCTTTAGATAGCTTTTATATTTCCTATATGGATATACTCATCTTTCCAACTCAGAGAGWAGCACTTGAGTTTTTGAATCTCATTTAAATGCTGTGGAGTACTGACAGTTAAGGACTATATTTTTTATTATTTCTGCATATAGGATTGACCTATTCCCTTTCCATCTCTCCTACTTTGTATCAGCAGAATCAGGCCAAACTCCACGATCCGCACCTTTGCAGGAGAGCAAAAAAATACAAAACAGCCAAGTCACACGGATTACTGCTCCTTAACTTACACCCTTTCAAATAATAGCAAGCACACGTCATCCGGAAACTCTTTGCACTGCATAGCTTAAATCTAAGAGAAAAATTTATTTGAAAACGTTTCAGCCACTACTCGTTGTTCTTATTATTGGAGGGGAAAAAAAAAAAAAAAGAAGAAAGAAAAAAAAAAAAGCTAGTCTTAATTGTTGCTATGGTAACTAACACATCTGCCAGGATATGTTGCAGTGGGAAAAGTGTGTGAATTCTGTGAACATTTCCTGTTGTCTTTCCGTGGGAAGACTTTGAGCGCAGCTCCATAGTGACAAYTTTACAAACTCAGCTAGAAGGCACCGAGCAACGGAAAGGCAAGCAGTGCGAAATGAAAGGCAAGAAGCGCTCTTTGAACAGACAAGTGTGAAGAGTAGCACTGTCCAGTGGAACTCTTGGCCTTGTTAGAAAGAAAAGTTTTGTTGAATTTGAAATGCTAGCGGGCACTTTACACGCATGGCAACATTTTCATTTSCAGCGGACTCAACAGACTCTCGCTTTGTGGTTCGGGCCAACTCGTTACTATAGAAAGGAGGAAATGAAGGGAGGATTTTGGATTCTTTAGAGTGACACTCATCCAAACGTGGTTGTACCCCAGAAAACCTTGGCTCATAAGGGACATTTGCCCATCTCATGTTTGAAAAAGCAAAAATAAAGAGACTATTTCCCTATATTTTTTACTGTTGGTAAGTTGACCTGGAACCTCTCTTGCTCACCCTTTTCCACTATCTGGATATTCATGCTTCATTCTGAAATAATTCGATGCACTGATCCACTATTTATAGCTTAGACAATTCAAGTGCAAGGARGATGGCTTTGCTGGAAGATAAACAAACTTCTAACAAAAGCTCATTGGTTGGTAAATGACCAACTCTGCTGACAATGCAGGTTGCAGGAGGCTTGAACTACCCTGGGAAGTTAGCCATTTGCTGTACTAAGRAGTAAGACCCCCTGTTGTTTCCTTAGCCTGGAAAGAGCGAGTGAGTTTTTTCTCTGTTCTTCTTTTCTCTCGCCTTTTTTTTATTTTAAATCAATTTCTCTATTGTTTTGCAAAAGGATGACAATTTAAGATTTTCTTGCTCATTTAATTTAATATATAAAGAAGCATAGCTTCTATGATATGCTTTGTCAGGAACATTTATTGATTTCAGTTTGTTTATCTTTTATTTTTTAGGAGGTCATTAGCCTCTTTTTTCTTTTACAATACACTTCCAAMACTAATAGTTGAATCTCTTGTGTTCGGGACTTTTGACCTCCAGGACTGAGATTTCTCGTCTTGATCATGTTCCTGTTGAGGGCTCCCTGTTTCTGAATTCAAGCTAGTTCTATGTTCCATTAGCTTYTACTCCATACAAATACTAGGTGAGACAAACAATTTTGTGATCCATCTCCTTTCAAACTCATTGTGCTTCTGGGTGATAAATAAACTTATTTTCCCAATATTTTAAATGTAAAATAAGGGTTTGTCAAATACTACGGCTGCTTTTTGTTCAGTCTGCTGGGGAAATGGCTTCACATCCATGAAGATAAACTCTGAATCTCTTATTGAAACCAAAGGGAGGTGGTGATCACATGCACGTTCAGCATTTCTAAATATCAAAACTGCCTAGRAGGCAGATACTGGCATTAACTTGACCCTTCTTCACTCCCATAATGTGYTCCTTTCCTTTTAGATCCATCCAACATAATTATGCTTGTTTGAAATCGATATACAACAGACTTCTCCAGAAGATGTTTTGCACCAAGAGCTATGCGTGTCTGAGGTTCCTTCATTGCAGGGATGACTCAAGGTGTTCTACCCATTCCTCTGACACTCTTCAATGACAAATCAATAAATAAATAACATTTTGTTTGGCAAACCAGGGCCAGAAGAGATCAGTAACTCTTAGGATGATCAGCTCTCAAAGCTCTCTCGAGCTGGTCCAGGGAGCAGTTTCTGGCACTAGYGCAAGTGTCACACCAACCTCATGGGGCAAGGCTACCAGCTTTCCCACCTCCAGAATATTCTTAGGCGTGGTGTCCTTTTGGGAAAGTGAGACAGCTCTGCCTTAAGAGTAATTAGTTTTAGGGAGTTATGTGTTGCATGCCCTGAACATAGCAGTAAGGGGTGTTTGTAGGTATAATTTCGCTGAAGTAATAAGAAAGGACTATGTAAAGAGGGTGGTCAAATCAGATGTGATTTCATCTTTCTTTCTGAGTGTCATCCTGGAGAGGAGTAACTGGTTCCCTCCGAATGAGAAACACAGAAGTGAAGGGCCAAGACCAAAGAGCAGAGTGGACATAAGTTAAATCTAAAAACCTTTGCATCCTATTTACTTGCTTGGTCCCCTGTTGAGCAGTTGTTGAGCAGGAAAAATACTATGACAAACAAAAGGTGAAAAAGAGGTCTGGAATGAACATAATATTATAGAGGGGTTTTGGTGTACTGTCGTTAATGAAGATAAATCTTGGAGGAGGAGGAAAAAAAGTATGATTTTGCACATTCTTTCACTGTGTGTGGGAAATGCTGAAATCCATCTCTGGACCTAAACGTACTGTACTTGACTCCATATAGCAAAATTCTTCAAAATGATTTTTTTTTCTTTTCCAATTGTTCTCCAACTTTGTAGTATGCGCGTGTTTTGTTAAAGATAGAACAAATTAGATTATTAAATAAAAAGGCTTGTTAATTCAAAGTGAAATCCTTCATTTTAAAACACTTTCTTTGTTATGCAAATAAAAATGCCCAATTTTTAAAAATATTGTGGTTGAAACTAGTTTTCACGTCTACTTGAAATTTGATGCAATTATCAGTTCTTCTCATTCAGAGATATTTTCTGAAGATGGTTCTAAATTATTTCAGATCGCTTGATTTACATGTCTTTTTCAAACTATGAATTTACTTTTAAAAAATGGTGGGGGGGAAGGACAGACTGAAAGGAGGGAATTGTCTTCACATTACTTGGCTTCATATTCAACATCCCACTGTGCGCGTGAGAGAACCACAGCAATGGCAAAGATATTAGATCATTCAGACTTTCTTCCTTAAAATGGAGAATTCCTTTTGCTTTGATATAAAATCAAAAGAAACTGAAATGGAACTGCATGTAAAAAATTAAGCCAAATGGTCTTGGCCTTAGAATACAAGTTACTTTACTGTTTTATATTTTACATTTAAGGGAAGATTTTCTGAAAATACAAATGGGAGTTGGGTGCCTGAGTCAATGAAAAACGGACACCTGACTCCCATTTGTGCCTTTGAAAATCTTTCTTTTATAAATCATTGTGGAATTCCTATTCTATAATAAAATGCAGAAAGCAAGAGAGAGCTTAGAAGTGATGCTTGAAGTTCTCCAAGGACTACATGGATACCCTTTMTACTTTCTTCCCTTTGAAACCAATATTCTTGTTTAAGTTATTGTATTTAAATGTAACTGCTCTTTTTGCAAAGAATTTCAGTTTGCAAATTATGATAACTAGCTTTCCTGCTGTCAGTCAGGCAAAATTCTGTTGTCTGATCTTAAAAAGGCGCTATTGTTTGCATCTGTCCTTTACTAATAGTCTAAACTGGTGAATCTCTTAAAACCACGGAGAGAGGAAAATGTTCTGTATCTCATTGGACAACTGATTGCTGTAATTATTACAGAATCTCAGAATCACAGAATCACAGATTCTTTAGGRTTGGAAGGGACCTCTAGAGATCATCTAGTCCAACCCCCCTGTTCCAGCAGGGACACCCAGAGCACGGGGCACAGGGTGGCATCCAGGAGGGTTTGGAAGATCTCCAGAGAAGGAGACTCCACAGCCTCTCTGGGCAGCCTGGTCCAGGGCTCCGTCACCCTCACAGGAAAGAAGTTCTTCCTCACCCAGAGATGAAACTTCCTGTGTTTCACCTTAAAACTGTTGCCMTTTGTCCTATCACTGGCCTCTAAGGAGTTTAGCTCCTTCCTCTCTATGGTCATACCTGAGGAATTTGTACATGTTGATTAAATTCCCCTCTCCTTCTCCTCTCCTCCAGGCTAAACAGGCCCAGCTCTTTTAACCTCATATGTTAGGTGCTCCAGTCCCTCGATCATCTTGGTCTCTCGTCGATGAACAATAGGTTTACAATAGGTTTAATTTTTTGTTGCTTTCTTTTCTTTTTCTTTTTTTAATGTTTTGAGCTTTCTGTCCAGCTATTATGCAATCCTAACAAGACTGTACAGAAAATCAATGACCTGAAAAGTTCAACACACTGTAATATGACTAAACTTGGAAATATTGTGCAATATGATCTTACTTGTGGCTAATCCAACATGATTTTTCTGTTGTTGTTGATGTTYTGTTACAATCTTTTTTTATAGTTTGTAGTCTTGCTACAGTTTAGCTTTTTTTCAAAGTAAAATCTTTTCTATAAGGCACGCAAGGATACCCAAAAATATTCTGATTTCCCATCATTATTTTTTTCCTTCATCACACTGAAACCTAAGAAAAAGGCAATTCAGGTAAGAAGGTAAGAAATGTTCTGAAGGTTTGTTTGTAATTCCCCCAAAGATAAAGTATTCAAGGTCTTCACCTGGAATTCACTCAGAAGTACAGACAATTGTTGAGGAAAATGAAAAGTATCATGTGGGGTCAGTTAGTATTTCTTTTCCATTTTTGAAAGAAATAAGAKATTCAGTTTGGGAAAGGTGAGGCATTTTAGAATTCATTAATAACTGTAAATCATGCAAAATAATAGCTAATAGAGATTCTGTTTTTTATATCAGTAGGCACAAACAGCTTGCATATGAGATTTCTTTAAGAGATATTCAGGGAAATGCTGTTACTAAGATATTCTTGATTTTTCTTGGAATACTGGAAAAAAATCCAAAAGACAAAAAAAAATATAYATGATGACAATATCTAATAGGACAAGTGGAATCATGTGGTAAAATTCAGGGCTGTCAGAGTAACAAACAGTTATGGAAAATATAGAAAAGAAAGGAAACACAAATTAAGCTTATAGAAGTTTATAGAAAAACATAATATCACTCAGTACAAATTTATGTGAAAAATATCTTTTCATGTTTGAATGTGATCTTTACTGAATTTATAAGTTTGGTCAGCATAATTTGGAGATGAAACACATTACTTTGGGTATGCAAATKAGGCATTGCAGTTCCTAAAATGGCCTCACATGGTGATTTTCAACACCTGCCCAAAATAACACTTCAGATGGGCTYTGGCAGTGTGTAGATGCTCGGGTCCAAGACAGCTATATGAGTGTGCAATCTACGGGTGCAGACAGACAAGACTTCTGAGTCAGTTTAACAGCTTTTTATTGCCAAAAGAGGCAGAACTGATGCTCCTTCCTCTCTTACACTCCTCTTTCCCACCCTCTTATTCTTTCCAGTTTGCCTGTGATGTTTTTCTGACCCTTTGGTGAGCTAATTTAGCTCAATAACTTTCCTTGAATTTATTCATCGTTTTGCAGGGATRATTTTCTTCTGCATTAATAAGTTGGAATTGGCTCATCAAGAACTGATACAAATGTCAGAGCTTGCATAGAGAAAACAGCTGGAGCATGTGGCCAGGACACAGATAGGAGAGGTGGAAAGATGGGAAGAGTCAAAATGCCTTCTTTCATTGACAGAGAGATGCTGAATCAGCACTGGTCACATCATCTGGTCCAGAGAGAACCACAGCTCCTATCCAAACTACATCATGATTCAGAGGAAGGCAGGACGTTCTAAAATCCACCTCTAAAACCAACCTGATTGCTTGCAGATGCATTCTAGGGGGGTAATGGTATTATTTCCCATATTGCTAGGAGTCATGCTTAGGGAATAAGAGTTGGCAGTTGTATCCTCTCATCTGGATGCTTTTAGCATATAACTGCGAGGGAGTATTTTTCTGCACTTTAAATGAGAAAAACATCCCAGGAAAGAGAAAAGGAGATGCTAGTTTGTGGTCCTACAGCACTGAAGAACAGGTTGAGTAGCTCTCTTGGGCCCAATGCCCAAACTCTGACAAAGTGCACCCTACTTTGGCTAAATTGGCAATTGGAACTGTGATTATTCTTTTGAAAGGCATCATGTAATGCTGTACTCAAAGAATAACTTCATACAAAGTCAACTAAAAAAAAAAACTGCACATCAGAGAAAGTACTTACTGGAAATGTTTTGCAGTAYGAAAGTATTTCTAGTAGGATTCTGCAGAAATATACACTAGGGCTAAGAATATTCAGTGTTTCCATAGTGAYGTATAAACAAACATGGTATGCCTGCCAAAAATGGGTCATTATTGGCAGAATGATAGATAACATTAACACGGAAAGCAGAACCATTTATCAAGCAGGGTCCATTCAAAGAAAAATTTCTATAGTAGCTGTACATAGAGAAGTCAAGAATATTACAGAATTAGTTCTAGCATCCTGTTAATCCACTAACCTCCAAAATTATTTAAGGCTATAGTGCAATATAAATTTGATATAAAGTCCTACTAAATTATTAGGAAGGACCACTACAACTCTTGGAGGAAGAGCTGAAGATGAATACAAAGTGTCATTAAGGAACTAAAAAATGGTATTTGGTCTTTTTTAACAAAAGAAGAAAGAAAACAACAACAACAACAAATGGAGAGAAGGCAAGCAATGCCAAAACATATATTTGAAGATGAGGGGAAAAAAAMCAGCTTTTGTTATTGTATTTTAAAAGTGTCTCTCTTGTCTAAGTCCAAGCACATATGCCGCCTGTAGAAGTTTTCTTGCTCCRAGAAAACATTTGTGACTGCATGACACAGCCCCTGGAACTGCAGAAAGCCTGCTCTCGACAAGAAAATATTACTTTGCTTCAAATTGAAGGCAATTTCTTCCAGARGGGAGCCAGTTTCTTCCTGGGACTGCTTCCCAGGTTAATTTGTACATGGCTGTCCGATGCCAGTTAACTCTGTGCTCTTCGCTTGGAGCAACTCGACATGCACAGYGATGGCCAATGGAAGGGTGAGAGGTGGCTTGATAAGTACCTTCAGGAGCTGAAATATGGAGGGTTTAAATGGATCTTTAATCTAGCGGGGAAATTTGTAACAGCCTGAGACCAAACCAAGCCAATTTCAAACTGGAAAGCAGACACCTGTTTTTAAACAGCAAAAGGGATTAATCACCGGAACAAATTACCAATAAATGTGTTGATTCTTCTGTCTCTTGATCTCTCCATGTCAAGTGCAGATGTCTTTGTGGTAGTCCAGCGACAACAGTTTGGTTTAATTCAGGCAAAACAAAATAACCTCTGACATACAGGAGGTCAGAGTACAGGAGCTAAAGGTTTTATTGATTTCCAGCTACATAGTTGTATTAGTAAAATAATTTTATTAAGAAATTATTAGATGGCAATCTTTTACCGTATTTTTATTATCAATTATTCCAGAACCAATTAAGTAATAATCTAAAATCCTGTTTTATTACTTTAAGGTCTACTGGTGGAGTGTTATTTTTCTCCTGTGAACCTAATGATTATATGGGATTCTCAGCACTTTGCAGCATTACCTGAGTTTTCCCATACTTTTTTGGTACATTTAGAACATGAGTAAGTAGCAATTTCAATCTTTTTTTTCCCCATATAAACAAAATATTCACACCTGCTTTCATAAAATCAATAACAAAACTAATATTTGCATCCTCTGAGTTTATAATCCAACTTRGAGAGAAAGAACAATTTAAAGAAAATCCAGATGTGAGATTAGTCACCTACTTTATGTGAAAAATTCCTAAAACAAGAAGAATGAAGAGCAAACAAGAAATCAGAGAATAGCAAATAGATATTCTCCCAAATATTTATGCTTGACACTTTCAGAAATAATAAGCTTTTTCACAAAACATCTGGCTCAGTGAATGCTCAAATAACGCAATCCTTGCATAGACTGATCAACTATATTTATGAAAATATTCTTGAAAAGCTTTTTTTTTTTCTTTTTCAAGCAGCTCTCATAGCAAGAATATAAAGTGAGAACTTAATTGAAATTAGATGGCAAGATCAAATAGTTTTAGATTTGGGTAAYATGCCATGTGTAATGGAAGTGATTTATAATGTGGTTAGTTTGATCTAAGTATCTCTTAACTTGAACCTTGTGGCTCTTTCTGTAGAAATTGCCAAAATCTCAATTAAATTTTATAGAAGGTGAGAGTTTTGAGAGCTGAAAAAAAGCCAATCTGAATTCTTTAAGTTTGCAGTGCTATATATGATGGTATGAAATAATTAACAAAGTGCTTTAATATGAGGGTTTTTTCAGAATAAATCTCCTTAGGAAAAGGTTTAGTCAATTAAATACCCATTTTTTTCAGAAATAAATTAAATTAACAGGGTTTTGAAACACTTTTTTTTCCTGATCCAGTTAAAATGTGCATTTTGTATTCAAAAACATAAGGAATCACCTTGTAATCTTTTCCAAGAATTCATGGAGCGTTTTATTTTTTTAACTTGTCTAAGTCATTTTAAAAGATTGATAATTTGATCCTGAAACTTTTTAATTATAATATGTAATTGAAACACTTACAYTTCAATTAAAACAAAGCAGCCTAAAACCGTAGGGTGTTCGAAGCTTATAAGCAGGGTGTAATTTATTGCCATTTTGATGATCTGTAAGAATTCAACTTAAATCAATTATAAATAACCCATTTAAAAATGGATACAAGCAAAATGAAGTAAATTGATATCAATTTCTTTTTGTGGTCTGAAAATATATGCATAAATAGCAGGAAAATGTTAATTGACCTTAACCTTTCCTGKGATAAGTCTCTTCAATAATGCAATAATACTTTGCGCTCACATAGTATAGTACCTCTTATCTGGAGATCTCAAAGAGCTTTACAAAAATTAATTACATCTCACAGTACTTCTTCAGTGTAGGCATGGAAAGTCTTAAATAGGTGATTARACTGAGAAAATGAGAGGCTAAAGCTAACATTTTCAAAACAGGTTATCAGATGTTAGGAGTAGGACCCTAACTCTAATTATTGTGGTACCTTATTTTCATTAAAACCACAATTGTCATTGTTCATAGGCTTCTAATGGCTGATAAGTGCAGAACTTTTGACCTACAAGGTCTTTGCTGCAGATACTCCATTGCTTGGTCCTTTATAAGGCCAAGTATATCACAGGTCTGGTCACATGCAGGCTCCCACTCAATGGGAAGAAGMGAGGTGTCCTGTTATCTTTCACACCTCTTGATTCTGCTAGCCCACAACACAGAGAATTCACCTTRTAAACTCAGAATGGTTTCAAAACACTATCACTATAGGAGAGAGGAGGATGAATTGTCAGCTRGAGTTGCCTCTCTCCATCAACAACATAGGAAATCCAGAAACCAGCTAACAGAGATGCCTGATTTATAGACAGCCAATATCATGTGAAATTAATTTCACCCTAATTAGGGAAGAAACTCCACTTATGTGGACCTGAACATCATAGCAGCGCTATAATTCCGGCATTAGGAAAGCACACTGAAAAGGCAATACTAACAGATAACTTTTAAACAGAGCACTTTGAATCATRTATTCACTTGAATCGTGTAATCACTTTGAGACTTATCACATAAAAATGGAATAAACTTTATCGTTTTTATCCTATATTCATCTTAACATATGTTGCAATCTGAATAAACATAAAAACCTCCTTCCTGAACAAGGTTTGCATAAGCAAAGCTTGAGATGCAAGGCATTATCAAGCAAGCTCTAATTACATATATGAATGTAATGGTGTGCGTCTGTATTGCACTTTACTGCTTAGTAMAAGAAGGAACTTCCCTGAAGAAGCATTTCAGTGTCAACTCAAAAAGAGGAACCAATGCAGGATTGGTTCTCTGGATTTTCTCGTTCTCATGTACAAAAGACATGGGATACCCTTTTTCCATGTGACACACCTATTCAGCCCTAGGTTCTTGGAGTTATCTTGGATATCATATATCAAATATCATATTCCAAATTATATTAGAAATAGGTGCATCAGTGAGAAATTGTAAGAGACATGGCATGCAAGCAATGGAAGTATCCCCATGAATTTTGCTTAGTGGGGCTCTATAACTTATGTGTGACCATGTTGTACCCATGAAAGATAAAAATATAAATTTTTTACAAATTTCATGTGTTCGTGGGCAAAGGTCACTGCAGTGATTCTTTCCAAAGAATCAAATGCATTTCAGAATAATTTATTAAAATAACAAAAGGCAAGTTCTGAATGAACATCTTGTGTTCCTGTCACTGTCAAATCCATGAACTGGAGTATTCCTGGCAGAACAGACCCAGCTGGAGCAATCAAGCACAGTTCTGGTGGAAGCTTACATTTTTATAGCTCCAGGGGCCAGTAGCATACAACACAGATCCGGCACCCCAAACGACAATAATAAATTTTGATGCCAATATTTGTTAAATATATATATATGTATATATTTCTGTTTGGCACTTAGGCAGCAGATACTTTTTATAGGTTTCTCCAGGTACACAGAAATGATGAATATATTTGAAATTATTCAATTGTACAGCTGACATATTTTGTAAAATGGCAAGTTGAGTATTTCCACATGAGATTGGAGCCTGTCCTTGCAATAGTATAAAGAAAAAAAGGAAAGGAGACAGGGATAGTCTTCTCTCTCTCTAGATTAATTTAATTTCTATTATTCTAGCAGTAGGAATGAATTGTAGCTGGATGGCAAATTTTGGAAGTGCTCTTTCAGAGCAGCACTTTAAAGTTGGCCAGCTCCTCAAATGGATCAAAGGAAAACTCATACACTGCATAAAAACACCTTGGTATGGCAAAAAGATCACTCTCAATTGAACTTTGAACTCTCTTTTAAAAAGGATCTTATGTAATGATGTCACCTGTATGAATGATGYTTAAAATGTGAAGACAAACACCTGCTACTTTTGTTATTTAAAAAAACATGATTTCTGGCATGACCACTTAGGAAGCAAAAACTCTGTAGATCATTTTTCTTCACTGGGTATTGCATTGTCCATCCTGTTATTTTACAAATATGCCCATCTCATTAACTGTGGGGAAAAAAAAGAAAAAAGCATGGCTAAATATTTAAAATTCAGAAAATGATGCATATTGACATTGAACTTTGCCCCTTTGCAAATGAGCACTGTGATTCCAGGACAAGCTCTCCTGGTGCCTCTTGGCAAAGTACATAAGTGCTGTTAATGCACAGTGTTTTGCAGCAGTGGTCGCCTGCAGTCTGCTGCAGGCTCTGTTTCAGGTCGACTCGGAAGACCTGCACAACTCATCAATTTGTCCTACTTGCATGGGCCTGATTAGCACAGCAGCAAATCAACTTGCAAACCACATCTGTACCRAATATCACTGGCTGCTGACATGTTCACCTATATATATATATGTAGGTGTATATTTCTGGGAATATTTTTTATCTTTGCTCACACTAGCTTTTAGTTCATTTTGGGTCCCATTCAACTTAAGGCTTTTGCATCTTTATAGTCTGGGTTCTCATTTCACCTCGTTCTCATTTGGAAACCTGTGAGCTTTGAGATTGGTTGAGATGTGTTTTGCTTGAGCCAAATCCTCACCATTTAGATGGGAAAAAGCAAACAGTAAGGGATTCTCAGCAAAGGTCAAATGTGGAACTTCTTCCCTCCTCCTGTCCTGCAAATCTAGAGTTTTCTGCCTACACAGGACCAATTCTCAGCTGACATAAAAAACCCTATTGACATCAGTGCAGCTAAGCAGACTTATTCCACCAACAGAACCAGCTTTTGGGGTATGCCCAAGGCACACATCTTCTTACATATGCTTTTACTTCACAGATCTTCATAAAGTCAAYAGGCTTTTCTTTTGACTTGACCTGTAAAACCTAGTCCCAAGTGCTGCTCTTCCCTGCCTCAAATCACAAGTCTGCTCAAGCTCCTTTCATCTGAAGGATCTCCTTCAGCATCAGCGATCCAACACGCATTCCAGCTCTGGGATAACTGAGGCAGCTGCAGAGCTCATTGATGCCCAACGTGTCCAAAGGAGGGGGATTTTGCCTGAAAGGTTATTTATACATCTGGACTTTTTTTTCCCTCTTATTGCCACATAGGATCTTATTGCTGCTAGTTTTATCTCTAGATATGTCTTTTAAGTAATCATAAGGACACCTGCAGCTTGAGGGAGGACTGTGAATATGAGCAATCATTTTTGACTGCAATGATCTTAATTGTCCAATTCTGGAGGGATTTTGTGATTGCAGGTACTTTCACTTAGTAAATCAGGCTGGGTGCACAGAACCAAGATAAACCCCATAGTAACAAAAACACTAATCATTTTTTAATATCTTTATTGGTGCTTTTCTTCTTTTTTTTTTTTTTTATAAATCTGCTTTATATATCATAATTGACTACTTCATATCTTGTAACTTGTTTAATGTGTCCCTTCTGATTGCTTTAATGCTTATACATTGAGTGATACACCATGAAACTTGGAACCGAATGAATAGGAGGCTTATTCTGTGTACTGCTTGCTGGGCTTTATTTGGAATAACAGAAAGAGCACAGTAGATTGGAACATTGAGAATGGTCCATTAGAGTTCTAGGCAACCTTATGATATAATCCTATTCATAAATCCATTGAGCTCCATCTTCAAGCTGGTTAAGTTTCTTATTTCATCTTTCCATGTTTATACAGTCAGGCTTCTCTGACAGATATAGCTKTGTATATCATTTCAAGCTAAAATTTATTCATTGCTGATAATCATTATATTATAATCATGGGTATTTTATAATGGCCAGTGTTATGAGGTAATAGCAACAAGTGTCTTTTGACCTGCATCATAGACCTGCAATTAAAGACAASAGACACAAATCACATTCTGCAGCAACATAGCCTTGCTATGTGGCTTTAAAGAGAGCAAGCAAATATTTAACTTTTTAGGCATCACAAGGATCAACAGCATCTAAATTTGTACTAGTAGCAAAGAGGCATTTGCAAAATCACATGGATTACGCAGGATTATAGAATACAAGAAATTTGAGGAAATTTCACTTTATAAAGCACTTTGTTAGTGTCTTCTAGGTATGCACATGTTCCTAACTGCTTGTACAGACTTATTGTACAGACATTAAAGCCATTAGTTAGGCTTTGTGAAACATGTCAAAAACTATAGTGAGATAAAATTTCCTTGTGATCTCTGAAAAACTAGAGTTTAAACAGCACAGTTTAGGTACAACCACCTGTTTCAGTCAGTCCTCCTACACGTCTCATGTCCCAAAAGCTTTCTTTTTTCTCCTATCAAAGACTGCAGACATTTTTTTTGCCACAACCCTATCATGTTTCCAGTAATAGCAAGAGGTGAGTTAAATAAATCTGCAACAGACAGCATACATAYGCATCCATCATCACTTGCAAAATATGTAGTCATGATTATTAGATAAAAGAAACTATCCTATAGGACTTGGTGAGAAAACAAGCAACCTCACACCATACCTGCTGCGTATCACATTCAGCTGAAAATTTAGGAGAGTGTCTCAAGTGGGGCACTAGACAGGGAACCAAGCTGCTGGCTCTAATCCCTGCTCTYGCACTGGCCTGGCAGGTCATATTTTATCTTCTGCTCTTCTGCAGAAAAGCAAAATTTAGCTCTGTGGCATTTAGAAAGAAAAATATCCCCACAATACTTTTTCAAAATGTTTCAGGCTGCAATAGATTTTCCACACCCACAACAGAAGAGTGCATATGGAAGATCTTAGCTGAAACCTGAGTGTGTGGTTCCTGTGGAGATCTTTCCTTTTCTTAACTTAACTTAAACTTTCCTTTAACTTTTCTCAACTTCTTTGTCTCTCCTCTCCTCTCCTCTCCTCTCCTCTCCTCTCCTCTCCTCTCCTCCTCTTCCTTTTCGCTTCCTCTCCTCTCCGCTTCCTCTCCTCTTCCTTTTCTCTTCCTCTCCTTTCCTCTCCTCTCCTCTCCTCTCCTCTCCAACTTCTTTTTTTTTGAGAGAGAGGGAGATGTTTTATGGGAAATTTCAAAACAAATAATTTGTGATTGTCTTTTTCAATACCAATAATAATGCTTTTTTTTAAAAAATGCCTGCCTATAAGAAAGAAAATGAAAGCTTTACTCAATTTTGGGAACACATATGAAAAGTTTTTTTCTTTTTTTTTTTTTTGAGTAGCTTCCCTTTCAAAGTGCCCTTTCTGTTATTGAAAAAAAAATAAAAAACCTGTCAAACAATCTGTCAAAACTTCTAAATCTGTTTCTGTCATGTTGGCTACTGTGCAAACATATGGCTTTTATGCTTGGCCTTGGAAAGACTGTAGATTCATTGTAGAGGGGTTGTTTGTTCTGTAGGCTGAGTTGGAAGCATAAGTGAAATCGCTGAAAAAAAAARGKTTTTTTTCAAAATATGAACAAGAAATTATTTAAAATCAAATAAAAGAGTTCTTTTGCAACTACATTTGCATCAGACATGGTATATCATGAGACATGGATATWCTTCACCCAAATTTTTGCATGTAAGAGTTTTTTGTGCAGAAAACTTGTCCCTGAACTGCTCATTGGCAGATCAAGACTTTCATTATTCCTGTTTTATTCCCATGTCAGGGTGCTTGAATTTTCCTATGTATTTTTCTGCACTRCCTATTCAGCATGTCATTTTTGCAGATCTCTTGGAATAAGATCAACTCAAGGACAGCTAAAGGAAGCTTTAGTTTTTACACAGAGACCAGTGTGCTTCACCCAAATGCTTCATCCAAAATCAGAGAATAAAACATGGGGTCTGAAAAGGCTCTTGGCTTTAGCACCACACCTGGGCTGAAGATAAGCATCAGATCTACACGRGAGTTATTGACCTTTTCCTCTGCCACAAAAATTCTGGAGCTAGAGGAGAAGGTTTCACCCTTTTCTGAAATTCCAAAGCTCTAGGTGAATACTTTGCACATACCATAAATTACTTCATTTAAAATAYGCTGAAACTCCAGTGAAATAATGAGATTTGTCTTGAAAATACTAGTGGCACATCCAAAGATTTAGATCAAGGCTTAACTCCTTTTACTAAAAGTAGGTTGAAAATACTAGTATARTGGTTCTTCTACACAATTGCACCGATAAGCAAGGAAAGAAGTAAGATAAGGAAATAAACCTTTTTTCCTTTCTTCTTTTTCTTCTTCCTCTTCTATTTTGCTAAATACGGTATRTAGCTCAAGGAGGAAGTATCACAATACTACAGAGGTCACCACTCACATCATGAAAGCAAATAACGATATTTTAATTTCAACAAAAAATATATACTGTTCTGAAGTTTCACAAAACTGAAGAAYAGGTGAATTCTGGAAAAGCCTAGATAGAGTTTTGAGTCACTAACCTTAAGCAACAGTCTTCTTTTATTACTTTTACATTTATTTTTTTACACACTTTTAGCCAATTGTAACAGCAGTTCTACTTGTAGAAATAAATATATGGAACTTAATACATGGGGAAACTAACGGAGGTATCCAAAGAAACACTTCTAAGTATCTTTTGATTTGTGTGTTTCTATCATCTACACCACAATTCAGAGGTGGGTGACTGGCYTGTGTAGATCTCTGCAAATTTACATTAGTCTAGCTGTGTCTCCATGGAAGCAGGGGGTTCCTATAACATATACAATCCTGCAAAATGTGGAGTGTGTAGTCAGGAAAATCTCTACTCTGCCTTCTGAGTTTTCCAGATGTCAGATTAAAGCACCCTTGGATATATCTCTGCAAGATGCCACCACACTTTAGGATCACAAGAGATTTGAGTATATTCTTSTGTTGCTAAAGATTACTGAAAGGGAATAAAAAGGACACTTTTGAGATGAGTATTCAAATCCTTTTCGCTTAAGGAGGGAATTAAATATGAGCTGTGGACCCACCTAGGGCAAAAACAGAAGAGCATTTATTATTCTGACATTCAAATAAAGTCTCTGATTGTGACATGACACAGACACATGTCTACAGTTTTGATTAAGGTTCCTAATTTCTAAGAAGTTTGTTCTAATSTTCAGTGTTTTTCACTGGATTTCTCCACTCAGTGTACGAATTTTAAGAACAATCCTCTAAGTTTATCTCTTCAAATTCACTGTGTGGACAGCCASTGCATGTAACTCCAAATCTAGGATTTTACTTTGTAAAAGCATTGCATCAAAATATAGGAGTCACAGTGCTTAAGAGACACAAGGACTCACATTTTATTCTATCTAGTCTTCAGATCCTTATCCGTGCAGTTCATCTTCAGGAATGCAGAGATCTATTGCATTTAATTCCACAGGATTTCTCTCCTCCGTGCTCTGAACTGGAGCAGGATTAATGCATAACGGAGTCTCTAACTAGCTGCAAACTGAATAAAAAGTGAGATTAGCTCTCATAAAACTTTCCAGGCTGAGGATAATATAGATATTTCATGTGTCACTCTCTTATCGTTATCACAGACATCTATATAAATGAGTTTCTGGCATTCCCCTACTTATCTGTTATACAGCATTACAGATCTGTAAGATTACGCTGTCTGTGGGCTCCAAGAATCCCTCTTGAATCCAGACATTCAGCATTGTTTTCATCACACTTGGACTTTGTTCCACTTTTAGTAGCAGCATGATGTCAGTCACATTTAAATCAGATGAAAACCTGAATTTTTCATATTAATTAAAGTTCAATGGATTCCTTATAAAGAATAGATGAAAGGAGCAGCAGTGACAGGGGAGTCATGTAGGCTGGATTTTCTGCAGATTAGCTAAAGCTGGTATGAACTTCCTCCCTGGTTTTCTGAATATTCCCCGATTTTTTTGAAGAGATTGACAAATAAGGTTTTGCATAATGGCACAAGACTAATTTCCTCAGCTTTTTCTCAATGTAAAAAGGACAGAGGGGAAAAAAAAAAAAGAAAAGAGAGAGAGAGACAGGGTTGTCTCTCAAAAATGTTGTTTCTTGGCTTACTATTAAGCACATAGGAGCTCCAGTATAATTCCACTAATTGCACAGGGTTCCTCAGCAATCAATTTAACTTTGAAGTTTTAGAAAAGTCTCTTAAAATTACTAGGACACCTCTCCTCTCCTGCTCCATGCCATGCCCCACAGCATTTTGTGTGCAAAGTATGGGAGGAGAGCAGGGTTCAGGGCCTGGGCTCCAATTTCCTGACAATTCACCTGTATCTCTGCATGACAGCCTGCATGGTGGCTTTCCAAGGATAGCCTCCTTTATCCATTGGCTCGGCAAGCCAAGCCAGAGTGAAGTGAAATGCATGTTATATCTCCTGACACACAGCCTAGATTGTGCACGTCTCCTCAGAAAAAAATCTGCAGGCAGCCATGGACATGGCAATAGCACCTACGAAGTGGGATGCAAAGGGAAAACTCTTCCTGGCTTTCCTCCCTGAGAAATTGGGGATATGGGATTTAAGAGGTGGGATATGGGATTTAAGAGGTGGGGTAGCCAATTATGAGATAAGACATATATCCTTATGTACCATATATGGTAATTCTGACATATATAAGAAACATTTCAGTTCCATAGAAGGAAAATCATTACTCCTCTCATTGACAGATGCTGCTAGTCAAGAACTTGCTTGCAACTCAGCTACCCCCTTAGATGACTGCAGTTCAAAGCACTAAAGGCCATTCATCACTTAGACGCTTCACAAGGGTCCTACACAGACAGAAGGACTTATTCTTTCCACTAAGTGCCCTGAAGCTAGGAGCTAGATCTGAGCTACCAGAGCTGAGCTCCAAGCAGCCTCACTTGTGAGTTAGTCAAGTCAGGTCAGGAAGCATGAATCACAGATTCACAGAGTCACACAAAGATTGGGGTTGGAAGAGACATCTAGAGACCATCTAGCCCAACTTCCCCACTCCAGCAGGGACACCCAGAGCACGGGGCACAGGGTGGCATCCWGGCAGGTTTGGAAAATCTCCAGAGAAGGAGATTCCACAACCTCTCTGGGCAGCCTGTTCCTGGGCTCTGTCATCCTCACAGCAAAGAAGTTCTTCCTCACATGGACATGGAACTTTCTGTGTTTTAATTTGTACCCGTTACACCTTGTCCTATCACTGGCCACAGCTGAAAAGAGTTTGACTCCATCCTCCCTACATACTCCCCTCAGGTACTTATACATTTTGATCAGATCCCCTCTCATCCTTCTCTTCTCTAGGCTAAACAGGCCCAGCTGGCTTAGTCTTCCTCATAAGATAGACATCCCAGTCTCTTAATCATCTTTGCTGCTCTATGCTGGACTCTTTTTTAGAAGTTTCACACCCCTCTTATACTGGGGAGCCCAGAACTGCACCCAATACTCCAGGTGCAGCCTCACCAGAGCTGAGGAGAGGGGCAGGATCCCCTCCCTCGCCCTGCTGGCAACACTTCTCCTGATGCAGGCCAGGATCCCATCGGCCTTCTTGGCCACAAGGGCACATTGCTGCCTCATGGTTAACTTTTTGTCAACCAGGACTCCCAAATCCCTCTCCATGAAGCTACTTTCCAGCAGGTCAGCTCCTAATCTGTACTGGTGTCTGGGCCTTTGTTGAACTTCATGAAGTTCCTCTCTGCCCAAGTCTATCCTGTCTACGTCACTCTGGATGGCAGCACAGCCCTCTGGAGTGTCGGTCACTCCACCCAGTTTGGTATCATCTGCRGACTTGCTCAGGTTTCCCTCTTTTCCCACTTCCAAGTCATTGATGAGCAAGTTGAACAGCACTGGACCCAGAACTGACCCCTTGGGGACACCGCTGGGCACAGGCTTCCAACTCTACTCGGCCCCATTTATCACAGCCCTAATAAATGTGCCTTTGAAAAACAGAAGACTCTTTCATCCCTGGCCATCTCAGAAGTCTCCAGAATAGCTTTTTCAGTATCCTTAGAAACACTTAAAATTATGAAAGGCCACCTAACCGCTTCGTTCCAGCTACGCAGATAAAAAAGAAGACTGAAACTAAATGCCCACATTCCTAAACCRCTGGCATAGAAGAAAAATGCTGGGTCAACCAACCCTCACCCTTTTAAAGTGGTCATGACAGGACAAGGCAAAGTGCTAGTATAATCCAAGCCACTTAGAGACTCTATGCTATTTCTTTAGTCTTTATAGGAACCAGAAACAAATRATAATCTTAAGGATTTAGGAAAGAGGAAACTTATTAGTCCAGTAGTTAGTGTGGCAGGGATGTGTTTTAACTACTTTCTTCATCTCCAGCTCTGCCAAAGCCACAAAAACATTTTTGTTCTTAATATCTAGTTGGAATTTGCCATGTTCCAACTTGTTCTGATTTCTTCTTGTCTTGCCACTATGCACCTCTGAGAAGAGTATGAGTTCATTTTTTTTCTGCAGCCTCCCATTAAAAATATTTGAACARCAATTAGGTTTCCCATGAGCTTTCTTTTATTCAGGCTGAATAAACCCAGTTCTCTCAACCTTTCCTCATATGCTCTCATATTCTTCAGCCTCGTAAGCATCTTGGACTCATCAATTTCTCTCTTGTACGGGGGACCTAGGACCAAACCTAGCACTTGAGATGCCATCTATTAAGTGCTGAGGGGATGGATCACTCCCCTAGAGCTCCTGGCCAAACTTTCACCACTATGGTCCAGGATGCAGTTGGCCTTTTTTTTTCTTTTGTAATGGCACACTGCTCTTTCTCATATTCAACTCGTTGTCCCTCAGGACACCCAGATCTTTTTCTGCAGAGCTGCTTCCCAGAAGTTTGTCCCATAACCAGCATTATATTGCATGAAGTTGATGCATTCCAGATGCAAGAACTCACCTTTGCCCTCATTGAACTTTGTGAGAAATGGTCAGGCCATTTCTCCAGTCTATCCAGGTCCTTCTGAGCAACATCCCTACTCTCCAGTGTATTGACCACTCTTCACAATTCAGTATTATCTGCCAAAACGCTGAGAATGCACTCTATCCATCATCCACATTGTTGATAAAGACATTAACTAGTATCGCCTCCAGTAATCCCTGAGGGACACCACTAATCACCAGCTGTCAGCTGGACCTTGTACTGCTGATCACAACACTTTAAGCCTGACAGGTCGGCCAATTTTTCCATCTACCTTATTTTCCATCTACCTTATCTACTCACTTGTCCAGCAGTGTCTCTACAACTGAACAATAAGAATGTTATGTTAAAATGAGAATACATGTTGAAAACCTTGCCAAGGTAAGCAMCATCTGTCACTTGACTTCATTTTCCACAGAGCTAGTCATCTTATCATGGAGGACAAYTAGGTTATCAGGCACAATTTGTGGTTGATAAACCCACAGTGGCTATTCCCAGTCACCATTTTACCTTCCATGCTTATAAATGTCTTCCAAGRGAATTTGCTAGCTTTCTGGGGAAAAAGATCCCCAAACAAGACAAAGTCCAGGTTTCAAATACATTATTTTGTCTTATTTTTTTCTCTCATGCTCTTAAACTTTCCAGTCTTGCATTTACTGCAGCCAMGGCCGCTTCAACCTTCCCATCACCGACCAGTTCCTACATGATTTTGAATAAAACATCTAGCAGAGAATTTTCTATAGACAGTTTCATGAAGCAGGTGATTGAACTAATGTCAGACATCAAGGACATGGGTTTTTTTATAGTGKAGAATGTCCCCTGGTTCTGTGATCCAACTGCCTAAATAAGGCTTCGTCTAATTAATCTTTTTGATTGGGCAATCTGCAATAGATGCCTGCCACAACATCTACTATGTTGCTTGGCCCTCTGGTCCTTACCAATAAGATCTCTTATCATCTGCCACAAAGCAAATATTACTAGTGCCTACGTGGATGAGCAGAAGTAACTCAAGGGCTAGATGAACCTTGGCAGTCTCTGTAGCCTCCTAGATCTGAGCMAGCTACAAATTTCTAAGACATCCAGCCAGATTTGCAGGTGAGCACTCCACCTCCCCACAAATACTACCCACGTCTTCTACACCTGACTCAGGCTTGGCCAGTTCTGATGTTTCTTTCAACAAGTGAAGAAGGAGCCTTTCCTGTCCTGCCAGAAGTCAAAAACTTCCAGCCTCCTTCATTATGCCATTCATGCCATGCCTCCATTCATGCCATGTGTCACATTTACGCTATTGTTGCGGAGTCTAAACCAGTCCTGTCTTGAGCAGATTTTCTGAGCCCCTTTGTATGTTGCTGTGTCAGCTGCTGCAACAACTGGTAGGGCCCCTCTTAGCTTTCTCCATTTGCTGTGCTCTTGCATACCAACTGTACAGCTGTTCCCYGAGCCAAACAGCTGCTCAAGAGCTCCCTACCATCACCTAAGACAAAAGGTCTTGGCCCTCCCAAAATGAAACACAGGCTGCTTGTCTGTCCCGCAGCCTTGTGGGGATGCACAAGGGCACGGGAGTCCTGTAGAGCCTTGTAGAAAACATTGGGAATTCATAACAGGTTCAAGCAGTAGCTCTCTCAAGCAGAGATCTTCAAAAATGCCTGCAAGGGTCCACTGCAGTGCATTTTAGGASCCAGAGGCTCCCTGTGTTCTTCACAATGGTGCTGACCAGGGTAACCGTGATGTTCAATGTGCCCTGTAAGGGTAAGATAACACCAGCCTTTGGGAATTTGGCCTCTTGAGGGAAGTTCCAGGCCTTCAGGAAGCTTTCAGGTARCTAACTTTTAATTTAAGTACTTCCAAAATGCAGGTTGGGCTGCTCCCTGAAGTCTGGCAAGCCTGGCATCATAAAAATGCAAATAGCCTACCAGCTACAAGGAAATCACCAATTTTATATTTTGTTGTTTGCCAGCAACTATTTTTGCAAATGTTGTCAATAAATGTCAGAATAACACATTTCAGAACAATTTTCAGAATAATTYAAACAACAACATGATAAGAATTTGGATTCTGTTTGTTTTCCGGACACAAAGAGGATTACTGTTTGGAGGTGTGTTTTTTTTTTAATGCACCAAAGCAATAGATCCATGCCGTTAGTGATCCATGCAAAGAGAAAGTTTAATGATTATTTTATTAGGGACTAGAGAGTTTTCATTTTACTTGCCATTGTTTATAATCGCTATTCTAAGGTTGGAGAAATATCTTTTTATTGTCACTTGCATTGAAAACTGTCTAGAGGATTCTAAATGATGGGTAATGAAAAACAAAGTTGAAAGTTGCTGCAAGGTATCTAGCAGACACCACAGGAGTCAGGTCAGGCCTTAATGTCTTCATTTTGGTCCAGGSGAAAGAGTAAACAGAATACTAATGAAAGCTGCAGATGGAACTAAAATCAGCAAAGGTTATCAACCCCAGTGAAACATTGCAAGAGGACCTGAATAGGTTAGGAATATAGGGTTTGAAGCAAAATAATGTCTTGCTGTTTAGCTACAGRAAAAGTAATTAATGTTGAGTAGCCAAAGGAGGGTTAGTGAAAGTGATCTGGGGTGAAGGGAAACTCGGAGATAAATTTGCAGCAAGAAGCAGAAACAAAAAATAAATATTGCTGAGTTAAGGACTTAGGCAAAACTCATGTATGTCATAAAACAAGATGAAACACTGCAGCTGTATATGTGGCAATATCTGGCAGACCATCTCTAAACAAAAGCATCTTAGTACCAGAGAGCAAAGTACACRTTGTTAAGACATTTTTCTTCCCTTCGGGAGTAATTATTTCATAAGGCCACAATAAAGAAGTTCCTTGCATAACTCATGTGAAAGTAGGCATGTCCATCTACAGATAAATAYTTTCCTATTGTACTACTACTGTCTTTATAAATAGCCAAAGAGAATGAGATGAAATTAAGCACAAAATCAAAATCTAATAGCCAGTGAAAAAGCCACGCATAGAGAAGATGTTAGCTCTATCACTTCAGGCWTTTAAAAGAAAGAGCAGGCAATTTTAAAGCTGTGCAATAATAAACTTTGGTCAAATAACATAAACTCAATAGCCCTGCAGATCATTCACACTTGTAACCTGTGCTGCTTCTTATCGACTTAACCCTTCCCATTTGATAAAATGTGATTTCTAGGAAAACATGTCTCGAACTAGCCCGGAAGGGGCTTACTTCCTCACTTTTGTGCAAGGTAAGTAATTTTCTCTCACGTCAGACTATTGTAATTAAAAGAATAGATGACTGCATATTATTGAAAAGCAGTCCTTACAATTTACTTAGTTACCACTTCATCTTCACTGCTTTAGGAATTAAAGCAGTAGCAGTTCAACACAAGGAATTGTGCCCTGTGCTCAGAGATCTGTCTCTCTTTCACTGACCTTTTCTGTGAGTGTGGAGAAAATATTAAATATCTTTCAGACCTTCCTTTCATAGTGATAACATGGAGGTAGTAATAAAATTTTTCATAAACTTCTGCCAACATATGGAATTTTCATAAATTAGAGATGCATCTTATTTCATTATATAATGACATATGTATCAATACAAGCAAACAATTATTGCGTTACACTAAATTAATGATACTTGTTTCCAGAATCTCTTAATTCTGAACTGAAAGATTGCTTATTAAATATTTTATAATCCAGAAGGCATTTCTCAGCAAATAGTGATTTTAAGATAGATCAGATTTTAGACCTAATTTATGTCTTTTTTTTTTCTTCTCTCCTCTGACATAGGCAGTTCCTATTCTTTCAGTGAGAGGCTTCTATTTTATGTACAAGGCTTAACAATGATTAATGACTTTCATTGTTAGGACCAAAACTTTAATAAAATTTACCCTAAGTGCTGTAATAACTAATAATTACTCCCATTGAATTATCTAAAGTCAGTGGAATTGAAATAAATAAATTTAAAAGAAAAAAAATGCTTTCTACTTCATTACATATGCTGTGTGCAACAAACAACGCTTAATTTTATCCTGAAAGACTAGTGATTTATCACAGAGAATAGTGCACTTATACCCAGGAAGTTTGATACTTAAAGTTACTGTTTCTTCTGCTTCTTGGCAGATGGTCATCAAAGGAATGGGGATGAGGCAGGACGGGTCCCTGAGATACTTCCCAGGTCTGGGTATGAATCTCGGCTGGGAGAATGAAATATTTTCAGATGAAACCTTGGGAGAATTAAAGAGGAAAGTTGGTGGAGACCAACAGGGACATCGGTCTGGCACATGCTTTTACCCCGCAGTGTCTCCTTCAGGAGACACCATTGGAAACCCTTCCAGAGCAGCATCAGAAAGTCCCATCCCAGGAAGGAGCCTGTGGTGTCTCATCCAGCCGCTGCAGCCTGTGCAGTCACAGCTAGGGTGCACGATACCCAAGTGCCTGGCAAATGCTCTAATTTATTGCAGTAGCTGTGATGGCTCTCTGTGAAGCCCGAAATAATCTATGAGTGCTTCACATTTTAATGGCACTCACGTTGAGGGCCTCTGTGTAACTGCAACTATACGATAACATATGCCCCAATCAGATCTGCCCTTTGTGTATAAGGCAACATAATTTGTGCATAGTTTGCCATGAGGGAGATGGAGATTACCCACTCCCAGTGCTGGCAACAGAGGGTCTACCAGCCTCTCGTATGTACCAAAGAGAGGAGTATTTTCCATTTTTCAGATGTGCATTTACACCCTCAGAGTGCAACAGATGGGATGTTTTTCCCTTCGAGGCAAAGTTCTGCTGTCAGAAGAGACACACAGAGGGAAAAAAATAAAATAAAATGATAAGTAGCAGACTCAGCAACTAGTTAAGAGTTTAATGAGACTTGGCTGGTCATTCCATAGCTTTTCATTATCATTAACTCACAGTTTCAGCAATTTCAAGGACCTCTAGCAATGGCCACCACTAGGAGTCTGTAGAGCTCCTAGCAGAGCTAAAAGCTGTCCAAGAACAATATTTAYGCAAGGCAGGCATTTTAAAAAGTTYGAGAAAACTACAATTAAGATCATTCAAGCTCTTTTCAAACCCTTCCCCGGTGCAAACATACAATGCTACACAACCCTGTGTTCTTTACTGTATAATTTTCTTTTTTTTTAATCTCACTTCTTTCTGATGGTGCTTCTCCCGAATTTTCTGAATGAGACCCACTGACTGCATTTTCCCTCCTTACGTTCACTCAAGAAATCCTTCATAATCAAACATATGCTCCTCTCCAGCAGCATTTTCATTTTAACTACCTTTTTTTCCAGGCTTTTCAAGTCCTTTCTCTCTATCCTCCCAACTCCATGTCCACATTCGCTCTCCTAATATACCCCTTCCCCAGTCTTTAGTTTCAGAGCATTTCTACTCACAGGTGCTCAGAGCTAGATGTCACGGTCATAACCTCATGATAAATGAAGTGAACTACAGTCTTGAGAGCTCAAATCCATACAGACAAGCTTCCATCTCTGTACTTGCACCCCCAAAATTGGTATGGTGGCATCCTGCCATCCCAGTACTCCTGCWCTACTCCCTAAACCATGCCCAGGCTTTGTCTGCGACACCACTAGCTAGCAAGGCCAACGCTGTTGGAGGGAGCCAGCTAATAATTAAACAAAGTGGAAAATCACTTGACCGTAATCAAGCCTGTGCCTCRGCCAGGGAGCCCCCGAGCAGCCCAGCAACTGAAGTTCAGTTGAGAGACAGGCAGTGCAGACAGATTCTCAAAGATGCACAGATCTGCAGCTTGGGCATCCTGGGGGGTTTCCTCCAGCTTCTGCACTTCTGCAGAAGTGCCACCATTTGTAGATTTTCTATGGATACTTTTTTTTCTTTTTTTTTTCTTTTTCTTTTTCTTTGCTGTCCCTAACATAAATTCTGCCTTTCTGGACAAATTTCAAGTCCTCACATGAAGCCTGGCAGGAGCATAATAGTCATAGAGCTCCTGAAAGGAAAGACTACTGTCATCTTAAAATGTGGGGTTTTTTTCACCAGTCTGGCTCTCAGTAAAGATTAGGCCAATTTGGCTGAAGTTTTCAACAGTCACATACATACCTCTGACAAAGGAAATTTGATTCCAAAATGTAGTGGTAAAAAAGCCATAAGCAACTGAAATCAGGGTTATATAAGGGGAAATATTGGGACACTAATAATCCCTGCTCCTTTCCTTTCTAATAATACTTTTTTTTGACCAGTCTGCTCTTCCTTAATCCTCTTGTAAAGATTGCAGAAGATAAAGGCAGATTTTAGAGAAAGGCTCAGTAAATACTAAATCTCTGCTTTCTCACCTGTTAAGTTTTAAGCAGGAAGGCCGTGATGAGKTTGGTGCAGAGCTGCCAAGGCACACTTTGTGAATCCGGGCTGGATCCTGCCAAGGTCTACACCGTGAGAAGGTGAGAACACACAAGTCAAATGTCAGGGTCGGCACCGCAGACAAGAGAGCCTGTCRTGCCAAGGAGAGAGGTGCCAAGGAGCGCGCGCCCGTCGCGTGCATCAGGATTTACTGAGCGCGTTTAGGGAAGCTGCCAAAGTGTTCAGAGTGCTTTGGCAGGAGAAGAAACAGCTGGTCCCATCAAAGTGATCACATTCTTGGGCATTAAAGAAGAGGCTGAGAGGATGGAGCAACACTTGTCAGGGAATATGTTTCATAATCCTAAAGAGTTAGTGACTCCCAGGTCCGAGACTCTTAAGATGTATTTAGAGCCCTTGGGACCTCTTTCTTAAATAGTCACATGAACCCTAGAAAAACAGATACTTAGGCAGCATGTAGTCTTCAAGCTGGTCAGTCTTCACCATGGCAGTAGCTGTAGATAGACTGGTATTGCAAGGCTACTGCATGGCTACTCTGAGTTTTGGGAACAATTTTAGGGAGTCTTAGGTTACCAGTGAAGGACAGATTAAATGAGTGCTAGTGCAGGAATTAATTATTGATATGTAAGATAGGTATTGTGAAAATATATTTGAAAGTATCTGGAAGCTTTGCTCATGAGGGTTAGCTATATGTGTCACATTTTTCTGATGTGTGTCAGAAAAAAAGTAGTATTGGTACTTGTGGTGGTCTCTGATAAAATAAGTATATAAGACTAATTGCTATCTAGTTTATTATGGCATTTCCTAGGCATAGGATAAKGAGCTCCTGCAAAGTTATGGTGCTGACCAAATGGACATAGTAGATGTCTTTTTTATGCTTTTACCTTTCCAAGCTGTGACGATGTGAAATGTGTAAAGTCCCTTTCCCGTTCTGAGGCTGTTAAGAAGAAAAATCAACATTGAGAAGAAACTCACCATTGATCAAGACAGTCTAGTACATCTCCTTACCTACTCCTATTTACGCCACCATAGGAGACAACATCTCCTTCTACTGCYGAGTCAAGTGTACTATTGCAATATTGCTTGATTTATCATCTAGAATTTCCCATCAGATCATCATCTAACATTGCACTGAACACATCCAAACCACAAAAGTGTATGAACACAGGTGGCACCTTYGTCTTCCACCTTATTTTTTACTGTGAAAAGAGGGGGAACTTAAGCACAGTATCTTTCTCTCTCTCTTGCTTTACTTCCACCCCAAAAGCTCTGCTTAAAACATAAGCWTTTGGGAGACTAACATGCAAGGCTGGATTAGTTTATTGAAGCACCAAATTCTGTGTTTTTGTTTGTTTACCTTTTTTTTTTTTGCTAACCTTTTTTCAATGCTGGCCCCTTTTGACTCTAAGGAGACAACAGGATATACCTAGGGGACATCAACATAGGTATGAAAAATGAATTCAACCACAGGCAAGGCAACAGAGAACCAAGGTGTGCAACAGTCAGTTATTAAATCATATAAGCTACAGATTTTTTTTTCCTAAGTAAGAATTTTCCATAAGCAAAGCTACATATAAAAGCATGGCGCTTTAAGAGCAGKTGTAACAATCCATTTTTGCTATTGGAAGAAATTAAGTGGCGATTAACTAACTGCAAGGCAAGCAGAAGTTTACAACCTTSCCTTTCACTTTATCTAACCTTTTTATGGGATGGACATTGCCTTGGGCAGAGTGGGGGATATCTTCTGGTTTTCATTGTTTTGTTTTGTTTTTCTAGCATAGGGTAATGAAACATATACAGATCAGCTCATCCAACACAGGATTCCTCTAACAAAATATTACTTCTGAAATAACRCACTGACTATGAAGACTATGCAAAACTGAACACAAAGTAGTTAATTTTAACAGCAAACTCTCTTCAGAAGAGACTTYTATTACTTTATATCTTTGTTTAGAAGCCACTCCAACTCTCTCTCAGCTGTGAGCTGCAGGGTAAAGCAATTAATGGGAAGAGAAAGCCACTCTGTGCCACATAAAGTCTCAGCTCACACACAAAGAAATACATTATGGGCATTACTTGGGTATAATCAATTAACAGAGGTTGCAAATCTCACAATGCTCAAACAAGAGCTGTCCGCATGGCCCACATCTATTCTGACGTCTCCTTATAACAAGGGACTTGGTTGTTTACATAAAAGCCTATTTTTGCCACTCAGGCGTATAATTCCTACCTTCCCTAAATTCCCTACAGGCAGCCAGCAAGGAGAAGGGTCTTGATACAGCTGGGCAAGCAGAGAGATTGAGTTGCACCAGCTGAGACCACTTAGATAGAGCTGCCCATGAGGAAAGAYTTTACAAGAGGTGGGAAGGGATCTTCCTGATCTTTTTTTGGTACTTGCCAAGCTTGCAAATCTTGTGTCTTAATGCTGGGACTCAGCTCTGCTTAGGCTAAAAGCCCTTCTCTAACCCTCTTCTCGTAGCAATGTATCAGGATCCATTTCAAAGTAGTGTAAAAAATGTTTTCTGAGAGTGGTTTTTTTGTCTGTTTTYCCAGTGGGTTGGATCCTCCCAAAAACCTGTGACTTCTGACCAAGCTATAGGAAAAATGGAAGTGGTAAAAGCACAATGAGAGGGCTCTTCCAGCCTGCTTTCGACCCAATTCTTGAAAGCCAACGACATCAAAACTTTTCAAAGAAACTTGAACTCTACTGAGGTTAAAGGCAAAAATGTCCCTGACAAAAACAAAACCAGAAAATGGTTCATTCAGACAAGGGTGTTTTATGAAGGATACATGGGTTAATTAGACACCTTCTGTTGCATTGCATGGTATGAAATTTTCATTAATTAGTTTCTTTAATTTTACTCTAATTCATTAAAAACTGATTGTAGAACCACAAAGGAAATATTACTTTTTCCACAGTACATGACTTGACTTGCTTATATAGTCCAAAGTCTATAACCCTCAATCAAAATGAGATTCAAATAGAGGTACTGAATGATGAATAATAACATATAACCTCAGTGGAACCTTAAAATGAACAAAATCTCCACAAAGTTCAGTCGGACTCTGCTCTTCTAAATACTGCTGCATTTGTTCTTGTGTTTTATGATGTCCTACGGTATAGCAGAAAAGCATGATAATAGCAGCTCACTTTGCCATTATTTTTATTTTTAAGTTAATAAAGCAAGGAAGGTGTTTGCATAAGTGTGTTATTTTATGAGCTCTTGCACATTTTCTCAACCAATTAGTCAAATTGCCTTCTTGACTGTATCTGCTTGCTAAATCTAGCTTTTTTAGTATTTGCTATTTTGTGCGTTACCGTATTCCATTAGAGGCAAAGTTCAATTATTTGTCTTTGGAAGGTCTGAGTGCCTTGTTTAAAATGCCAAATGCATTAAAAGAGGCCACCCTTGACTTTTGCAAGAAGGTATAGAAGGATAATAACTTAGTTAGATTTAACAGAATTTTGAAATTGTGAATACAGAATTGTGTGTGAAGATGCCAAGAAAATAAGGATTAAAGGCTGTCAAGTCAAGAATATACTTTTCTGTCATTATCTTTTTTTTTTTTTTAATCTTTTCATCTTGACAACTTACACAACTAGCAAGAAGGAAGGWAATTTTTGTGGTTAAAAGAACCATGAGCCAGTGGGTACTGAACTTGAAAAAAAATGTACACTACAGCATTTTCCTATCATAAAAAAAAAGGTTTGAAAGCTAKGAAAGCTATGCAAGTAACTTACCACAACAGTCTAATGTAAAAAAAAAAATATATATTTTTATTGAGACTACTTGAGAAATCTGCTTTTGCACTTCTGAATTCTGTTCCCTGTCCCTCAGCATTGATATTTCCATTTTGAAGACAATTCCATGCTGATTTTTGCCTCCATCCTGTAACTGAACGCCCAGCAGACATCAGCAATTGTTGGAGATAGCAGGAGAATGCTAAGAGGTCTCRGTGCACATCACAAAGAGATGGATCTTGGCCATGACAAACTCTCACTCCTGGGGGAGCAGGAGATCTCTGCCTTCTGCAGAAATGACTCTAGATGATCATCTTGCTCAAGTGGTCTGGAGGTCTTAAAGAGAAGAAAGCAGCTTAAAAGATGAATGTGGTACCAACTTAGAAGCAGAGCCTTAAAGGGAGCTTTAGGAGGGGTGTAGACCCTACTACTTAAGCCCTGTTAATAGGAGTCATCCTACTTGAGCTATTTTGGTGAATAAAGGCTGCAGGACAGGTGCAAACTAATTAATTTCTGTAGATTTTTAAAAAATCTGTTTAGAAACCAATTGTCTATGGGAGGCATGTTCAGTGTGCATGTGTTTCTTCCTGTCTAAATCACAGACTTTGAGTAAAACAGAAATTAATATAATTAAGTTTAAACATTCAGCTTTTTATTTTATGGTTACACTTATAAGYAGAGCAATCACTGAATACAAATGTTGCATATTTACTGTAGCATGATCCAAGCAATTACTACCAAAGTATTAAGGAGTATTTCACTGTTTAATTTTATTTTATAATTAGGTAATATAATTAGGAACCTGTATTTTGGTGAACACATTTAGAGTCAGAAGTTGTAGACTCGGTTTCTCTTTTTTGGGGAAGGATAATTTTAGTCCTATTGCTAAAAATCTGTTAGYAACTATTAAAAAAGCTATAAAAATATGTTTATGCAATTGATTTTTAATTATTATTTTAAACAGCTGGTCCAGCGTGTGGCTTTTTATTTGCTTTGCTTGTTAGATTGTCCATTTTGTTCATTGCACTTCTGACTTATGTTGCTTTTCTTTTTGCATATGATTTGAAAAAGTTTAGACAGAAAACCAAAAAGTAGGGCAATCAAAATACCGGTGACTTTCCAAGTTTTGACTTTTTTTTTTTTCCAGAATTTTGACTTTTTTTTGTTGTTGAAAAGCTTTCCTGCCTTCCCATTCAAGTGCAGAGGCTTCGCACCTGGTCTTGCAGACAGGCACGGAGGGAYGCCTGCAAGATGCAACATGGTCAATGCCTGTGCCTATTCTGCATACAGCACAAGACGAAATCAATCTGTTCGGGTTAGCCTCCATTCAGGGGGAAGCTGGGGAAGGCAGCCACCTCTCTCTGTCACGTGCTGTGTCGTATCAATTAAAATTACATTAAATTCCGTGCAAAGGAGCCAAGTAAAAAATCCCAGCAAACAACAACAGAACCTTTCCACTAATGATTTTCAGTCCTCAGAAGTGAGAGMGGCTCCGACAGCAGCCAGCATGGTCCCAGCATGCTTTTTGCCTTTTTTTTTGTTTGCACAGTAGCTGTCAGTTGCAGCCCTGCAGGTAGTAGAACCCAGTGGGAAGAGGGGCGGGACGGAGCGATGCTGCCTGAACTGACAGCAAATTTAAATTACTGAGCTTTCTTTTCCTTTTTTTTTTTTT
>PTEX01000001.1:393092-442277 GCA_003342815.1 Eudromia elegans
GTATTTTTCTACTCTGCGACAAACTGAAAAGATTGTAGTACGCGCTAATTTAACAACCTTGCTTCATTTTTTCTTTTTCCCTCCCCCTTCTGCTTCCAGGATAATTAAAAGAGAAACCTGTAAAGGCAACATTCCTTCAAGCAACTTGGTGCTGCAACGTGCTGGTAAGACGAATTTATTTTCCTTTTCCCCATCTTTTCTTTTCCTTTTTTTTGGAGCTGAAAGCTTTTGTATATCTAACGCAGTCATAAGTGCGGTTCCCCTGCTGTGGAGGGTTAGCATGTAATGAAAAGGTGTAACTGCTTGATATGTGACCTTCTCCTATTACTTAAAATGGGTAATAACAGCTTTCGGGTCTGTCCTCATGATGCTTTTCTCTCTGTGAATTGACTATTTGCTCAACAGAAGCAGGGCTGTGACTGTCGCACTATGACAATGAGGACCTGCTTGTTTTTTGGTTACTGTTCCATGTTCCATATCAGAAAAGATATTTGAGTGTGTGAGGGGGTGATTTCTTTTTTCTTTCTTTCTTTCTTTCTTTCTTTTTTTTTCTTGTGCGTTGCCTGAAGCACCAATACGACGGTAGTGGAGATGGGGGTGGAGATGCTCTTTGGAGATGCTCATCCTGCCTATGTCCAGCTGGTTAGTAGGTCAGAAAGTGCAAAGCTGAAACTTTTTAGAAAAATAAATAAATATTTGTTGAGCTTGSAGCAAGTGGGGTCAGCCTACGCAGGGTTTGTTGCTCTGGTCTGGGTAAAGTTCCTACTGTCTGTAGTGTTGTTCTTCTGGAGACTAGGGGAAGGGATGTTCCTCTTGGCACCTTGCAATGTCTTAGCGGTGGTTAATTGCAAGGTGACAAACTTTAGCAGGAGGTGTCTAGCACTGCTGTTGTTAGGACTGAGTGGATGTTGTGAATATCTTCCTATGAAAACAAGCCTGTCATATGCAATCAGATCAGTATTATGTTTCACGTTGCAGTCCAGCACTAGTCTTCCTGATTTCTGAGGTCTGGTTTCTGCTCTCTTTCTGGCATGAATCCATTTTTTTTTTTTTTTTTAAGGAATGAGAGGTGTTCCAATCTTGTTTTGTTTTTGCCCTCATAGAACTTATCTGGTGAGTTTTCTCCTTGGACTTTCTGGATACCATCCTGCCAATTACTAAATGCTGCTTCACCTCTTTAAATCAACAGGAAAGCTGAGCTGGTCCAGCACTTTAGAGGAAATTGCTGAGTATTCCCAAGACTGGATCTTATCGTTGATGAAATATCTCTCTTTTCTTAACTGCAATTAGCTGCTGTTACACTTAGGATCTGATCCTGCAGGCTCTTGTTGAAGCTTTGGAGTAAACTCTGTGAATAAACACCACTCTCGCAGTTCAAGGTTCATTGCTCAATATCAAGGAAAAATTTTGAACGTAGGATGATGTTTTTTCAGAAAAAAATATAACGGATTTAGGAATTCAATGCGACTCCTTCAAAGTCCTTGGAAACTCCTCTAACTCCTTGAAAATTCTTCTCTTCAATATTAAAAAAAATAAAAATAGTCTCTGGTGTGTAGATTGATACATCAGATTGTCCAACCCTGAGCATCTGTTTTGACAAATGCATAATGTGTTCATGGAAATGAAGATGTGCGGGGTATGGRAAGCTGAACAGCAGTCAGTAATTAAGCACAAACTCCCTTTAGCTTATCTGGAAGAAAGGAGATGATGCACGCATGGCATATGAAAACTGCTTTCATGGCCACAACAACTTTGCTAGAGGATGGGGTTAATGGCATTGAGCTTGCATAAGTTTGTCATTGCCTGTTTCCACCTCTGTTTCAAATCCTGCAACATGTTTCTGCAGAAGGTTTGTTTTGCCCRTGCAGAAAATGGGGGTGTCTCATGAAATGGGGTCTTTGTGACTCCAACATCTCATTTCTGCCCTAATAACTTGGCCCCTCACCCTAGACACCCACGTCTGCAAAAGCCCAGTAAATTAGGCTTTGTTCCTCATAATCCTAAACTCCCATCCATTTATAACAGGAGTAGAAAAGGATTGAATTCAGAGTTCTTGTTATGGAAATAAGTTTTTATTCACGCCGTATCAACTGACAGTTAGGAGCGTATCTGATGTACTGTGAATAAACTGTAGGCTGYTGACAGTAAATTATGCAGCTATAGTCTCACGTTCTCCTGGAAACAGTGCTTTTACATTACTCAAGTGACCAAAATGGGGCAGAACAACAGCCAGTACCCTCATCCGAGTTTCCCAGTCACCCAAAACCATGGGAACTCCACATCAGTTCTTATCCACCGCCTATGGTGGGGACCTCAACCAKGGGCAAGGCTGGGGGAGCCCAGCGTGGACATTGCCAGGGCTACTTGGTCATAAGAGTGGTTGGTGTCAATGTAAACTATGGGCTAATAGAACTAATGGAAAAAAACTAATGAAACTAATGAAAATAACTAATGAAAAAAAAAAAAAAAAAAAAANAAAGAGTTTATAGCTCTTAAGAGTATTCCTGAATAGAAATGGTTTATACCCAAAAAACTTCTGTCATTACTAAGTGAGTAATAAAAAATGATTAGGCTCTCTTATTAGGACCCCATCACCCAGTCAAAAGTCAACCATAATATTAGCTATGAAATGCCGTAAGTTTGGGCATCTTCCTTCTCATAATAATAACAAATTAAGGATATTTCATAGTTCAGTACTTTGATAACACACCTATGACTTTTCCTTCCAGGACAAAACAAGCATAATTCTGTATTTCTTCCATATCTCAACCTCTCCATACAAGCCCCTGGAAGCTGGAGATAAACCCAGCATATAGAATTGGGCTAATAYTAGATTTCTTTCAGGAAGAGCCACTTTTGAGACTCTGGAAACCCTTGGTCACTGTGAGGCCAATAATGTAGCCCCTATCCCAAGGACAACACTCCCCAAGACCTCTCAGAGCTATGGCYCTCCCAATCCCATTGTTAAAGACAGTCCCTGTCACCTTCCCCAGGGAAGGTGGCAAAGGAACAGGAAGCCAAAAGCTCTGTTTTTAGTTTGCTTTCCCCAATTGGAGGCTCCAGTAGTCAGTATTCCCTCCCTACCACCACCACCATAAATATCTTCTCTCCATCCATGGCTTTGGATTCCAGAGGTAGGTTTCATCTCATTCAACTATAGGCACTTTGTGTTGTAAGTACTTACATCTGAGCTATCTACCTCAGGGTCCCATTACAGTCAGTGGAAACAAACAGGCATTTTCAGGGAATGATTTATCTGACCTATTTTAAAATGACTGTTACCTCTAAATCCCACTGTAGGACATCACATACAAGACTCGGATCATTTAAACTCCTCTCGTCCTCCTTAAATTTTCTTAATTAACCGTATGGTTCTGTTGCTTAATTTAGACATTCTTTCCTCATCTGCCTTCCCTCCCTTGTAACTACTTTATAAAGACACATTTAAAACTCTTAAATTGCATACCTTGAAGAACAATCATAGTGCTGTTAACTTACTAAGTTTTGTATACCTGGCAGTGGCCTTAAAGCAACGCTACTCGTGGTGAAATTAGGTTCAGATTGCATAGACGGGGCAGCATCTCTCAGGTTTATCATCAGTCCTCAAGGGCTGTTGGGCTGAAGCTGCCACTTTTCCAATTAGTATTTTTAATATACAGTGAGTCTTCTTCCTTCTGGTTACTTTTATTGGACTGAATTGGTCTTGTGGAGGTAGCTGCTCTTACTGGTTTATTTGCTTACTCTGCAGACCAGTAGCTTTTACACGTTATACTGCTTTAAAACATGTGAGAACRTCTAGGAAATCTAGGAAAGCCTACRAAGTGCAACAAAGTCTGGGCCCCTCAGAGTCTGTGTGGTACCTCTTTGTCCCCCTAGTTTGTTCTCRTGCTCACCTACATGACAAGAAGTTTTGTGGGTGATTCTTCCCTCCTGCTTGAAGGGAGGGCTAAYTGGAGCAGAGGGTGCTGGGATTGGAGCAGTTCACAAGGACTGATCCCAAAGGATGACTATCCCCAGCATCACAACCCGGTTTTATTCCTAAGGATAATTTGATTAATCTCAAAAGTGGATCTGCCAATGCATGTGTGTGTATATATATGTATATGTATATATATATGTATACCCAATATGGTTGCAGGGGACTGGGGAGCAAGCTAGATAGCTAAGTCATTTGGCAGTAATGGTTGCGCTACACATCAGACAGATATGGTCTCTTTTAGGGGTGTTCTCTCTCTTGCCTTGAGCATCCTAAAGACAAGGTGTAGGCCAAAATAAGTTAGGCCAACTTGATTCTACCCCTGATTTCCAAACAAAAAGAGTGATATTAGGTATAACGAATGTAAGCCTGTTTTTAACCTGAGCTGGAGTCTCCCATATATGGCAGAATTGAAGCCTATATTCAGAAAGTGGCTGGATTTTGCAATGTGCAAGATATGCAATAGTGCTTGRCAGAATTGTTCACATCATGACAGAGCTCTGAATTCAGTCTTTGGTCTGTAAGACAATTGCTATTTTTAGCAGTTAATATATAACTACCACACAAACCACTGCTGTAGCAAGCAACCCAGCAAGCCTATTGCCTCCTTTTTGCCTAGCAAGAGGTGGAAGTTTGGATGGTTCTCAGTTTGAGACAGTCAATACTTTCCATAGGAATTTTGTTAACACATAGCTCTGTTAAAGCATTTCTTTTGCTGCATCCCAAGCCACTGCAATTTATAACGGGCATATGCAAAMGAAGGGAAGCTGTTACACTTGAGTGAAGAGCAGTAGGAACCTACCCAGCATCACGCAGCAAAAGCTGGGTGCTCTTGCTGAACAGGCTTACACATTTAAGCCTTGATCCCACAAGGTCTTACACATATGCTTAACCTTGCACGTCCTGCATGAAATTCGGTGCCTCTCAAAACCAATGGCAAAACCCCCATGACTTCAAAGGGCCACTCTGCAAATAGCGTTTTTGGCTGCCACATAGTGTGGAAAGAGCTGATCTCCCTATCCTCACCTTGCCTGTGCAGGGTCTTAAGAGGTTGAGGAGGATGCTGAACACAGCTTTCAAAATATTCCTTCTGTCTCTCAACAAGCCATAAGGATTCAAAGGTGTCTTCACATGTGATCTGTCTTCTTAAGGGGGTTTACCTGGACTTGACAGTAAAACCTGCAGGCGTGGGTGCTGAGGAGGTCTGTGAGGAACCCATGGTGCAAGCTGGTATTGCACCCTATTGCACGTCTTTCTCTTCTTAAATGGAAAAGGAAAATCTATGGCTGACACAAGTGCAGAGTAAATCTGCAAAATATCTATTAAAATAACTCACACATCATAAAAATGATTGGGTATGAACTACACTCCCTCCTTCTGCTTAGACCCTCCGGATCTACATTTCATGCAACACACATGCAAGCTCTCTCATGCTGGCTGGGGCTTTGTGGGGCTCCAAGGTCTCTTAGCTCCAACAGCAAAGCTCAAGACCAAAGCTGCAGATCGACCAGGCCCAAGCAGAGCAGCTAATGACAGGGGAAGGGTGTCCCACCATGACTTGTGCGTGCTGGAAAATCAGAAAAGTTTTGTCCATGTCCCTACACCATCAGCTCCTGGTTCTAGTRTAAAGGCAGTTATAAGTCTGCTGTAACACAGGGTACAGAACAGAAGGTTCTTTGGAAAAGAGATTTTTTTGTTTGTTTGTGTTTTGCATTCAAACTATKCATTTAGGATAACCCCACATTAAATTTTTATGTGAATCAAATTACTGCTTCTCACCTAAACTGATGGCAGGCATTTGAAAAGAAGGGTGGCTTGAGTGAGCCCAGTAAAACTCTTTTGCTGTTTCAGCATTTTCTCTATCAATTTTTATTACCGTTTAAAAAAAACATCCCCAGGCATAAGTCCTTTTTTAAAAAAAAAATTTTTTCCTTTATTTTTTGGAGGGGGTGCCTGTAAAGGTATTTTCATTTTATCTTCATCATGCTCCTGTGCTAATGGGCTTTACATATTCCCAGCAAAATCCCGTGTGAAATTCTTAACCACAGAGATTACAGAAATTTACTGCTTCACTGGCATGGTCAAGTTGCCACAAAATTGCATTTGTTAATGTAGCTGTGAAAACACATGGCACCTGCCATGCCTCAGCATAAGGATTTTAAATATGGCTGGGAAGAATTTAGGAAAGCCCGTAAAGCAGGGCTTGGCCGTGTCAGTTCGGCTTTAGAAAGAAGGCTGCGCTGTAAAATCCTCACCCATAATTGGACACAAGTGACAGCTTTACTAAACTAGTGTTCACAAATGAGCGAGCAATGAAAATGCTCTGCCTTTCTCACCCCAGCAGAATGACCACGGCAGATGTTAACACTGTTGAGAACAGCTTTATTGTAACTACAGGTGAGACAAATGGGAGATTTATTAGTCTGGGCACTGACGGGAGAGGAGGAGAGGGAGRGGAGGAAGGGTGGAAGTCGTAGCCGGTGCTGCTCCAAAAAGCTGCAAGACACRTTATCAAGCAGGCTGCATGGCACACACCATGCTTTAAAGCAGGGCCAGTGCTGTTTATGAATCCAGGGCATTTGCTTTTGTGTTTGCTCTTTAAATAGCCAAGCCCAGAATCACAAATGGAAAATGATCCTGCTGGCTGCTCCTTCGTCTCTGATCCTGTAGCCATTAAAGACAATGCCAACCCCCTAACTTCACTGATAAAGCAAGGGAATCAATGGCTCCTAGTCTGGGAACTTTGTGACCTGTGAAAGAGCAACTCCAAGGACAAAGWCACTTCTCTGATCAAAGTCCTGAAACAAGTCCTGATCTGATGTCAGTTGGATGCTTTCTGCTGCTTTTAATGAGCAGTTGGTCACTAAGACAAAGTTTGTACTGGTTGTTCAGGCAAAGATCCAGTAAAGCTCTTAACTATGTCCTTAAGATTATGSTATGGGAATAGTCCCATAGAAGCAACTGCAACTGTAGAAATGCTTTAAGTCCAGCACATAAGTAAAGTTTTGTTACTGGAGTTCATCATAGTTTTTTAATTGATGCCCTCTGCCAAGCAAACTAGCCAGTCTCTGAGACTTCAGCACCCTGAGATGCCATAAATCTGTTGATATCCAGAACTTCTATCCAGATTCTGTGGATACATACGCCCAAATAGAGGAGAATGCTTTACTGCAGTTGTGGCATGACCAGGAATAGCTGCAATTTGAAATTCAAACTCCCTCCCTTTTCCCATTCAGGGCATGCGTGTTATGCTCTGCTCATCAATCCCTTTGCTACACAGAGTAACATTAAAAAGTAAAAAGAAAGAAAGAAAAGGCAGTATCATTTTCAATAGAAGTAAGAAAATATTCTCCCTCATACTTAAAGTAAATCCCATCTGTTTGCCCTGAGCTCTTTAACCAGGTGCTTGCTTAGAATAGCTGCTTAAAGGCAGTCAAAGATTTTGTGCCATGTTGAACAGGTATTGTTTAACTACTTAAATTCAGCTCATCGCATTTAACCAGAGGGTGCTGCATTTCTATATTATCTTGCCTTCTTGATACTCACTGGGGTTTTGCAGGTAATGCTGTTTACAGCAAACACTGACTCTGGAGCTTCCAAAAGTTTCCTGCTGTCAAAATCATGAGAACCAAATTGAAAATATTGGTTTGGGAGAATGTAATCTTTTCAGCACAGGCTTTGGTCAGCATGATTGTATGCAGTGCAAGTGCCCAGTAGTAATGATGTCCAGGCACWGGGCCAAATGCTAAAACTGCCCCGAGACTGGATATACTCATACTCTGCAAGAGAAGCAGTGCGGTGTGCTCGTATTCTGGCCAGCAGCATCCAAAAGCACAGCTCCCCATGAGGACAACTCCTGCCAGGAGTATGAATAAGCTGCGTCAAGGCRATGCATTATGGCAGTGGCTGGATCGGGGACTGCTAAGTAACTCATAAACGCGTAGCCCATRCTGCCCTTCGATTCCTGTATCTCGCTTCAGAATGTACTTGTGTAACTGCAAGTATGAAAGGCTTGTATAGGAGTCTCGGTGGACTTTGAGAAGTGCCAAAAGAGAGTTGGCCACTTGCCATCCTGCTCCTTCRACTGGCCGTAATTTTTCTGGCAAGCGCATGTATACATCGCTTAGAAGGATTTGGCTTAAATTTTTCAGCTCATATTCATCATTTGGGTTGCTCCGGTGAAGTTATAAAGCCAGGAGCTCCTGTTGTGGTAGGATAAAGACATTGTYGCAGCTGCAATCTTTATTAATAAATGCAAAGTGAATCAAAACAAACGAACAAACAAAAGGCATATTTTAGTAACCCATCAACCATTTTGTTCTGGACACACAGGTATATATGTACTCACATCAGAACTATATTAAAAGATTTTAGCTTGGTGCTCATTTCCACTTAGTTGTGTCAAAAACAGCTTCAGTTCCACTCACTCAGCTGGTGATTCCTGTGAAACTGCCAGATCTTCCATGGATTAAAAATCAGAGCAACACTGGGAAGCCTGTTGAGCATCTGACCCAGAGCACTGGTTAATGTTCTCCAGGGCCAGACTAGTCTTTAAGGACGATAGAGACTACAGATCCAATATGCCTAATGCTTTGCATAGCACAATATAATTTTAGCCAGGAAYTTCTATGGGATTTTGTAAGCCTACAGCACAGTTTAACTGCATTCTTGCAGCAAAGCAACCCATCTTGGTTAAGAGATTTGAAACTTGCTTGGGTGCAGGCAGGAGTTGAAAGGAGGTTTTTTTTATTTGTTTTTTTCAGAGAGATACTGGCTGACATAATTAAGAATATTGGAACCAGACCTCCATACTTTTCTCTACTGTGTCTCCATCACAGATTCTTGCAGATCTGAYTGGTGACCTATTAAGATCAAATACTGCTGCACTGTAGCAAAATTCCAAAGAAAAAGTCAAATCAGCCAATAAAATGTTTTCTTGGAAAGTGTACTCTTTCTATATTCTTTTTTTTTTTTTTTAGATACATATATCTTTCCTTTATAATCTTCTGTGTAAAACTCACTTTTTGGAAAAAAACGTGGACATGTCATCAGTTGAAATGTTTATCTCAACACACATTTGCATAATTCTGAGTAAGGATGATCAATACTTTCTGTTTGTAAAGACAAGGTGAATGGCGTAAYRCAGCACAAYATTGCCATAATTCCATTTTCCTTCTGACCCTTTCTTCCAGCCTTAAAAGAACATACATTTGAGCTATAGCTACTCGGCTTTGGTTGACTCCAAGATAATGCTGATGATAATGCTGAAGCTATTATTTTACCTGCTATTTCCAATCAGCTTCAAATCTTAAACTATTAAAAACCTCAGGTCAGTCTTTCTCATGAGATCTGGTTGACAAATTCCTACAAGTTAGGAAAGGCTTCCTAGAATGAAATATAGTAAGCCTTGAAACTTAACAGTGGTTTATCTTACCTTAATTTGTATCTCTGCTCAAGTTTCCAAAAATACACCAGGGGAAATCAAATGACATTGAAGCCAGACATGTAACACATTTTCACATGGCATAAAACTAGTCTGAGGAACTCACTGACACCAAAGATGGACACAAAACAGAAAGCCTAGAGAATTTTCTTTTTCTACCTTCATTAATTGATTTAGAATTACCTTTCCTGTAGGAGAAATCATGTTCTCCGAGCTCCCAACCAGAATAAGATGTGGTAAAACTGATATTGAAGATTCAGGTGATAGTGATTGTTGTCATTGTGTGTGCACACCCTGCTTGYGGATATACCTCTATGACTATGTCAATGCAGTTGAATAGCTATCAAGGCACCCAAGGTCAAGGCACTATATAACTCCTACATCTACACACACTCCCTCCACCCCCAAGAGACCAGTCACATCCCTGCAAGCCACTTGTAACCTTTAACACATGCTGTCCCTCACCTTGTCAATCCCACCACAGTCAAGATTGAATAGAACACTTGCAAATATCCTAGGTTCATCCCTGACCTGCTTAGCAAAAATTCAGTGTGTGGCTAAATCTACAGGCCATCCCTGAGCCGCAAGGTGTCGTAAGTATGAAGATTATGGTTTTACTATATTCTTATAGCCCAATCTAGGCATTCAGTTTTGATCACTGATAGAGACTTAACAGTTGATGAGGCATTCTACAGACAGCTGGAAGTAGCCTCACAGCAACAGGCTCTGGTTCTTATGGGGGACTTCAACCACCCCAATATCAGCYGGAAGGAAAACATGGGTAGGCACAAAGAGTCCTGGAGGTTCCTGCAGTGTGTTGATGATAACTTTTTGGCACAGATTAGGGAAGAACCAAYGAGGAGAGATGGGCTACTGGACCTTGTACTAACAAACAGAGAGGGAYTTGTTGGAGAAGTGAAGGTGGGGGGCAGCCTTGGCTGCAGTGATCATGAGTTGGTAGAGATCGGGAATCAACGAGGAGGAAGCAGGCCTGAAAGTAGACTTGCAACCATGGGCTTCAAGAGGGCCGACTTTGGCCTCTTCAGTGACCTGCTTGGAAGAATCCCAAGGTCTGGGGCTCTAGAAGGAAGGAGTGCTCAAGAGGYTGGTTAGTTTTGAAGCAACACTTTCTCCACACAGAGGATCAGTGCCAGTGCATCTCTATGAAAAAGAAGTCAGGGCTTCAGGTAGGAGGAGAACGCCTGTGTGGAAGAGAAAGGAGCTCTTGACAAAACTCAAACAGAAGGAGATAGTATACAAACTGTGGGGAAAAAAGGACAGATCCCTTGGGAGGATTTTAAGAATGTTGTCAGAGAGGGTAGGGATGCAACAAGGAAAGCTAAGGCACGTTTGGAATTAAATCTGGCAAAGGATGTTAAAAATCACAAGAAAGGCTTTTTCAAATATATCAATGGTAAAAGGAACATTAGGGAAAACATGGGTCCACTGGGGAATGGGGTGYGTGCCTTGGTTATAAAAAAAAAAATACAGAAAAAGCAAAGTTCCTGAATGCCTTCTTTGCTTTGTGTTTACCCTCTGGAATCCTGGTCCCTAAGGACAAGAGGAGAAGCCTGGAGAAAGGAAGACCTGCCCTGGTTGGAAGAAGATTAGATCAGGGAGCAATTAGAAAAACTAAATACCCACAAATCCCCAATGGGATGCACCCCAGAGTGCTGCGTGGGCTGGCGGATGTCATAGCTAAACCGCTATCATCTTCAAAAGGTCCTGGAGAATGGGGGAGGTGCTGGAGGACTGGAAGAAAGCCAATGTCACCCTGGTCTTCAAAAAAGGCAAGAAGGACCCGGGCAACTACAGGCCAGTGGGGAAAGGTGATGGAGCAGCATTCCCTGGAAAGGTGATGGAGCAGCTCATCCTGGCTGCTGTCTACAGGCATGTGGAGGACAGGAAGATGCTCAGGAATAACCAGCACGGATTCACCAAGGGGAAATCATGCTTGACTAACCTGATGGTCTTCTATGATGGAGTGACTGGCTGGATAGATGAGGGGACAGCAGTGGATGTCATCTATCTGGATTTCAGCAATGCTTTAGACACTGTCCCTCACAACATCCTCCTGGGCAAGCTCCAGAAGTGTGGTATAGATGAGTGGATCGAGAACTGGCTGGATGGCAGAGCTCAGAGAGTCATGATAAACAGGGCCAAATCTAGCTGGAGGTTAGCGGTGTTTAGCAGAGTTCCCCAGGGGCCAGTCTTTGGTCCAATCCTGTTAAATTTATTCATCAATGACCTGCATGAAGGGGCAGAGTGCCCTCTCAGCAAATTTTCTGGTGATACAAAATTGGGAGGAGTAGCTGATAGCCCAGAGAGCTGTGCTGTCATCCAGAGGGACCTAGACAGATTTGACAACTGGACAGTGAGAAACCTCATGAAATTCAACAAGGACAAGTGCAAGGTCCTRCACCTGAGAAGGAATAACCCCAGACACCCATACAGATTGGGGACCAACTTTCTGGAGAGCAGCTCTGCAGAGAGGGACCTGGGCAACATGGTAGACAACAAGTTGACCATAAGGCAGCAATGTGCCCTCATGGCCAAGGTCAATGGCATCCTGGAGTGCATTAAGCGGCGTGTCTCCAGCGCCCCTCTACTCAGCCCTGGTGAGGCCGCACCTTGAGTACTGTGTGCAGTTCTGGGCTCCCCAGTGCAGGAGGGACGTGGAGCTGCTGGAGAGAGTCCAGCTCAGGGCTATGAAGATGATTAGGGGCCTGGAACACCTGCCCTATGAGGAAAGGCTGAGAGAGCTGGGCCTGTTCAGCCTGGAGAAGAGAAGGCTGAGAGGGGACCTGATTCATGTATATAAATATCTCAAGGGAGGGAGGAAAGAGGTTCGAGTCGGCCTCTTTTCAGTGGTGGCCACTGATAGTACCAGCAGAAATGGMCACAAACTAAAGCATCWAAAGTTCCATAGGAACCTAAGAAAAAATTTCCAAACAGTGAGRGTGACAGAGCMCTGGAACAGGCTGCCCAGAGAGGTGGTGGAGTCTCCTTCTCTGSAGATCTTCAAAACTCACTTGGATGCCACCCTGTGCCACATGCTCTAGGGGAMCCTGYGTGTGCAGGGRGSTTAGWCTAGRTGATCTCTAAAGGTTGCTTCCAACCTTACGGATTCTATGAATCTGTGAAGAGCGAAATGGACATTTGGATTAACCCATACAAACATGATGCAGGTTCCTTCTCTTAGACGAATGGAAGTAAGTGGAGGAAAGAAAAACATCCTCATTTTTTGAGCCAGCTATTGGCGCTGCCCTAGCACAGCCTGATGAAAAGGCTGCTAGAATAGAGCCAGCTTTCAGACCAACCAAACTAGTATGTCCGTCCCTGTCCAAATRATCACACCAGGTAGTCATAAATCTGCTGTTGTCCAGGAGCAAGTTGGATTCTGAGCAAGCATCCAAATATATGAAAGTGCAAATAAACAGATGCTATCCCGTGGGAAAACTCAACTCCATATATTTAACAAATCAAGGAATGGGGTGAAGGAYGGTAATATAATTCTGCTCTCTTGAAATGTCAATTTAAATTTTTTTCTGGCTGAGTCCTGATTTTTCACCACTTCCTAGTTCTCCCAAAGTGATTATTAGCAAATAAACAGATCTTTCTTAGTTGTTTTGGAAATAATAATAGCTAAATCCTCATTGCATATGCAGGAGCTCCAATTTAGGTGCAAGTTGTCTCTGGCAATGCAGCATGTGCCATCACGCAGGCACATCTATTAATAACACTGCTTCTCTTGATGCTTGTTCTACAAGCAGCAATGGCAGGGCATCACCCAAGCCTGATTTTAGCAAATGAATTTTGCAGACCACCAATGAGCATTATGTCAGTGGAGAAGAACACTATACAATATGCATGTGATACAGTGAGGTGAAAATACACATAGAGGACCACATCCCTCATGCTTCCCTCCCGCAGGGTTTTTGGCAGACTTCCTCTGTATCTGGCCAGTTTAAAATTAACAGTTTCAGAAGACATGTCCTAACATTTAATATAATTTGTATTTTTCGGTATAGTACTCCTCTGGAGAAAAATAAAAAATCCCTCTGTCCTCCTGATAGATATATGTCCTCCTAGACACCCATCTCTGCATCTCTTCTGCGCATCCCTTTGCCAACTGGAACCTTTTGATCTCACCATCCTTAGTGCCAAATTCTTTAACGGTATAAATGAGTGAAACTCCACCRAAGGCAGTGGATCGGATCCCATTTACACCTGCAGAGAACTTGGCTTTGATTCTGCAGCCAAGGCAAGATTAAAACCATTGGTTCTAGGAGATTAGTTAGCCTGTAAAAATGCTCTTCATCTTCTGTTGCAGATAGCTCTATTATCCAACCCGAATGGGATAGGGAAAAGCAACAGAAAATGCTCTTGAGGGGGAGAATCCTGAACAGGTGGGATTATACACTGGATTTAATGGGGCTTTTTGAGCTTTATCGTATGATCAAGCATATGTTATTATCATTTTGATTCTGACCTCTTCACTTGCTCTCAGTGCAGCTATTCTCCAGATCTCCTCCTAATATGAATCACTTATTCCAGATTGCTCTTTGAAGAAGGCATCCTCTGATGTAGCAGAGATTAAATGAGTCACTCATGATGGATTGTGCTTCATGGCTTTATATACCACAGAAAATTATGCATTTTACACTACCTTGTAAAATAGCCATTTATCTAAGTAAACATATTGACTCCTTTTGAGTTCATATGAAAACTATCCTAGGCTGTGAATCTTAATTTAGCAAGCTCTTGACAGACAGGAAAAAAAGACAGCTAACCATGATGGAGAAGAATCGGTTACTTAAATGTCAATAGAGGGAGCTTAAAAAATGATTCCAAAGTAACAGATCAATTAGTTCTCGGGTGTCCAGCCAGAGGTACAGACTTGGCAACTTTTCCCACCTTGTCCGCTCTGGAAAAATAGCTTTAGTGTTTGCAGCAAACAGTGGAGTTATATGCTGGTATAATGTCAATTCAAACATGGCAGGTATTAGGACAGCTTGTGTTAGGGAAAAAAATGAGGCCGAGTGGTTAAACCGAAGCAGAGCAAGTAGTTATCATTTTCTGGGGGGATCCAATTTCTGATATTTTAGAATTGCTGTAAATGCCTCGGTTTCCCAACCATAACACAGAAATTACACTTCTGAATCAGATGCCTTTTGAGGTCATTCTGTGTGAATCACCATAACATTTAGACCTCTGAACTTCGGTAAAATTGTATCAGGATAAATTCTCCTTTTGTGAATGCATTCTTTTTCTGAGTTCAAAGGACTATCAAAAAAAACATACACATTTTTCCAAAAATATGGATTCTAGGGTCTTGGAAAAACCTTTTTTTTCCTCTCTAGAGAGTGCAAGTAAACATTAATGGAGTCTCACTCATCATTCAAAAAGTAATAATTAGATATTCTTGCACGTGAACATTTCTAATTGTTACCCCAGATTGCACTTAATTGATATCCTTGCCKGATTTTTATCCTTTTCATATCCTTTTCCTGTTAACTATTTGTACCACTCTCGTTCATGACAGTGTCTAAGATGCTGAGTGTGGCATTGGCTTCTGCAAGCTTTGGATCCAACCTGTAATCACTCTGACAAGCTGGTTCCAAGTAYTTAGGATGAATCATCTCAGAGACAAAGGAGAATATCAGAGCAAATTATCTTATATATTCCTGCCTCCCCAAAGGTTTACTCTTCGAAAAAATCCATTGTCCTATAGGCAGTGTAAAATAATTCACCATGGAGCAAAACATTGTATCATGATACAGATCTGGGCAGTGATTGAAATAATAACAGACTGTTTAATTGCTAAATTACAGTGATGATATTATGAAATAACATATTATATCCGCATTTATAATAAATTAATCCATCATGATTAAAGGTCTCTCAATGAATACCAAATGAATTAATACATGATTGGCCTTTATAAGTATAAGCCTTTAAAATTATGCAGTATTCTGCAAGCATCTAGCAGCCTGCCATATAAAGTGGCATTGAGAAAATGTGATGCAGAAAACTTTTCAATGTTATTCGACATTTCATATGGAACACCTTTTCTTTCTGAACATTTTTGCATGGAATTAGCTAGCAATTATGACAGATAGCTTTTTAACAGGAGAAAATATGTCCATAAGCTCACAACGTTTGGGAAAGAGGGGAAAATTACCACAATATGACTAATTATATGAAAGACATCTGTCATTTTCTCCTGTTGTAATACAAGCTGTTTAGTAAGTAAATTTAATTAACCAGATTTCTCATTTTAAAAAGGAAAAGATGAAGCTCTTACAGCATGCCAGGAGCCTCTCTCTTGAATATAGTTTAATGTTTCCAATTAGACTGAATCACTAAATTTTCTGAACCTTAAATATCTCAAAATAATTTGTTTCCACATTGTTGTGCAATATACCATTTTGCAGCCATTCGTATTAAGTCATAGATGTTGTTTATTGTTGATATGATCATTCAGAGTCTYTGCTTAGAAGGAGTCTTTCTGTGCTTACTGATGTGTGTAAAGAAATCCCCACCAAAAAAAAAATCCTCTTGAAGGAGAGAGACCTTCACAGAGTGAGAASTGAGAGTTGGAGAGGGCAAATGTGACTGCCTCAGGTCACAAATAGTTCTGTGAAAGACCTGAGTATTAGTCTAGTGTTGCATCAACTACTAGGCCATGCTAGCATTTAAGTTTACAAAAGGATAGTCATAAGGCAGTAGTAAGCTCCTGCTTAGSAGTATGAAAATACTCTTGTACTTATTCATAGTTGCAGACCTGGTAGGTTGGTCAGACGTTTAACGAAAATAATAAAGTTCCTGGTGCAAAAGATACTCATTGCCCTTACCTGAAGGAGCAGACAGCATAAATATTGAATATCAATAGAAAGCCTTTTATTCATCATACACATAAACTTATGCTATAAAAATGGTTTCCAAAACCTTGAAAGTTCTTCTGCTCTGTTCCCCTAGTGCTAGAAACAAAAATAGAGGTAAAAAATGAAGATTTTTTTATGTGAGTGCAAATTTGGCCTGGTTGCACTGACTTTATTATAAAACATGCTGAGATCAAAATCTGACCCCAAAACTTGATTCAATCTCAGTTAAAACATATACTTAAATAAAGACAGTTGATTCTAACCATCATGTAGTATGTTTTTCCCTTGCTTAAAATAGTTAAGCAAATACTTAAAATACTTAAGCTAGGACAAGCTATTCACCTTCTAAACAAAACATATTTGTACATTTCACGATGATGAGACTCCATCTGAAGCTTGCCTCTAAATACCGCCATTGTCCAGATTTTAATATATGCTGCTTTTCTAGAGTGGGGGAGACTCTCTCTATATATTGAAAAACAGCAATCACTGCAAAAATTACCCATGCCCATTGACTAGATGATGTGATGACCTATACAGAAATTTACTGAAGACTGAAAACATTTTGTTTACTGTCTTTTAGAAACATTTATGTAGGTTGCGTACAGAGAACATAGCATTAATTCTAGTGATTTTTTTTTTAATTTCCCTAACCTCACAGTAGATTGAGTAAGTCTAATTGTTCATAATATGTGTCTGGTATTTAGAGGGCATTGTCCACTTAATACTATGAGCAGAGTTTCTAAATTTGGAGAATGAGACAGTCCATAAGATAATAGATTGTTTACTGAGGTGAAATAATCATGAAGAAAGGCGGATGGGGAAAACCGAAGTACTTTGGTTATTCTCATGTATATACATATGTCGTAAATCTTCTAGAAGATCCAGAAGCTCAAATATAGTGTCTAACCCTTTACACTTCCTGCTGTTCTCTGTTGCAAGACAATAGACCTTGATAACTCCAGTAAATGTCCATCATCTCCTGTACAGGACCTTTAAGTGAGTTGCATTTGAGAAGGGTCAGAAAACTGACAACAAAAACATTAGGCTAAGAGTTGATACTGACTTTAGCATCTATTTGTTTTCACTGACTCACAGTGTTCCCTTTATCAGGATACTCAAGGCTATACTGAGGCCACATGAAGTGCCTATGCCTGGTCAGAGAAGGCAACTGGATGTCTCTGAAGAACTGTGATGTCTTTATAAGGCACTGGGTGAGGAGACACTCACAGTAACCAGTAAAAAATTATATATCCAAGGCATTGGGTGCAATTCTGTCCATTTAAATATGATCCTTGAATTCACTTTGCTTTAATTCACCATCTTTAAAATAGTGTTTTCTGAGTGTTTAGGGCAGATAACACAACACAGGTTAGTAATAGAGGACATATGAATACCTGCCAGTAGAGATTGGGAAAATATGCAATTCAGCATGTGGTGCATGCAGGCATGAAACAAAYCTGCCACTACAGGGTCAGCAGCAGACAAGGTGTTAGAAACTTGAGGGAATTTTATCTGAGCAAAGGCAATAGGATCAAGCTCCGAGACTGAACAGCTTTTAAGCGAGCGTAGACAATCCCGCAATTAATGGAGACATATCTGCTCAGCATTACAGCACAGCCGACCTGCATCCTTGGCTTATTAATTTCTCCCACTAGTACAAGTAGGTTGACGTCTTCTAAATTAAAAACAGTTCCGCCTTAGGARGAATTGCCAAAGAATTTGTACATTAGAAGTCTCAGGAGATACAACTTTTGCATGCTGCCTTCGCTGGGGAAGAGTACATGCTTATCCTTCAGGAAGTGTCATCTGCCAATTATGACAGCTACACATTTGTATTCATTTATGAATTCACARTTTACAACTGTGGCTATTTAACACAACAATTCCCTGGAAAAATCTTTGGACTCCGTGTTTGTRTAATAAGAAAAAAAAGCTTTCAAGAATAGCTATTCCTTCCTGCTTTTTTATTGTTGTTTTTATTATTGTTCACTACCCAAATATTTTTACATAAGAATAATTTAGGACAGCATCTGGAGGGTTTTCTAGTCTCTGTGCATGGAGRAAACTTGTGAATCTCTTTCCATCATCCCATACAGGGCAAAATKTCTAACAAACAGGCTGATTTTCTTGCTCTGTAGAATGAAAGAGTAGTCTGGGTAGGTACAGCAGGTTCCTGGAGCAGGACAACAGACACCAAAGCTCAGTTCCTGATTCAGCTAGAGATGTGCCCTAAATAAATCACTTCTGATTCAGTATGCAATCAAAATAGGGCTAATATTTCTTTTTTTCTCTCCAGTAAGCTGCAGGAAACCAAGGTATTCCCAAGGTGCTCACAATTGTGAGGTATTTAGATACCTCAGGGCCAGCTCTGTCAAGGATTTGGTCTATGAAACGTAATTCTCCCAGCAGTTGATCCAGCAGCTTTGAATCCTATGAGTAGATCTGCTCGTTCTGAGTTTATTGCCTTGTGGCAGCTGAGGTGGTGGTGGTAATCAATGATTTTATGTTGTTGACTTTTTTAAAACAATACTGGCTGAGACCAGGAGATAGAGGATGAAAAGTTGTCCAGGTCTCTTAAGATAAAAATGATGCAGCTACCAACGGCGTTTTTACCCTGTGTTTTTACCCTGTTTTGGGTGAGAAATTCTTATCTCATTAGTTTTGGATTATTTCTACTGATTTCAACATAGCTGTTAAGCTTTGTATGCTCAGATCAAAATTTTGTCCAAAAAAGGATAGTTCAAATGATCTGTGATAATTTTTTCAACTCTTCTCTCTCTGTTTTTGTGGKAGAGGAAAGATGTTTGTTTGGAGGAGGGTGGTTAGGACAATTTCAGTAGGATATTGGCCTTTGTGAGAAGTACAGGAAAGTAAATGAAACAGATCTTTTGGTAGAGCTGTACCTCGGAGAAGGTGAAGCAACACGCTGCTTAGTGCATGTATAATAACGGGAGATTTATGAGCAGGAGAACAGGCTATAAGAATAGACCACATTAATCTTCTGCTTCAAACTCTTCTCATTAATCTCCCAGTAATAAACTCCAATGGTCAGAAAAAAAAAAAAAAAAAGAGAGACAGAATATTCCTCTAGGCTGCATTTGCCATAATTTCACAGCGTCCTTAAAGACTTTCACTGAAAAGAGACTCTTTGCTTCTGTTTTTCTCAGCTTCCCAAGCTTTTACAGAACACTCCTAGGCAAGCTGTAGAGTTGCTGTAGAGTATGTYATATCACTGAACTTTTAGCTCACTTCTATCAGAAAGCCAATGTTTCCATTCCTCGTGGCCTGGTTTCTCATCTTCCTCTCTCCTTTCCCCATAGCTGATGAGAAATGACTAAGAAAGTGGTATCTTGTGAATGTTATCTGTTGATTAGAGTAGGTGAATCTGCRTTTGCAACGTTGAAATGAAACTAAACACCTGAATAAGCATGGACATCAAAACTAAAAATAAGGAGGAACAAAATAAGAAGAGAAGGATTTCACTTAGCAATCCACAYGAAAGGAAATTAAACAAAAAAACCTTTGATCCGTCCTGAACTCTGTAACATAGAGGGATTACAGAAGTGTTGCAGAGTGCTGAAACTATCCAAATAGGTAGTTTGGCTGTAACTCAGTAAAATATATTGAGCTAATCAGCCCAATCTGTTGGGCCTTTGAGTTTTATTTTAACAGCTACATTTCCTGGCTTKGGTGGACTGCAAATATTCAGTAAGGCTGTTTTTGTTATTGTTGTTGTTGCTTTTTGATTTTCGGTTATCTTTAAAAACATCTTCMGAAGAATACGAGCTCCGACCAGATAGGGATCCAAGACTCCGTGGAGTCATTTTTCTTCACAGAGTAGTAGCAGTAGCACTGTCACAACAGCAAAATTGTATTCTATCCAGGGAGTAAATATATTGATCGCTTACTTAGCAGAACTGGCATGCAGCGTGCATTACACCTATTCTCTGCAGCTTGCGCTGACTTCCAATTTGCTTTTGGATGTTGAACTTGATATATAAAGCTGTGTGGCTTGCGTCTGGGGCTGTTTTTCTCCTTCTTCATTCCTTCCCGTGTCCTGCCACTGGAGATTATTTGGGATCTGTCTGCTAATAGTCCCTGCTGTACTCGGGAGAACCCAAACTCTATCATGCGAAGTGCTGTCCCTGTAAGGGTAACACAGGGCACAGGCGTGTTCTATTCACATGGATGTTTTCCTGGGGAATGAACATAGGCTGAGTTGAGAATGTCTAAAAGAGTTCGATATTTGACRTTTCTGCATCTGCTTTGCAATCCTTACTCTCACCTATGCTCTAAATACCTCCAGCATCTACCATGTTAGATTTTCATTTTGTTTCCAAATGTAAAATGAGTCTGATGGAGTTTTAGGTTATCAGAAAAATGTGAGCCCAGATTAGCAGTGACTACATACTACCCAGTCACATGGTTCCTTCTGTCACCATAGAAAGATTTCTCAACCTAAAGCCAGCAAATGTGAAAGCTGCTGTCCCTGGCTGTCTGATTTGATGATCTTGAAGGTCTTTTACAATCAGAATGATTCTATCAATGCCACAGAAGCCCCTCGTTCAAAGAGGTTGAACCAAGGTATTGCCAGTTCTCTTTGGGAACCTTGCAACACTTCTGCTAATATTGTCCATTCTCTTTGCAGAAATAGAGAGCTTTAAATGCCCCACGCTATTAGCTGAATATCTCTCCAGTACACACAGTTTTAAATGCAGTTAAGCAGGCCAGTTAATGAGTGATTGACTAAACAACATGAYCTTGATGTTTCATTAGTTTTGCTCTGCCTTGTAGAGTTTTGTTCACTCTAAACATGGTTTTCCCGAAGAAATAACATGCCCATGGTCACATGGATTGCTCATATGTGTCTCCTCTCAATTTAACGTATGTGGAATAAGGAATCCTAGTTTAAGACAGGCTGTGGCACTAGATATATGGCCTTATGGCCTTATGTACTGATTATATACAGATTACACTAGCTAGCAAATCTAGGGAAGCAGTCCACATAACACACATCCAGCTCTGCCCACTTTTGTAATTCTGGCCAAATTACTTCCACTCAGCACATGCAAACTTTGGCCTGKTAGCTTAAAGGTAGCTTTTAAAGTTGAAATTTCATAAGCTTTATCTGCTTAATATGTAGCCCATTCCTAGCAATGTCCAGCTTGAAGGCTCGTGTTTTTATGTCTTCTTCATAAATTACAATAAAACCAGTGTATACACCTACGCAAACTGCAGCACTCAGTAGCTACAGTCTAGTTGGGCTGTGAGTTTGCTTTAAAAGATACTACACTGCCAAAGTGTTCTTTTTTTATAGGACTATAATGATTTTGACAGAAATTCTACTGGAAATAAATAAATAAATTGTTTGGATGAAGAGCAGTCACTCTGAAATAGAAGAAAAGGCAGGTTGCTCTGAAACTCTTCTAGGCTGTGGGAAATATGGGAGTTTTAAAGCAGGAAACGAGTTCAGGTCTCATTCAGCATGAAACGCTTGAACTGGTCATGGTTTCATCCTGTGGAAATACTTTTCGTCCCCCACACTTTTCTGAAATGAGCTAGCTGTCTCCTATCCAGCTACTCCATTGATTGCAAATGCCAATGTAAATTCCCCAAAACACTCCTGAAAACATTCCAAGCTCATTCCTTAAAGGAGAAGATTGCATTTTTGCCTTGCAGGCAGAGATAACCTTTATCTCGGTCTGAGAAAACTAAGCTTGTGTGATAGCAGTGCTTGTCCTCCAGGCCACCCATACTATTAACTTCTGAACCCATGAGCAGACTATCAGCCCTGATTCCTGGCCGCTAGATACTTTAGAGCCATAATTTGATTCCATGAAAGTCAGGACTTCTCCCAGCAAATGATGGCTCTTGCCTCCTGGGATTTCATGGGGATAACCACTCCAGGGAGTAACTGGARCAAGGTGTGGGGAGGAAGGAGGCAAACATGTGCAAAGTCTTCATTAATTCTGCTGCTCACACAACGGCGTGGGGGTGGGGGAAGGATTTGGACTGKCGAGAAGGGATTAAACATTCGTATTTGGAGAATCCCTCAAAATGGCATGTGCGGCAAATCCTCCTCGGCGCCGTAGACTTCCCTGGGAAATGACTGCCCCAGTCTTTATCACGGCTTATCTCCCACACGGTGTCCTTTTAGTGGCGGCACAACGGGCCCAATCAGGCTGCTGGGCTGTGGCATTATCGCCTCCCTGAGCCGTCTCCTCCTCGCTCTGCGAGAGGAGATAAATGGGAAGCAGGTGTGGTGCATCCAGCATGCTAACAGAGCTAGTACTCCCCAAATCTGCTTCCCTAGCTCTTGCTTTTATCTTGTCCTTAACACCAAGCAGCAACCGCCGATAACAAGCAGATTAAAACACTATCAGATTAACATTTTTATGTAATAAACGGTCAAGAACCTCACATTAAAAGAGTATCTTTCCTGGCATTAAGCATCCTTCACTCACCCAGGAAGCCTTTATCAGCTTGAACCTGCTCCGCTCATTGCATAATAAATCTCCAAACCCTGATTTCATCGTAAGGAAATTCTTCATGAGGGCAGCAGGGAGCTAAATGGATGACTGTGTTTGAAAGGAAAATCAAGCAAAAAGATTAAAGTGCTAGTCTTCTTTAGTTTAAAACTAACTCTCTGTGTTAAATCTTTTAGCTGGTGGATCACATAGCTTGGATGTTTCATAATTTTCTTCTTCCTCTAAGACAGTTCAAATTTAGCCCAGGTGAGATTTACTCCAGATCGGCTATTCTTTAATTTAAGGGATTCTGGGTTTTGGGTTTTTTTTTTTTTTCTTTTTTGTTTGTTTGTTTTTTCCTTTCTTGAAAGAAAAAGCTGTCATCCACCACCCCCCGTACTAAACTGTTAATATTGCTATTAGAATTTGAGCACTCATTTTACTAGCTTAATCTTTGTCAGAGTTTCTGTCTTCCTTTATTTGATAGCAAAGTCCATTTTCAGGCCAGATATGGGCTTCAGAAAAACTGGAAAATCTCAAAATGTATTTTGATAAACACAGCTATGGTATACGCTGCACAGAAAATCCTGTGGAAAATGAGCAAAGGTCATTTTGAACCCCATCGAATGGAAACACGCTTGCAGCTTAGCGTGGRCCACAGTAGTCATACAAGTAAAATGTACTGAAAGCCTTCATCCAATTTTTCCAGGGCAAATGCTGCAAAACTGTCCCTGCAGTTGCTACTAACTCGCATAATTCTGTTTGTAAGGGGAGTGAGACGGGTGGGGTGAAGAGTTGTCTGAGAAAAAGAACCTATTTGTCRGCCCCAAGGAATGAGAGCCAGGACTGATGTTCAAGGACTGATTTTTGCAGTGCTGCTTCGGTACCTCTCATAGATAAACAACGCTGCTGAAGCTCTGGCACCTTAAATGAGCACAAAAGGCACTCAGTGAAAAAATTTWWWAAAAAAATCTTCCTGGCAGACTGAATAAATGCAAAAACGTCTTTCACAGAAACACTGTTTTTTGCATAGCATATCCATGTTAAAATATGATGACTTAATGAGGTTTTCAACAGCTCCTGTCCTAGAAACCGTTTTATATTCGCTCAGTGCTCTGTTGCTCTTCAGTATCTTTCCTGAAGATAATCTWCAGTCTACTTTAGCTATGCTTTAAAATAGACTGGCTGGCACAGACCCAAGTTGCTTGACTAGTGTTGCCTGATAAGTTTGATTTTCAATCCAGAGATTATTTTTGAAAAACATATACAGCCTGAAGGAACCTCTTCAGGATGCCCGTATCTTTTATTACAGAGCTGTACAAAACTCAGACTCGATCATTAATAACTTTCCCACATGTTGTTCTTAAAACTGTAYGTAAAATCCAGTACATGGTCATTTAATAAAAACCTTTTTTCAAACTCAGGTGTTCCCAGCCACCTCTGAGAGAAGAAGAGATCTTCTTCTGTGAAGATGTCTCTTATTACCTTTTGTTCCAAACTTCTTTGGGAATCCTTGGGGAAGTGGGATGCCCTAACTATTACTTTAAAAAGTAATATATTTGTTTTAGTGAGACCACCCTTCAGATGATATACATACAGAAAAGCAACCTGCCTGCAAGCACATCAATATAGAATATATAGAGACCCAGTAAAAGATTGTTTGGGTATTTGTATCAAAACACAGCTGTGGTCATTTATTCGAAGCTCCTTCCTATAGTCATGCTACTACATCTGTAGTCCATGTTTGCTCCAGTTAATACAAAGGAGAATGTACAGGTAAAATCTRCATCCCTAATACCAGGGCAAAGTTTTCCTTTGATTCCAGTAGGGAAGTGGTGAGTATCTCCTGATAAGTTACCACCTCTTTGGAGGAGCAAGAAATTATCAGGTATTGCTTGGTAACACTTGTGAGAGCTCATTTTTAGAGAAGTTAGGCATTTGACTATGTTTTAATCCTTAATATTTCAGCATAAAATGCTACAAAGGAAAGCAGAGCACCCCTTGTCTGAYCAGATCCTTGAGTGTTGTGCACATGTGAACACTGAGTGAACAATGCAGTGGTTTCCTGAAGCCAACAGTCATGTTCAGCAAAAGCTGAGGTCGAACAAAGTGCCTGCACATAGAAAATCCAAAGAAAAAAGGTACTCTGCCTTTGTTTTTCAGTGTGAAACAATATTGGGGATGGAATAGAAAGGTTATGCATGGAGATTCCAGCAAGCAGGTGCCTAAGAGGCAACATGGCTGGGCTGAAAGTGGTATTTGGGTAGAAAGCCCAAAGAGGAGAAGTGCTCTCAGCACCAGATGCCAATTTCCAATAATTCAAGCATCACACAGGGTTTTAGCCACATGACTCCTATTGACTTTAATAGGAGTCATGCAGCTAAAAACGCTCATTGCTTGGAAAGTTGCTTATTAAAAAGTGAATACAAAAAATTAATTTGAGACAAACAGGCTATTCTGGAAGAYCTGGCTTGGAAATGCTATGACTTAGGCCAGCAGAGAATTGGCCTGATAGCTGCAGTGTTASCCAGGACCCCTTTTTCCACTTGATGCTGTACATGTGCCTTCTCCAGCATTAGTCACTGGATAAAGAGGAATGCGAGCTCAGTTGACATTTTGGACGACTGCCAAAYAGAATTTAAGAGAGTTAATAGACACTAGTCCTGATTTAAAATATTTCAGGGTTTGCTCCATGAATCAATGTGGCCACAGTATGTTTAAACACCAGTTTTAAAGAGGAAGATATAAAAGTGTAGTACAGACAGCTGAGTGCATCCAGGGTTACACGATTCCCTGCAACTTGTATTTCTGTAAACTATTTAATATGTTGCTATGCAAAGAGAGGTTTTGTATTTTCTCARCTGTTGTAACAGCAGCTGTCTTCAACCAGCAAGTGTTGATCATAAGAAAAAATACCTTGAAAACAATTTTGTAATTTTATCTCCACTTGCACTCCCACCTTCTTTACACAACCTCACAAGGAGAAAATGGTATATTTTGAGCACAGGATCAGTAAAATGTTTTCATGTTAGAGATGTTAGATGACAAAAAACATAAACAATTATTAGAAGGCATAAACAGTTCCTCAAAGAGGCAAGCAAGAATACATAGATCTCCATCAGGCCATCCTCAAAATGTCTGGTTTAGAAGATATGATCCTCATGAGGAAAAGCAGCTGAATTAGTCTTCAAGAGATGATTGTCAGATGTGAAATCYGTTCCAAAACTTGTTCTTGGTAAACTGTGCACAGAGCAGAGGGAAATACTGGGGCTTGGCTACCTTTTTGCCTCAAGGGCTGGACTGTATTTTCAGAAAGAAAAATTCTGACATTAATCTCTGATTCCATTTTACCAGCAAGCAACTTTCCACAGATAAAAAAAATCAGTGCAGCTTTGGTTGTTTTAGCCCATAGAAATGCTATTGATGAATGATTGCATAGTTATTTTTTTGAGGAGGATATTGTACATCARGAGTAAAAATATCATTGCAAAAATCGGCTGTGGTGCTGAATATTCCCATACTAATATGGCCATATTGTGGCATCAAGAGTTGTTTCTTAAATTACCATCACTTTAAGAACCTTTTACAAAATGGTATCCTTTATATTTGAAACTCAGGCACCATACGTGAATATTGTATTCTAACAGCTACAGATCAGCAGTACTAACAAATCCATTCTTTGCTTGAGTTTCTTCCTCTGCTTCCAGAAGCATAAGAGGTTTGTAAAGTGAAGCAAAAACCTTAAAGTTTGCTCTCTTCAAAGTGTGTTCTCCAGCTCACCTCTTTGGTAATAGCTGATAAAAGTCAAGGCAAATTTTACTCCTTAGAATATTCAGTGCTTGATTCAGTTTCTAATTAGCAGTGGGTAAGAGGGGACTATGGTTGTTCAGCAAGGGGCAGTTCATGATTTTCTCCATCAGCTGTCRTGTGTTTTGCAAGTTTTTTACAAAGCCTCTAAGACTATATTGAATAAAGACATGGTTCAAGAGAGAAAACTATAGGGCAATTCCTCTGATTCCTTTTCTTGGAAAAGACAGGAAAACAGCAGTCCCCTCTTGCCGGGATTTTGAATAACTTAATGAGAGGGAAACCTTGTTTCTTGACATGGTGACACTAAGCATGAACAACTACTCCCCTGTGAAGGCCACCTGTCCTTACACAGAGGGAAAATAGCCTCTCCCTTTTCCCTATCCACCTCCTGAGGACCAGAAATAACCCACAGCAAACTCTTCAATATCTCAGACATCCTCACCACTCTTTCTTCTGTCATAAAGACCTAGAACTCCTATTTTCAACACAAGAGAGGGGTTTTAGCTGCTTTTCTCTGCTTGCCACCCTTGCACTTACTTCAGTGGGCAGAAATCCTGCTTTCTTCGTTATATCATATCATTAAATCATATCATTATATGGTAGAGATTTCAAGGGAGAGGGAGGTGGCGTAGAAGGTACCAGGTAAAAGCGAGGAGGTGAGGCAGGCAGCAGCATTACCTCAAGCTTTCCGTCCTGGTTTCTCCTTGGATGGTCACAGTAGTTCAGCTCTGTGCAATGCATCCTCTCACTAATGGCACAAGCACAAATACTTCTTGAATTTTGCMATTAAAACAGGCTACATGAAGTCCCTTAACTGGGTCAATGCACATGGTGCGTAAGTGCTTATTTTTCAATTCACAGTTATGATGAGAAGCCTGGAATGTTTTGATTCTTCATTTAAGATGTTCTTCCCAAGAGATTTCAAGGTCCTCAGCATAAAGGTGTGTGCTTAAGTATGGAGAGAAGCAAAAATCCTTGCATCTTCCAGCAGTCAATAGCAGCAGWACGCTCTACAGTCCTCAGACATCTTTCTTTGTACTGGTGAAAATGTAACCAATGAAATAAAATAAAATGAAAGAAAATAGCAAATAAAACAACCTAGGCAAAACGCTGATCCCCTTAGGGACAACATACAGCAGCATTCTGAAGTCCAGAATTACGTTAATTGCAAATCAAAGAAGGAAGCACAAGGTAATGAAGCACTGATTCTCTGAAGGTTTCAGCTGACACCTGCATTTAGTTTCCTTGKTTTTTTTGTTCTACCTTAATGAACATATGGAAACTGCTCTATAAAGGGAGCAACGTGTCATACTCTCTGTAAGTAGTTTTGCACAGTTGCTGAAACGAAACAGAACAAGCGGCTGCATGAACACCTTTCATTAATCACCCAAATGTTGCTATGACACTTAAGTTASCTGTTCGATTGCTAAAAGCCCTTGTCCCTGGATTTCACGCTCATGCAAATGTTATGCCATTCTGGCAAAATATTAAGAAAATAAAGTGTCAAAAGAAAATTAATCAGTTACTAGTGGCTGATTTGTTTCTCTTTTTCCTTTTTCTATGAGTTTTTTTGTATCTTTAAAAGATAAGGCCAGAATCTGCAAATTCTTACCTTAAATCTAATAATGAAGTAGAGATGAAGGTGTTTACTACAGTGTCCTACTCTTATATGCACAACTGCATAGAGAGGCTGAGAGATTTCTTGAAGCAGAGAGAGATATAGCCTTTGTGAAGGGATAATGAAGGTCCACAGCATAACTTGGAATGTTCTTGATGCTTTTGAAGGTTATGGGGCCATATTTCCACATGACATAGCTGGTCTGGAGGTCGGGGAACCAGAAGGTGCCCATCTGTTAACTCCCAGGATGGGTCTGTGCCAGGKTCGTGCACCCTCAAGCCCACCCTGGTATTTGCAGGACTCCAGCTCTACCAAAGAACCAGGAAAGCTGCAAGTTGACACTTGAGTGAGCACTTTCAGAGYACTCGTGTAGCAAAAAAAGTAATAATAATAATGAGAAAGTATAATGCTTTCCACCTCAGGATATGACAAATTTCTGAGTCCAGAAAGAAATAGGTAGTATCTTTTACCTTCTTTATTTCTTGAATATCTCCCATTTTCATAATTTTCATATCTCCAATTCTTAGGAAGTTTTGAGGGGGTTTCTCAAGTGCCAGACTCACAGCTTTTCCTGGAAAATGCAGAACCTTTTGAAACCTTGAATGGCTCTCAATTCCCTGTTTCTGAAACATGCCACACGTCTGCACCACACCAAAAATGCAAAGGCTGAAAKCTCTCACATCTCTGCTTTGAAGGCAGTAGATGCAGTGAGGCTTCCCAGAGCCACAGAAGACCTTGGGTTCCGAACAGTCCATCACATAAGCTGGCAGCAGGCCAGGCTCATTTCTGCAAGAAATCTGCTTTAGTGTAATTTCAGGAGAAAAAGGAAGTATTTTCTCAGAGCACGTTGTTTTAAAGTGAATTGACATTTTTCCATAAAACCTTGCTTTGTCAGAAATTTTACAGCTAGAACAAAACTTTTAAAAAAAAAAAAAAAAGAGAGACCAAGATCTCAGAGCACAATTAACAGTCTACTAGTCAAAAGAGAAGTCTCTATTTAACAGGATGGAAAAAATATCACAGCAACTCCGAGATACTTTGTTTATGTTACATTATTAATAATTCTATTGAAAATGACAGATCTAATAAGTAGATTGCAGAATCTCCCTGAAATATAATTGCAGAAATTTTTATTACAGCTGTGTCTATTTTTATTCCTCAGGAAAAGTCCAAATCAGATAATCTCAGAGTACTCATGCATTACTGCAGTCATTTCTAAATTGCTCTTGTTTTGGGAGGTCTTGTTGTTTTTCTGTGCCTGYGACTTTTGCTTGCTTTTCATGTATTTAAAACAACAAGAATACTGCAATCTGCTGTGTTATCTAGGCAGTTAGGAGAACTGATGGAGACAGTTAAAAACTGGACTACTGCTTATGGAGGTTTCTCTAAATAAAATTGAGTCTTTAGTAAGGCAATATTAGGAAAGAGAAACACCTGATTCTTGAAAAGATATGTAGTTAGCGAGGAATTGTTCTTTTTTTTGCTGAACAAATGTCATGAGGCAAAACACCTGCCCTAGATTAGTGCCTTGGAGCAGCTTTAATGCACATATCATTGTAATAGCTAATTTTGTGCTGCAGCAAAATGAGGTTTGAGATTTGTCTTAGAAACCAGAGTTGGTTGTGCCTGTGARTCTGATTGCTGGCATGTGAACCTGTGCCCATTACCTACATGTATGTATATTCCCTGTATCCTGCTGGAAAAACTGATCACCTTACTGCATGAAAAAGGATCTTCTCACACATTTAGACAACATTTCAGACAYGCAAAAGACTAAGACATGGAGAGCTGCACAGAGAATCTGTGAAGTCTCCCATGTTCCTTAAACTCAGGTGACTTTAGTTCGTCTATTTTTTTTTTTCATCCTCTTGATATCATACCTGAGTTTCCCCATCATTATTCAATGACCCTGAATTAGTAGATGCGTTTCAGACTCTCCTTATTTTCACAGTGCAGTGCAATATCAGTCCCAGGGCATCCTGGAAGTGATAGCCTGGCAAGTCAAGTGAACAATCATATTTAAGCATCACTGCTTCAATATAATGAATCTATGGCCAAGACTTTAAAGGCAGACTTTAAAGATAGTGTGATCCACAGAAAATGTGAGCTAGTCACTATCTTCAGTTACAGCTTCCACTTTTCAGCTCAGTCTCTAAACGTTTGTAGGTTTATTCCAGGTGGTTTGACCATTGCTGGGCAGCCAGCTTAGTGATCTCCTACAAGGTCCTTTTTGCCAACTCAACTTTGGGAGCTCCACAGARGTCACACAACTTTGACTTCCAGAAATAATTTTCACTCTAACTGAAATAATGCCCAGACTGAAGTATCTAGAACCTCTGCTTATCAAACTTCAGATGTCTCAATACCAAATCTGGTGGACTTCTTCTGAAATTATTACCCTGAATCTGAAAACCAAATGCAGTGTCTTTGGGGGATCCAGGTACTTCGAGTTCAAAGCCCTGACTTGCAAGATTGTCCCTTCCTTTTCTTAGGTATTGAAAAACATTTTGACCATAGTCTAAGTAAATCAGTTCAACTCATACTTCTAAGAAAAGATAAACTGTCTTGTGACTTGTATGATTAGTTCACATTCCCATTAATGAGATCCACATATGCATTCAAGGTAATATATATCTAAACTCAATGCTTTAAAATGCTGCCTTCTATCCACCTGCATGCTTTGTCTTTAATTCATACAGAAAAAATAAATACTATGAGACAGTTGAAATACATTTTATAAATTCAGAGTCATTACTGATTTATGCCAGCTAGACAGCTAGCAATAAAATAGGAAAAAATKACTATGACATTCAGCAGACATTGCTTGGTTTTCTATCTTTCCTCGTTAATACAATTAGCTCCCACACAATCCCTGGTAACACTCCTATTAACCCTTTCCAAACAAGAAACATAATATAAGCTTATCCTGCCCMTTCTCTGTCTCTAGCAAACCCCTGAAAAACACTGGCACCCATTTAAAATCAACCCTAAAGCCATCCATTCCTAATGATTCAAAACTGACAGATTTATTCATATACTTCACCATACACACTTAGCCCCTGAGGGCCTTGAAACATTTTCTTCCTAGATCCTSAGGGAATTTATGCAAATACTAAGTTCTCTACTTAAGAGAGTTTCAGGAGTGGAATAACAAGGATGTTTTAGCTCATGTGTGAGGACCTGGGCAGGGAAGGATTGCATAACACCTGCCAACATTATAACTGGATCTTGCCAATATAATGAGCACCCACTTTTATGAGAGTAAATTTGCATTGGGGAGCTTTTGGGGTTAGGTTATGTCAGCCCTATCCAGAATTGCTGCTGARGACATTACCTGCCCTTTTGTTGACACCAGGACTGGACACGTCATACTCTGAGAAATATTTTATCCTATGCAGGGTAGCATTTCACCCTGATTTTTTGTCTAGAAAACTAAATATTTCATRTTGGTGCTTTCCAAGGAAAAATCTTTCAGGCTTTCATCCAATTTCTATTTATTTTGTTGGGTTTTTTTTCATTAAAAACAAAATTTTGCAAAGGACTTAAGGGAACATAGTTGGGTCTATTATTGCAGTTGGTACTCCCTTTCAATACACCACTCCCTGRTTATTTTTCCTTTGTAAGGGCACCTTCCTCATTTATGAACTGAGTGTCCCTCAAAAGGCATCACTTTGAGGAGCTGTTCCTAATAAAAAGCTTGCTTGGAAACTGAAACTCGAGAATGCACATGGCATCTAGAATGAAAGATGAAAGCCATAATGGGAAAGAGAGCAGAGAAGTGGACAGCAGAGACAGAGAATGATGAAAAATGTATAATGCATTTGGTCATTTAATTTTGGAAAGAAGTTTTCTAAAATGCTCCCTRGATGTCAAGCAAGACATAATAAGGCCAAGCAATTGGCATTATCAGTTGTGATCTCTAGAAATACCTTGCAATTAGGAACAGATCTACAAAATTTAATAGGGAGTAGTCAAGAACAGAAAGATCTTGCTCAGCAAATGAAGTGCATAGAAGTCATGGCAGAGAAGACAGTGCAGAACACTTCTAAAAGATTTAGAGGAAGAAGATCTTATAAAATATTTGAAGTCAACCCTCAGATTATATCTACARTTGGAACAAATGCATCAACCAACCCAGATAAAGAAGAATCTGAGACAGCCGGAAMGTTTTCCGATTTCTGTCAGAGAGGACATAAGGTGTAAGTATTTAAAGACATACCACATGCTGCTCAAAAGAAAAGGCAGGAATTAAAGCATCCCCTGAAGCAGGAAATATAAAATACATATGGGCCTTTCTTTTTACGTTTATTTCTTGCCTCRTGAATGACAGAACATCACAAACTTAAACAAGGATTGGATTTAAATCCCCACTAGTCTGAGTTTACTAGGAAACAGAAGCAACCAGGATAGGGTTCAACTAACTCAAATTTGGAGAGCAAAGGCAACGTAGATGTCTCTGTATATGTCATGCTAGATTCTTTATATGCTAGATGCTTTACAGTTAATGGAGAAAATCACAGATTTTTAGAGTATGATCTATCTGAGACATCTACTGTGAGATGAGATTATTTGTTCCTGGAAACACCAGTTTCTCTCCATTAACTGAATTGAGCTTCAACTTGAGGTTCAAATAGAGTAGATATCTACATTTGTTTGAATGAATCTTGCTCAGAGAGGCAGCGTTTTGCTCCAGAATGTCAAGCTGTTAAAGCCAAGCAGAGTTTTTGCTTTTGAGATTTCTGAGCATAGTGATTAGAGCCATCGGTCTCTCCTGTTGCCTCATACTCTCCAAGGCTTTTTATACAGGGCCATCATGAGGAGGGAGAGAAGTAATTGCTGGAAAGGTGCCAACTGTCAAGGTGCTTTCATGGAGCTTTCTCAGACAACATCATTGTGCACTTCCATCTGATTCTCCTGAAGAGATGGCAAGGTTGAACTCCTGCATTTGCGGGAAGGCAACCTTAGAGATGCATTGAAAAAGTTGCTTGAGTATTCACCTGGATRGGGTAAAAAATGTGGAAATAATAAGGCAAATCTTAAGGTCAGACAGGCTTGAATGTCATTTTAGATCTAAAATGTATAAGGGGACACAAGGCAACCAAACTTAGGGGTACAAGGGATGGTACAGRAAAGGATGGAAGTAACTGTGAATTCCATTTTTTCTTATATCATAAAGATCTATAGGGATTTTTAATCAATATATTTGCTACAATCACCACTGAAATACAGCAAGGATTTGAGCTGACAGGAGTGGAGTTATATTCTAAACAAAAAAATGTGACTATGTGGGCTAGAGCCAAGATACCTTATTCTCTCTTGAAATTAGGTCTAATTAGACTAAAGTCTTTGATCAAACAGTGTGACCATAGATCACAGTGAACACAAAGTTTTGGAGAYGGTCTGGAAACTTACCTTTCTGCTGCATAAAGGCGTCCTTAAACTTTTGTTCTGGAAGATGGAGCTTCTTCAAACACGTTGGGCAGTGRGGCAAGGTCTGAGCACACCAGCAGGGCTGGTGCTCCGGGTGCTCTTAGCACCTTGCTGCTCGCCYCAACTGCCAAGCCATAGGCCAGCTTGTCTGATGAAAGGAATGAAGGATGAATAAGGGGCAGAACAAGGCACCATTCACCACATACAAGATATGCAGGTGTCTGAACATGTRCTTTCCTCCTTTGAAAGCAGTAGCATTGAAATTTTAGGCTGCAATATATTGCCGGTGGGTTGCGGTAAGATGGAGTTCTGCATTTCCAAGAATATCAAATTTTTTTCCTCACTTCAGCCAGTTTTAAAATTCAATAAATTACCTGTGTTAATTTTATGGAAAACCAAGGATAATATTTACAAGCTAATTATATATGATTGGTATAAAATAACAGGAGTCTTTTTAGAAAGGGTACAAATGGGATACTCTTGAGAAAGCAGAATAGTTAAATGAATTCCAAAGGCCTCACCATTTACATATAGAAATATCAGACTTCATGTAATATTAACATCAGCTTTTTTATATTTAGTTAATTGTTTTAGTGAATACAAGTGCTATTGGAGTTTTTGGTGATGCCTGAGAATTGTTCATGTGCTGTCAGCTCATACCAAATGGCATGCCAAATGCTTTTCTCCATAGTTTCACTACTCTTACAAATATTTACTTTTGTGCTTCACCTTAACCTCGAGAATTATCCCACAGAATCAATGAAATTTGTCTTATGCTTAAATTTACCTGAGTCTGTGTGAGTTTGGGATCTTAAAGAAAAAAAAGGGTTATAACAATAGTACCAGACATTTATTACCATGTCTTTATGACAAGTGCAAACAGGGACCAAATTTTAATGCTTTTTTTTTTTTTTTAATTCTCTTCTCTATTTCTTTAGTAGTTCTTGTCCTTAGAACTAAGCTCAGCTTTTTTTTTTTTCCTGTTTCACTCACTCGGGGCAGCTATCATATCATAGCCAGAAAAGATAATTGAATGAAGAATTGATTTTTATTGCCTGTAATAAAAAGCAGTTCTTATTACTCTTACAAATTACTCATAATTACAATTGTCTAGAGAATGTCTTATCACCCTGAGTGGTGCTGAAATAAGCTGGATGCACAATAGTACTTCTATGCCTGTGATTTAAAACTTGTGTTCTCATTAATGACAATGTAAATTAGCACTATGGCAAATTTAGTTCATATCATTTTACTGGACAGATTCTAATAGTGTTGGAGAAGAACCTTAAGCAGACATGCAATTTATTTCTGAGTGGCATCATTTCTACTGGAGCATGTGCACTGAGTCTGAGAGTTGTCTTTAATTATTAAAGAAGTAGAATTGTGCAAGTTAGACTTCATGAAACATTTTGATTGTATCTTTTAGAGACTGAAACCTGAGAACTCTAGAGAGTTATTACCAGGTATCAGATTTGTTAAGTTGTAGCTATGTAATGCTAATTTAAGCMTTAAGATTATACTGATGAGGTTTCGCAGACATATACTGAATGGCCTTTCTTAAAGTCTTTAAATTCCACAGAAAAGAAATGAAGAAAAACTTGTGTTYGCCATGTCTTGTCTGTATTCCTTTTTTATCTTGTTCCTGATGCGGTATGGCCAATAAAGTGTATATCTGCYTTTTATCTGTCCTTTTTTCTTTCTTCACCCCTCAAACAGAACAGGWAACTCTGGGTCACTTTTATATACCTGGTCTGTTATGGAACAGAGAAGGAAAAAACAAAATTAATCACACCCTCTCTCACCTCCCTRAAGAAAAATGAATTGTTAAAATCTCCAGGACAATCAGTCTTCATTAACTTCTCTCCTAGAGTTTGTGCCTTGTTTAAATGTGTCATTCTGATAAATCAAGGTATTGATCTCACTTGATTATAAAGGAAATGTCTTTTAAGAATAATGGGAGTCAGTTTGTAGGGATAAGTTGATTTTTCTTCTGTGACCAGTTCTRTGGCTTGGATCACATCTGGCCTCCCTTTATTAAACACTGTGAGGGTTAATTTGCTGAGAAGAGTTTCAATGCTAARTTAGGTTTGCTAATTTTCTTCTTGCTATTCTTGATATTTTATGAGTATTAACTCACTCATTTAAAAGTTATTACCTTTAAGGCAAATATTTATGTTAGACGGCGTTGTGCAAACTAGGACACATGATAATTTTTACCAATCAACGAGTTCTATTAATTCACTGAAACCTGCCTAAAGATATAATCAGCAATTTAAAGAACAGTTTATACATTAAGTTTGCATACCAGATATCTAGACATATTCTAACCATACCATACAACACAAACAGGCAGGCAATGTGGGTAAGCACTGAGCTCATGTGGTTATTCAACACCACAATTAAATTATTAAGCTGTTTATTAATGTATATAGTATTTCTAATGCTCTTTGCCTAAGGCATTCTTATGAATAAGAACCTTTCATTTCCTGCATTTCTCAGAAAAGGCCCCAGTTTAAAGCATCAAAATTATTAATAGATAAATAAATTAATTAATAATCCTAAGACTTCTCTCAGGCCATTCTACTTGAGATTTCAGCAAAGAAATATGCATTTAGACCTACTTATTAAAATTTTGAAATGTTGTTCTATACTCAACAGGAGAATTTTTGGTTGATAATATTAAAGGAAACAAAAAGAACTATAACGTTGGAAAGGAAAGCTCTTCTAGTTCACTTAGTCCTGGAAACCCTGAGGAAGACAAGCTGATCACTTCCTGGATTCAGCTGATTGCTGTGGCTTCTGCAGCTTCATTTGAGATTCCATGGCAGCCTGGTGCTCTGGATCTTTGTTACATGTGACATCTGGGAAGACAATCCATCCATCCATCCATCCATCCATCCATCCATCCATCCATCCATCCATCCATCCATCCATTCATCCATCCATCCATCCATCCATAGATGCATGCCACCAAGCTCTCAGCTAACATAAACCATGTATATGTCGTTGTGTTTGCTTGGGTTTCAGTTTGTGCTGGAGGCCAGACTCCCCAGTTTCTTGTTTTTCTCTTTGGACATGAAGGTAGAYGAGGTTTGGTCTAGGTAGACAAGTTGGCAAAAGCAGTTCCTCACGGCCAGCGAGAGTGTACTTAAGTTCTGTCAYTGCACATCTTGCACATGCATGTAGATCCTGGATGAAGCTTATGTTGATAGAACAGCTCTCAGTTCACAAACAAACGGTGAAGAGGGATTTTTTTTTTTAGGGAATGGACTAATCAGAACAGTGAGATGCACTTTTTTCTTTAACATGATTTTCACAAGATACTTGGATGAAAAGTCACCACGGAGTTCTTGGCTGTTCACAAACTACGGTGTGCAAGGCAGCCCTGAATATGCAATGGAAGTTGCAAGGTCAYCTCTATGATGGATCCTCMCCAYACCTCCAACTCGGCCTGCTTCCCAWTTCAGACCTAGAGGCATCTCCAGGATACCTTTTTTTTCCAGATATCTCCAAGCACAGACAGACTCCTGCTGCAGTCCTGGCTGCTGGTGAGTATATTTTCAGTGGGAAGAACATGGGGGGGGAGAACAGTTCCTACCAGGGAATAGATAACATGACACCTTGGACCTGTGTCAAGGGAACACACCAATGTTCCTTTTTGGCTTAAAACTCCTCACCTTCAGGAAAAGATCCCCCTCYCTGATTTGTTCTGCACTCTAGCCACATAAAACTGGACATCTCTATAATTAGCCTGCAGAGGAAGGTAAGTACAGCCAAAGGCAATTCCACCAGGCAAGAAATTATTGCATGACCAGAAATTGCTCAGCTTTGCCAGGCTCACGAAGTTCATGTGTGCAAGAAGTTTGCCCATCTCTGACCTGAATGGATGGCTCCAGTCATCCTACTTCTGCCTCTCTCCACAGGAAATGTCAGTCCAGGCTAGGACACTTGATTCTGCCTGCTAGAACTCCTAAGAGATAGAAACTTAAGACCCAAAACATTGTGAAGTCTTTTGGATTAACAATAGAAGTAGATCATAACCCAGTGATATATACTAKCTACAGCAGTTTCTTACCCCGTTGTCTCAYGCAGCTCTCTAGTCTTCATTCATACACAACAACCTCACCCAGCCTATATTCCATCTTCTGATGATATTCCCAGAGTAATGATGGGCTAGATCATGTTTCCATYCCATTTCCATCCCAAATGCTTTATTTTTTTTCTGACTGTGTATGTATCCCCTTCATAGCTGAATCTACACTTCTTCTCAAGATAGGGGCGTGATGCATCACTTCCACATTTGCCCCACTCTGGGCAGTGGTTTTATTAGACMRTTGGGAAAAATAGCAGCACAGTGCRCCAATGCTGATTGGGTTGGGATGGAGAACAAAATTTCATTCTCCCCTTTCACAGATCTTTTCTGGAATAATTTATACAGCAGAAGAAAATCCATTCCATAACTTTTTGCTCCATCCCCAAAAGCATCATCTGCAGATTACAAAATTGCAAAAGTCCCTTGGCCCTTTCTGCTGGACTTTCAGACATTACGTATATTTTCCTGACATTCTGTTCTTTGGATGGTCTCCCAGGGAACATGATCAGGTTTCGGATCCAGATGCAAAGTTACAAAATTTGGCCTGCGGGTAGTTGTCTCAGTAGCCATGTCTGGATATCAGTGTGCTCTATTACTTGCTGTCATTCTGACCATGCCAAAGAATAACATAGTTTTCTCTTTCTTGCAGATCATAGTTGAAGAAAACACGTCTTCTCCCCTGTATTTTCCAAACAAGCTCTGATGTTCACATAGACCAAGCAATGAGAGTAGATGATATGGCAGAGAAGCCCCARAAAAACTAGAGGACTGAAATCTGGGCATAAAAGGACCAAGCTAAGTTAAAATCAGMTACAGCATACCAGACTTCAGCAGACTTCAGACTTCTGACCTCTGAATCTAGGACAAAAAAAATCAAGAACAGACAACTCTTCAGTGTCTTTCTTTTCCAAGTTCTGGGCAGTGCCAGAACTTCAGGAGCACAGTGTGCTGGTTCCCACTGCTGGAGTCTCAGATGTGCTGATTACTCATGCATCTCAACACCTCTCCTGGAAAAGCAAAGGAAGTTGAGCTGGGGCTTGAGGCRGGAGGCAGCTTTGGGTGCCAACAGACAACTAAGACAACTGCTGACATAAGCTGAAACATCTGTAGAGGAAGTGCTGACCAAAGCRCCAAGACCCTGCAGGAACTTTGTCCACTGAAGCTTCTGGCACTGAATACTTTGGGCTTCTTCTTYAGTCACTAGAAAAGTTGGGAGTCATGTGGCTCCTCTTTTAACGACTGTAGTGCGTAAAGGACACAAATTGCTCTCTGAGACAGCCCGTGCTACTGCTGTTATTTTTTCCTCAATATTGTTGTGTTCTGCAACTCTAATTATCTTTTGTATTTAATGGTCTCTTATTAGGCAAAATGCTCAAATTTTACTGTTTCTGAAAAAATAAATGTGTTGAAGCTGTCTGCAATGTCTTAACTCCTTACGCTTTTATTATCCCTATTGATTTTTCATTCCCTTTACCCCTTTCTAAATAGAAAGCAGAACAGTAGTGTTCCTATTTTAGTGGAAGGTGGGAACTCTAGTTGTTACSAATCTAGTTAAGACATRTATATCTGCATGTATATATTTACATATTTTTACATATTACATATTTTTATATTTTGTGGAAAGCACTTAGAGCACTAAACTTGAATAATGAAAGTAGAAAAGGTTATGAGGCTTTCAGGTTCATGGTGGTCCTCAGTCACCTTTAGATGAACTTTCTTCTTTCTCTTTTTCTCTAGTTCAGTTCATTTTTATTTTTTCTTTTTTTTTTCCCTAATATAGGTTACTCCACAATTTCCACTCCCCTCAGTGATGGCACTGTCCTTAACACAGTGTGACTCCACAGAGTTCAAGAGGATGAGAAATCCCTGTCTTGTTTCTTAATTTATTTCTTTAAAAATTTATATAATAGAATTGCCTGGTACCTTATCGCTGTTATAAATAAGTCAGTCTTGCAGAAATTGTTATTTACTTTCCTTATTTACAAAAATTCTTCTCTCCCACCATCTTACCAGCAAGGTTAGGGTTAGACATTCTRCCTTCTTTTAAACGAAAATTATTTATTCTTGGACAACAAGCACATAGGGTGATGCAAGTAGATACCATTTTTAAGTGAGACTGTACAACAGAAATCAAAATTAAATAATAAGTATTCTCTGTTCATAGTCTTTATATACTTTCCTTCCTCCTCACTAACTCTTATAAGCAAAAGTTCTTAGTAAGAAGGCTTACCTGATATCTGTTCAATTATTTCTTAACTGTTGTCTTGGAATGTATTACAAGATCAGTTTATGGCTAGTGTTTTAATTAAACTTTTGCAGTATATCTGCATGAAAATATAGCCAGTGAGACAGACATGCTTGTTCTATGGCATTTTATTGACAGAAAGGAACAGATTGACTTGGCATGTTATTAAGACTCATTAATCTTCTTCAAGTACATTCTGGGAAAATATGGAGTTCTCTCAACAAGCTGTTACCAAAACAGAGTTTCTGTTTGAACAGTTGGAAAACTAACAGTAGAAGTGGAAGTGAGATGCTCTTCCTCTATAGAGGATTGTGGCTCTGACTGCTTGTCACTGTGTGTAATGTACTATGAGTAATATTTAGAATAGGGCTATACTCATGAGAAAATGATCCATTGCCTCTCGAGTCTGCCATTATAAAGTCAGAGTAYAAAGCTAGTATCTAGCCATTGAAATCAAGCTAAAAGTCTTGATCTGTGCATTATTGCATTAATTTTAAAGTGGACATGTGTGGCCTCCTAAAAAGCAAAGTGTATRTAAGGTGCTTCCATATGTATGCAGAGTGACAAAAATATGATAAAGTATATACTTTGGGTAGAGTACAGCAGAAGGGTCTAAGGAAAGCTGGGACTACCTGGACATATCTCTAGAGAAACGAAGCGATTAGTAGTGCTAGAAATAATCATTCCACTATAGTAATTCTGATCAGTTTCTCATGTAGACAGACTTCAACACCACTTGTATGTGACAGGTACTAAGACAATTTTTCATTTTTTCCTGTCTCTTACACTGACCATTTATCAGAGAAGCCTGAAATATCTTTTTTTTTTCTTTTTTTCTTTTCTTTTCTCTTTTCTTTTCTTTCTTAGATTCCTTATTTTAATAGCTAATATTTTAACCACAGTCTGCAATGGACAGTTCCWCAAAATCTACTCTTATCATTTTTATTATGTCTATTAACAACAAATATATCATCTGAAAACATGTACGTTGTTAGCACAGAATATAGAAAGTCCTTCCTGATGGTGTATATTGAAGGGAGAAGTATAAAGTGGCATTTTGGGGGATTTGCATGCATAAGTACATGTATATTTATGACATACCATTGAAATTCGTCTCTGATCCAGATACGGCCAGTGTAAAGACCCTAGTCTTGTAAGGGGCTGCGAATACCCTTTTTACTGCCACACAACTCAGCAGGATGTTTGGTACACACAGAAATCCCTCAAGACAGAAAAATACCTGAGAGCCCAGACAGGAGTGACTATAAAGAGGAAATGAAGCTAAAATTCTTTTCAAARGTCTGCTTCTCACATTGTAAATTTAATTTATGTACATCAAAGGCTAGAATGCTAAGGTGAACTGAAAAAGCGATTACAAAGAGTCTATGGAGTCTACATGTTTTCTTTTGTTTTTTGTTTTCTTATATTGCATTTCTCTGTAAGCATGAAGGCGTCTGAGAGAAGCYTCTGCTTCTTCAGATACATAGTTCTCTGATTTATTTTTCTGTTTGTAAAATGAAGAACTTTTAGAAATGCCGTAAATAGAACAGGCAAATTACCATTAAAAAAAACCCTGAAACATACAGAGCAGGCTTTGCATCTGCTTTACATAGAATATATTGTAAAAAAAAAAAAGTTCTCACTGCTTTCTTACTGGAGAGATTTTTATGTACATTCATTGTATCTGCAGAGCTTTCTTTTCCAACACTGTGTCAATTGGATGGTTATACACTATAAATCTTAGCGGGCATACATACACACACAGAAATAATGCAGACTACAATGCACTTAAGCACGGGATATGTATATTGGAGTAAAATTCCACATTGTTAATAGAAGTTTCCTGGTAACAGGACTGTTGTAATATGAATTTTTATTCACATTCGGTTTAGCAGGCGTGCTCAGGGTGTCATGCCCAGTTCTGAAATGTGAAGCTGACAGCAAGACACAATGCACAATAACTCTGCATGTTTCCAAGGGAGAAATCTGCTGTGTCTTCCTTGGTCGTTTTTGTGTAGCTGTCTGCAGTGCTTTATATTTTCAAATTTAGGTTCATGAATACATGGCCCCCCATGAGGGGTAGATGTCATTGGTATGAATTTTAGAAATCAGGAGGAAGCTGCAGACATATTCAGTCATGCTCATCATTGTTGGTTACTTCCATTTGGGAAGTTCAATTGAGTTATTGCACCCTGCACTTTCACAGATAGGATTGTCTTTGAAATCAATTAATTAATTAATGCTGTTCAGCCATCTGGAATTGTCAGGACTGTCTAGGTTCTCAATATTTTTGAAAATTAAGTCTGTGGTGTCAGTTACACATCCAAACAAGGAAAATAACATACATTTAGAAACTRCTCCTCAGGTTTGCTTGCTAGTGAGTAATGTGTGATACCAAGACAMCTTCTAAACAGATTTGCTTACAATTTTCTGGATGATGTTGGGCAAAATACACTGTTTGATTGATCTCACATCTTTGCAGACATATATCCAGMAAACTTTCCTTAAGCTAGTTTTATGGGTTTGCAGTCTTTTGGAGAAAAAAAAAATCAAGCAAGAAGGACTGAAGGATTTCATGCATTGAAAGGATGTGCTACTCTACTCACCTTCTCAGAAATAGATGTCTATGGAGACACACAGACATGTAGGCATGCAGACGTATAGACACACTAGATGGAGGATAATTTATGCCTTCTTGTTAGCATCACAGTTTGAACAGAAAAAAAAAGATTGAAAAGAGAATTGAAAAGAGAACAGGTTTCAATCAATCACAGCTTTGTCTACTATGGAGAAGTTTTTGAGGTTTTCTTTCTTTTTTTTTCCCACATTTTGTAGGAGAACTGCATATCATAATGAACAGGACAGGGGTTCTATGGAACCACGGAATGATGCATTAGGCATCAATAGATCCCTGCAATTCTGAGATTTAAAAACCTGAAATCGTTTTATGCGCACTCCSATAATGGAGGATTTCTGTTTTGTTGAGATGCATGGTTCTAGTTGGTTCTAGTAGAGTTCCATGAAGCTTGAGATGGAACACACGAGAAGTGAARGAAAAAGACTACCTCCAAATTTCTGTATTCAGAATCCAGGGACATTTTAGGAATTTGTAAGAGTTTGTGCTTCTGGAACTCAAGTTTGATTTGAAGAGGTTTAGGAGAGACTTTGAACTGAACCATGTTTCAGCTTTTGCTTCTTTTCATTTCTTGAGTAATGTCTGTCCAAGGTTTCAAACCAGTACCCTACCCTCACTCACCAACTTGATCTTCTGTACATCTCAGGATGCATAGATAGGGGCATAAGAAATAAGTCATTTTTTATGATAACATGTTAACTCACATCCACGCTAAAGGAAGGCAGAAAATAGCAAACAGTATCTTGAGTTGGGTGCCATTATGAAAGCCACAGAAGCCCAAGAGTGTGGACCAGCAGAGAAASGACCTCTTAGATGCTGAGATTTCACCCTAAAACTATTTCATCACCTAAGAGAACAGGAATGGGAATAAGAAAGCAGAGGAGATATATTCTTTTGACTACCTTCCACCGAAGATGACTGAAGTTTTAAGCACAAGCACCCTGCTTAAAACCTTCAGGTCAGAAGCTGACACCGATAACAATCAGCAAAAGAAATATGACAAATACTTAAAAATAATATTCATATCTAGGGCACCTAGTGCTGTTATTCCAGTCAAAATCATTTCAGAAGCCCCAAAGTTGCATATCCAGAAGCAGTTATCAGAGAAACCGCTATTGAGTTTTTATATCATTTTCATAGATTGACAGTAGAGGCTATTATGTTAAGTCAGAAAATGCACAGTAATGATTTAGTTATTACCAAATAATCCCTGTATTGCTAATTATAAGGAGCATTTTGTATAAATTATTCATGTACAACTCAACCTTTTCAAAACAAATGTTTTTAATCTGCTTTTATCTGTTGTATGTTATCTGTGCTTTGTTCAAGCGCATGATACCAGGTTAAACAATTCTGATGAGAGTAACTAACATGGGCGATTTTGGGGCAAGGAGATTTCTAGTATCTATTTCCTACCTATATCTGGTCATTTGGCTATGCTAAATTGTGACACAGACTATGCAGAAAGGAGAAATAGCAATAAAACTGGTGGCAAACTGATTGTGTGTTGTCTTTGTCATAGTGATGGATGATGAAGGGTCAAAGACCTGACACATTCTCGGAGTTAACCTAAACTACTCCTCCAACTTACTTGCTCTRTTTTTCAAAATTTGGTCGTGCAATTGGCCTAGAAAAATCTTTAAACTGTTAGAGAGTAGMGTTTCACTTGACATTTGAATTGTAGTAGAGGTATTAGGAAAAGCTGCCTAACTGTCTAGATACTGAGCACTTTTGCAAGGTGATATAAATTATCCCACTGGTTTACCGATGATTTATAGGTGTTTTTCCTAATCTTCTGAGTTATGTTAAGATTAGACTAGCAGTTATTATTTATTTCTGTGGCTCTGCAAAGATAAAAAGTGAATTATTCATTTCTGTGTCGTAGACTCGTATGGCTGGGAGGATCTCTGAGGCCATCTCATCTAACCCCCTGCCCTAAGAGGTATTAACAGCAGATGTGTTAGTCCTGACAGATGCTTATTTAAGGTGTTCCCATAGTTTTCTGTGATGGACTCATCACAACTTCCCAGACAGACTATTCAAATCATTCCTGTCCTCAGTGTTCAAAGGAGGGTTTTTTGAGTTTTCTTTTTTCTCACCTGAAAGGTTCTTGCTTTAATTTAAACCCATTATTTCTAACCCCCTTCAGCAGTGACATGGGAAATAGATTGTTCCCTTTGCAGCAGCCATTTATACACCTGGAGAGAGCTAGCATTTTCCCCGTCAGGTTGTTACTTCTTTTGGGGGGGGAAAAAAAAAAATTCATTCAATCCCTCCTCATAGATCATATATTCTCATTCTTCTAAAGGTTCTCCAGATTGACCCAAACCTTATGCCCCAAATGTGGAGATTGGGTGGGGTTTCATCTAGCTACTCTCAAGTTTTTAAGATGTAGTTGTCTGCAGCTGAAGAAGTTTCCATAGTCTCCTCTCACACTCATTAGAGAGCTTGTCTGCTCCTTAAAATCGGCAGAGTCCAGGGCACAATTAGTATCTTCATACACTGCATGTCTGCTTTCAGCTAAGTGAGTTGCATCCTAAACTTGGTGTCCTGTGTTTCATAAGACTTGAAGGCAGTAGGTACCTAGACRGGTAATTTTGGAGATGCCAGAGCTGGTCAGTACAAATTCTGGAGGAATAATTCCAAAGATAAATCCTTGCAGTTTTGCTTTGTTGCCTACAGGGGAACTGTTCCCTGCACTGTAGGCTGTCCCATCTGATCACCACCTACCTCTTTAGAAAGGGATGAGTGTCATAAAAGTCCTCTGAGTTGTCCACCCATCCCATATAGGCATCTCAAACATTTCAGGATGTCTGAAGTGGCACCGTCTATGTTTAGGCAACTGAACTCTTTCTGCTATGTCTTGCAGGTTAGGCTCTTCCTGATATTTTCTCCTATGGCATTGGCTTGTTTTAAGGTTTTGAGACACTATAAAAAACAGCTCATCTCTTGTGCAAGCTAAGCTGCAACTTATTCTTCATGATGCATACATATACATACATATATATATACAACCACGAACATATGTGCATACATATACATAAATGTGTGCACGTACATGTTTTTGGTTATTCCTTTTGAGTAGCTGTATATTACATGTCACTTCTGAATACAGTTAGTATAAAAGTGTGTGGGAGACTGCATAAACACTCTTCTGCCATATCTGCCTTTGAATGTATGTRTATTTTAAGGATCATTTTTCTTGAACTCCATGTAAATTTAATCCTAATAATTCCAGTATCTGTGCTTCACCATCTGCTGGCCCCAAACTCCTCTAAATTCATACAAAAAAAGTGGAGAGATGCAGGAAATACATGGAGATGAGGATACCTAGATTCTCATCCAAGTTCTTTCGCTGATTTTGGTCTTAGACAACCGTCTTTTTACCTTTTTATCTGCAGCTCCCTTTTATCTCTATCCTGCCAGAGCTCTGGGACAAGTTTTCTCTTCCTTCATGTTTTAGTCACTACTGGGAATTCTCACTGCTTTTGGAAACCAATTAATAATAATATATCATGCTTATAATAAACCTGACATTTACAGAGAGAGAAGCTAATCATATTTTATTTCAGAAGCATGCTAGATATAAGGCTAACTACATCCTACTCCATGCATATTTTGCACCACAGAGGGAAGTTCTGGCCCAGTGATAGGAAATGGTAATTYTGTGGCCAAGACTTTAACCATATTCTAAACTCAAAGGGAGCAAGGAGCAACGTACCATATTTTTGATAAGCTAGCTATACAGCTAGATATGTAGGGGACTTTTCTTACATTTTGACATTCCTATTATGCATTGTTCACCTGGCTGATTTGCCAACATCATATCCATTTCTCATAAGTGTAGAGTCTATACYGTGTCACTGCTGCGTATACTTGTGTTAGACCTAATTCCTAGCAARCCTTTACTGATATTCAGTTTACAGTTCCTTTTATTCTTAGCAATGCCCCTTCAGAGCTTCATTTTAAAGGATTTTATCTATTGCATGGAAGCTAATGCACTTTTTCATAGCACTTGATGTTAAATGCAAATGGTACTTTTTGCATTTTTTTTGTGGAACAGGTCATTATTTTTCCTTTTACCACGTGGATGCCTGTAAGTAGCATGTAAAATCACTTCTACTCTTCTTGTTGTAGAATTGTAGGCACRTAGTGCTTGACTGCAAAGCTCTGTAATTTTCATGTTGTTTTTTTTTAATACCCTGCATTTAAAGTTTCACATCTGCAGATCTGAAGAGGAGGATGTAAAATAAAAAGCACACRATGTTCTCTGGAAAACAAAAGAGTGGGTGGCTTTAGATAAAACGATTGCCTTGAACCTCTGACACTGATTATTTTGTTTGGTGGTGCAGGAGGCTCTAAAGGAAAGAGWCCATTTGGGAGAGACATCTGCTCCCTGAAATTGCCCGGTACAGCAGGAGACAGGTTAGTCTTTGGGTGATGAAAGAATTCAGATAAATTCAAACAGAAATGAATGTTCAGTGGTAAGCAAAGGAATACTGTTCTCCTGACGTTAAGCGATGTGTCAGGCAGCTCTAGTGCATACCTTTTAAAATGAAAATATAGCATTGCCTCTCTGTCCTGCTTGCTTATTTGCACTGAAGCATCACTGACAAAATATGGATTGTTTCTCTGATTCTATCCAAAACAAGGCTTTGATTATCCACAGCTGTCGGGCAAACTAAACCCCAGGTATTATCACAAGACAGACATACACTCAASGCGAGACATCATTTAAAATGAATTCATGGTCAAAAACATTTATAGCTGACCTGGGCATATTCAGAATCTAAACTAGAGCCTAGGATATTTTTCAAGGAACAGTATTTTTTTTTCATTTCTTGCATATTTTAGTTTGGACTTTAAAGACACATTTTTCTACATAAATTCTTCTACATAGATTACAAGGCTCTTTCAGGGAAAAGGTGAGCATTTGTGTGTAGCAATGAGGAATTATGAGATTCCACTATACCARATCAAAAGGGAATGCACTTTTTCTTGCAGGTCAGTGAAAATAAGGTTAGTAGAAACTCTTGTTGCATAAACAAAAATAACCAAAAAGTRATATACTATATATCCATATACATCTTTTCTTGTTCAATATTTGCTTTAATTGGGCTTGCTGCAGTGCTTACAGGGGCTAATGATCCCTTTTGATAACTGGCATTTCAGATTAAGGCTGCACTGACAGAACTGCCATCATYGCCAATTAAAAGAGGGGGAGAAGAGAAATCCCTCCCCCAACTTTCTTTTCTTCTCACAAGGAATTGTTCATTTTGGGAATGAAGCGGAATAGCTCACTTCAGGCATTAAAATGAGAGTTTCATCATTAAGTACTAACGAAAAACAATTCAAAGCACATCATTCTGTGGTTTTTCTGAGAGTGATCTAAGGGACAGAGRGGTTACATCATTCAATCTAGATAATGAGACGTATTAATAGGAGGGTGAGGACTGGAGTGTAAAGAAGTTTGCCTTTTTTGATCTTGAGAATATACATAATTATCATCTCATATTTAAGAATAGTGTGGGAATAATCTGCTCTTGCTGTGTTTTTGGGTTCTTTTTTTTTGGTTTGTTTTTGTATAATTCCAAATGGCTGTCATTAATTTAGACAAACAGCAAAGTTACACATTTCTGGAAAAAAAAATCCATGTTCTTTTYGAAAAGACTCACTTGCTCTGAATTTCTTTTTACGCCAGGACTCATCTGAAAGTTTGGCTCCGTGTGTTTCTATAAGGGTGTCTGTTTGACAGGATGTCGCAGGGGTTTATTAAGCTCCCTAGCTTTACAACAAATAGTCCCAGTAGACTATTCTATCTATCCAAGATCTCTGGCTTCAGGTGCTCTTTTGTGTCACATGCTAAAGTGGAGCCAGATATTTACTGAGGGCTGCATCTGGGCTGGAGCATCCAAGCTTCATTTTTAACTTTGTCCAAAAAATTCACTTCTAATGTAAAGGAGAYTGCCAATCCTCTTCCTCTTCTTGGTTTGAAGATGACAACTGAATAAATATTGAAAACATCTATTAAGCTACCTTACTGAGGTTCCTCTTCCCCCAGGGCCTGAGGAAATAGCCTTCAGATGTTAGTGCTTCAAAAGAGACAACAAACTCCACTGTGTTGATTTTTGTTGYGTTTTTCAGATCATTGTGACTATAAGACTTTTAACATCCACAGATTCAGCACCAGGCAGTAAACAGTAAAATCAATGGATGTGGATTTTCTAATGTTTCCAAAGCATTCCAAGGAAATACATGTTCTGCTAGGGAATTGTCTGTGCTTATTTGAGGTGCGTAAAGATTCTGCTCTGGAATTAAAGTCTACCTAACTATGCAGATGTTTACAAGTATGACATTGAAAAACATCCTTCRGATATGTTGTGTTGGCAATCCACGTTCAAAGCATGCTGTGTTGGAAATACCACAGGACTGGAATTTTTCTTAGTGGACTTAAGCAAAAGAAATAGCATAAACATTATTTGTCCATCCTTTCGCTGTTGATACATACCTGAAACGGGTGAAGCAATGTAGATAGATAGAAACAAAATGGAAACATAWGARAAAGGAAAAGAAAAAAA
>PTEX01000001.1:444361-473566 GCA_003342815.1 Eudromia elegans
AGAAAAGAAAAGAAAAGAAAAGAAAAGAAAAGAAAAGAAAAGAAAAGAAAAGAAAAGAAAAGAAAAGAAAAGAAAAGAAAAGAAAAGAAAAGAAAGGGGTAGAAATACAGAACTTGGAGCACAGAGTCTAGGGGCAAAAGGGGAAGCACAGAAAGTATCCAGAAAAAGCTAAAGCATAGAACAAAGAGGAGGAGAAAAAGCATTGCTGAATGCCAGCTGACTTCCCTCAGATGTAGTCAGGCAGCTTACCAAGCTGCCTAGACTCTCTACATAGGGAACAGCAGACCCTGACTTTGTGAATCACTGTGCCCTAGTAGAAAGACCATCATTCTTCCTTCTAGCAACGCAGTTCACAGGAACAGAAAATTCCTCTGCTTCTTCTGCAGTCAGAGCAGGCATGTCCTCACGTAGTAACTTTACACACACCTTTGATGATGCTGGGGCATCTTAAGCCATTTTAAATGCATCTGTATCCTTCTTCCATCTCTCTAATAAATTTTATCTGACAGTTTGGGGGGAAAGGAGTGGGGRATATGGAAGAGTACTGTAAAAAGTGTCTATTTTATGAGCCAAGGTGAACTTTGTAAGTTATGGCCCCTACTGTTGCAGGAAACATGCGTCTTTTCACATCCACTTCGGTAAGGTTTTTTTTACGTTATTTTTTAATTTTATGAAAAGAGCTCTTGCAGTCCATTATAAGCTACTACCAGAATCAATTAAACATGGAACAGTAAAATTGCAGAACAAAAGACAGAAGCTTTGCAGGATACAGTATGTTCAATTAATTATTCCATTGTGAATTAGAGGCAATTAAGATTGAAATCTTCTCCATTGATTTATGCTAGTTTATCTGTGATTGAGCCAGTAGATGAATTGCATAAAAAGACAGGGAGAAGAAGGARCAGTAAAACAACTTCTAAGAAACATTCAGCTTATTTGGTTTCATTTAAGGTCAGAAAGYGTATCAGACATTTCAGAATTGAAGCCTTAGAACAGCTGGGACGGAGAAGTCTGACTCTTAATCATAAATATTCAGTATCTAGGACAGGGATGGCCCTGGCCCGACATGGCTATGGGCCTGTGCACTGAATTCTGGAGACCACAAGATAACCAGCTCCTGCTCAAAGGGGGCAGCTGGGCTCTTCAAATGCACTTTACTGCACGGCATTCAGATGCCTTCACGAAGGCTGTCATGGAAGGGGCCTGTCTGCAACTTGAAACCTTAAATTTTTGTGCTAAGAATGAAAGTCAGAGGCCTGAATYATTGAATTGGAAAGAAGGAGACTATAAGACCTACATTAGAAAATATTTAAAATAGTCTGAAAATAGAGCTAATACACACCAGCTTTTTTTTTTTTTTTTAATGTCAGAAATACCCTATTTCTCAACCTAATTATCTCTGAGCAGTTCACACAGCAATCGGTTATCCAACTCCTGAAGTGACAGTTATCTTATACTTTCCTCCTCATAGACTATGGCTAGTTTATTTGACTATGCCAMGCCAGCTCCAGAGCTGGAACTAGAAAGATCATGGTGCTTCGCTTGACAAAAATATGTGTACAGTGGCAGTCCTTGAGAGATTTACTGTACAATGGGCAAAGTACCCATAATAAAATGTCATTATGGTATATCAGCTTTTTAGTGGACTGTGAAATGCTTTGAATACGAAAGGGGATTACATTTCCAAACCCTGGAAAATGTCCAGTTTTGCTGTTTCTGAGAAGATATCGAAATGCCAGAGAAAAAGATAGTCTCCTTAAAAATATATTTAGGGTGTGTTTTAGTCACTTACAAAACACCATGTTTCTGAATGCCGGAGGAACTAAGCTCCTGAACAGATTGATAGCTGGCCCTCAACAGCTAAGATCTAACCAAATGGTATTATCATCTGTTGGCTATTTAGGAAGGTAAGAGAAATAAGCTTTGTAGCCCAGTTCCCTGTGGGCAAGAGCAACATAACATCTCAGCAACCCTGGCAGGGGCTCTGCTGCTCTTCCTGCTGCCCTCTTCCACATTCAGGAATGGAAACAACCTTGATTTCCTCTCATTGAGGCCATGTTTTCACATTAAGGCTGTGCTACCTTGACATGGCTGTGCAGGGTTTTCTGCATTCACCACAATGTGCACGGCTTGCAGAGCAAGGATTTCAGGCTCCAAAGGTCACTGGTGTCCCCCCATTCTGTGATCAACAATGCCAGACACCAGTGCTCAGCAGAATCCCCTACTCCTGCATGAAAATGGATTTAAACGCAGCTATAGGGTAAAGAAGCAGATTTCACGCATAAATATTGCTTGGACATTTTCTTCCTCTCTGTGCCCTGACATGCCACCTCCACCTCTCAGAAAGCCACAGCTGGGGGTATAARGTTGGTGCTGAAGTAGGAACACACAGAGGGATCCCTTGGAGCTCAGATGCCCAGACCCATTTGGAGCTGCTGGGTTATGCAACTCCTGCCTGCACACACACCTCTGGAGCACAGCTGTAGTAAAAGCATCATTCCCTCATTAACATTGTAAGTGCAAAGAGCAGGGCTGTCATGCTGAAAGACCAAAGTGTGAGTGCAATGAATTGTGGTAAGCTGATTTATTACTGCTCCATTATGCTTTTCTAGAGTTCTTTTTTTTTTTTTTTTAATGTCAGCTTTTAACAGCTTGTAGCGATTCATACATACAGCTCTGCCTACTATATATGCTCTTCTCTCTTTAAATGCTTACTGTCATATATCTCTATATTCATATAAGCAGGTATGTGCAGATCCATCCACAATATAAGTTGTATGGCACCCTAGATGATAATAAATTCTTATACATCCAAYAAGCAACACCTGCTTTTATACATTTGCTGGCAAATAACAATGAAATTGCAGAATATTTTTAGCATTAGTAATGTGTGATTTCATAGACACACTACGCTGCTCTTACTCATGACAACACTTTAGATCTGAGGGCTTTTTCAGAGCAGATCTTTCAGTGCGTGTCCCTGTGTCACAAGTCACACCAGTTAAATACCAGGGCCCTGCCAGAGCTAGCATAGACAACAGAATATGTCCAAACTGTTCCTGCTTTCTGGAATCTCATTCAAAGACAYAGGGAAGAGTTTTGGCTCATTTGAGATCTGGGAGACCAGGTCTGTCATGATCCCTGGAATGCTGCTAGATTTCAGCTCAGCTCAAGAAACCCACTCACAGATACCTGCAAATGTAGGTTGAAGCTTTAGATATGTGTCTAAGCTTCCATTATTGTCTGTGCAGATGTGAGGTTCAATTCAGTTGCGCTCAAATAGGCATCCGGTGCTTTCTGGAGTGGAACTGACCATCCTGCATGTCCTCCAGATGCCCCTTTAGACAAGTGTGAGSATCACACATTTTGTGTTATATCATCTACTATCCTGGCTTGTCTCAAAGGCTCAAAGATGCCTCAGGTGGCACTAGGAGCACATGTTTAAGCAGCTYCCTCTTTGTCTGCTTTCAAGTGAGTTGAATTACTTTCTGAGCTCTATTGACTCTATYGAGTAGCAGTTCAATAAAGTGGCAAAAAGGTTGTAAAAGAAACACAATATATAATGTGTACGGATGCATTCCTGCGTATATGTATACCTATATGTCTATGTATATATGTGTATGCATATGTGTGTGTGTATAGAAGCATGCAAAGGAGGTTTSATCTCCAGGTGAGGAGGACCTTCTTTCCTGTGAGGGTGACAGAGCCCTGGGACAGGCTGCCCAGAGAGGCTGTGGAGTCTCCTTCTCTGGAGACCTTCCAAACCCACCTGGATGCCACCCTGTGCCCCGTGTTCTGGGTGTCCCTGCTGGAKCAGGGGGTTGGACTAGATGATCTCTAGAGGTCCCTTCCAACCCTAAAGATTCTGTGATTCTGTGATAACATTTAAATAGAAAAAAATAAAAACAGTTAATAACTGCATGGAGTATTTCTGGACTAGTACAGAAGGTAAATGGCTATTAAGAAATTAGCTAGGAAAAATAACTTTTTAGAAATTCTTGATTTACGCACCTTAAGGCACTGAATTATGACATCTTGGAACCTAAATTTTACCCACGTCCCAGTGTCGCTGCCCAAATCCTTCTTTGGATCTACTTCTGCATATCCATGTAATAATCATACTCAGGACACGTATAGTATAGAGGATAGTATAAGACACACATCACCACCACAGATATCCTATGCTGACTACATAGGTTAAAACAAATACATATCTGAGATTAAAGTACAGGAGTTATCATATTACAAAATTTTCATTAAAATTAAATATGAAACATTTTATTTCCTTTTTTTTATTTCTGTTAGTAGAGCTCCAGAAAAATAAAGTGTTTCTTAAGCATGCYCCACAGTAATGTTTATAGATCTATGATATCTCTAAGGCAGCCTGGTTTTTTCAGTTAATCCTTTGCTTAAATTGAGCATGCTTGGATCTCCTTTCATTTCTCTGGAGGGAACTCATCATGCAGTGGGAAAGGCAGCCTACCATTTTTAAGTGTTTCCACAATAAATCTCAGAAATCTTATTTWGAAGCATCTTGGGGTCATTTTAATTGTGGTCACTCATTCCACAGCAAAACGGGCCCGCGGAGAATATGTGTTTTATTAGATCATTCCTTCAAGCTCTGACTGGAGTTCCCAAAAAGTSCTTGTAGTCTGAAAAGTGACAGTAAAACTGACACCGTAGGTTCTTATGTCTTCTCCCGGTGGATTCCAGATCCAGTTTTCTCACTTTATGAGTGAAATGCTGCTTATTTTCTTTTCTCCCACTTGCAAACACAGCTTCTGATATGAAAAACAAGACTCACTCCCAGTAATAAAGATTGTGCAAGCAGAATGTTACCTTTTCAGTGGTAAAGACGGGAKAAGACCAAGAAGAATAGGAGAAGACCAAGGTCTTCTCTCTTGATTTTATAGTCCTAATTGTACCAAGTTTGTAAAGTCATGTGTCACAGTACAATAGCATTTCACAGTAATTTGTTAATATGTCAAGAGAAAATTGATGTGTGGAGGACATCAAAGTTGTTTCTTTTTTCTTAATTTCTTGGCTTGAAAGATCAATGTGAAATAACATCAGATTTAGACTCTGTRTAAGCAGGGAGTCCCACTGGTTTGTGAGATTATAAGAAAGCAGAAATTTAGAAGAAAATAAAACTTTTTTTTTTTTAAGAACACAAGGTGGCATAATATTCAGCCCTAAACTCTTCACAGTGTCATTTTTATTGAACCACTCATCATTTTTCTCCCTATTTTCTTATGAACTGTGGTAGAGACCAAGCAGTTCCCTTAGGGTAACATAGAATGGCCAAGTTGGATTACTCTAATGGGATTACAAGTGACATTTCACTGGCCCTCATTCGAGGTAGATGTTTCTGCATGAGCAGGCTCTTTTGGATCCCTCTTKTCTCTCAGAAAGCCAGAAAGCTGTTTCAAACAATTACCTTGACTGTATCTGAGCAGGACAAAAGTAGTCAGTTCATATTATACTGTCACCTTAAAAACAGAGGTGAGCAAAAGTTAGGTTTGAAGGCAATAGAGGCAAGAATTAGCACATCACATTATTAATTAACAACAGAATATCAGCCAAATATAATGATCATAAAATAATGGTGAACTAAAAACAAGAGGGTGTGAAACAAAGCCCCTAATGTTCTTCTTTACATCACAATGTTGTGTTTTACATCCCTCAAAATGTTCTTTGTGTTCCTGCAATTACAGGATTTTTTTTGAATGTGTGTATTACTGTTAGTCTCACCACATATGCAAAATCTCATAACTTATTGCAAAATGAACAAGGTACATCACCATTCAGATTAGATATGGGTGATTATAACACAATAATCGTGTGCATGTGCTATACATATATACGATCCAGTCATTCTTTTTTAAATATTAAATGGCCTCTTGGGGCAAAAAGTAGGTTAATCAAAATAATACTGTCAAGTAGAGAGTACAGACCTTTTTATAAAAGAAAATTAAGTAGAACTGGTAATTATAACTAGTGTACAACCTTTCAATGTAGTCAATAAGAAAGTCAATTTGCTTAAAATAATGAGATATTCCGGCATGAACAATCTGTTCATACTTTGTTCCCTAGAGCCTCCAGGGGGAATCAGAGCCCTACCTGACATTTGATACTTTCTGTCAATTTATCAGCTCTGTGTCAGCTTGAGTTTTGTAAAATGGTGGTAGGAGGATGCTTGGGGACTCATACTAAACTGGGAAAGCACAACTAGTTACTAATGCCTGAGCTTATCCTTATTAAAAATAAATAAATGAATAAATGCCTCATTTTTTCATCCATATTCCCTCCAAATTTGACTTGGGGAGTTTAGATATCAGATTAAACTAGTAAGAATAATTAGGGTAGTGATAATAGTAATAATAACAATTATAATAATAAATGCCAGCAATATTTCAGAGAGGTAAGAAAAGATCTTAAGCTTCAGGCTTCCCTAATAGAGACGGGTTTGCAAAATATTGAGCATGCAAAAAAGGAGTTTACCTCCCATTTGCTATTTAGTTTTGAGGTGACTCCTACGTTGTCATATGAAGTGCCAGTATCTGACAAATAGGATGCTAGATAAGGTCAATTTGGTGTCCTGTTCAGACCAGCATTTTCTATATTCAGTAAAGTCTATAGATTTACGCCCAAATGCACAGAGGCTGGTGCTCCCCTCCACTTACCTTCAAACACATTCACATTAGGACACCTCTCTCTGAGAATAAAAACAAATAGCCAAATAAACGAGGGAAGGCTCAGGGTGACCAAAAATCTGTGGTTGAAGCAAATTATTCCTCTGATCTTGATATACTGTTCACATCTAGTATGGAGAGCAGCAGACATCCCCAGAAATCAATGGCGCTCTGTCACGGAGCAGGATTATTAGGAGACTGGGCTGGAAAATAGATATCTGGACATATGCCACAAGCAGGTCACAGTTAATTAACGGCTGGGAGGTAACGAGAATTCATAATGATTCCTGATAATGCAYGCTGGCTCATCGAGAAGTTGGGTTGCCTGTTCAAATAGTTTGCAAAAGTCATCAACGTCTGACTGGAGCCAGTCTTCAGGCCACCAGTGTCAGTCCTTTGACTGTGCAGAGGCAGCTCACCAGGTTTGAAGAGACTCCTAAAATTTCTCACTGCAACAACTGACATTGATGCCCACTGAAGTAAGGGCAGTAGCTGGTCCAGAATCATGACTCCTGCTCAATTATATCCAGGTGAGAATGGCCAATTACCTGGCACTGCGGGAACTCACAGAAGACAGGAGACAAGTCATTGTCACCGTCATCTTTTAAAGGACTTGCCTGCAAGGCTGAGCAAGTGACATTATTTCAGTAATGGCAAAGCTACACACACACACAAAGGCTTGAATATTGGTGACACCTGTGACTGTGACCTGGAGCATCTGAAAGTGCAGAGGGCAAAAAGCAGATCAAAAGTCAAGGAGAGCAGGAAACCTTAAAAAGTGGGAGGACGTCAAGGTCTTTTACCCTTATCAAAGACCATCCAGTTAACTGAGGTATTGAAAAGTGATTTATGGGGGTGCACATTTGTAAATAGCTCGTGGAGAAGATGCTGAACTGAGCAGGACCTCAGCAACAAGCTAAAAAAGTTGTTTTGGAGCATAGATGGTGGCCTCTTTTGCTTAGACATCTCAAGTGCTGTCAGCAAGCACAAGCCCCATGCAGGACCTGGGTCCTGGGGAGTTAGCAAACACTTTGCTCTTGCCAATGCTCTGCCACAATTTTAACAGCTGCTCTATTTCCCCCAGCCTTTTATGAGCTCCATGGAGCAGGTTTGTTTATCCTGGCAAGGAGAAAGGTAAAAGAATCTGTTCATTTTCCCAGACCTCCCCACAAGTAAACAGGGAAAGCTCCGTACATGCCAAGAAATCCCATAAGAGTGCAGAGTCATGAAAAACTGCACTGCATTTGTGCATCTCTGCASGGATGCAGGACCACAACATGGGACACCCCTTCAGGAGATCGCAGCCTTCCCCAGAAGTCTCCTGGGCACAAAGGCGGGTGTAATWAGTGCATTGAAATGGAAGCATTCGGCAAAGTCACCGCACCCAAAAAGCTGCCCTCAAGGAATCTTTCCAAAACACCTGACCTCTGGCAATATCTAGCCTCTTTTGAAGGCAACTRATTGATTTTCAGAAGGTTTTAATGTCCCCCCAGGGGTGGCTAGGGGGTCATCCCTAGCAAGGTCAGTATCYTGGCCTTTGTTTTTGCTGGAAAGTATATTTAAAATATTGCAAGTTTTTTCCAAGAACCCACTTCGGCACATGGTCACATAGCTATAGGACACRGCAGCTTGCTCTAAAGGAGCTGGACCAAAAGTTAAAGAAAAGTTAAAGGACAGAAACTTTTATTACCCTTTATTGTAAAGTAGAGAAAAGTAAAACTTCCCCACTTAACTCTTTTCCCAAAGAAGAGAAAATTGAAGTATCTTGTATTCTCTTCTGAAATAAAATAGAAGAAAATAAAAATACATCCTTTAGAATATTAAATTTCTTCATCTATCAGGTCTRCATCCCCACTTTTTTGATAGTGGCTAAACACAGAAGGGAGCAGTCATCAACTTCTTGTGTTACTACATACCTGAAAATGTGAGAAGGTCTGATTTGAATCTGCCTGCCCTTTTAAAACCTTCCACATAAAAAAAAGCAAAGTAATACCAAAAAGCAGTGAGTTATGGTAGCTGCAGTGTACACTGGTTCCACTGCAATAGAGAGATTCAAGTAGGTGTGTGTGTCTCTCACACTGATAATCAACTCCATTCACTCCATTCACTGACCATCGCCTCTTAAAATACGCTATCAGGTTAGGGCAAATATCATTCTCTTTTTTAATTACTTCCAAGAAGAGGCTGACGTTTGATAGGAATTGATGTAACAGTGGAAACTTTTTCCTATGTTTCCTATTACCATGTGGGGATTAGAGAGAAAAAGTTAAATAATCATCTTTCCCACACCTCAACTGCAGACCCAAATTGCAGAGTAACTCCCTTAAAATGCCCTAATCTTGTTTGGTTTTTTTTTTCTCATCAGGCAGTGGGTCTTTACCCATTATTGTTCAGGCTCAGGCTGAGTTCAGTAAATGCTAAGACAAAGGTGCAAGCTGCTCTTGAAAATGTTTCTGGTGTTATCTGTAGACAAAAATAAATGCAAAAGCTGTTTTCTTTCACAATGTGTGTATCGCACAGAGTGGAATTTGTCTGACCRTGTGCTGGCTTCTAGATGCAAACGTTCACAGGTAAACGTTGGCACCTACAACTCAGCAAGTCGCTTTAAAGTCCCTTTGCRTTACTTACGTGTTACTGTCCCTTACTACAGGGATAGTCAGCACATYCAAGAGTGGGGATTGCAACTTGTCTCATCCTATTATAGACAGCCACACTTCATCAATGAGCCTCATCACAGTTCCCTGTGAATAAATGGGCTCTCGCAGAAGCCTCTGCATTCATAGCACTGGAGCTCAGATATAGACRCATGAACCCCAGTTTACGTTTGATCTTCTGATTTAGTATTTTTTAATATTTAAACTCTAAGTTTAGATTTCAAAATAATTACCTAATAAGATTTAGATAAAATTTAGTTAATAATTTTGCTGTTTCCCCAGAGTCAGAGTTGTCTGATCTTAAAAAAACAGAGCAGTTCAAACTGTACACCATTCTGGTCATCATTCCTGTTAAGGGGAAGGCTGCCCAGATGCAGCTGATTATGGATATACCAATTTGGGTGAGTTTTGGGGTTCTGTCTCTACTCGGCAGAATGGTCCATGTCATTTGGTATTGAGCAAGCTGATCTCCACCTCTCCCTTCCCCACCTTTTATGGTCTTGWTGGCTATTTCTGTGTGTAATTCCCTGTGTGAAATTCTGAAACWAGTTTACAAAATCTCAGTGCCTCTTCACAGAGGCACTTTGGCAATGATAGTTTAAATGACTTCACATGCTCACTTAGCGAGCCAGTTCCAGAAAGCCCACATATCTTCATTTTCCATCGTGTGCTTCTGACAGGCAGTGAACTCTGCCTCTTCATGGCACGATGAACACAGGCACCGAACACTGAGAATCATTAACTGCACCCTCCGTGCACTCCAAAAATGTCTTTCACTCTGCTAGATCTCATTGCCCAATTATAACCCAGTCACTTATATTTTGCTGTTCCTCGCCAAAGGCTTCTTATCACATGTGGCATTTACTCATTAAGGCTGAGATGCTATTCCCAGGATTCAGGCAAGGGTTAACGTCAGTAGGAGCTGCATCGTGGTTTTGTAGAAATGTCTCTCTGAAGCATATCCAAAACAATCATCTCCTGTTAGAAATCTGCTTCTTCGAGAATTTAAAGGCATTGTCAAATAAAAATGGAAACTTGCTAAATTCCCAGCTAAACTAATGTACCAAGCATGCATTAAATCAATTAGCTGTAAAACTAACTAAATCAACCTAGATTGGTTCTAATTTTTTAAAATAGACCACAAAGACTTCCCTTCACATTTGCTGTTCTGCCTGAATATTTAGGGTACTTGAAATACTGGAATATCCAGTGACTGACTTATAAAAGTGAAGATAACATGCAGAAAAGATGAGTATGTTTATTGCATGTTACCTTGAAATATATTTTATRGCTTTGTCAGTCATCATCACTCCAGCGGTGCAGTCATGTTTATGATGGTGCTTGTGGGACTTAACGCTGTGGTCTGTGGAGGAACTTTGACTTGTGCTGGACCGCTGTGGAAATCAATATCAAAGCCCTGAATGAYTGCAGTAGGAAATGTTTATTAATGTGCAGTTGAGAGGAATAGGGAAAATGACCCATCCTAATGCTGTTGACAGCACATTTGTCTTGGTGTCTTGTTGGCTTTAATTTGTCATCTGATAAATGCCCATTTATGTAATGGAGASTTAAGTGTTCATTAGTTTATATTTAGCTTTGTGTCAGGTCGGGTCAGGCTGCAGAGACTGACKTTACATGAAAGCTATTAATAGTCACAAAAGGTTATTTCAATAAAAAACAACTGAAGGGAAATATTGTATTTGTGACTGTTTAGATAAATTCATCATTTGGCTGCTGATCGACTCTCATGTCAACTTAACAGTTTTTCCAGTGTTTTTGGAGGTTATGGTATATTTGCCTCAACCYCCCAGGATCTTTGGTACAAAGYGTTTGTCAAATTAATGTTTTAGAAKTAGGAAGTTATATCTATGTTCATTATTACTTGTGATCTTAATGARTCTAAGRGAACATATATGCAAAATTATAGACTTTAAATGTGATGTTATACATTGTCTAGAGCAAATTCTCCCACCTCCTGCCTCTTACCWCCTCAGTTCTTATTTGTGTGCTCAGTCTCCCGGTGCCATTGCAGACCTTACCAATGTTGCTTACAGTGAAAATGTTACAATATAAATTACTATTTCTAAGGCTTGCAGCTGAGACCTGTCATACGTAATGAGTAGCAACAGAGGCATTAAACAATGGGAAAATCCAAATTCATTCCTTGAGTTTCAGCACAGCTCAACAGAAATCTTYCCCTGAAATCTGGCTAAGGGTGAATAGCTTGCTATTCTCTCCTAAATATCTTAGTAAAAATCACTCAGCTTTTCAGGGCCTTCTGCTCCATCACTTGGCATAGGGTGGAAGTTGGCAACGGGAGRGAATGGGTATTGTATAAGTTATATACTGAACCTTATGCCAGGCAAAGGGTCCAAATCGCAGTGCTTTTCAATCAGCTCTGCCAAGCATGTCTGGTCCACACTCGCCCACTAAGCCCTTCAATCTGTTAAACTCTAGTAAAATCTTTTCGCCTGTATCTCGTGTACGTTTTGGCTTCTTCCACGTTGCAACAAGTTATTACATTGCTGTACACATGAACTCTGGCTTCCGCAGCTGAAGTTAAAACAGCTTTAGCCTCAAATCCTTTTAAACACAGGAAGATATGGGAGAGCTTAGAGTATGATGCACAACATTATTGACACCTTAAAACAGTACGTGTTGTACCTTTAAAGCAGCCTTAGACCAAGCTGCACGCTGACTTCAGCCCTACTCTATGGTTTCCTTAATCATGTTGAAAAAGACACGATGCTTTTGTGCAGCTTTTGAAATGTGAAAAAAAAAATAACCAAAGAGGACAATGAACTGCAGGCAGAATTATTTTTCATATTTTTTGAAAATCTGAGCAGCAGGTTCCATTCAAATGACCACTTCACTTTGTACCTTACTGCTGATGTCCTAACTTCAGCTTTCCCATCTGTTAAAAATGGGCGACCTCATTCACAAAATACTTTGCTTTTCACATGGGAAGCATGGTCTAATATGTACCCGCTGGTATTTTGGTATCCCTCAGGTCAGTGAGTGCAACTGGGCCTCCTTTGGTATCTGAGCCACACTTAATGACTATCTGTRTTAGCCTTCAAATTTGACCCTTTGGCTTCATTCCTCTGCACTGGAGGCTGCCCAGAAAGGCACTGCTCTCCTAGACAATCTCTGGAGAAATTTGGGTTTTATCATGGGCCCGGGGCTGTTCTCAGGAAGAAGTCTGCGATGCAGCCACCGTTTTTTGGGAGTGTAAGAGGGTTTGTTTTAGCTGTATGGGCAGAAGACTCGTAGAGCTTCCTGGCTTCAGGCTATCTTCATTTACCAGTAGAGAGGAGAAGAGCCAAAAACAGGAGAAATATCAGTATTCATTTCTATATATTGCTTACATATAGTCATTTCTCATATTCCAATGCTATGCAGAACCGGTGTGATCATGATTCCTTGTCTGAAATATAGGACCATGCTTAGTTTTATGTTTTTATTTTGTTGTTGTTGTTTAAACAAGGTGCCTATCATATGCTTTTATTTCCTGTCTATGTTCCTATTGACCTCAGTGATCTTTTTATTAAAAAAAAGAAAAAAATTGTGTTATCAGTTTTTATGTAACGTGCGTTTAGTCAGGTGCCACTGATGATAAAAGCTTCAATTTCAATTACAGCCTTAAAATATCATTATTTGACCAGCTTATTCAACCCCTTCATAGCTATTTGCACAAAGGAATATTATCCCTGCTGTATTTTAGGTAGGAGTGGAGGAAAAAAGTCCATAAATTTTGAAAAGTCCCTGGATTTTGAGAAGTTCTAATGGTCCAGGTTTGAAGGTAAACTTCAGATGGGTTTTTAGTGCAAGAGATTCCTCAGGCTCCTACCCACASAGTGCTCAATCTCTAAGTACACAATATTCCTCATACAAACAAGCCACGTGCCCCCTCTTTATCAAATTTCAAGCCTTCAATAATGCCCACAATTTCATGAGAAGTCAGGACTTCTTCAGAGGAAGTAGAGGGATCAGGCAAGGTTATTTTKTTTGCTGAAATCGAAATGTGAGGGCATGCCTTTCAGGGAAAGAAATCCCTTCCCACTTCTTTATCATGATGTGTTTTTAAATARGATTGTCTTTATAGCTAAAATATTTTGCATCAATTCTCTGTTATAAATTTTCTTCCAAAGGGCATATGATACTATAGCTTTAGCACATAGGAGATGAGATGTTTATAATTTTTAAAACCTTATGGTCTTTAATATTGTGCTGTCAGTGTGCTCAGATATTTAAGGTAGCCCCATAGCCTTTAAAGATTTTTAAAACTGTACGTAATTATGCATAAAAGTACTAAACAGAAGGGAAAGCTTTTAAGCTCTGTCCAGTTTCAGAAATCTAGAGATTAAAAAGGATCAGACCCATTTCATTAGTTAAATGTTGACAAAATAGATTCTCCTATAATTCTGAAGTTTCTCTAAGAGATAATAAAAACTGACAATGCCTGTTGCTCAAACTTCAATGTCAAATAAGGATTCTGTATGCTGTATTTTACTGTATTACATAGCTCATGAACTGGATGATTATCTGCAAATATGTACTCAGACACAATTTCCATTAATTTGCAAACATAGTGTCACTAAAAAATAACATTATCATTGCAAGACATAAAACAKAGAGTGCTATATTTTTAAGAAGCAATGTTTTGTAATAAAGAAATATCTCTAAAAGGGAAAAGGATCTTAMCAGAAGAAAATTGCTTTTAGGCTGAAAAATCTTTAAGTCATGGATAACAACAAAATCCTRCTCTGTATACGTATATGAATTACACATGTAATTCTGTAGATGAATTACACATGATTTAATTCAGATAATCAATTAAAGTACTTGAGAGAAAGACGTAGTTAATACCTATGGAGCAGAAAAATGTTATCAAACCATGCGAAGACTGTTAAAGCAGCAACACACTAAATGCTACAACATGGAAAAAAAGGCCTTGTAGCACAAAGGCAAGGCTAGACAAAGACAGCAATTATGTTCTTATCTAGTAACAACTGCAAAAGGAGAAGTCAAGTGTAATATCATGTATTACACTTGCAAAGTCCCACACATGAGGCCACAGCAGTATTTTTTTTTTCAGATGTACAATTACAAGAAGTCTTAAGACAATATGGGGGAAAAAAAAGAAACTTATTTTTCAGTGTTGTGATTAATTCACGTTAAATCACGGAATTTCTATGGGTTGAATTCTGAACTAGAATAAAATTGAAGCGGTTGTTTTGCTCAGTTTTGCTTTGCAATGGTTTGACAGATTGATTCAGCCTTCCCCTTCTCTATGCAGCAAGTCAAAGAAATAGGAGAATTCCTTTGCTATGAGCACTCTGAATGGGATATAAGGAGTTTCCTATGGAATGAGAGTTCCCATGATCATCTGAGTATTTTAGAAAATTAGCTTACTATGAATTTAGTGAAAGTCTGTTATAGATTTTAATGTCCTTATTCTCTTGTTGAATAAGAAAACTTCAGCTAGCATAAAACAGCTGAGACCTGTTTACTTTAAACTACGCTGATATGATATGATGTTGAACAAGTCCCTTATTGGATTACTGGCAAGAATTAATATTTTGGTAATCACAAGTTTTGCTTTGAACTGTGAATGTTCAAGGGTGATTCACAACCCTAAATTAATCTCTGAGAAAAAAAAAATGTTTTAGAAAGTTGTTTTCTAATGTGTTGGGTATTTTTTAAAAAAAATCTCTTTTGGGAAATGAAGCATTTATTTCTTATAGCAAGCTTACTACTGTGTAAGCTGTTAATCTAAGAGTTCCCATGCAACGAACAGTCTGTTCATGCAATGCAACAGCCTATGTGGGAACCAAAAATCTCCTTAAGAAACTCACAAGATATTTCTGAGAGCCTCTCTGAGAATAATAAGCAACCTGAGTTATATAGTCCTTYAAAATACACCTGTGGTCTTTCTAACATACACAATGTGTGTGTATGCCTGAACAGTCTGAGTCAATGCCATGTCTTAGGTTACATGAAAGACATAYTTATTCTTGACATATATGTTTTATTAAAAATATTATTTTTGACGTTTCTGCTAGCAATAGCAGATCAATGTGCACGTGAACCATCTCAACCTGGAGGAAACTGCAATGGTCTTGTATGAAACTGATAGAGGACGGTGAATTTAAGCACATAATGTCATCAAGAAATAACACAAAAATTTCACAGGTTCACTTGGGATTCGGACTCCCATCATGGGCAATAAATGCACTTGTGTAAGGTATTAGTAACCTCATTAAGAAGGATGGTTTCTTAATGGTACAGTATCATAGTCTGAACCACTGCTAAACCACTCAATGTCACTGCATAAACAATAACAACCTCAAGGTTTGCAATGCTGTAAAATAGACACCAAGTCACTTCTACATGTGCTATTGCGGGGAAGAAGAGGGAGCAACAGTGCAAGCCCAAAGCACRAGTCTGAGTACAAACCCAGAACAAAGCACCGGGGCACGTCAGGGGTTTCCAACCTAAACACAGCTCTTGGTTTGTAAAGGGCAAAGTAAAACTATCCAAAGTTCACTCAGGACAGCAGAGATTTGGCATGTGCACATATATTTTTTTTTTTTTCCATTCATCTTTCCAAGACCAATCAGAAGGGATCAGCTAAGAAGCAGAGTTCAGGCAGAATAGACTTACTATTTTCATTTTCTTCTACATAAATAATGCAATGTTATGATGGAAAGAAATAGAAAAAGATTATCCTCTTTTTAGTTCCAGTCTCTGGATGAAGGTAAAAAAATATATTATAGTAGTCCACAGTGATACACTTGCAGAGTGAATTTCAATATCAATAAGCAGAGAGATTCTCAAATGGATATTTACATATAATATCACTGCATGTTTGCATTTAATATCATATTGGATTTAATTTTATTATGTTCAAGAAAGCAATTGGGTGAAAAATAAACACTGTGGGATGTTATCTCGTTGATATGCAGAATCAATATGATAATCAAGTTGCTSATATAAACTCATAAGAAAAAGCTTCTGACATTTCACCTAGGATCCCTAATTTAGCATTTACTACATGGTGCAAAACTATATACTGCAGTCTTATTGTTTAATTATGAAGATTACATTTGTATCTTATTTTTTCTAATTATTTTTTCTCTGCTTTCAAATGATGGAAGTTTAATACTTACTTCTATCAAAAAATCATGAAGAACTTTTTTTTTAATGTTTAATTAGCAAATATGAGGTGAATATATAAAACAGAAGAACAAAATAAACCTGCACTAAAATCTTTCTAAGGAGTATGTTTGTCTTTATGAATGAGAGTGGTTAGCGTGTTTTTCCAAAATCTAAATAGATGTAGGCTTCCAAAGGATAGTGGACTGAACATCTTGCATTCTTAGCAAAAATATATTCAGATAACATGACTAGCAGGTAGAATATTAGACTGAGAGAGAGACTGCTTGTGTTATTATCTTGCAGGTCATTTTAGGCAAATCACTTCCTTACTTTCACTGTCTTTTAACTCCATTTTTATAATGAGCATGAGGCTTCTTTATCTTGTGTGCCAAATAAGCCTCATCCTGTAACACCCAGAAAGAGTATGGAAATCTTTTCTGCTGGCTGTTTAAAATGAAATCATAGGCTGTATTTAGCCCATGGGTTAAATGGGTTTCACCACTATTTTACAAGTCATCCAGARTACAGATTCTGGTTTTAGTTGCACCATTCATTAGTGTTGCAATAGCAGAACTGGGACATTAGTTCTGGCCAGCTGTTAGCACAGGTAGTCATGTCACATAACCCTTCCTATGATATGAGCAATCCTTTTCATTGCACTGCTCAGGTTTTCATGCCATCTGGGATCTCAGCTGACAGTTTTCAAAGTTCACTTCCCCAAAATTTTGTATGAGAKAGATAGAAAGTTAAGTGTTCCTCCTGAACTCCAAAACTCAAAATGAGGCACTGCCCTAACATTCATAGATGTTCTTCAAAGAACAGATCTGTTACATGASTTCCATAAGTGCATCTTCAGACACGCAGAGCCAACAGGGACAGCAGCAGAGTCTAGTCCTGACAACTTCCTTGGCCTGGAGCCTTTCTCCCTGGGGTCATGGAAACTGGGAAGATGGGAAATGGTCTGTGGTGGTTGGAACTGGTTGATGTTCTTCAGGTTCTGTGCACCATAAACCCAGTGCTCTCATCTATTTAGGCCTTCCTTTAAGTGTTACTAACAATTAATTCACTCTCTGATGGGACTGTCACACACAGGACAGATGTCCTACAGCCACTATTGGCACAGCAAAGACAGGAGTGACAAACTGTCTTTCACAAGCGTCTTTAGTGACGTGTGAGTGCTCCATGAACTGTATTTCTCTGCCTGTATTAGACAATATTATCCTTGTGCAAACTACTCTATAAAATGTTATAAAAGTCGCACGTCTCAGAAACTGATATATCATTAAAGTCTCTATAATATCCGAGGCATTGCCAATAGTAATTTTGTGAGCTAGGATTGATTGAGTCCCTATACAAGAATAAAAAAAGAACAGTGTGCCAAGAATGTTGACAAGGAGAGGTATGAATCCAGGCTTATCTCAGTGTTATTGCTCTTGCCAGTCACTATCTTAACATTAAGATAAAGCAAGATATCCTGGTGTGTAAGCTACTGRTTGAAGGTTAGATAATGATTTTGGATTTCTCATTGCACCTGCAATATTGGAGAGAGTCTGGAAGAAGATGGATTGGCAAACTGGAAATTTATGTTTTAGAATGTGCACATAAAAAGCAATTTAATGAATTTATAYAGCTGTTCATGTATGTACTTCCTCCTGTACTTCATTAGTGTAAAAAATGAATTCTACTCTTCATAAATAGGTGCACATAAACATGCTACCTCTCCKTATTTGCATGGTATTTAAGGTGTGCCAAGGTATTTAAACATAAAAAAAGACTTTATTCTGGATCATTGTGTTAGGGATTTATTTCTCAGTGTTTAGGAAAGATCAGAGTAGCTGGCAGTTTATACAGTATATCTGTAACACTGTTTGTCTACATACACATCACATACATATACCGACAAACTAGCCCCTGTAAAATGTTTCATGCTTTTGAGTGACTGATGAATCAGTCTCAGTATAGATATTACTTGTATAGGTACAATAGAATTCAACACACTTTTCTTTTTCTTGTTGGTTGTCTGATAAGCTATATACTGGTGGAAAATAGGTTATGAATTTCCAGAAATGTATAAGGTCCAAGCAAGAACGTAGCTAAGACTGGAAAGATTTTCTGAGAGAGGAGAGACAGAAGGGAGAATAATAGGGCATTCCCGTAGGGTGCCAAAATCGAAGTCACCAAGACAGTTCTGGAGTAATTTTACATCTTTTGTGAGAATCTCTGTCCTATCCAAACAGATCCAACAGATCAAAACTTTTTTTCTTCCTGTTTTATTGGAAGATCTTCARCCAACTCTACAAGATAGCTTTCAGTTTAATAGTTGCACATCTCCCAAGTTACTTTGCCTTCACGCTCCAGGCTAGCTCATGGAACAAGGATGTATTCTGTGTCCTGTATGACTTTATAAAACATCTAATACAAGATATCATGGATAGAATTAAAGCCTTCACGTGCTAATATAATATTTAAAAACTTGCAGAGTTTATTGCTGTAGGGATCCCTTTATATTCAATTGATATCAGTCATCTCCTCAACAGAGTAATTCATCTGCTTTCTTAGATTGGAATAGAATGAATCTTCCTCTAGAGATGTCTTTTAGAGAAGACATAACCATAGAAGCAGTCTTCCCTAACACYCTTCCCACAAATCTTTCAGGTTTTTTAACCCATTATAGAATTTTTTCTTTTCCTCATTGTTGCAGATATTCTTTAAACTTTACAGAAAATACAAATAATAACACATCCACTTGAAGAAAAAATCCACATATAAAYCTGACTTCAACGCTAAGTTAAGTACATGCATTCATGCATAATTTTTATACTTGCTCTCTCTGCTCTCTGTACAGCCTTTGACTGAAAACTAGAAGCAGAGCTTCTTATCCTCCTACTGCATTATTTCAGGTAGAGACTCCTGCTTTTTTTCATGGTAAACAAGCTAGCTGCTATGATTTCTTCCTTCATTTTATTATTTTCAGAAGCTCTAAGTACTGCTCTCCAGGAAAGTTTGTTTTCAATGCTGTCTCATAGCAATGAAATCAACAYTGATCTACTTATTAATCTTGTGTTAGGCAGGTGTCAGATTTTGTTTCTCAGACTTTATTCATGCTGTCTGCAGTAGGCTTTATTGTCAGTGTCCGGTTCTTATAACAGAGATAAAAAGAGTGAGTGCTGTCATAAAGAATGAATATTGTGAAGAGTGATACCATCACATGATGTGAAATCAGAAATAGCTAATGGAATGCTGCCAACCTTATTCATTATGACAGCTTTTGGATTTATTTTATTAATTGATTGCATTAAAGGATTGTCCAATCTAAGCCTTTTCCAGCTTTTAATTAGTGTTTAATGGATTTCCATCAAAACTGTGTTATAAAATACACYGCCACAAATTGCATAATTTAATGTGAAAAGCAAAGAGGGAAATTAAGGCAATGGCTACCTACTAGGCATAGGTTTAAGTGTTTCATAAAGTTTTATGCTGGGTTTGTTTACATTACTACATTCTACCTATATAAGCTGGCRTCCTGCACAGACCTCAAAGTCCCTTGTAAACTAAGAAGCAATATAAAATTATTGCAATATAATATATAGTAAGCAATATAATATAAGCTTCATTTCTTACACTTGGAAATCTGGGCGTAGAGGCTAATCTGTAGTTCTATTCAGCATAAAAGCTTTTCATCCAGAGTTTTATATTAATTGTGYCTCAATAGCGTGTTCGTATTTCCAAAATATAATATTTATATTATATACACCACATTAATGAGAATTAAATTTTTCCTTCAGCGTATACRTAGTAACCAAGGAAAAAGAAAGAAAAATGACTCTCCTAAAGCTGGACAGACTATGTATGGCAGGATACACACACAGCATCTTACAATTCTTCTTTCCATGGCCTGAGATCCTCTATTTTTTCCTACTCCCTTATCCTAACCAAGGGCTTGCTACTTACTTACTAAATGCTGACAGATCTTCAGAATCTGAACATGAGTTTTGTCGTGAGGAGCTTATTGTGTAAGTAGAAAATGTGAAATGGAATGCCTAACCCCCCATTGCATCTAGATCGGAAGTAAAGCATAAAAACCCTTAATCTCACTCAATGATCCATCCTGTCTTATTTCCAAGAAATGTAACCAGTGAAGATGCATTAGGTGTCCCTTCACGCGGTGTCCAAATTGCCCAAACATGCCTGCCCAGAAATGCTTGTTGTGCAGAGTCACAAAACTTCCCTTGCTGTAGCTTCATTGTTATCCATGTTTAGTCAGGCACACAGGCTGCTGAAGTGCCCAGAGCACTAGCAAGTGGAGTAGTTTGTCTGAGAAYGCCTTCAGTTCCTCCACTTTTCCTACTGGGCAGCAGGAACAAGAAACTTCCCAGCAGCAAGGTCTGAAATCCACTCACAGATTGCTTCCRTCAATGGTATGAACTCGGCTTTCTTGCATCTCTGGGCACACAGTCTTTCATCTTCAAGACAGTCTCACTCAGAATACTCCAAAATCTACTGGTTTAGGCTTTCTGTGTTGGGTTGAACTCTGTGCTTTTTGAGATGCAAGTATCTCTCCCCATTGACTATACACATTGGGTACCAACTAAGACGGATTCTTTTTCCCCTCTATTCTKCTTCCACTGCTTTTGGCAAGAAAATGCCAATACTTCACACTGAAATCACCATTACAAAAATCCATCATGAAACTTTGAAGTCTTATGTTACTGCCATTGCAGTTGTCTCTGGATGTCCAAGGAGGCTCTTATATAGGTCATGCAATAAACTCATTCTTTGGGTGTTCATTGTGGTCTTCAGGGCAGTACATTTTCTACTTTCTCCTTTGTTCACACTCTATAATAATTTGGAAATAACTGTGATAAAAGACRGGCCTTGGGTAGGAATGCTGAAGATGAGAATGTGATGAAATGTCCCCAGTGGGAATTTGAACCTGCATCACAGAATACCCCAAACAGTAGGTACCAGACTATTCTGAGGAGTGAAACATCAGTATGGAGGAAACATCAGCATGGWTTCCTAGGCAAGGCTAGGCAATGATAATGAGAAGGGACGACAGAGAAGGAAGTAGCTCAAAATTAGAAAGGGAAGAGTCCAAATTTTATATGAAAATTAAGATGAAATAGAGAGAGATTCTGAAAGGAAGATACTCTATTGTAATTCCATCCATGTCCTGTTGATGCTTTCATATTTTTTATGGTTGGATTCAGTGGGACCATAATACACAAATATTTCACAATGCTGATAATTTCCTGCTCAAGCTGCAACCTTCTTTATCCAAACATRCCATAACTTAACTTGATCATGAGATCAGGCTAAGTAAAATGTTAATGCAGAGTTTTATCTTTTTGAACTGATTTTTATACTTCTAGTGTACTCATGTGCCTATGCCATATTATAAAATATGTCAGTTGTTTTATTGATTTACAATATGAATTACAGACTGCCACTACTTAAACTACTTCACTGTGTGCAACAGTGTCCTTGGACTCTCCATTTCATCACTCAAGATTAATTATTAAGATGCTGAGATAATGTGGAAATTGCAAACTCCCCCATATACAGTGAGCAATCTCTATAGGGTAATGTGTGTGGAAATGAGGTACAACCAGACCAAAGGCTGTAAATCTTTAGGAGTTTAGTATGCAGTTAGCAGCATATAGATTCATGAATGTGATTAACAGTCTCATGCAAGTAAGGCAGCTTCTCTAGYTGTCAAGATTTGCACAAAGAAAAACCCAATTACACATAAACAGATCTTGAATTCTCCCTCTGGGCTTGTGTTTCTTTTAGCTATAGATTTTCATTCTTACTTTTTTTTTTCCAAATGTAATATTTAATACATCTAAAGGTTGCCATTTTATTGAGGAATTCAGGCAGCATAATCCCCTGGGTGGCATTCTTTGATCATATGCGGTACATTTTAAATTGAATATATTGACAGCATATTATAACATGCTTTGTGTTGTAAAATAATTTTCAGTTAGTTTTTAATGTATGTCAAATATGTAATCACTTCCTTGCGTTTGTGCTTTGATTTCATGACCACTTTTCTCATGCAAGGACAAGAACCTTCTCTAAATGCCTTAGGACTACTGTCAAAAAAAATCTTTTAATTTTGTCTGTAACACTTGGCTTTTTGTTGTTTGGACAGGGTTCATCTGCCTAGGCATATAAAAACTGCTTCTTTAAATCTGAACTGGTCATTCTGTGTTCTCTGCATAGTCTGCAGAAATAAATTATTACCTCTGAAGGATTGTTAMTCTTCTCTAAAATAGTTAGTTTTGCTAGGTCAGATGAATCACCATCTGAATRTGCCTATTTTTCTTTAGTAATYCCAAAGACAGGYTATATTGTATAGTCCAGACCTTAACAACTTCCTKTTGAGACACATAGGTAGAGAATCAATTGCCCAAAAATAGACACCTAGGCTCATTTCAGATACCCTCTGGTATCTGCACATGTAGAACTGGCAGGAGACTACACTAGGGACTACATCAGGTTCAAGACCTTCTAAACTAGCAACTGGGAGCTAGGCAAAATACTCTGTAACACTCAAATGACACCAGAGGTCTATCCTGAGGCAACTGAATCCCATGCCTAATTTAGGTGACCTGTATCACACCTGCTGAGCGATTCCAGCAAACRAATGAGGAGATAGAGGACAACATTCGTTCCCTAGAGAGCTGGTTTAAGTTTAGGCGACTCAGATGTGTTAAGTTTCAGGCAGAGATTAACGGGCTAAAATTCAGATGTCAGCACACAGGTGTGTGTGTGTGAGCTGAGTAGCTAAACTCTCATTACCTTTAATTCGATTTCTCCTGCCCGTACGTGATACCCAAGACATCTAAGGCATTCACATATCTTGATGGCTATGACACAGGGCTTGTGAGAGACYCAAGTACATCTGGAGTGGTAGCTGAGGAATAGATGTGGCAACCTTTGATGCCAACATGTACAAGTGATTCGAGCCCGGTTTTTATTTTGCCCATCTCAGTACAGTCAATGGAATCTAGAATATCTTTCAGCAAATTCCAGATCAAACTCCAAACCCCATATGGCCAGATGAATCATACTTTTAGATACCACTGAGCGTATTAATTTAATCTCCATTAACTAGGGTGAAGGTTGAGGTAACCAATGCACATGAAGTCACCTCTGTCTGGAGCCAAATCACATCAAAACATGACTGAACTTTGGATTGTATGACACAGGCCATTTCACACTCAGTCGTCTCTAGACAAATGTCCACTTTTCTAAATGGATGCATGTACAAAGAATAATTGTTATGGAAATATAACATGAATTCATTATTTGTAATGCATCCCTATTAGTTTTTCTATTGTGAATGTTTCATTACAACAAACATTAGGGCCTCTTATGCTAGGAAACCTTGGGAATTCTGGAGAACAGGAGTAGAGGAAAGCTGAAATACATTATAGACCCTCACTCAGCAAAGAGTTTGTCACAGCTGGAGCTTTTTTTAGTGCACATACTCTTGAGCTTCAATTCTGACTTCTCAGAACCTCCCATCTTTTTCCCTCTTCACTATTTGCAGCTACACTTTGTCCCCTGTAAATGTAGGTAAGCCTTGACTAAAACATCTACAAATTGTATGTTGGGCATTTTTCCCATGAAGGTCTCAGTTATATGTTCTTCAGGTCGTATCACCTGTGATATATCACGTTTGCAGACATCCATGATGCACTGTGCTTGTAATCCACATGACAAATCCTGAGGGARGAGATGATAAGTTTCAATCCAGAGCTTGTAACAGGAAACTTTGAAATTCTGAATTTGACTGGAAAAAAAAAATTACTAGCATTTCTAATGGAAATAGATTTCAATTTTTGTCATATTCATTAAGAGTGTTTGAGGGAGTAGAAGAGAAACAAGGGCTCCTCTTCCAGTGGGCCTTTCTGCTAAAAAGCTATGGGAATATCTTTGAAAATACTATTGCCCTCTAAACTAGTATTTACTGTTTTCCCTCATGCAGAATGCCTTAGAAATATTTCTTATCTGGGAAGCACCAAAGAAACTAGTACATCCCTGCAAAATCAGATGACACTAAATGCAAAACTTGTTACCCTTAGATTACCACAAACATTTACATACTGCCTAGAAGGTGTAAGGATACCCAGCACCATCTCCATCAGCAATGTCTGGTAACACACAGACATATTCTRGATAAACAAATTATTTCACTTCCAAATACACAAAAAGCCAATGATTGACTATTAACAATATGGTAACTTTGGGAAATGTGTATTATACTTACATATATAGCAGAAACATTAAAGGAACTCTATTTAGCTGCTCAGATGAACAGATTTAAAATTAACTTAAATAGCATTCTCAAAGTATTTGCACAAGTACTTACWCTGAGTCTAGAGGGGCCTTTAATCTATCAGAGGCAGGATAAGGTCTAATAATTGCATGCTGAAATCAAAAAAGTCCAAAGCAGAAATAAAAGGAAACTCATTTATTTTTTAACCGCGTAATGAGCTAACTTACTGGGACAAATTACTGAGTGTCATTGTAGTCCTTAAATCAAGATGAGATGGGCTTATAAAACATACATCTTAGTTTAACAACATATAGCTGGGCTTGAGGCAGAAAGCCCTGGATGAAGTATGGTCTGTGTTATGCCAGAAGTCACACTCGACAGGTCAAACTAGTTAATCATCACAGTCTTCCCTGGCTTTAAAATCCATGAGCTTATTAATTTAGTCAAATAGACAAGATGTTCGCATAAACCAAAGCTTCTCTAGGGTATTTAACCCATACACCCTTCTATAAAATTTCGTGACATGAGTTGATTTTTAGTGAGACATCTGTTTTGGCCTAGCAGAGCATCCTTGAAAAGAAATCAATTTCAGATCATCAACAGGTTCTTCTTTCTCGAGGAGGTTTAGAAGACAACATAAAGTTAATTTAGATAGCCCTAGAGATTTACAGCTCCCCCTCCTCTGCCTTACAGGGAACTTTATTTGTGAGACACAGAGTATGCCAAGGGYTCAACGAAGCATGGAAGTATCTCACATTAATCGAACATGCCCTTTAAAATGCAAACCACTAAAAGAAGTGGCTAGGCATCTTCTTAGCAGTTCCTGCCTTGCAGGTTCTTTTTTGTGCAAAAGAATGAATTAATCCTACCCTTCAAACAGAAACATCCTTGTGCCACAAAACAAGGGAGCTAGCAGAYGCCTGGAAAATCATACTGAAACGCATCTGAAAAGCTATGGGCCTTGCTAGTTTCGGGATTTTAACTGAGTCTATCAACAAGCAAATTCCACGCTGACTCAGGAAAAGAGGACTGTGCCTTGCAATGAATACACTAGAGTAAAATCAGAAATACGCTAGAGTAAAATCACATAAAAAGAACAGGGAAAGGGGTGATGTATTGATATATCTATTTTTGTTTGAGTTCTACCTTGGGAAAGAAAGAATTATGCAGGAAATACAAAGACAACACATTACCATTGCAAAAGTTGAATTACCAGTGCAAAAATATCTTATTAACATATCAACCAGGATAAATTATACTCAAAAGACCAAAATCACCAATTTTTGTTTCTATCAGGCACACTACTGTCTGGTCCCTGGCTATACGATTTATTTTCTATCAGCGTTAGTAGAGGGAATTTTGGAGTGTGGAAGCATATGAAATCACCATGCATTATATTCACGGGTTTGGATATGGTACTTTGGAATTTCCTGAATCTTATGTTGCAGAATACTCAAGAATGACCTTGTTTTTCACAAACGAATAGGGGAATTTTTCACTTTATACTTTTGATCTTAAAAGTGTGTATGGGCAGGAACAGGAGATTGCATTTGTGACTAGAGCCACTTCTGATTGTTTGATGAGAATGTGGTTGCAAAGATGACACTTCATTGCCTGCTGATGTCAGTGGTCTTTCAAAATAGTCAAGAATAGTGACATTTTGATCATGTTTGTGAACAGGGATAGACTAGGAAGATAGTAATTGGTTATTAATATTCTAACCAATACATTTGAAATCTCATTTTAGCCTCATTTAATCTCATTCTTTATCTCTTGATTTTCAATAGTTGATTTCATATAAATCACAAGGCTACAAAAAAAAAAAAAAAGAGAAAGAAAGAAAAGCTGCATATGCTATGCCATTACATAACAGGCATGCAAAATAAGCAGAAAGACACAGCATCTTTTTCCTACTAAATTCAGGACAATTGGTAATGCAATTTTATAGATACAAATATAAAACATCTAGAACTTGTGGGACAACAATATGTTGAGTGTTTCTTTGTACATCTCAACTTCCTTTGTCTCTGCTTGAGCAGGGGATGTGCMCYGGATGATCTCTAGAAGTCCCTTYCAACCTTAACTATACTGYGATTCTGTGACTCCTATTAACTCGTTTTGGTTTTTGGTGCAGGGTAATTCTTTCTGTTCACTGTAGAACCTACACAAACATTTAACATAGTGAATAAGTCTAAAAAAATTAATGGCATAGAGACTCTATCTATATCTATGTATATCCAAGGATACATGACCAAGTTTCTCTGGTTTAAATTGAGATGATAGTCTGGTGAAAGATAGGTATCTAAAATCAGGCATGGGTATATACCTTATTTAATAGGATTAATTTTACAGAATTCTGAAATATGCAGTGTAGGTCACTAATACTTTCTATAATTATCTTTATAGCTAAAGGATTGAAATAAGCACTTCTAGATAATCAAAACTAACAGCAGTAAATCTAAGGGATACTGTCCCAAAGCGGGTGATGAGTGACAAGAGACAAGTGCAGTAGATGTAACTGCTGACTCTACCACTTTCTACAGCAACTGCTGCTCCTCAGGRCAACCTACCGTTTTGCCACTCTGGYTGTTTTCTTGCGCCCACTTCTCACCTCTGTTTTCTCTGGCAAATAGCAGATGCAATGAAGATGAATTTGCTCATGTGCAAGTGCTCCTGTGCATATGTTAGACCTATAACATGAGATGTGTCAGATCTAGCTTCTTCAGACCCACTTCATCGGTAGACCTCTTTATGTTCTCTCTGTGGATTGTTTCACATTATAAGGGACCAGTCATTTATAAACTACAAGCAAAAGGCAGATAATTGGCATTTAGCATATAACAATTTCACATCAGTTCCATTGGGTTGTCTGAGATATGAACCCAAGAATATTAGGGTAGAAGAGATAGGCCCATTTAACTACTCCATTTGCAGTTATGTCCATGAACATCTTAGCACCTTACATCAAGATTTTCAGAGGAGAGATGGTAATTTAATTCTCCACTTGCCTTGAGGGTCAATGGGAATTAGACCCCAAACTCCCCTAGGCCCAGGTGAACATTTTAGTCCTAAGTCCTAACCGACACATCATTAATACATATCTAGTAAAGCATTCAAGCTTGGATCCAAACAAATGGTTAGAGATAGAGGTTCCAGTGAAATCAATAGGAATGTCCAACCGCCTTGTAGTTGTAGGTTGGGGGAACTTARAGCTTTCTGCTTGCTAAGTTCTCATTGACCTGAATAGACTCTATTTTCATACTCACAGCCAGGCAAATGGTAATGCTCTTTGCCTTAACCTACTATTTTTTCTGCCCATTTTTTTTTAATTGTTTTTAATTTTTTCCTGTCAGTTATCGATATCCTTAATTCAAATATAGGTGGGAAAACATTTATAAAGAACTCCATCCATCACCAAAAAGACAGTTTGTAAAGATAGGTCCACCTGGTTTGCTGTGATACAGACCTAATAACTGGCTTTTCAACCTGCAATAAATATTCTTTTCCCTGTCCTCTTCTGATTGCTCCATAATTAACACCGGGGAGACACAGATTTAACTATCTGACAGATATTTATTTAAAATACCTTCTGCTGCATATATTAACATTTCTCTATCTACTTTTTTAAAGCAGCTTTGAGTTCTGCAATAAAATCAGATCCAGAGTTTGGTTATGTTAATAGCCTTCCATGGTAGCGGTATAGATCAATTTGAAAAAAGAGATGAGTCAGTCATCTGCAATACAACTGTAAGTGTTTACACTGTAGAAATGTGTTTTTTTGGGTTTTTTTGGCATTGAAACACAAGAGAAACATACGACTTATGCCAGTATCACTTAAGCTGGATAAACTGTGTAAAGAAGTTTGGTGAAAAAGAGATTTTAATGCCAGCCACATACATGTACTGATAGCATGTATTTATGCAGCAACTAATTCTTTCTCCTGAATCCCCTTTCCTTCCTTTCCCTTCCTTTCCCATCATTTCACTGCTAGAAATGATTTATTGCAGGATTCTGCTTTCATGACTAACCCCAGTGCCATTTTCTCTTAATTCATTGCTTTTTAAATACTGAATAGCTGATCATGTCTACTAATATATGCACAGACATGGAAAACTAGCTCTTTTAGCTGTTGAAAGGCCCATGCTGAGGCCTCGGCTGTCATATCTCAATGCACAGATGATGTATGATCTGCTTGATTTACAGTCCATCCTATAACAGTAATGTTGTACATACCTGACAGAGGTGCAGGACACAAACAGAGCATCAGCTTCATTGCTGAGATTTGGAAAGCCAGACAGAGCACATCACTGTAACACTACCATTAGGGTACTGACATTCATTTTCCTGSAGCAAATCACAGAATCTCAGAATAGCTGAGGTTGGAAGTGATCTCTGGAGATCATCTAGTCCA
>PTEX01000001.1:474139-513993 GCA_003342815.1 Eudromia elegans
CAGAGGTGGACACCCCCATTACCTGCTGAGCCAGCTACTGCCATCCATGGTGGTAAAGGAAATGAGAAAATATTTGCACTTTKAAGTCATGTGGAGACATGTGGTGGTGTCACAGATTGCTGAGGGCCCAAGGCAAGGCAAAATCAGATGGGAAGTACCTCTATGACTATAGTTTAAYGCTACCCAAAATATTTTCTGCCTGGGCAGAGAACATTACCAGGGCAATGTCCCAATTCTTTATTCTGTATCTGCCACGTAGAAAATGCAGCAGTGTGGTGCTTGCAGCCGCAGTGTTTTGGAGTCGTTTTGCTATATACTACAGAATCCATTAGGATACACACAACCCAACCCTGCTGATGCTGCCCATTTTGACACTCCCCATAGTGCAGCAAGGTGGAAGCTGAGCAGTGGGTTCCCCTGCCCTTTGTGAGTAAGCAAATGTGGTGACCAAATTAGGCAGAGAGATGCCGTGGGTTAAACACTTCTTTGTGTACGGACATACCTATAGACACATCTTCTAATGCTACTGTTATCACACTACTATGCGAGGACCTCTAAACCAAGCCTTAAGGACCTGCTGACTATAGCTGAGCTTCTTTTTGAGTCGACTATGATACATAGCACATTGTTTTGAGAGAGTTTTATTTTATTTGAGGTTTATTTTCAATATATATGCCAAGGTCTGACAACATGAACACAGTTTGCAGAAACAGGAGATTTTCACATGGAGGAAATTATTTGTTTATGGCATTCTCTATCAAAGCTGTGTCACAGATAGACGTGTCTTACCCAAATATTAGAGTTTGCAACTATTTCTCTGATTTAGTTGGGCAATCAGGAAACACTCAAGCAGAAAGACAGCTTGCTGTTGCCTGCACATATCATGCTCAAGATCATAGAAAAACCTTAATAAAGACACTGGCAATTTGTGCTCACTAAACTGGATGCAGATCTTTTGGGTTTTTTTTCTTTTTTTTTTTCTTCTTTACAGCAGCAGAGAAATAACAAATATTTGGAGGAAAATGGTTGGGCTTGGTTGGACATTTCTTCTTGTTGGCTCTCTGCCATCAGAAGCACAGAGGGGATATAATAACAGTCATTTGAAGTTCTGTAAACCTTGTCATCTGAGGACCTCAGAAGGCTTTCCAAGTGTTAATTAAAGCCTCACAACAACCAGGTACCCATGCATAGCAGATTTGAGCTTGTCGCACGCTCCCTGTGCTCAGGAGGCCAGAGGCCCTTCTGCACCAGAGACCTGGGCTGCATCTTACCCACTGTGCTGCCTATTCGAGTTGTGGCACTGGTGTGTGTCACCGCTTTCTAAACAAAATTAGGCAAAATTTTCAGAAAAGAATGAATGCTGGGACTTTAATTACAGCAGCCTCAGAGGCAATAGCATARAAAAAACTCATGGTCAGTGCTACAAAAAAGAACTTTCTCCTTATTTCTGGAAAAGTAGACAGTACTTCCCCATGTTGCTGACTCCCAGCAATTAAAAAAAATTTACAGATTCATTCCAAAATTTCTGGTTTTAATCAGAAATTAAGAAATTATCAGAAATTTAGAAATAAAAATAAATAGACTTCTTAGGTTACAYGAAATCATTATGCTAGAAAATACTAAATATTCAAAGAGCTGGTATAAAAGGATGAGATTTATCAGTGTTTCTTTTTACCTCTTTAATTTAACTTAATTTTCTCTTAATAGCCATTTTTGAAACGTTAATCATGGAAAAAGGTCTTTCTTTCTTAATACAGTCCAACAGGCATCTGGAAATATGTCTCTGAATACATCTGGTARGAAGATGTCAAACAAAATTCTATTTGAATGCCCTTTTTATCCCTCTTTTTTGGTTAATCTACTGAGTGCCTATAAGCCTGTCCCTCACTAAGATCTAGACAGAGGTGATAGTGAGAATTTGATTCCATGTGTGTGGAACTTGGGCTCGGTCCCTTGTCTTGGCGCCACTGAAGCCAGTTCGGTCAGTTCGGATTTGCCCTGAGTTCAGATCCCAGAGTGGCGCCCATGGGACAACTATTACATGCAGGTAAGAATAAGTATTTTCCAAGAGCCTTCTAAAAGTGTTTCTTGCCTTGAAACATCAATGTGCAGTGCTTTATATACGCAATGGTGTACTCCAGGAGGTGATTAACTGATGTCTACCCTGTGATCACAGAGGCAGCTCAACAATGCTTTTGGTGATTACTGCATCCTATAGATACAACCAASGTAGTTTTAACAGCAATCATTTAGATGTCAAAACAGCTCCACTGTGGTAGCTGGAAGCTCATTTGCCCTGCCAAGAGACCTCTTCAGGCCATATTGCACATGCAAATCATAGCAATATTTCTTCTGTGTTCAACAGGAAGTCTGTGTAAACTAAGGGAAGCCTGAAATGGCTGGCTGGCACTTTGCAACTTGAGACACAGAAAATAACAACGTAGATTATCAGAAAATGCTTCCTCTGACATTGTTATGATGAGTGCACTACAATAGTGCTATATACAGCACCTTTCTTAACTCATAATTAGTCATAAACCACTTAAAATGTACTGTCTAGGAGCAAATATTGCTTTCTTCATATTATCTTTTTGTGATTGGCATGAAAGTTATGAAAGTCTCAGTGGGTAACGACATATAATACCTAAAAGTCTTGATTTGTTTTTAAGGGCTAGTGCCAATTTCAATTCATGGCTTAGAGTATTTTTAATTACAACATGGAGGAGGCTTTCCAAATTGAATTAAACAGCATAGCAAAAGGGAAAAAAAATATACTTGCAAATATTTTCATTGGGAAGATTTAGTTGGGAATTATTTTTTAAAAGCTTTTCTGTTCCATACCTCTTTTATACCATATTTAATGTGACATAATATGATACTCTTCTAGCTACGTACCCAGTAACATCATTAACTTCTATTGCATTCATTTTTCTCAGCCCTTTTTCTGACTTAAAAGTATGTGTAATAGAATGCCTGCTTTACAATGTGTATGTGGATATCATATTTTATGATATATTTGTTATAGGATGAAAGTTCAAAGAGACATACATTGTGCAGGAACAGTTTCTTGCTCTTGTGGGATTCCGAGCCATAGCTATCAGTCAGTATCTGAAGCACCATCTACTTCCCATACTCCCATCTACTTCACCAGCTCTAGTATCAACGAAATGTCATTGATAGTTTTCTAAGAAGGATGCTCAACTATTTGATCCTAAGCATACACTCCTATGTAGGTACTTACAAATGTCAGCCTGAAGTCACCAAGCACATATTATATCAAAACAATCCATATTCCATCCACTGGAGTGGGAATTTTAGGGAATAGAGGAAAAGCAGTTCAGATCAGATAATTTGACTTTTTAATGCAATTTTTGGCATTGCCTTATGTGCTGCTTTCATGATAAAATCAGAACAAGAAAGGTGCAAAATCATTAGCACAGTTCACTGTTAGTAGTTTGCTATCAAACTAGAGAAAGAGTCAAAAGTGTTTCCAAGGGTTCAGCTCTGGTTCAGGTTGTATTCAAGACTTCCATTAAAATGTCAATAAGGGAATAAAAAATATGTTCACTCAAACTGCAGACAACACAGAAAGCATACTGAAAACCAGTATAACATCCCTAACAATCTCAACTGAAGTTCCTCCAATTTTACATCTTCTGGAAAAATCCCAGATGATCTTTTAGTAAYGACAATGTCTAAAAAGCATGACCTAGGAGGAAAGTTTATGAAAAAAGSATTTATTTAGCCCAAAGTAAAGGATTCAAAAGAGGGTATGATGAGCCTTCAAGATCTGAAAGGCAGTGGAAAGTAGAAGAGGAATTACGTACTTCCAACTGATGCAAAGGACAGGACAAGGAATAATAGGGTCATACAATGACAAAGAAATACTCAAATTCAACRTTAGAAACAATATCTAAGACAAACATCAGACAAAGGTGCCTAGAATCTTGCCCAGATCTATGATAATGTGTGATAATCCTTGATTTGTTAACGAGACCCTTGTAAATCCAGATCAGAACTAGAAAYTTACTTAAGTCTTTCTGTTCATTGCAGTATCTGAACTACATCATTGTCCCTGTTGCCTTTCATGCCCCCAGAGAAAAAAGAATCACTTCATCTCCTCCTGACCTATCACACAAGAGCACAGGCTAGAAGCACCATATATGAAATAATGGATCTAGTAAGTACAGTATATAAACCAATATATAGGTCTCTTGGCAACTTTACAGTACATTTTAGCTTTGATCATAATTTAAAAGGTGTCACTTATCTGTATCGTGACTGCTCTCCTTTCAAAGTCTTGTTTCTCCTGAAAATGGGATACAATGTCTTTGAAGCTAGCAGCCATCAGAATATTACCGTAATGCTATATTGACTCAGCCCTTCATCCTTCCTAGGTGTATAAATTGAGTTCCATGCAGGCAGGCATGTGATGAAACCTTTCAAGGGAGATATCAGTGTGTTCATTATCATCACTATTACTCTTTGTGGCCAAGAAAGGCATGCTTGTGGGATGCAGTAAGTAAATCACAGAGATATGGCATGTGGGCAATCAGAATGATGTCTCTGGCATGACCTTGCATGGATAATTTCCCTTCCCGCTGCCTCAGTTTCTGCTTTTAGGAAATTAGAATAACGATAATTTGCAGAATGCGTTAAGATCTGCAGATGAAAAGCACTGCCTGATAGATGGTGATTGCTATTATTATTATCAGTGCTTTACTCAGGCAAAATATTTTCCACCCTTAATTGCAAAGAGCTCGCACCTGAAAACAGATAAATGGCTGAGGTGGGAGACAGAAAGCTTTAGGATTCTAGAGAAGGAGGGACATCAACCATATTGGTCACAATGGAAAAGTATAGCGAAAACAGGGATCCAAATAGGAATCCTTGATAAGACAGTGCCTTAAGCACAGGATTTTCCAGGTGTTCTCCCTAGACATTAAAGATTCAGGGGGAGTTTTCATGAGAGAGAGGATTTGTGCCAATACCTATTCTGGAATTTTCCCCTTCYTCTCATGTTCTGCATAAAACTGTTTGCTAATTGTTTGCTGGCTTGCCTCACACCCCAGAGGTAGCCATAYAGCAGTAAAAGCTGCATAGTTTGTAAAATATACAGAGCCTTTCAGCCTATGAAACAGCGGTCAAAATCTTACAGTTTTTCCCTCAGTTTTCACAGGCATTTAGCTGGAAGGGAGAGGCGGCAGAAGGAAACTCAGTAKTTTTTGCAGGGTGCCAGGAATTCGGAAAAGCCCCAGGGGCAAAGACTTCCCATTCAGAGGAGGGGAATTCAGTCAAATGTTGAAATCTGGTCAATGGACTGGGACATATACTCCCTGTTTTGCATAGCAGCCTCCTTTCCTCATCACTCTCTGCACAGAGATCAAGGGGCAAATCTGCCATAATGTAGTAATTAAGCATTTAACTGTTGTTACCACATTACACGCCAGGAAGATCTTTTCCCCTTGGTTACTCTTTCCTCTCCTCATCAACTCTTTTGCTCTACCTCCCTTGTTTCTGAATTCCTTTTCCCCAGCATTTAATTTACCGGAGCTATTCACACTTTGCAACTCAATGGGTTTCATTACAACTGCCAAACCCCATTCTATCTACCAAAATGGCCAGTGATTAAATAGCATCAGTGACACTGCTGTATCAACACAGCCCTTTCATTTCATCAGACTGATCAGAGAGTGTAATGTTCAGCCTTCCTATTCATTGTTTCAGGCTGTTTATACATTTTAAGTGTAATAGGCTAAACCTCCCATAGTTGTTTAGACATTGAGACCATGAATTCCATGTGGGATCTCCATACACTCACAAAACATTTGAAGAATGTTCTTGCTCTACAGAGGATACTGTGAATGAGATCAGGTTTTTAGGATCTCCTGTGCCCTTAATCCATCCAGGGTTTTCTCAGTGTGCTCAGTAACARAGTAAGAGGCAATTGCACAAGTTGGGCACAAACTGCCTGGGGAAATTGAGGAGCCTCTGTCCTGTGTAACCTCCTTTCTTCACATTCAAGAGCTGACTGAGCAGGGCCCAGAGTGACCTGTTCTAGCTGGCCCTGCTTTGAAGAGGTCTATTAGAGTAGACAAGGACCAGAGCTCCCTTCCAGTCTCAACTGTTTTGTGATTTTGTGAATGCTATAGTATTATTAATATAAATAGAGAAAACAGCCTGTCTCTGTCGGGAACCACTGTACTTTAGTGTATTGTATAGGAATATGGGAAAAATAAGGATTTGAAGGTTCTGAACTGTAGGCAGCTAATACTGTGTAAACACTGGTCTGGAAGGCACATCCTAAACAACAAATTTCAGTCCCTTGCTGTCACGGGTCTCTYTGACAGGTAATCCCTTTTATAAACATATCTGCTACAAATCAGGTCCAAGCACGCCTGGGAAGACCTGCTACTTCCAAGCTAAAAGGAGGAAGTCAATGACTGGGAAAGTCAATCCAAGCTGTGGAGYGGGGACATTCAGAGAGAGACAGAGATGGACCAGACTGTCTCTCTCCTGGAAAGTAGGAGAGAAGCCAAGGAAGTTTTCCTCCTAGAGCCCCAGGTCAAACTGAAAGTATTGGTGGAGTTTGAGACTTTGTATGAACAGTAAAATAGATGAAGCTGGATTCCTGAGAAAGAGGAGCTCCAGTTGTACTTCTCTTCCTTTTGGGGTGGTTTGGACAAGYATTTTGGCTAGCAGATTGAAGGATATATCGGCACAGTCTTGTAAAACGCTGCAGGGACATCCTGTGCAAATATAAGCAACATCCTTTAGATCCACAACAAACCACACTTTTGAACAGTWACAAAAAGAGCAAGGAGATGGAGWGTTTACAGGATGTTAATAACACACAGTGTTGTAATTTAGGCTTCCTTTACAMAATCGTGCCTTGTATCTACTATCTCATGATAAATAGAAGCTGTATTGCATGACACTTGTGAACAATGGGTGAAATGGATATTAGAAAAATCTCATTTATCTTGTGCTTTATTTCTTGATAGAGGTCCTTGTCACCATGGCTATTATGTGACTAGCCCTATAAAGGCCACCTCATTAGTTTTKTTTATCAAGATAGCAAGGTCTCCTGCAAAGGGACAGTACTTAGGTTTKGAATTCAAATAGAAATCAGATTGCATTTTGTGAAAGTGTTGCTACCTCTGTTTTCACTGCTTAAATACATAGGTTAATTCCATAGCTGCTACTATTATCATCCAGATGAAATTAACACTCTTATGATGTGAAAAGTATCTGCAACAGAAATATTAAAATGGTATTTTGTGGGCCGATCACTTGTATTAGTCACATGCCCATCTTTAACACATACACACTGAGAAGAAAACAGTGAAAGCAACTTTCAGCAAATCCTGTAAATCCGTTTTCCCTTTTGTCTCTTACACTCACCGATATATCTTCCTCTTGTCTGACAACCGCTTTGAAAATTTTCCTCTGTTGCCACTAAGCAATCGTGAGAGTGTYAACAAATCAGTAATGATTTAGAATATGTCAAAGGAAATTCAACTTTTTTGTCTCATTTCAAAAATCTTAATGACAGGTAGATAAAGTTGGACRACACCATCTCTATTGCCTTTGTCTGTGTTCTGATGGTTATTTTCCACGGAATGAAGGAGTTTACCTCTTTTCTGCAGCAGGCAAGTCAGGGGAAGCACAGCATTTAAAACTTGTTAGTGCCAGATAGTTGTTTTTGCCATGCTGAGTTTTATGCATAATTAAGAATGTTTTGAATTTTTATGCTGAAGATCAATGATTACAAAATCTTTTTTTTTCTCCATTCTGAATTATGATATAATAGTAATTAACTTTCAGATTATTCTGCAAGCTTTTAATATGTCATTAAATGTACTCTATGTATTCTCATTCGATAATTTAGCAGAGAAAAGTAATAGAGGTAAAAGGTCCCCGAAAGGATCTGACAATACTATTAGCTTACTGTATAAATCACTGTGACTTATTTCACTGCACTTTAAACAAATATACAACATGAAATGTAAAAAAAAAATAAAAATTGTATTAATACAACATTAAGGTTAGGAGTTTTAAGGAATAAGATCAGGGAACAGAGCAAGCTAAGATCCCCTTAGAAATGGTCTACATCAGATGTACGTTCTCAATATGGGTCTTGAGGTTGCAGCATGTCCTACAGCAAGTCTTCTGAGACTGAAGTTTCCCCAAGTGTCACATCCATTACATAAAAGGATCAGTCATGTGCTAGAAACTCCCTGTGAAAATGCCATGATAAAGAAATCAGGAAGACAAATTCCACTTCCAAGGTTTGCAGCTTCGGTGTTAGAGGTAGTAGATGAAGAAAGCATTCGCAGAAAACCAGACAAACAGATCATCATTGTGGGAGGATGGTCACTAACCTGCCTTTGGCCACATTGACCAGGCTGTCCTGCTCAAATAAAATGTCCGTGCTTCTTTCCATTTCCTTTTTCTCAGTCTCTTCCTTTCTTCCTAATCTTTTAGAAGTTTTCTCTAGAAGATTCTTGTATTTTAGGTTTTTTTCAAAGTCACATTCCTATCGCATTTGTGAAAAATCTTTCCACTCTGAGTAACACATGCGAATCTCACATTAACCTTAGTGAAGAATGACTATGAGTTGAAGAGATTCAAGAAGCACCTAAATACTCTTTTCTTTTCTTTCCTTTTCTTTTTTTAATTCCTCATAGCCCAACAAGGCTCTGAACATTAGTGCCAAAGCCACAGGGTGCAAAAAGATGAAAGACAGAGCAAAACAGAAAGCAAGTCCAAATACAAAATTCAAAGAGAAGAAAAAAGTTGGGGAAGCAACATATAGTCACAGAAAGATGAGAGAAATAAYATAATGTACACAGACTGCAGCTAGATGGTGACAAAGCTGGGAAAAGGTGCAGCTTTACAGCAACCCAGCTTAGGGAAAAAACTAGCAGGTTTGGTGGGTTCTTATACTTGGAAACCTATCCARTTTGTTGATCTTTCCTCGTCGTTTTGGGAATAGGAATAAATAAATAAAAAGAAGGTCTGTGGTTAAAAGTGGATTTAAAAGTCCATGTTCTGCTAACATACTAAATGTTTGAAAAAAAAAAATATGTATTTGGGGGGAGCTCATTATTTTAAAAGCCATATTTTAAACATCATTTAAATGTCGATATGTGCTATTGCATATATTGATCATCTTCGTGATCTGGACATCTATCACCCAGCCATAAACTAGCCAGTATAAACACCATAAGCACTCATTATCTAACAAACCTTTATCTATTTACCTTTCAGAACGCTAGATCGATCTGCTCTGAACTTTGGGCTTTTCACAATCATAAGTATCATTGTTTCCCATTCATAGCAACTGCTGAAATAGCAGGGGTACTGCTCATAGARAGACCGTGACCTTACTTATTACACCACCTGTGTACTCTCGAGAACCCTATAATTGAAACATTACATGTTGACTCACCTTTTTCTTATGATGTATTGTAACTTCTCAAGGCTAGAGTTTTCAATCGTGGATTTTCAGAGTTATATCAGTGAAACCGATTTTAAATCTCTTCTTCTCTGAAAGATGCTTCTCCTCCTCAAAAAAACTCTATCTTGCACAGTTATTTTACTCCACAAAAACCCATGGACTAGAAATTCTTTTATTTTTTTTTTCTTGTATGGTCCAGTATATACATATATACCGGTATATTTTGCTAAAACTTTTTCCATTAGCAGGGAGATATTTAAAAGGATAGCTAGGTAATTAAGGACTTCTGAATGTCAGCTGTTCACTCCCTGTATCTCCCTGTGCTTATTACAGAGAGTCCTATCACTGCTTTCTATGTATCGGTGTATCTCCCATATGGTCTCCTATTGTGAGCATTCAGATTTAATTTCAGTCACAGAACACATAGCTGTAAAAGAGGAATCTGGGGAGCAGCTGATAGGAACTGATGCTTCTACAGGAAAGGCCCCAGCCATAGGACAGTGCTTAATTTACCTCTGAATTTGGAATATAAACCAAAAGCACTGGCCTAATAAACAAGCACTGGCCTGTTAGTCCTGTGGAACAAAATTACTGCAGAGACTAAATATTATTCTAACTTCAGAAACATATTTGCCTAAATCTTTTGCCATTTCACTCTTGTCCAGTCAGATACTTGAAGGATACCAATAACCAGATATTTCTCCTAGAAAGCTCCAGAGTGCTGCTGATTTGCCAGGCCATGCTGTATCTCATCCTTGTAGCTGGGATCTGAAGGAACGTGAAGCTTGGCTCTTATAGACTACTGCCATTTCCATACTCCCACACAGGAAATTAATCTGTTTCTGATTGATAGCACAGAGCTCACGTAAAATAGTGATGAATGTGATCAATACATTCTATAGAGCTCTGGTGGCCATTCAACACTAGCCAAAAAGTGGGAGGAACTTTTAAGGATGATTGTTCCTCTAGCTATAGTAAATGTATTCCCTCTAAACTGATACATAAAATAAYCCTCATGATGACCAAGCATATCTGCAGCCTTTCTGATCATTCTGGCTTATACATAAATGTGTGTGTGTGTGTGTGTATATGTATATATTAGTAGATTACTTGCAAATTGTACTGAAAAGCATGTAATCTCCGGTAGGAAGAGCTCAGGAGAAATTACTGCAAGAAGTTATAGATATAGTTATAAATATAGAAGAAGGTGAGAAAACACAGCTGAAATATTCTCAGRTTTATGAAAGTGAGTGAGCATCTCACCAAAATCACTGGAGACATGATTACAGAAGAAAACTGCATCACTGATAATCACTGGTAATTGAATGTCTAGAAGAACTAGTGTTTCCAGGCTGATGTTATTTATGCTCTGTTCAMCTTTATAAAGGAACTCTTTATTGGAGTTTTAGTACCTCTAGATATCTTGTGCTCCAGTATTATGGACKATTTCCAGAAGTTTTCCAAAGTTTTCCAAAGTTCTTTCAAAGTAGAAATTAGTCAGTATAAAGTGCTGTGACTTGAGAAATCAAGCCTAGTTYTAGGCTGTGACAATTCCTGTAGGGGTAAATGGGCATGAGTTTTTTATCTTCAAATATGTTTAGGCCCTTATCACCTGCTGAGTCTARGATGAGTAAGATCCTTGAATAATTCCAACGACATCAGTTTAGATCTCCTCACGTCAGAAGGAATATCGTTAAGGAGGTTTTACGTAAAACACTTTGATATCTATTAATGGAAAGACATATATAATAACTGAGAATTATTATTGACAGCAGTTTTGAGTGAAAATAATTATTTCCCATAGTTCTTTGAAAAAAAAAAAATCTTATTTTTGAGAGGAAGCACCTCAGCTGAAAAACTWGGCATCATTTCCATGAATTTTCTTCTTCCTAGAATGAATTTCCAGAACACTGCAATCTTATTTTATTTATTTTAATAAAATGCTATCTGAAAGAATGTATGAAAAATATGATTCACTGTGGTTACCAGAGAAGTTAACATAAGCCTCTCTTTATATTTCTATTGTAAAATATTAATAAAATGTTTTTACTTATCTAAGCCTATATTGAGAGTTTGATCTTGAATAGCTTTTGTTCTTCATATTGATCTCTATATATACTTGGTTAAATTTGGGAGAGGAGAAATGAAAGCATATTAAAGAAATTGTGCTCTATGTGCAAATAATTTTTCATTATTTGCCTAATGGAGGAGTAGTCTTCCTATTATGAGTTGCTTTCTTCTTTCACTGAATTATTTCTTCATGTCCAAAAGACATAGARCATCAAATCAGGAAGACCCAAAGTCTGAGAATGTGCTAAAATATTTTTATGCTACTTACTCTGTCAACCAAAAGATTATAGAAGATTTGAAAAGGGAAAAATCCATCCTCCCTTTTTTTTTTGGCTGGCTTCAGTACAATTTCGTATGTGACTTCTACTTTTCAAAAGTGRCAGAGTAGGCACAAGGGCAGCCTCAAAGGGATCTGTGAAATCTACATTCTATTGAAGCAATACCARAGAACTTCAGATTTTGAGGAATACTGTGCTATATAAGTAGCAAAATCTAACTGAAAGAAAGGGAGGAGTCTTTTAGCATCTTCACAGTGCCATGAAAATGCAAATGTAGGTCATCCTACCACAGTGTAGCTCATTCCCTCCTCTAGAGTTTAACCTTCACAGTATTACTGGTGAATCTACTGCTGTTATTGATGAAGTTAATGGTTCTGCTGTTATTAGTTAATCAGTAGAGGTTTCCGTTTTCAGATATCCTAGCACTCATTCTCGCAGTTGATTATACCCAGAAGTATTATTATGGTTTGTAGTCATCAGTGTRTGGCAATTACAAAAGAAAAATACTTCAGATGAAAGAGACGCGGAGACTGAGTGGATTGCACAAGGTCACTGAAATGACTTTGAGATTACATTACCAAACCAGTTCACACCTCAGTCYCAAAACATATTCTTCTGCATAGCATATTCATCCCTTGAAGACACAAGATATTCCACTTCCTTTGCTGAAGTTGTGGTGTTGAGGGAGTGTGGTAGTGTGCTACTACCCTCTGCTGGAATATATATGGACCAAGTCATTTCTCCATGTCTTCAAGTCTCTTCTCCCATGCCTCGTTAAAATGAGCAGCCTGAATTTTGTCATACTGTCTCATATATCTTAGGAAAAAAATAAAAATGTGGAAGGACATTACACTTTGAAAAAATGAAAATGTTGAGTTTTCACATCTTTCTGCAACAAGCTTTAKTCCAAAATCAATATGGAATAAGAACAAAAAAACTCTATTGTACCTCCTCCAAAGGAAGCAATGGCAAGGAGAAGGTCAAGGCTGTGAACCTCCGGGAGTTCCTCAGCTGCTTCAGACTTTTTAAGCATGATGAGAGGACTTGAAAAAGCTTCAGACAACTTTTTGTAGTGTTTCTAAACCCTACTAGAGAATAGTTAATAGCAGAAAGGGATAGTAGCCCAAGTGCTATCCTTTTTATATAAATGAACCGGGTTCTTCTCAGCATTGCTTGGTTTGTAAACCAGAATTTTCCTTTTTTATTATACAACTAAATAAAAAAACCTAAGAATTCTTCTGAGTTAGGGAAGGAAACAGATGGCATGATGAGATGGATACCAACGCATTATTTAAACAAGCTCAAGTGATCAAGATTTTGCCTGTATGCCTCTTCTAAGGAGATACAATGGCTGCATTTTCAATAGTAACTGATGTGCACCTCTACTTCTATTGGTGCTGTATGAGATGATTTAAAAAGGACTGTTTCCTCAGTTAAAGGATGCTTAATTGTGTCTTGAGAATCAGAGCTCCAAGGGCCTGAAATTCACTGATCCTCTCTGAGAATTTGGGCTTGTTTTTCCATCATCACTAATGCACAGGATGACTTCAGTTTCTATATAAAAAAAAATCTGAGCTATTAAGATCAACTTCTGACCATATGGGAGTTCCAAGAAGGTCTCAGTGAAGGAATATTCCATCATGTTAATTGATTACTGCAATATGTTGCACATGAAGAAAGGAAGGAAAAAGACTGTTATAAAGATGTTCCAGCAGGTCTCGTCTTTGAGTATCGCTGATCAGTAAGGATTTAGTGCCCAAGAATTTACTGCTTTTATTCACACTTGGCTCTTACTTAAGAACGTGATTCAGATTCTCAAAGCAAACGGTAGACAAAACCTTGAGGGTACTTGAGATATGTTCTTTATAAACAAAGTTAACTACTGAAAGCAATTCCTGGTTTATCTAGGAAAACTAGTTCTTTTCAGCCAAAAATCCACAGATGGTTTTAAGTAATAGTTCCACACCCAAATGCCACCTAGATCGTTAACCTATGAATGACCATCAGCATTTTTTTCACTAATAATAYTGGATGACTTGGGTTTATATGAAGTAAGAAAAAACATAGGATATTAGTTTGGTGTTTAGATATTCATTCCAATTCTGACCTCATCCAGGCTGCCTTCATTAGTATTTCCATTGTAAAATGTCTCCATTTTCTGACTTTTAGATGTATGGAGCTAAAAACAAAATGGAGGCAACTATTGTGTCAATAAGAAAAAAACATGACAGTTTAGGAGGGAAAAGTAGCACAAGGTGAAGGATAGGGGAAAGTTAAAGCTCAGTATTTCATCTTCAGTTATAATTAGGAATTTWAAATCAATTCAAATTACTAACATGAAAGGGGACTCAATAAAATCATGGTGACYGGACTTATGAGCCATCTGCGCCATATACTGAGGCTTAACAGAACTACTGTGGTCAAAGAATATAATTAAAGGGAGTCAGGAGGGGGCCTCAGGAGRGGAGGGAAGAGGTATATCCTCTAAAACCTCCATAAATCTAACCTCCCTCCTTCCTACTGCCATCATTAGATTCCTACTCTGCCCCTGAATAGTCTCAGGAAGGGCTTTAGCATTTGACAAATGAAGGCAATTTGAGGATTTTATACTTGTGGATACATTATAGGACTTACTGTGTGACTTAAAAGCATTTTTCTTGTAAATCAAATATTACTTTGGAAAATAACAATACTGGCAAATGAAACCAGTAAGGTGCCACTCAGGACTACAATCCTGCTTTAATCATGTTGCTCTTTGAGAATTTAAAGCTTTAAATCTTGCTAGGCTGCCACATTTTGGGTTAAAATTCCTGAGAATTTACAGATATTATTTTGGCCACTGGAGAGTTCACTTACTAACAGGGACTCTRTTGAAGTCACAGTAATTTTTGCATTATTATTTTTTGAATGGAGCACAATGACTGCAAAGTTCAAACCTACCGAAGCTCATACATGACTGAGTGAATGAAAAATGGTTTAATTTGTGATGATTTGGCCTCTTTTGTTCTTCTGTATTTTGTATCTGTGAGGCACATTAGTATTCAAGGTAAAAACAACATACTTTGAATGTTTGCTATCTTTTTAGCAATAGCCTATGTTGGTTTCTATATTAGCACCCTAACCTTGAATTAACAACTGTATAAATGAACCCTTACATCTATGCTGCTTTCAGTATCTGGTCAAGGTGAAAGTCGGACACGGACTTATGAGAGGATACAGGGCAACAATTAACTTAATGTGGTTTCATTCAATATGGGTTTTTTTTGTATTTCGGAATGGATTATGACTTGCTATGTTCCAGTTCAAAATACAGAAGCAGAACCTCTAGAAACTGCTCTTGATTTGTTTTCTTCCTAGGTTTAAGRATAAACCTAAGAGCTGACAGCAAATATCAAGGGTCATTCCTGCCCTCTCCATACATTCAAATGTATAGCATTGAAAAGCTTTAGAAACCTATAAGGATAGATAATGCACATCAGTATGTATGTACATAGCATGCTGTTATAGATACATAAGCAAGCTAACTCATTAAATGATATCTCTAGTTGCTAGTGCATATAAGCCCTGGAAAGATTTTCTACTTTTATGAGCATGTAAGTGTGATTTTACAAAATATATTGCATGAAAGTTTAAGCCTTTTGAATATTCCTTCAACAGTGATATTCTTCCTGTTGACAAATCTTTTAAACACCTTATGCAAGCATCAGTTTATGCAAATCAGATTTTAAAACATGTTGTGTGAGAACACACGCATTAGATCCAAATCCACCAGACTGCTGGGGATAAGCTCATGTTGCAGAGTCATGGGAAGATCAGTTTTAAAAATCAGTCTTTCTGAAATGAAGAGTCATTKCTTTATAAAACTATTTTCCAAACAGATTTATTTCTGAGTATGAAGTTTTTAGTGCATCTTAGTTTGYATTTCTGATCTTGAGACTGTCAGCCAGATATATGAAATGCCATCTATTTTTTAGACATTTAAACTAACCTATTCATGGATATGCATGGCTTGTAAACCTACTTCTGTACACTGATCTTAATGAGATTTTGCTCTCCAGCGTTCTAGTTATGGGCAAAACAATCCAGTTTTGTGACTCCAGTGTGTGTGCTTCGAATGTGAAACAGATTTGTGCGTTTCTATCTCTCATGTTTGTATCTGAGTGATAATTCATATTATGCATAGAGAAACCCAGTTATAAATCAACAGTAAAAACTTTTTAATTTGTCTTAATTTTCTTGATCTCGTATATTTCAATTGTGTATGAATATAGACAACTTACTGAGGTCTGGGTCTAGGAATCTGTTTTCTGAAAAAYATCTATGTGACTGTTAGCAGCAATTCTGTCCAAAGCACCCTCCAGTTAATGCGATGCACAGTGTGTATAAACCATTTCCATGGCAAGCACAATGCCAAACGGCACAAGAGATTTTATTTTTCTCTTAGAGTACTGAAATTGTTAATTAACCAAATTCAGTTAAGCAAGTAAAGTCTATCACCATAATTCCAGTAGCGTAACCTTCAACTGCTGTGAAATATTAGCATCATGAAGTTGCTTTCATATAGCTTAAAAACTTGTCTTACTCTAGAAAAAGCTGCTTAGGTAGAGACTGCTGCCATAGTTGCAAGTGCCTGAGTTACTGCAGTCAATTGATTTATTTCTTGCCAGCTGATTTATGTGTTCTGAACTTCTGCATGCTCCACTCTTATTTTAATGCATTAAAAAAAAAAAAAAAGAGAAAATGATCTTAAATCACCAATCATCTTCAAGTTGGTTTAACACATTTTAGTTTGCATTTACAAGAGGTGAGGAAAATGCGTATAGTCATGTTATTGCCAAGAAGCTCGCCAGAGAACTCCATTGTTTGCCACAGGTGGACACAGGATTAGGTGGCAAGATTTTTCAGTAACAGAAAGATCAGAAAGCCCAAAACAGACACACCGGTAGCCAGAAGACTCAGAAGACTTACTCCARGAGCCAAGATATTAGCTTATCTTACATTCATTCAGAAGTGTGAATACTGAACACAGAGCATGTGCTCTACAAAGCTGAGTCAAATTACAATGGTTTAAATAATTCTGAAATTTCAGAATCATTTAAATCATTTTGAGCCAAAGATTCTATTCATTCTATCTGAAGAAAAATTTCCATTCAGGAAAAGAAAATCAATTTTTTGAGTATATTAGGCAGACACGTCAATTTGCAATTGAGTTGCTGTTCAGGGGAACTTCAGAACCATGAATCAGTAGGCKTTATATATATGTATGTATGTATGTATATTATACATGCATACATTTAAATTTACGTTTATAAATGTAAATTATGTCCTCATCCGATTTCTGWTGTGAGACGGTCAAAGACTAGAACTGCCCCAAAAGAAGCACTTCACAGTTGTTTTGTGGGGTTTTATTTAATTCAGCTTAACCTCCATAAATTACATTGGCACTGAAGAGCCTGACTTCTCCACAAGCAAGCAATGAAGAAGATGGATCTTGCATTGGGTGACAGGACACATCTGACAGAAATGAGCTGAATGGGAAAGGTCAGAAATGAATATACATGAAGTGAATAGGCATTTGGAGAGGAAAAATGACTTTTGGGGTTCCTTGCTTGCTTAAATACTACAGGAAGTAGCAACTCATAGGTCATAACTGAAGTAGTTTATCACCTCTCTTCTTAGTAACTCATGTGGAATGAGTAAGAATTGCCTTTAATTCCTAAGAGATACTTACCTGCTTCCTAAACATTTCTAGTAATTGGTAGGTGTTTCATACACAAATTGTCTTTTGACCAAATGTAAAGGGAGCTGACAGAAGGTGAAACATAGGTAAGTAGGTGGTTAAATTGACAGGATTACACTTGTTATGAGGTTTTGATCCTAGATACAAATCATACCACGAGCATCAAAGGGAATAAGATACTTCAAAATTTTAATGGGGACATATCTGATTCCATTTTGTGAGCCTTTAAAGACATAACAGTGTGTAACAAGACAAAGAGAATGCTAGACCTATGATGCATGAGATACTAATGAAAACTACCTAGTCAGTATTTTAGCCCAACAGTTGAGTTTCAAATAACTCTAAAACTACTTCTGCTGCTTATATGGTATTTTTCTTCCAGATTACAGCTCAAATGAAAGCATTAGAAACAACCATGTTAGCTATTTTTGCTCCCTAAAGAAAGATAGACTGCTAGCAATCTCATGAGGAAAATACTTGGCATTTTCACCCTTGTTTTTATCATTTTCAAGTTGGATCTCTCTATTGCAAATAGCAAAACTCCAAATCTTTGTGGGACTGATCAGTTTACCTCATCAGCTCCCTGGGGTTTCCTATCACTCACACTTAGCTGAAGACCGTCACTGAATGTCACTACTGAATGTAGTGAAGACCTTTACTCAACATAGGGCAGTGCTCTCTGAGATACTCTGAAGAAACTAAAAAGCTGGTGCTTATAACTGGGGCAGCCTGAGAATCTCCACATCTCTACCAAACTTCTTTTTCACCYCATGAATTTAGAGTATGGATAAAATACTAAGTGGTATTTAAGTTAACATAAGAAAATACTCTCTTCCAAATAATAAGTACTGATTGGACATCAATGATCTTCTGAGTCACTCCCATCCCATTGCTCTTTAGGTCTYACCTTATGTAGATTCACTGTAGGAAAAGTATGGTCCTCCCCACTGAGTACCTCAAAAAGTCTCTCTCCATGTAACACACACACACATGACTAGGGCCTGGGTTATTGCTATAGATCCATGGGAGCTGCCTATCCACTACTGAATATAAGAAATAAAACTCAGCCTTGTCATTTTATATTGCCCTTTTGACTGTGGCAGTATTGGTGACATGTTAACCTTTTTCTTCCTAAATTAGAGTAGAAACATTGAATGAGCATTAAATGCCATTCAGAGCCTGCTTAGTGTTGTAATCTTGCTCATATACCAGCAAGAAAATATCCTGGATGAATTTATTGCGAGGATCTGCATGCTCAACTGTACGTACACTTTGGTGATATGATCGTGGCACTGCTAATAACTTTTGTCCTGACCATCTTTTTTTATGCCCATTTTAGCATCTGTCGTTCATGAGCTTCCTCTTACTGACACACTTATGTGTATAAATTGGCATTTAACTCCTATCTCTACCAAGTCAAGTGCTCTTTTGCTTTCAACTCTATTCCAAGCCGATAGTGTCTTCTGTGATTGCCTTTGTCACCTTCCTCGCACTAAATTTCAGGATAGTCACCGAATAAACTGAGCTATAAACAACCTCTTTGATACCCAGATAAGAASAGGAGCATTTTAATCCCAAATTGTTATCACTTTAGGCCCTCAAACATGTAATTTAAGGATCAAAGCCTGAACTCTTATCATAGCAGCAATTCAGAGAGAAGGTGATTTTCAGATGCATAAAATCAGGCTGGATCGATGTAAATCTATAACCATTTCTCTCACTTTGCTTAATGTATTTAATTTCTTTTTGCTATTTTCCTTTTTAGGTCAAGAAATAGAAAGACCTCCAAGTTTTAGCTCATAGAACAGGTAAGAGACAAGACTTTAGAACTGCTTTTCAAAGATTCTATTTTTCTACTCTCTGTAATATACTTAAACTATCTGATTATATTTCCAATTTCTATAATCTTCTTTGCAATTATTTTGCACATTTTTTGTATGATGTGTTTCATTTTCCTTTAGGCAACTCTAACGGTTTACTTTCAGTTATTTCTCCTCTGCTTGGCATATATTGTTTTTCTTGTATYAGTTAAAGAAACAAGATAATCAATAAAATACTGGTTAATTAACAAATATCTGAAATGGAATAGTGGACTCTCAAACTTTAGTTAAATTGTGTTTTTATAATTAAAAGTTCAATTATTATTTACAAGACCAGAAGATAAATGACAGCTAATATAAATATTTATTTGACCATCATTTAGTAAATGCATAAATCTTTTCTTCTTTTTGCTTAGATATTCAGCTCTTTTCAACTGAATAACAAGGACTAGGTAAGTTACAATGATAAATGATTCTTTCTAGTTTCATATTCTATTTTTAGTCTTTTCATTCATTATGCTTTTTAATTTGTTATGGATTTGTTGGTTTTCACACTTGCATGTATTTTGTAAGAAATAATTTATGGCAATTCATATTTCTTTCTTTTCGACATTATAATCCAATTACTTTCTCAATAAACAAGAATTCCTTCTTTTTATGTGTAATGAACTACCAGCAAAAGTGGTTTCTGATTAGACAAGCTAATTTTGAAAGGACAGATGGAATCAAGCAATGAACTGGATAAAAATAATAATGGAACATACCTTGTTAGATAACAAATGGAACAGACTTGAGAGACAATTAATGTGGGAGATACTTAATGCTGGGACATATTAAACATGCTTTGTCTTATTTATTTGCTGCTATAAATCATAGTTAATTTCCTTAAATAATGTACTTGAATCCATCTAGCTAAGAACAGCGCGTTTCGGTAAACACATACCATTACAACTCATTTTGCACTCTGCTATTTCATAGTATGCTCTATAGAAGGGTGCRTTAGACTATTAACCCTTGCAACTGCAGCCCAAATTCGTACCAATTAACTTTGCACTTGTATGAATGCCTAACACAGCAGCATATGAGCAACCCCAGGCTCCTGATAGAGGAGTAAGTCCAGTTATCTCCACTTGGACATTCAGCCTCCAACTTATAAAATGTCATGGCTGAAGATCATCAGTACTTTTCTTGAAAATCAAGATGGGTCCTTGAGTGTGTGCTTTCTYTTGAGGAGTCATAAGTGAAAATAACACACCAATCTCACTTACAATCAAATAGCGACCCAAAAATATATCTACATCTTTTTGCTTTCCGTTTAGACTGGTTCAGGAATTTGGGATTGAACACCTGTTTTCAAGACTTTGGCTTCAGTTATTAGTTGTTACTAACAGTAGCACGGGACAAGATGAACTCCAGGAAAATCTATCCAGCTTCTATAGCCTTTGAATAACGCCTTGAACATATACATACATAAATGTGTGTGTGCATAAAAAATATGTTTTTGAATACCAAGAAATCAAATTCTGCATATTTTCTTTCTTATTTTTTTTCCTCCCAATTATGTCTTTATAACTTATTTGCCAAGCATGTAACTCCTAGCAAGGTGCATATCCTTTCTCCTGCCTTGTGGAAAATTCACAGATATGTATTRCTGCAGACTAGCAAAGGTTGAATAAATACTTTTTCTATAGAATGTTTGCAAGGCAAGGAAATTGTGATTTGTAAATTTTTCTCTTCATAAAGTGATAAATTCTGCTTTCTACATATATAGAGGGTAGGAAAGGATAAAGTATGAGTTCAGAAGCTATAGCCCAAGGAAATACACATGTATACATCTCTTTACAAATATATCCAGCATGGGAAAGTGGTCTAACAGCTTTCAGAATTAAATTTCAGGAAGATGTTTGGTAATTTTGTTGTGAAGATAAATGTGATCTGTTCGTCATGGGATTGCAAAGGACTCAGTTCTAGACTGCAAGCACTGGCTTTCTGGGATTGATTCTCTCTCAGGTCTTACACCAAAATAACACTTTCATTGGATTACTGTAAAAATCATATCAGAGCTAAATCAGGTGCTTCAATGCATATTTTTGCCCATCTTGTCTGTTTGTTGGATTTAGTGTCTCTAAGAAGCAGAATCAGTTTTTTGAACGGAAGCTACCAGGAGGACTACTCTTTTGCAGGGAACAAATTTCTCTTACTAGAATACTCTTCTTCTGTTATGTTAATGGAAATGAGCATTCATATACTTATTTCTAAAGAAAGAAACAATCTGACATTTAAAATAACCCTGATCCATAATAATGATGGATTCCATTCCTACTTAATGGAAACGACCTTGCAAAGCTAAACTTTGGCTAACTTGGTTGACTTTGGCCACTTTGGGTAATCAGGGGTCAACTTGATCAGTTTTAGTACTTTTATGTGTGGAATATTATCAAAATTGAATTTCAGGATGTTTTTTACAGGAATGTGATATTGACTCTTTGACTCTKTGTGTTTAACTTTTTATTCAGCAGTTAGGCAATTGGCAACTTAGTCAGGGATGATAACATGTAATTATGTAACCCTGTATTTTCTGTTTKTAGTTTTTTGTTTTATCTGAAGCAAGAGAAATTTTACCTAAGGCCTACTTGTCTTTTGTAGAAAGGTAAAAGGCCTTTGCCTTTAAGATATAGAAACATCTTTATTTTTCCATAGAAATAATACTTCCTAGACATTTTTCAATCCTCTGCTTTCTAACAGTAGAGAAATACTATCTGCAACTGTTAAGTCAGAGTAKGACATAATACTCTGATGGTATATTGCGTGATTGCATTTTGCAAAATTTACTTCTGTGAAAGATTCAATTATAGYACTATTTCTTCCAAAGTATCTCCCAAAGTACTGGAAGGTCACTGAAGCAAGCATATGATGCACAGCAGTTTAAAAGGAATTGGGGAAGGTTACAGGGACTGAAGACGCATTTCCTCAGCCCCATGCAACTATGAAGCCTGAAGGAAATACTGTTTGTTTTCTCTGGGAACTTGAGGTCCCAAATGATGAACTTTTTCATACAATTTTGGGAACAAAACACAGTAAGGAGTGTGTGAATCAGGGCAGTCTCTTAGGGGTGATGGTAGAGGATCTAGCCAGGAAGCATGGGCAATTTCAAGACTTGCATGTGTTTCTTTAGAAAGTTCAACAAAATCAACACATTGCCCGGGAGAATATTTCTGCATTGGTGAATCAGCATTTTCCATAAGAAGGCAGTATCCTCTTGAACAGTTTTGACTGGCTTTTATTTCCAGCATCACGAGACCTTGCGCTAGTCCTATCTGTCATATCCACTCTGGTCTTTTACGCAGGGATTGTCATCTTCAGTTAGATTTGTACATTGCCTGCAACAATGGCTGGAGGCCCTAGATTGCAACACAAATAAGCATAGAAATCAAAGGAGACCTAAGGTGTTTTCATTTTCATGCCTTTCTAATTGATGGCCCCACCACTAATGCTGCCGCAAATTGATCCTGTCAYACTGTGGATCAGCTTGGAATGCATAAGTCCTATGCAACACTCCAAATTATTTTTGGTGTAGAAGTGTTCCACAGTAAAACCTCAGGTTGCTGGATGTAAAATAGCTTGTACTCAAGCTAAGCATAAGCGCAAGCAGTGACACTGCTCCCCTCTCTTTCATGGTGAAGCTGATTTAAATTTACATTTGGTTCACTTTTTAATTTATTTCTCCCTCTAATTTCCTCTTTTCATATAGGGGAAATTATGATCTTATGAAGCTGACATTAAATGATCAAACAATACTGAACAACCTAATGAAAATCTTAAGCAAAAGTCACTGTGAATTAGGTGTTTGCTATACTGACAACACAAGCCTTTGTAAACCTGATATTGTTCTTATGTAAACTCATGAATGGAGACTTTCTCAAATAAATTACTTAATAACATCAGAGAGTCATTGGCTGTGTAAATATATCCCAGGGGCGCATGCTAAGATTCCTGAATTTAAATGTTCAAGAGAACTTCATATTTGTCACCTTTACTAATGAGTTTTTCCTTATGAAATCATTATTAGCATGAAAAAGTTAAATTTTGTATCTAATTTCTTGAATTAATGCCGTTTAAAGACCCTAAGGGTTTGAAAGTTCTTTCATCGGAATGCATCATTTACATAATTTTCATAGCCCCAACCCTTTCCTCTCAACTATGAATGCACATTGTGATATTTTATGCATTTAGGCAGAATTTCTATTTTTCTCTATACAAAAACAGAAAAATATCAGGTAATAAACCTTTTTAATCTTTAACGTTGCATTAATAGTGAAGGGTCATATTTTATGCCTTGACAACAGCACTGTCTGCTGAATGATGCCCTTCTGGTCTTTCAGTATGAAGATATTTGATTTCAAAAGGAAAAAGAATTGAGTTACTGATACCAGCTGAGCTTTCCATCATTTCCTACTTAAGATACTTGCAAGTGCACAGCAGCATGGASAGATTTTTAAACAGACTAGGCAGCATTTTCTCAGACTCTCCATTCTCATAGCTCAGTCCATGACCTATGAATAGTTTGGATTTTTCATATATTTCCTCCTCCTCTTAGGTAATATAGCTTATTAGATAGGAATCTTTTCCTTTCATAAGACCAAACTTTGGAAGCAATGCAAGGCACATCTTTTGATCTTTTGACATATCTATCTCTTGACTTTGACTTCTTCTATGGCTACTATTACTAATAAGCATCTCTATTGCTGCAGATCTTTGTGAATTCAGGGTGGCAATTCAGCAGGCATCAGACAAGGAGAAAATCATTAGAGGCTGAYTAATTTGCCCATACATTCACGTCTAGTGCCATTTCAGAAACCRCAAATTGTATGTAAAATACTCCTGGTGTATCAGCATATGTTACTGGATGTATGGTAGTCCCAAGGCAAATTTCTGCAGTGGCAAGCCAGGACCTATTGCCATTCTCATAGCYCTAGGCATCTTATTTAGGTAATAAATTAAGGTGTTGTATCTGAAGTGTTGTGACATGTAATAAAAGAGGTAGCCATATTTTCTTAAACAAACCCCTGGAGGTGATTATTCTATCACCGTTAAAAGTGGAAGAGCAGCACTGTGAAGTTTAAGCCAGACACAGATTAGCTGATGCTGCTAAATGCAACGCAATATAGGGAATAGTGATTTTTCTTAAGCCAGTCTATTGTGCTACTGATTTCCTACAGTTCTGTAAAAGTTCCCATGAACTTTTGTTTTCCTGTGGAGGGAAAATCACATCCCTGCACATTTTCTCTATATTTACAAAATGTCTAAAAAGAGCATCCAGGTGCATTATCTAGGCTCCTGCTTTTTCCCAGCAGAAGCCTCAGATGTGGTGCTACATGGTAACACTGCTGCTCTTCCAACCCTGAGGTGGATAGTTTTGAGGATGGAAAAGATGAAAAATCTTGAAAGTGCAGTTAGAACTGAAACTCAGATGTTATCATTTTTGCTGATCGATACTTGCTGTAGCAAACAGTTTAAACCAAGCACCGAAATGGAATGAACTCAAATGGAACCAAGCATTTTGTCTTCTCACTACTAGCAAATTTCCTGGTAACTCTTTCCAACTTTTTTCTCTGCTTAATATCAAGCAGGAGATCCAATGTGWGTGATAACTGCATAGTTTTAAATTTCCTACAAACCATGTTAGCTGCTTAATGACATGTGAAAGAGTTGGGATTAGCCATTTGGATGGTCTGGCACCTCATTGCAATCAAATTTGCTGATGATTTGCAGTGTGGATGTCAAATGTGGTTGGACATTTGAGTGTGCYCGCTATCAGCCTTTGTTTTTCACTAGCCAAATCACTGCCCAGATGCTCGTAGAGTCCTACATTGCCATAATGCCAACATGTTATCCGKGTTAAAATGCATTGCTGTTATTGGTCCAAATATGCACTAGGCCACTGGAAAATTTATTAAGGATTGCTCTGTTGTGCGTGAATGCCAAAATTCAACTAAAGCACTAGGTTGCAAACAYTGGTTTATAAAGACCTGGGCCATTAAACGAATCCAGATGTTTTGCTTTTGTGCTTTCTTTTGCAYGGTTTCTTCCAGCAGCCAAAATCCYAGRCYAGCCCTTATCAAAAGCTCCTACTGATATCTGCAGGTTTGAGATGCAGCCTTGGGAAAACCTGCACTTGACATTTATCTGCCTGCTGCAATTCCAGCCACTGTTCTCCCTCTGTTCAGTTTTGCTCCTCAGATGTAACTGTTTGGTTTTAATTTGCAGTATCTCTTAGTAACCCCAGCACTCTCGTTCCCGTGACAGTAAGCACAAATTAAAAAAAAAAAAAAAAAGCATTCATAAAACTCGAATTAAAACACGTAACTCAAATCTCCATGTCACAGCAGTGCTTGACTGTTTATAAATAAAAGAGTATCTGCACTGGGTTTAGATCATTATTAAAATCCAATGTTGCCCTGTAGCCAAAGCTATGAGAAGTATGACTAACAGTACCAGGACAACGGGAACTGCACGTTCTCATCTGTTTATCCACTCTAGTTTGAACTACACAGGGATACATTTTATTCCATGATTGGTAGGGCATTAATTTTAGGATGTGGACMTAAGCTTCGTGCATCCATCAGAAGATCTTTAATGCAGACCAAACTCGTGTTTCACTGAATCATTCTTCTCTTTTCAGCTTTTCTTATACATATATGTGCCTGTGTGTATTAGACACCAAATTGGAAAAATTTATTTAAATAAAAGTTCTCTAAACATAGTTTTCTCTTTTGCACRCCAGCATCTTGTGGCTTTATTACTAAGAAATAAATAATTCTCAACACGTTTCCTACTTAGGAAAACAATATTCACAAATAGACCACCATTTTTTTTCATTGCTCTTTGCCTGTGACTCCTGAGAGGAGATTAACAAACAAAAAAGCTKCTTTTTATCCTATTACATCCTTATATCTTGATAGTATAAGTTGATGTTTGTTTTCAAACACACAAGTTTTTCTGGTGAGTTTGAGTATATTTACCAGGTGCTTAGTGTGTAGAATGTACTTTTATTAAAGTGTAAGRATCCCAAGTTATTTAACTTGATAAGTTTTTAAGGAGATAATATTTTTAAGAACTGGCTTGATCAGAGTTTAATAATTGCGAAAGGAACAATTGTGATGACTCCTTTATTTATCAGGAATAGTTACAAGAAGCTCAAGGTCATGGAAGACAGAGCTTGATAAAAATACTACCGCATTTCAATTGTTCTCTGAAGATAATTGCTTTTCTCTTTAACCACAAAAGGAACCTCTAGAAATTAGTTAAGGTTTAGATACTGATTCTGTAGATGTCTAAAATCCTATTTTCCGTGTTTTTATATAAAATTTCTCATGTAAATTTTCCTTGATCGAATTAAAAAGGGGTGAACAGAAGCAGATGCAACTCAATAACTCTGCAGAAGACATTTAAGAATAGCAGTAAATGTTTATTGCATTGCATGGGTCATACATTTACCAACTTAATGGAGCAGAAAAGCTTGATATGATAACAAAGATATGATACCAGAAAAATAAAAATACATTTTAAACACATTGCACAGAACATTTCTCCTAAACGGATCTTTCCATGAGAATTACACCTCGTATACAAAGTGCCGTAAATATTTCTAATGTTCCAGACAAATGCAGGTAATGCTTTAGAGTGTACACATAGCATTACCTAATATTTTAAGTAATTGAGTATTAGGAAGCTACTCATCTCTGTGGCTGAAAATATRCTCCTGGCATTCGCACCTTGAAAAAGTCCTGGCTACCAGTTTTGGATAGAACAGCAAATATATAAGGAAAAAGAGCAAAGATATAATCCATAAGGTCACACAGCTTCTTTTCATTATGAGAGGATATGTTTTGAAAGTCAGCAAAGGATTTGGAAGAGAATGTCAAAGCTTTCAAGGCAGAGGTTTCCTTTTCAACAGGGAGCTGGAATTGGGGAACATGAAGGTATTGAAAACTGTCAGGTTTGGAACCACAGGCGTTGCTAATCTCATGATACAATCAAAAAAATCAAGAGATGTTAAAGAATGAAAACGGAAATATAAAAAAGTAGTATGATTAATCTTGTAATTCATTGTCTTTTAGCAGGAAAGAGGTTAGGGCAAGTGGTATMAACCTCAAATGCCTCCAGACTTTCATGAAAGGAAAAACAGGATCTCGTACACACTCTTAGTTTGAATCAGATGAAACTTAAAATATACTCCTGTTTTAGACTTACGTCAAAAATCGCACATTCTGCTTTTTTCCAAAAGTCAATGGGCTTGAAAGAGTGCAGGTGAGAATGGTATCATATGATGAATACTGGGATAGATACCTCAATGGCAACAGAGTTCCTTCCCTTTGTGAAGCTGTTATTATGCAAGTAGTTACAATTGCATCAATGACTCATTTTGTTATAACTCTAAGATCCTTCACTACTTATGACACGACAACAAGTGAATTGCACTTCAGTTCTGTGATTCTGATTGGGTTAGCAAGTGTAGGTGGCTTTGGAGTTTAGCCTTCAGATGACCGCAGAGCAAATACTTGCTAGGATTTGACTTTAGCAAGGAGAACACAAAATGCAGCCGTGTGTCTCTAGGTCTGACTTTCTTTTGAACTTTTCAGACTCATACACTATCTCTCTAAAACACAGCACCATGTAGCGGCTCCTAGCAGTGTTCAAGTACCTGTTAATAAAGACACACTGAACAGTAAATTCACTATAACTACATAATATAACTATTTGCATTATAATTCCAATAATCTGAGATGAAGATTCACACTTATCATATAACATTGCATATATAATCAAAACAGAAACAGAAAATGGATTATTTCTCTCCAAAGATCTGGCCAAAGGAATTTGCTGTCGACCCATTTCTAGTTTTTGTTTTCTTAGAATGTATCAAAGATACTAGCATGGGACATATGAAGATGTAACTGAGCTTGAAATGTCATTCTGATAGTAAGTAATATAATTTCCCTGGTAAATGTTGTGCAGTGCTAATTACTAACTCTAAATTTAACAATTAATTTAGAAAATCTGACGTGAAATTTATAGTGGAATGCAAGCTGCAGGCTTCATCTTGTGCTGACTTTTTATTATTATTACTTATACCAGTTTAGGAAGATACAGCTGCAGTATAGGAGAAATCATGATTTTTAATGGAGAATATTAACTAGGAGTCAAGGTGCATGCTTAATTTAACTTCAGCTAAATTTGACTATATAGCCATTCAATTTTCTATGGCTGCAAAATATCTTTTAACAAATTAAACTTAGATCAATTCTTTTGCTTTCCACACTGCATCATTATAAACGAACAGATATATACAGGTCCTAGATTTCATTAACTTCTTTAAAATTGTCTTTGATGTTGTCTGTCAGAGTAGCTCTTTCACACCAGACTATGTGTTTTCCATCCTTTTAAAGGGGAATGTGATTATGTTCCATGAACTGGAGCTTAGAATCCTTAATCTAAGTCACAAGGATTCTGTATTTGACATTTTCAAGTACAAAAATTCTTTGCAGTAATAAAAATTTGCAAGGAAATAAACCAGAGATGCTAAAATTACATCTTACTTTGCTCTAAAATAATTTGATTCACAGAATCATGGAACAGTTGAGGTTGAAAATCGCTTCTCAAGATCATCTGGTCCAAACTCCACCACTCAAGGCAGGATTACATACAGCAGGTGCTCAGGGCTCTCCAAGTCTGGAGACCTTTCCTCCATTTCCCTTGGCTGAACTTCCCAGGGTTCTTCTCTGCCTTACCCCGTTGAGGTCCCTCTGAATGTCTGCACAGCTATCTGGTGTCATCAAACCATCCTCACAGTTTGGATCATCTGCAAACTTGCTGAGGGTGGGCAGTGTATTATCATCCAGGTCATTAATGAAGGTGATAAACAGTGTTGTACCTAGTATTAACCCTAGGGATATACCACTAAAAACCAGCCTCCAGCTGGACTTTGTGCCACTGATCCCAACCCTTTGAGTTCAACAGCTCAGTCAGTTCTCAGTGCAGCTCGTTGTGATCTYAGCTAGCCATACCTCATCAACTCATTTGTGATGATGCTGAGAGATCAGTCAAAGGCCTTACTAAGTCAAGGTAAACAATATCTACTATCTTCCTTTGCCCACCAAACCCGTCATCACGAAATACAATTAGCTTGGGTAAGCATGATTTCCCCTTCAGAAACCAGTATTGACTACTCCCAAATACCTTCTTCTTCTTCATTCATTTGGAAATGGTTTCCAGGAATATTTGTTTCCTTACCCTCCCTGGATTCTAGATGAAATTGTAGTTCGCTGGCTTGTAGTTCACTGAATCCTCCTGCTCACCCTCCTTGAATATGAGAGTGACTTTTTCTTTTTCCCGTGGTTGAAAAATGGCTCCCAGTCACCGTGATCTTTCAATGATTGTGGAAAATGGCCTCGCAATGACTTGGTCTGTTCCCTCTGCACTCTGGGTGCATCAAGTCCAATGGACTTGTTTATGTCCAGTCTGTTTAAATGTTCAATAACCAGATCTTTGYCCTTCAAGACTTTCCCACTGATTTAAAGAACCTGGGATTCCTGGAGGTTAACCTTGCCAACAAAGAGTGAGGTGAAAAAAAGCACTGAGGACTTTCCCAGGTCCTTTGTGATCCTCGGCACATTCAGTGGGGCCTGTGTTTTCTCTTGTCTTCCCTTTGCTACTGGTGTATTTCCAGGTATCACTGKTTTTTCATGATAGGTTTCCTCAAATGTTTCAGCATGGACTTTCTGCTTGGTTTACAAGATAGAACTGTGATAGCCTGCAACTACCATGATGCAACCACTTCCAAAGCTGTTTTATTAAACAAATTAAAAGAAAATTATAACCTCTCATTATCCAAATTATTGCTTAGATCTTAAAATTAAATTGTACTAGTGTTCTTCCGTGTTTAACTTGATGTGTACTTTATAGAAAGCTCAATAATTTCTGAAAGACTTTGCTCTTTTGTGGATTTCAAGTCCATGTAAAAGGTCTCATTCTATGGAAGTGTATTACGACAGATTTGCATTAGTTGCAATATTTGGCTCCAAAACATCTTTTTGAAGTTGGTGAGCTTCTTATCATCATAATCTTCCTCGTAGTGCTGAGAAGAAAAGTTTGCTCACCAAGAGAATACTGCAGGATAGAGATACCATGTTAACTACTTTTAAGGAATACAGTATAGTTACAGAATATTTGCCGTTCTAGCATTAGGGAACTGCAAGTATGATCATCAAATAAATAAATGATTTGCAGTGTACTGACGAAGTAGGCCTGTTTTCCCATAACAGTGCAAAGATCATCTAAAATACTAAGGTTATTAATGATATCCTGATTTTCTTTTCTGCACTGCTGCAGCTTAGAAAGTGATATTTTCCCATCTTACGAAAATCTTTGCAAGACAACAATACAACAGTCTACTTTAGCACCCTGTCTGGCATTGACCTCAAGTAAGAATTGTTAGTTCACTATTGTCTGGAATCTCTTAAGTGTCTTCTCTTCTACTTAACCTTTCTTTCCATGAKGCAATTCAAATCCTTTGTGCCAGCCCTCCTCACTACAGTACACACAGCACCACAAGACCTCCTGTGAGGTTAGAGACAGTTATTCTGGTTTCAACGGACTGGAAGGGGGTATGAGGAACTGAAATGTACTTCAGACCATCACAATGGCAATGGTAAGAAAGTGGTGAGCTTTTTCTGCTCCTTTTTAACTGCACAAGGTGATRGATTAAATGAAAATTTTTAATGATGAATTGAACATTTTTAATATGTATGTTGACCTGTCTAGGTTTGCATAATTTTTTTCTTTCAGTATCAGGTTTGCAATCTGATGTTTTTCTTTATAAAAGAAAAAATATAGGTTACATGGGCTCAAAAAGATACTCTGCTAATCCAGTAGAGACACTTGCATCTGCTGCAGTGCCTGTTTCAATGCTGTCATGGGCAGGACTGCTCATGACTGATTTGCTGTACCAACCTGAAAGTAATAAACATCTTTTATGCTCCCATTTTAGTCCTGGTGACACCTTGCTAGATCTCTTTAGCAAAAGCCAAGCAAGTAAAATGAGCCTGAAAGAAATAAGCTAAATATTTTACCCTCTAATCATAGAAATGAACAAGATTATACTTCCAGACATTTTTAGAAATTAAGGTTAGCTCCCAGCATTAAGCATGACTTTTAGTGTTCTCTTCACACAGAACCAAAGACATAATAAATTAGGTAAGTTACTACGGTCCATAAAATCATTGTAAATGTAAACCATTTTGGGTGATAAAAATGAGCTTGGTTAGGGTTTTATATAACAAAGATGAGCCTCTAAATGATGACTGATATTTCTACCTTTTATTAGTTGAACTAAAGCAGCTTTTTATCTTGCCTTTGTGAGAAGACAGTCAAGATCCAGCTTCCAAGAGATCATATCAAGTGGACTGAAGAGMTTTCAGACTAAAAAGGTAGAACAGACAGATGGTCAACAAAGTTTATCAGGCAAATTTTGTAAGGATTGCAGGGGAGCAGTCTGGATGTTAGTAAAGCTTTAACCACATCCCTGTGAAACACCTTAATTTTATCTATATTTACTAGCAAGTAAGAACTATAGCTGTTGGCATACAAAATAATGGATACAAAAATATTGAAGATGCAGTTACAAACCAGATAGGTGTCAGCAAGGGAAAGTGAATATAACTGCCAGCTTCTGAGTAGCATTCATTTAAAAATAATCCTAAAAAAAAAAAGTCTTTTCCTTCGATGTCAATGCAATATTAAAAGACTGTATTCAATAGAAATAGAGAGGAATCACACCTAATAATGAATAGTTTGTCTCACATACGCTTATGTTAAGTTTGCCCAAGCCTTGGTCTGAATCCTGCCATTGCTAGTTACAACACTCTTGTGTTTCCATGTAGTCTTACTGCTTTTTGAAGTAATCTGGTCTTTAAAAGCAAATCAAAGTTACACTGTTACGTTGAAAATTGATGTACATCAGCATCAAACCAGTCATTAGTGTGAATGGAAGAGGGAGAAGATGGAGAAGGCATAAATTATTCAGCACACAGGGAGACAATTTTGCCATATGCTTCCATTTTTAATGCAAAAAGAAACACATGCACAGATACACATACACAAACACTCTTTCTATGAATGTCTCCTATGTGAGMATCTTTCAAAGAAATATAAGGCAGRYATCAGGCAACTGCTTAGCCCAGTCTTCTGCATATTATCTGTTATATTCTGTAGCTAGAGGGAGAGAAAAATACACTGGCTGTGGGCAACAGGTAGCCATGGCACTCAGATTGTTACCTTCTCCTCTTAAATTCATTCCAAAATTGTGAAAAGTTAGGTACTATTCATAGTTTTATTTGTCATAAATTGTACAAAAAGCAGTACACCCCACATGTATCCATACATTATATGTTCTCTATTAATTATATCGGAACAAATACATGGAGGCACAACAGAAAGATTAGGTCTAAGAAGCTGGTAACTAGCTTTAATGCAGTCTTGTGCAGAACTGGAAAAGAACAAAACTATTGCATTTTTATTTATATRTCTTATAATAAAAGGGTGTACTAAAGAAAACAAATTTTCTTTGATAATAAATCATAATCTTTTAAATAAAATCATGATATTTTAAAAGCTAATCTTCTTTTACTATTTTATCTGTATTTAATGTACAATCATCACCGGATGAAAACATAAACTGAACTAGGCAGTGTCATTTTCTGATTCATAATCAATAATAGATTTTTTTACGGGTATTTCTGGTGTTGCAATGGAACTTCTAAATCTCTTATGAAGCTCTGTCTGTCCACTCTTGTTTGCATGATATATTTGTGATCTTGCAATGAGTCACAAACCTCAGAACTTAAATTTGGAACACAGGCTTCCTATTAGCCTCTCTTTAATAATGTATCTGTGTTCCTAATCAATGCAAGTGAAATGTTTTCATAATTTAATAATAAAGTGGGTGCATCCAGAATTTCTAACGGGTGAGGATAAATCATGTTTGCCTGTGAATAACAGCTTTTATCATTTACTCAGTGGGATCATAATGTATTCTTTCAATCTGCACCAAAGGTAGTAGCAGGAAGCTATTTTATAGATTTCTTGGTAATCTGAACTGATGTTATACCTGTTATAGGACACTTCCAATAAAATAGAAACACAGCAGGATAAAAAAGATACAAATGGTGTTTTTATACCAGTCAATAAAAGCATGACTCTGTAGTAATAGAAAATTTGTTCATGAATTGTGAAGTACCAGTGCCCCAGTTGGCAAGGTATTAAAATAATCTATGTCCTGCCATTGCAACTTTTTCTTACAACTGGAACTTAATTTACTCTTTCATTTTCATTGTCAATGAGAAAAAGTTAAGTACATGTATGAACCATATCATTAAATAATTTTGTTGGAATTACTTTTTATTTTGTAGATCATTCCCTCTAAGAAGAGGCAGGTCTAGCACATTCACACATATTAACTTTCTTCTAATTATTCATTTTCACAGAATAGGAGCTATATTTGAGTGAGGCAAGACTTGCTTTCTTTGAGGCTTATTTAACCAAAACCAGAGAAACCCTTCCATAAGCTCTAAAAATACCCAGGCYGCTCTCTCCAGTCTAATGCATGTAGGTAGCCTCTTTTCTCCTTTTTGCTGAAACTTTRCAGATTTCAGGGGCTACTCCCAGCAGATACAAAGGTTGCCAGTCGTAATCAGTTTGCAGGACGGAGTATGTAGTTTAGAAAAGCGTATTGCAGATATCAAAGTGCAATCACACTACTTGTCTTGGGAATCATTCCAGAGTGAGTAGAAATCATTCTGCTTTCTAATTATGGGCCATGAAGTTCTGCTTCTCATCTGTGTGCTTCTTGCATTTATTTTACATCATAAAGTGAAAATTAAAGACATTGCAGAGAAGTGGGAGTAGCCATCCTGCATCTATACTGTAATATCTACGCGTGGCTGGAGTGGCTGTGTCTGTTATTTTCTCAGTTTTGATGAGTTGTTTTTGAGAAGYGTTCAGGCTTCAGCCTCTTTCCTGTGTATTTTGCATGTTTTTTTAATGTCTAGAGGGACATTGCTCCACTACATTTGTTTCACCACACAGGCACTTGTTAATTTTATCTTGGATAGACAATTCCGATTGATATAAACACGTAGTACTTTTAAAGTATACAATGACAAGCACATTCCACTCATAGGGGACTTTTCTTTCTACCTTCCATGGGAAAAAAGCAACCATGAGTGGTATAAATTTTGTATCTTAGATCTCATTTCCTCTTTAGAATATAAATCTTGTGCAAAGGAAATAGGAGCTCCATTATYTCTTAAAGATGAAACAGCTTCTAATATGGATAGTCTGCATTCCCTCTATCACATTCCTGGGGGATAGGTTAATAAATAATGAACTAAATGTCATATTTTGAAGCCTCTTAGTTCATGGTGATGCTGCTTTCTCACATAYTTATTAAATTTCAATCTTCATTAGRCAGGGTTAGTGGAGAAATTAGGTCCCTCTTGTACTACTTTAGTAATGCAGAGTTATAAGATAAATAAAATATTTTTGTTTCCTTTTATCATCTGTGGGTCTTTCCATAATGGTGTCTGTGGCAGGATCTGTGTGCTTATTGCTGAATCAACTGAAACTCTTGTCAAAATAACTTCCATTTAGTCCTTTGTAAAGATTAACACAGGAAAAKGTTGAGATTACATTCTGTAGCTGAGCAGTGCCCAGCCTTAAAAACTGTCAGATGAATTTGGTAAAACTCTCCATTAAGGGTCTACCCAGTACAAACTATCAAGGTCCCTTTGGGTCTCTTTAGGTCCCAGAGAGAGGACAGTCTGTGCCACCTCTGCTCATCTTTAAACTCAACTATGTCATTTTAGTCTYTTTTTTTAATTTAGTTTGGTATCTGGGGGCCTAACTTAAGTTTAGCTGCAAAGATTCATGCTGTCTTGATGTCTTCTTCTTGTCTTTTCACAAAGCAGACTAACAACTAAGTATAAGCTAAGTTATTTGGAAATGCAGGAGTGATTTAGCTAGTGGTAAATATCCACACACACACACTGCATGGAGGCTGAAGCAAAGCCCTACCTCATGCTCCAGTCTGTTGGAGCCTGCCCCAGTCTGCAATTCATTTCCACAGGACTGTAAATGAGAGGAAAGTCCTACTATAAAGGAAAAAAAAAAAAAAAAAAGAAGTAAATATCTTTCCTTGCTATATAGGAAAGATATAAAATGTATACTTTAGCTCAGCTCTGATTAAGGACTGGTGATTCATAGAATTATGTGATAATATAGCTTGGAAGGCAAATAAGGAGATCCGTAGTCCTTCCTCCTGCTCCAAGTAGGATTAGTCATGAGAGCAGACCTGGTTGCTCAGACTTTTATCTCCTCAGACMTTAAGGTTGAATACAGGGACAAAGAAAGGCTAGCAAACATATATAATGATAATATAATGATCTGAAAATGGATGTTATCACAGCTAATAAAGGTGAGAAACAAATCTCCAGCTGAGGGGCTTGTGGTTATAATCACTAACACACATCTCAGATAGTATCAACGTGTACATTCACATATATGGGAGCAAAGATTTTTAAGAAACTTGCTTGGCCAGGTCATGTGTTACATAGATGGAAAATAGATATAACTAATCCCATGAAACGGAAAATGGACTTTGGAAAACCAGCAGATTGAGAAAATGTAATATATTAGAACCAATATATCACCTATGAAGAGAAAGGAAAAGAATACTAAACATATGGTTTTATAAGTGAGAAAATAACTGATTGTCTCATTAAAACAGTTGTCTTCATCTCTATTTATTAAATAAAGTAGATACATTTAATTTGTTAAGTAATCAATATAACACTTTCTTCTATCTTTGAATTTATTAAATTTTTATTTCCATATGGAAAGTTATTACACCTGTTGGAAAAAAAAATGGGAATTACTACAGGTAAAATTTTTCTAATAGTTTAGAGAGTAAGGTTCTGAAATGGAAAAATAAAGAGGAATTGGGGAATCGACCTGGTTTTGAGGAGAGTTGAATAGCTAAGGGGCAGGGGTGGTTAATAATTCTTGAAAGGGTTTGCATGGGGTGAGTGCCTGTGATGAGCAGACTGAACTCAGTAGCCCAGCAGGCTGTATCCTGTTTTATAAATAGGTGCATAAATAAGTAATTTATTTATAAATAAATAAATGCAAGGAGAATAAATAAGTGACCAAAATGACAAAATCAACCAGTGACCTTTGCAGTGGCATTCTAAGTAGCCATGAGCAAGCTTAAGCTTCATATGTCAAAAAAAAAAAATTAAAAAACATATATTAGAAATGTTTGAAGAAACAACCTATGAAGCTTGAATGAAGCCTGAAACTGAGAACAGAAGCATGAACATAATGCATACATGGAGAATTCAGATCTACAAATTGTATAAGATGTGTCTCAGAGATGATTACAGACATTTAACTCCCTTTGACTCTTCTTAAGTGTCCAATTCTTTGAGATCTCATTTATAAAAATGTTATCTTTTAGACACACATCTAAAAATTCCCTTTAATGACAGGTAGGACWTTTCAAGGCAAGAGCAAGGATTTGCTTGTTTTTCTTTTTTTCTGCACTTTTGGATGGAAACATATTAATGTCAGACATAGCATGTAATTTTTCACTTTAAATCTTTGTGTCCATTTGTAACTTTCTAGAATTATTTTCTTTAATAAATATGCTCTGACTCTTGAGTGTGGGCTTCATGTTCTCAATCTACTCCTTTTTTCTCCCAAGTGATATTTAGCAATTATCATTATTTAACTCCTGGATGAAAAATTACAGGGCTGTGCTCTGTAATTATCGATGACCTTTCAGTGCAGAATAATTCAGCTGATCAGATGGAATAGGACTGCCACAGGCGGCCTGAGTATTTGGACAGATTCTTAGGAGAAACACTTACCCTCTTCAGAATCCATCTTTTGTTGAAAGCCAGAGAAGATGTGGAGCAGAGTTTTGAACAAACTATTCATGTCGCTACTTGTCATTTTGGGATAAGTCCTGTTAAAATATGACGTTCAAATGAGCTATTTCACAGTCTAAAAGCAACATGGATTCAAAACAAAAAGTGTTCATTGCATAAATAAGCGTAACACTGCTACTGGTAATATAGCAAGTTTAGAGATAGATATATTAGGTGCTGTACACACATACAGAATCATCCTTTTTCCACACAGAATTTATGGTATCGCTAGAAAAAGTCACTAGTTGGGTATAGGAGAGTTTTTATTAACCTAGTTTTACAGATTAAATGCAGGGACAAGGGTCTTCTGCAGGCAAGAATAGGCAGGCAAGAGCAGCTGCCTATTCAAAACATAGAAMAGAGCAAAACCAGCAGCACTAAGGATGAGGCAGGAGCTTCTCCTCTCTCTGCTCTTTCTTTGGGCTGTTCTATAGGGACTCACCTGTCTACTGATTCCTACCTAGTGCCATAGGCCTAGAAAAAGGGAATATCCCTGACTGCCACACCACAGGGAATTACCCTTCCACGGGTAGATCTTGCCCACCCTTCATTAGGTGGACAGTGCACTGCTTTTCTGAGCATTGAAATGGGAACAAACTGTCCCTGGCCGTGCACTTTAAGCACGGAATGACTTTTCCTCAGTTTATTTGTTCCAATGTCTAAACAGAACTTTCCACTCATCTCTGTGACCGTTCCGGTACTCTACATGATATATCTAATAACATGTCCCAGAACCTGAACTGTTCTTTTTATTTCTGTTGTTTTATGTCTAGTATGTTTGGAAATGAGTTTAAAAATTATTTGGTTGTCTAGCAGAGAYCAGATTTTACTCAGGCCATGCTTGTACTAATGCACATATGTGATAGCCATTTTGCTGATGGTCTGCARCTGCCACTTATTCATTGATTACTTAGACCTTAATAGCTTTTCTTCCTGAATCATTTACCCTACTAAGTCTGTGGCTCAAAATATATCTGTCAGCATTATTAATGGGTGTTGTGTTGCAGAACCACCAAGCATTATCTATAATTATCTGCATGTGCACCTATGTGTATATGTGTGTGCCTACGTGTGTGCAAATAGAACCTTTTTACCTATATGAGACTAGAATAAGCTTAAAATTAGACAGCATCAAGAAATTGTGACTCTTCTCAGATCCTTGTGCCAGAGCGAGGTTGTGGAAAAGTATTTAAGAAGTCTGTGCTTGCAAGGACCCCAAGTAAACAGTGGGGATTGTTCATTCAAATCACACTATTTAGGATGAGAAGTGAAGTTAGCTTCTGTRTCAGTAGCAGGGACCTAATTATCCTTTTGGAAATCAGCCAAGATCCCAGATCTGATACAGACAGAGTGTTTCCATACTAAGTGATACAGATTTTTAAGAACCACATGTGGCCAGATTTGCCTTCCACTCCCGCATTAAAGACTTTTTCAGCAGCCTCTTCTCTCCTAATAACACAGACATTACCTCAGGCTGGATASAGACTACAGCCAGCCTAGTGTTTTGTCTTAGATGCCTGCCTTGCACGTATTTACCCAGCTCTACACGCTACACCCTGCTAATCCTGGAAGATATGAAAAGATAACACCCTGAGGTTGAGTGGCTGCAGGTGGTAGGATACTGTTGAGTGTAAATGAGAAGAGAAATCTGAGCATSAGAATCTTAACTGTGAATCACCACCACGTGCAGCCAGCACGATGTATTAATTTATAATTAAATGTTGACTTTTTCCCTAAGGATATTTTGGCTTCTGTACCAGCATAGTTCATTAGTTYGTCGCTGTGGTTGATCCAGCTATTGGCGTGTCTTTGATCACTTTTCATGAACTGAGCGTGTTAGATGGGATACCAAAATCCTTTGTACTTCTCCATAATTGCAGGCTGAACATCTATTTCCTGTACAAGAGACAGCATTTCCTCAGCCTCATCCATCACTTCTCATAAGAGTCCCCTTATTTCTTTGACACTACTGAAGCCTACTGAAAATATAGGGTTTATATTGTGATTTTTTTTTTTCCTGGCATCATGTACAACAGTGGAATAACCAGTCACCTTTTCATAGGACTATTTAGTGATAAAAAAATAAGCAGTTTTTACTGGTAGAGATGAAAAACCTAGTTAAGAAAAAGCATCTAGCTAAGGCAACATTTATGCTATTTAAATCTAAAAGAGTTCCAAATAATTATATTTCTTTGCTAAAGAAAGAACTTTTATTGCTTTGCACAATAGAACTTCTGAGTCAGCCCTTTGACAAAGATGTTGTCTGTGTCTGTTAGAAGGCGAAGTGGAAGAACACATGAAGCTTATGAGGAGCTTGACTGAATTGAAGTATCCAATTCTCAGTATAATTCCCTGTCCCTAGTGTCCAAATGACTGAACTTACTCAAAGCAACATACTTTCCTAGCTAATATCTTAGAGAAAAATATATATATATATMT
>PTEX01000001.1:525332-593391 GCA_003342815.1 Eudromia elegans
GGAAGGAAGGAAGGAAGGAAGGAAGGAAGGAAGGAAGGAAGGAAGGAAGGAAGGAAGGAAGGCACCCAAACCAGAAATTATCTACAGTTCCTCACCCAAAGGCAACATCACTTTGTATGCTGATGTGATGGAAAATAGCATTCCCCCTCTTCTACCGAGCTTGGATTACTTTTTGTACTGAGTAATTGCAGTTAGTTCTGCTGTGCCCTTTATCACACTGTCAAAGCACTGCTTATCCAGGAGGAGATAAAACCAGTTTGTACAAGCTGTGCCCCCTGCTAAGTACCCCCCTAAACTGGCAGAGTACCTGGTATCCCTAGCTTAAAAAGGAAGTTAAGTGGAAGGATATCTGCCWTTGTGTCTTCAGCACTGCACAACCAGAGATGAAATGTCATGTTTTCACAGATAACTAAAATACCAAGATAACTATAAACTTCCTTTCCTTTCATGGAGGACCAGCTATTATGGCTCTTATTTTAGGTGTATCCAGAGCATTTGTACAGTTTTTAACAGCTATACGTCATCCTTTATAAAATAATTGCTGATATTGTTGAATTAGAGCATTTAAACTATCTTAAAATAGTTTAACTTCCTTTTTTATATATACAAAGCTATTTTCAGTGAAATATAATATTTACATTTGTTAAAATTTGTGGGGTTTGGCTCAGGGTAGAAAACTGGACAACACATTTTTTAGTTTCACCGGGAAAAGCCAGAAAATAGAGCAAACCTTCCAAATAAATTAAAAAAGTAATCTTTAATTCCTGCAATTTTTATTCTTCTCAGGGCAAAAGAAATTACCTTCYGACCAGCTCTCTTTATATGTTTTGCATAACGGGCTGTATCGGCCCTTTCTTCCGCGAGCAATATAAGTAAATGTAAATTGCTGGCGGGAAGCCAGGCAGCTGGCCTCGGTGGCCCATCTTCCTTGGTCCTGCCTTTGAATCTCCAACGCTGTCGACAAAAGGCTGCGGTGAATAAGTCGCCCTTTTCACACCGCGCTCCCGTTGCATCTGCTGCTTTCCGAGCGCTCGGGTTTCCCAGGCAGACTCAGCTGTTGAGTTCGCAGCCGTGTCTGAGCCTGAATTCTCATGAATCGGAGGTATTTAAACCCCGCTCTGCTTCTCGTATAGCACAACCATGGGAACCGTGAGAAAACTTGGGCGGATTGATTAGGTTCCCTGAGTCCCCTTAACTTCTGTCAGGGATGTGAGCCTGGGAAGCCAAAATAAGCTGCCTTCAGAGAAGGGCTCACTGGAGGTTTCTCTATGGTGTTTAATAATATGGCTGTGCCTAAAKAAAGCCGAGAAATTGTCGACTTCCTCTCGCCTGACATTAATAAAATTAATTTGCCCTCGGAGCAATAATGAAATGCTTCTCAAAGGATATTATACTACGTGCATTTTTATTCCTTCTTTTGAATGGAGTATCTTCTAAGTGTTCTGCTGATTGTATTTATAAATGCCACACTGGTTTGAAATCTGGAATTAAAAGGTTTTCCAGCATAAAAAGGAAAAAAGGCAAAATCTGATAATGGCTTTTTGGTACATATCTTTTCTCTTTTCCCTTAGTCCCATGAAACCAGCATGTTAAGAGTTATTAATTCCCTGTTATTTATTGGTTATCTGAAGGCTTCATCCTTCTTGTGATATCTTAATGTATTAAGTGTTTTCTATGGTAATGATTAAGGTATTACAGGCAGAAGGCTCTGAGACTGCTAGAGCAGTTCCAAAGCATGTGATCTCCAAGGAAACAGAGATCCCATTACCAGGCCCTTTCCTAAAGGAGCTTATCAACTGTATAAGACGCCGTGAGGAGTTTCATTGACTCCAGAAGGGCTGTTCCTAGCATGCCAAGTTCAGCTGGTGAAATATGCTTAATTGGCGTATTTTTTGAGAGAATGAAGCTGCACAAATTTCTTGCATCAGAACACAACCCAGGCTTTTGAGCTTTTATTGTATTCTTTCAAGAGGACTATCAAAAATATATCTATATTTATACAATATACGAGTAATATTAAGCCTACAGCAAAAATATAATACAATTTTTAACGCAAAACACCTCTGAGCCCTGAAGYGCCCAGGTGTAACAGGACTCAACTGGTTTTGTTTAGCTTCTCAGTCTGAGGCTTCATCCACCTTTATTCCAGAGACACATCAGAGGTCTCATGTTCAGCTTTCCTAACAAAATATGTGATTCCTGGTCTGGATTATAGGCAAGATTCATTACTGTCCTACCAGCACCTCTTGCCCACAGCAGTCATGGAGAGCCTGGGACAGTGCAAGGACATGCAAGCAGATGCCTAAGGGCTAAGGTAGYATAAACCATAGGACATCCTTGCAAAATTATCAGAGGATAGGGGGCAAAACATGATTTTCCAGTCCTCTGCTGAATTGGGACCTAAACAMGCTTGTTTCCAGGCGGATTTTTTTCTTGCTTTCTCTCACACAGTCCTTTATGTAGGCTTTCCAAAATCCTAGTATATGAGAACTATTGTAAATGATGCCTTAAATATCACTGATGGCTCCCTGAAGTGTATTTTCTGCTGAAATGTTCGGTCTGATTTAAATGACCAAAGTTACAGAGCTCCCATCAGCTCCCTGAGGAAACTCTTCGCAGTCTAACTGATCTCACCTAGCAGTCAGCAAAACTSTTTTATTTAATTTTGTCCTATTACTCACAGCCATTTCTTGCACCCAAGCATGCCGTTTCCACTTTCATTGTGTTACGTTATACCATAAGATGGGAATGACAATTTTTTSTTGGTTCAGTCTGGACTTTTGTTCAGAAAATATGTGGCTAGAGAAAACATATGGCAGAAAATAGTTATGGTTTTTATAGCTAAGCTTGAGTTAACTCCCTAAATGTTCTGCCATTCTCTATTTTTACTATTTCCTRTTTTAATTGTCTTAACATGGATAGCCAGAAAGAAGGGCTAATCCTATCAGTTGCGCTCTCTAAATCCCAATACCTTTGTTCAGGTCAAATTGGAAGTCTTGTTTAGAGACTGCTGCCAAGGACCTTTCCACGTTCTGTATCAAAGGATAAAAGCTTTTAATTTCTGAAAGTTGAAATTAAAATGAAAAAAAAAAAAAGGTACTAAAAGCTATGGCTTATTTTTTTAACGCAATGCATTGTGTACTGAGATTTTAAAAATGCATCAGGAGATTTAGTGAGTCAATTTTCACACAAGTTTCTAAGGCTGTTTAGTGAAGACAACTTTACATTAAAATAGGCCTCTTTGTCATGGCACAAAAATGTAAGAAAAACATACATTGCTTTTATGGTATTCTATGTGAAGTCTGTTGGATAGTGKAGATTTTGGATAGGGATGGCATCAATTTTGGATAGGGATGGTAGAAAAAAGAATAGGACGATTAAGAATATGGGTCWAAAATAACCCAACCATGGTTTCCTAGGCTGCCCTAATATTGCCCAGGAGAAGTACAACACATATATACTATAAGAGCCTAATTAAACCGGCAAGTGCAACAGCTCCTTATCACAGTTCAGCTATCTCAAATTATCTAAGCTTGTCTTGATCCTGTTAGGACAAGCACAACAAGGGACAGCTTTGCTGGACCAAGCAAGGTGACCTCCATTCTTTTGCAGAGCGTCTTCAAAAGAGTTTTATGGCATTTCATGGGAGAATTGGCTTCCACTAGCAGCTTTCATTGCCTGCAAGTATAAAATAGCAAGTTTTTATATTATTTTCCCTCCTATATCCTTTGCCCCKGACCTGTTTTTCCCATGCCAGTTGCCAGCCTCAATGCAAGGRCGCTCCCTTAACACATATGCCTGGCAGAAGGGAACTCTCAGCTTCAGCAGTGCTTTTGCATGCCAACACAAGGCAGTAACGAGGGATCTTCAGATGCAAAAKGTTCTGCTCAAGAAAGTGCAGTTTCTTATGGCTTGTACGACACTGATATGCAGGACAGGTCTTGTTTTTCTSTAGATAGAGTCAAGAAAAATTGAAGATGAAAAATCCCAACAGCTGGAGGAGGAAAATAGCTTTTTTRAGATGAATATAAAGCCGTAGACACCTTCTAGCCAGTGCTGCTAATGCAGAGTGCAGAGTGGTTTAGCAGCAATTTTTTCCTTTAAGCCTTTCTCAGCCCTAAAAGCTAATCCTGCAAAAAGTTAACACCTCAAATGCCCTTCTTTCACATTGACTTTAAGGGTGCCTTAGAAGATGAGGCAACACACTTGAATAAAACGCCATCTAAACACCATCTAAAAACAGGGAAAACGTAGTCACCGAGTGTCACAGTCCTGACAAATTTAAATGGCAGGCAGGTTGCTTTCTTTCATGTTGCATTCAGATTTCATTCACTCAGCATTCAAGTCCAAGTCCTTACACCATTATTTCAGATACGATATAGCTGCTGCTCTGAGACCAGGCTCCTCAAAGCCAAAAAAGAAAATGAAAACAACACACACGATCAGAATAACTTTCATGCATTAAAACCAATTTGATTCGTGTRGAGCTGAAATGCAGATAGGTGACGGTGGCATTAGTCAGGATGCTTGTCTACGCATGACAGTTGCTTTGTAGCCCCTGTGATAGAGTGAAAGAGCACGGCGTTGTCACCTGCCTGTCTCTTCACCCGTCATTAGTTAGGCGAGGATTGGGTAAGGTGTCACACATGCTGACTGATGCGGTGGGGATGCTGCTCAGTGTCGGTTGCTATGGGGCCCAGAGYCACTAAATCCCTTTTTATTCCTATTCAGAGTCAGGGTCTACAAAAGGTGCCGTATGCCTTTGTCAAAAACTACAAGCTGGCACCAAAACCAACAGAAATGACAGGCTTCATCTTTCKGAGTAGCTGCTGGAATCTCAGGCGTGTTTTCTGCAGTACATAGGGGAAAAAAATATTCCTAAATATTTTCTCTGCTCTTTGCAGAATGCAGAGGGATTAAGCACATCGATTGCCTTTGTGGTATGTCTCCCAGTATCTGCCAGTGACAGTGATTTTTCGGTAATTTTTCCTAACATTCCTGGTGTCCTGTACTGAGCTCTCCTAAAYCAAAAAGAGTCTGTGAGAATTCAGTTTTGAATTGCCTTGAGAGGTATGATTCAGAAGAACTGCTTAAGTAAGGCATTGTAAAATCAAGGTTAACTATTCCAGGAGGCTCCACTTTCAATGAAATAATCTCATACACACGTGATTACTGTTTACAGAAAAATCCACCTAAAATCTTGGAGGCAGAAAAGAGAGGGTTTGCTTTTCTACCCACCTACAGTATCTAAATGTGATCCACTTGGTTATTTGATGCACATTATTATGTGGAACTTTTATATTTTCTTTCTTTCTGAAATTCAGGGATGGAAGGCTTAGGCACATTTTTGGACAGAAAAGATAAGGTCTTATTTATTTTGTTACTACAATGATGTGCCATTTGCACTGTTTCTGTTGCGTGCTCCTGATTAGGATCAGGAAGTTTCAAGTACCATTAAAATCAATATGTCCTTGTTACACCAAACATAGTGTGCGCTTAAAAAAAAAGAAAAATCAAAGCAAATATTGCTATGCTAACTACTGCAGAGGTGATACCAATGTGAGGAACAGCACGGGTGTCTTAGCAAACTGCGTGCAAAGCCCTTCCTTTCACWTTCCAATTTGTTCTATGCAATACTCCCATTTCAATATTCTTTACAAGCTCCCCCTCCCCTACAAATTTGTAGAAATTCATTCAATTTTCCAAAATTGTAAGATGAAATCAAAGAGACAAGCATAAACCCACAGGTAATAGAAGCTGTCTGGGATTCTTTCCCTACCAAAACCAACCCTTATCAATATTGTTACTGTTCTTATTGTTTTCATTATTACCTCAATATGTTCTGCAGGGTATTAGAACTAAGAATTTGATATCATGTAGGATATTGTGTGTGAAGCTGTGCTGGGAAGAGTTATTACATGCATCAAACATTTCCAAGTCTATTTCTTAAAGGCATCATTTTAAATTTATAGTTCCATTACATCCAACTGGACTTGCAGATTGAGTACTGGTTTATGAAGTAGTAAATGGTGTTGTAATTAAAAAAAAAAAAAAAGTGCTGCTTTCTTGATTTAAAAAATCAATGTATCCAATAGCAAACATTTTCCCACTAGGACACAAGCAATTAGAATCTAACAGAAGAAAAGTCATGTGTCAATCGCAAACTCTGTACTTAAAAACAAATCCTCAGTGCTGTCTGACTAAGCTGATGTTTAAGCAAACAAATATATTCAAMTATTCAAAGATATAGTTGATGTAGTAACACTTTTTGCTGAGCTTAATTCAAAAATCATTGCAGTGCAGTAAACACAACATTCCCTAAAAAAAGAGATTAAAACAAGCAGTGGTAGAACTGCATATAAATGACAAAATAACCACAGGTATATGAATCTATATTGCTGAAAGCGACCACATATCACAGTAAATAGGAAAGTGCAGGTGGGCTGGTAGGAAAAGTAAGCATTTATATAAAAAATAATAGGATGTTATTGGTCTGGAGCAGCATTTGATAATACCCAGATCCTGCATCAGACCAATAATGTCTTATTCTCATGGACACAAAATTATGCGAGTGATTAATTCAAAGATTAAAAAGAGCAGAATTTCCCTGTTTTCTTTGCTTTGTGTCTATAAGGCACACACAAGCCAAATTTCCATGMTTTTGCTTCAAAGGCTCCCGAGCCCGTAAATTCGCAGTTTTAATAAAAGATGAGTTTTTCACCTTTTCATATGACTCACGTCAAACCACAAGAGTTGGCAACGCTGCTGTAAACATATAGGCCTGTATAATGAACGTTAGAAGAAGGGATCCTGAATTGGTTAAGCCTTTGAAGGCATCTTTGACTTTARACGTGCATACGTTTATTTCAAGTCCTAGTCATTAAGCCTTAACCCCGTTTCTAATTTCCGGCTTTTTTTTTTTTTTTCCCAAAAAGCTGTAAAACCCACGGGTTCCTGCATGTGAGCAGGTGTTAAGTGCCTGGCTCTGAGGACGGCGCTGCACAATAAGTGGCAAACCTGTCCGGTGCAATCTGTATGCAAAGCTGCAGCGTGATCAGCAGAGGCAAAGAGAGGTTACATTGCCCACTGCTTGCTTTAATTGGAGTTAAGTAGATCTATTATGTGTGTGTGCCCCATACACTAGCTGTTTATTTTGATTAATGACGGGTATGTGAGAGACTTTCAGAAGAAGTCTTGGAATAGCAAGAAGATGTTATATTAAACTGTTATTTTTTTTCCCTTTTCTCCAAGAGACCAGTGCGTTTTTAATGCTTGCTGATTGGCATATCCAAGTTCACACTTCTTGTTCCTCAGTRTGAGACATACTCAGTCATTTTTATATTTCACAAATTGGATTCCTAAAAATTGAGATGTATAATTTGTCCCTCTTAAATTTTATCACTTCTAATGTGAGGCAAGAACAATAGTGGCTAAATTACAAGTGAGGTTTTAGAATACAGGGAAGTAAAAACTTGAAGGATACAACTTAAAGCGGCCGTATTTGAAAGAATAAAGCTTGAAGCATTAGATAGAGAAAGGGAAAGAAAACGATATTCTGTTGTAGGTATCATATTGGTGGATCACAGCTTAGGACAGTCATTTTCCTGGATCATAGCCAAAAAATGGTCTAACTTTGATAGTCGCACATGAGAACGCCTCTATTGGAAAACACGACGAGTTGAYGAACCAAATCGAAAGAAAAATATGATAGACAAACTTAATGGATTTCATCTAAATTAGAGTCAGTTCCAGGGTCAGTAAAACCTTCTTGGCGGTTATGAAGAAAAACTCAATGACTAATTTTTGTTAAATGTCTAAAAYCAAGGCATCAGTTTCAGGTCACCAACCACATGGGCTTCAGGCAGGAGCCGGCTGCCCTGTGGCCTCAAAGTAACATTTTTCAAGGCTTTCCCAGAAAAGTCCTTTGGTGATTATGCTCATTGAAGTGATAAGCAGGGGGAAACTGAGGGCCTTTGATCCATCTTATCCCAAATCAACCACTTCAACTGCTGAGCAACAGGGCAACCTGAGGTAGATTTTTYAGGATGTTCAGCCAAAAAGAGATAAGGGTTTATTAGGAAACAAGAAGGCCTAGGAAAATGTTGAACTGAGGGCGATGGCTCATAAGTTTTCAAAGTTTCTAGATGCTTATCCTAATGAAAATTGAACCTCTGAACCTTCAGAGTTTAGCTTGTCCCCACTTATAACATCATTAGGAGATAATGTCAATGGAATGGAGCATTGTCACAGGACAGCAGCTTCCCGCTGCTAAATAAACACTGAGCCAAAGCCAAGATATTTATTTTCAAAGTGGGAGATATTTACCCTGTAAACATGTTCTGTTCCAGTGGCTTTATGTCTGTTACACCAAAGCTCTAATGAGGTAGATGCTGTCTGATGCATGCAGTTAAACTAACAAGAATTTCTCCAGGTCCTACTATTGAAAATATGTGTTTTTATTGGCTTAGWAAACAGATTAGTTCAACATTTCAGACAGCTTCACACCAGTGCGGTCTCTGAAATATATCCTACTTTAGTGGTTCCTCAACCTAAATACCTAGAAAGACCCAATGTCACTCGATGACTAGAGAACTATAAATTAACTCTAAGACCAACAGCTGGGTATATATGACATAGAACTAGCACTGAATCCCTTTAATTTCAATAGGATTTATAGAACGGTACCAAAGGAGTGTCAGCACGTTCTAGGGATACAGAGAAGAACATCTGGGCCAGGAGATGCTTGTTACATGAAGTCTGTAATTCATAGGGTTGAGGCCAAGCAGTCGCAGGAATTTGGAGAAGGGCACATCTGCTCAACCAAGCACAGGCAATGTGGATGCCAGGAAAAGCAGTAGGAGGAAGATGCAGAAAGTGAAATAGCTGTAGATAATTTTTAAGATCGGATCTGTTAAATCAAACTTGTAAGTAGATTTGCTTCTGTTACAAAAATCAGTTCTTAACTTTTACTGTCTGGAGAAAATAGAATATAAAAACTGTCTTTTTGGTACAAAGAATTTTTTTTGTTGTGTTTATATGTATATATAAAATCTTTAATTATCAACTTCTAAAAATTTACAGAAAATTCTAAAATTTCTTCAGTATTTGTCTTTTTTTTGCAAGCAATAAAAATTTCACTTAGAAAATATCTTTTGAAAGAGAAAAAAGCATCCTATTATAGGTATTCCCTTTCCCAAAGACACYGAGTTCCTAAGTCGATTTGTCTCTATTTGCATGTTTTCTGGTTTCAGGGATTTAGGCATTCAAATGTGTGTGGATCTGGATCCTCATGCCTTAAGCTTACCAAATCACAGTTTCTTCTGTAGTGGAAGTTGTATATCTTATATGGCATTGTCTATTGCACAGATCTCAAATGAAAGTGGATACAAACACAGCATTGACTGTGAAGAAATAGTTATACATAGCAATGAAGTATCTCTTATCTATCTATATATATAAGGGTGAAGTACCTATCGCCCTTATAATTCTTCTTCCTGAGAGCTTYTCTTGGCCAAGGAATTTGGGTTACATCACTTAACAAAAACACTAATTCAGTTCCTAGAAGTCTGCAGTGAGTATTCCCACTRTTCCTGCCCAGACTCCTTCCATCCATGCCCTTCTGCAAGGCYAGAAGTGTTCTAGAAATAGGCCAGAGCTCAGAGCTGTAACTTCAAGGTCGCACAGGTGACCTTGACCTTCATGTTTTATCTGATTCAATTTTCCTGCGTTTGCTATGAACTGTCTCAGTGCTTTATTCTGTTCCGAGAACACTAAAAAGGGAAGGTGTTTTTCTAGAGCAATATTAAATAAAACCAAAGTTTTCAGAAATGTTGCTTTTTGGTGTATACGGTCAATGCCAGTTAAAGTTGCCCCTATATGCTCTTCTCTGCAGGTTTAATATTTATTATGCTGTAAGTTATTCATTTTAACATGGCCTCAGAGAAGATTTCATCAGGATCCAATAATCACAGTTTATTGGGTGGACAGGAAGCAGGCAGTGAAGTCTCTATCGAGATCTTCAGCATCAGTTTATTAGGCACTTGGCAAAACTTAAATCCATCTGATTTCCATCAGCTTGGCCATAAATGTAGACATAATGATTCCATCCACTTATTTTTCAAATCAATTTAGCATAACTATCTCCCASAATAAGGAGATATGGATCACTGCACAGTTTAGGCACTAATATAGTGATTTCTACTCACCAATGTCCAATAACGCTGATTAGTTTAGCATYCATTTCCTGTATTAACAGTTACTAGAAAGTGTATATTTTAGTTGTTTGAGTTTTCTTACACAATCCATACAACTCTGAGAGAGGGAAATGCTAAATATTTGTAATTGAGAGTGCGTTGCAATTGCCAGTGCATTGGAATGATCTTTGTACTTTAAAATCTTTTGATGATTTGAGGAGAGAAACTCCAAAAGCTGTTAAAATTGGGGAATTTGGGTTGACTTGTTCYTAGAAAATTTGGACTATGCAAAAATGCCTTTTTATAATCAAAAATAAATCTTTTTTTTTCTTTCCAGTTTTCATTCCAATCTCATCTGCTTTTCTAAAGTATATAAATGGTTTTAATCAGTGTAGTTATACTGTTGGCTGAACTAGGGGCAAAACCCAAGTTAAACAATGCATTAGCAGAATTTGTATGAGTATGCAAATATATATACCTAACAACATTTCAGTGTACACATTATTGCAGAGAAAAATTCAGTCCATGACACGTAAGGAAAGAATAGAGACGTTGTATGGAATTAATTTTCTCATGGAAGTTTAATTTGTGTTTTCTATGTTTATAGGGAAGGCTTTGTTATGTCCATATGATCAAATGCAATTATTCAATTAGATTGCTGCTTGTTGAAATGGGTTTTATAGTGCTTATTAAAAGTAAATAAAAATAAATGTTCAAAGATCAGCTTGTTCAGATTTTTTTTTATATTAAATGGAAGTATTTCAATGCATGAAATGCATTAACTTCTTGAATGTGGCAGAGGAGTGTGCTTTGCATCAGCACACTAGGTTACTATAAACAAAACTGACAAAACTTATTTGACTTTTTCAAAAGCTGTTGTCAAAAATCTTTTGGAAGGCTATTAAAAACCAACAACAAAGTAATCATTTGTTATATCAGAAATATCCAGGTCAGAAACTGAATTCTCTATGAGATGATTTTCAGTTAGGCAATTTGGGTAAGAAAAGAATTATCCTACAACTAGGTGGAGTAGAAAAACTATGGAGAGAAACACCAAAATAATCCAGGGTGCTTACTTCCCTTTTCTGTTCCCTGCAAAGGTTGATGTGACCAAATAACTAATGCAATCAGAAGCATAAACAAATGACAAAAACTCAGACTAAGTAAAATAAGTACTTCTATTAGCTTGTTATTTATGGCTATTGCATGCCTGGAAATCCACCCAAAGGTAAGCACTATTAGAGAAGAAGGCCTACCAGAACAATTCTGGAGCTTTTGGAGGCACCTTGGAGAGCTGGTGGGGRGGTTTCAAAACACAGAGCAATTGTTGTATCCATCTTTAAAAGGGAGGGAAGGAGGACAGGTTTGTCAGATTACCTTCAATTCCTAGAAAAAAAAATCCTGGAGCAAATAATCAAGCAAACAATTTGTAAGCTCCTAGAAGATAGCAAAAAGATGAGTGACAGCCAACATGGATTTGCTSGAAACGAATCTTGTCAAACCAACTTAATTTCCTCCTACGACAAGGTAACAGACTTTGTAGATAGGTCAAAAGCAGGAGATGCTTTTGACAATGTTTCACCTTACACTTTCACAGTAAGGAAGGGAAACATTGGCTAAATGAAAATACAGAAGTTGGGCACAGAATTGGCTAAAAAATTTCCCTAAGGAACATGGAGGAAGAATAAGTATATTTATTAAAATAGAAGATACAGCTAGCTGAAAGGAGGTCCAATGATTCAGAAAGGCAAGAACTGAGAACGAGCTTGACAATTTGTAGAAACAGTCTGAAGCATCTGAGAGTATTTGAGGCAACAAATGGCTAATTACCAGCTCTGTAGAAAAATACCAACATTGGAAAGTAAGATGGAAGTAGATCCCAAAAACTAATACAATCAGCAAATGACACTTTTGCAGAAAAGACAGACGCTATTTTAGGAGTAATATCTGTAAGATGTACAATACAACCTTTCTGCTGTCCTTGGCATGAATGAGGCCATAGCTGAAGCACTGTTCTCCCGTTGCAGGCTGCATTTCAAGAAAGATGTGGGCCAGCTAAAGGCCAAAGAGAGGATGACAATCACAATGATTAGAGGAGTAGAAACTTCAACTGAGAAAAGTCAAAGAGTTAGAACTGCTTACTGGAGAGAGAAAAGGGAGGAGAAAGTCTTCAAATACATAAAATATATTTGTAAAGGGGAAAAGACTGAACTGTTCCATATAACCACTTCGTATGTGACAAGAAAAATGGTCTCTAAATTGCCAAAAGGAATATTTATGTTAGACATTGGAAGAATTTTTTAATGCTAAGAACAATTAAACATGGAAATAGATTGCGGATTGTGGATCTTCATCGCTAGAGACCTTCAGAAGAGTTTATCTAAACAAATGTTAGGAATGGTTCAGATGGAGTTGATCCTGCCAGGAGCAAAGGAATGATGATCTCTTGGTGTTCCTCCCATCTATTGTTTTTTTTTTAATACTCTGAAACATTTACATGACGGTGCACAAAAGCTGAGTATTCAGAGCTGAGCATTCAGCTGAATGCATTTGCTAATGAGGTGCACAATAGATAAATAGGACATTGGCACATGTCAGAATAATTTTTCTGCTTAAGGTTTACTGTGACAAACTTTTGACAGGACTAAATGGGAAGAATGATAGAAAACATAGCTTGAAGTACTTGCTCACACTGTTGCCATTGTTAGCTAGCCAGAATATCTAGGGGACTTTGTGCATAAGACGTATGAAATGCCCCTTCATCACACCCTGATAACAAAATTGAGCATGAAAGAAAGAAGAGGAATCCACACTGGCAATCAAAACACTATTATATAAAATCAAAAAGATTTCATTGGTTTTTAATTGAATTTTTACATTATAATGTGGTGTTATTCATAGCAGGAATAGGGAAGAAAACTTTGTACTCTTTCTTTGCTACAGAAGAAATGGGTGGTGAGATTGAATAGAGACAAATGAAGAATATTTAAAAAAAAACCACAAATAATGATATAGTAGGTGTGTATTCCTGCTCAAAATTCAAGATCATCACAATGTGATCTGTGCTATTGGAAACAGGGATATGAAGCCCCAGAATATCCTCGACTAGAATATTTCAAGGTAGTTTCTCACTTAGAGGACTCTGGCTTGGAGACAGAGATGTGTTCATCAAAGGGTGATAGACCAATACTCAGGAAAAAGGTGGCCTGCTTTGACCTCCAGCAGATCACTTCAGCTGTGGGCACAATGAAGGCTTGTGTTGCAGCAGGATTTCCTTCTCCCTGGGCAGCAGCTATGCCTCATTATTAGACATTAGAGGCTATATAGCCATATATATATATATATCTATCTCCATATCGAGCCATTCTTCCCTTCTAAACATAGAGTATTTTAATCTGCCATATAACCACCAGCAAATGTCAGGGAAGCACAGTTCTGTTGGTGGGCTTTACTTATGGTAACATATAGGGTTTTTTTTCAGAGAACTTCATAACAACAACTGAGTAATATTTGAATGAAGCAAGGCTTTCCTTTCTTTGATTTCCTGCCTAAAGTTTYGGGTAGAGGAGGCAGAGTTTATTTCCTGTCTGAATATGTGCTTGTCTCGTATCAGTGCAATGAGACTGCTCTACCTCCTCCAGCTGCACTTGTCTTTGCCAAGTGGGTAATTGTGCCTCAGAGTTTCTAAACCGTGTTGTTTCTTCCAGATATAAATCCCAACAMGGAGAACTAAAAAATTCTCTACCTCTATAGTTTGATTGTAAAGCAAAGGAAATTGCTTGCACAACATTTTGAGGAGGGTATGTTATTAGGAGAGCTTAAAGGCATTGCTTGTTGGAATGCAGCAGTACAGACTTGACAGTTTGAAATTACTATAACTGTCACTAAATAAAGTAATGGGGTCAAATCTCTTGTGTGTCTAAACTAGTACAGGTCCACAGAGTTTAACAGGGCTGTGCTAATTACATCAGCAGAGAATTTGCCCTCTAGTTTCTTAAGACCTGTCACAGACAAAATTCTTTGTACGCTGACACTCACTGACACTTATTCTCATTTTTTTTTTTATCCTTAGATGGGTTTGTTTGTGTTCATATATACACAGGCACTGATGCAGTTCTCTACCACTAGCATGGCTACCAGCAATGTGTGTATTTTCATTTTGAACTCTGGCTTATATCTGTAGCTCTGGAGAGGTCTCAACTTCTYCTATTGATAGATGATGAACTAGTTCCGTGACTGAGGAGTATGGAGAAACTTGAGGGAGTTCGACTGCTGGTTTAAATATATATATATGTTGCACTACTACTGTTGAGGAGGGGAAGAAAAGCAAGCAAACCAAACAATTCTACGTACTGTGTATTAGGCCTGAATTCACCTTAGGCCCTTTATCTACTTTTTTCGTCTTTTTTTTTTCCTCTCTGCTTTATTCCCTGCTCCATCCTATAAAGATTTGACAGCACCACTACCCTTTAGCAATGCTTGCTCTACAATGGGAGGGCAGCAAAATATTAGCTAGTTTAATGACATTCTCTGGCTCCCTGGAGAAGCAGCATTCATCATCACCACTTAAGAAAACACCTTATCTCAAATAGACAAGCTCAAGCAGGTTATTGCATCCACATCTATTACAAGGTTGCAGCATCTACACTGAGATTACCAAGAGTCAACACACATTTTGCTATCCCTTCACAAAGAATTAATGTATTGAATCACAGTGCTAGCTAATTACCCATATCAGTGATCCTGACATCTTAGTGCAAAATTATTGTTTGTCTAATGCACAGCAGYTCACACAGAATTTGTGTTGCATTGAAGATGTTAAAATTAGGGGTCGGAAGCACATCAATGGTTAGAAAGAAAAAATATGCCATCCAATGAATTTCACCGAGTCTTTCTTGGTCTACCATATGCCTTCTCTTCCTCTCTCTTTTTAGATACAGCTCTAAGTAGGCTTTGCTACTGTTGCAAGCTCGTGTCATGCAGCGRTGGCCAAGCTGGGTTCATCTTGGGATCATGGGCTAAATCAGGGCAGAAGGGACCTCACTGAGTCCTACTGAAAGAAGGATCAACTGTGAAGACAGACTAACCTCTGCAGTGCTTTAATAGAAAAACAAAAGATTTGTGTGAGCAAGATGCTCCACTGAAATATTGGMTTACTCCATTGAATATAATGCCACTCTACATCATTTTGCTACTACTCTTGCCTTATGTCTCAGGAAGATCTTAATGAGAAATGAATAGTTATTTCTAAGTGTATAATTATTTACGGATTCCCAAACACTATTTACTAGTGCCTTTTCCATTATTAAATTGTTCCCTTGTTGCTTCTCTTAATTAATTTTCAATATTATCCTATGAAAAGGAATCGGACTTCTCAGTGTGTTCTTGGACTTAATCTTGGAATTATCTGCTTTGTGCTGTTTAGCATCCTGCCCAGACCATTTCCACTTTGAAATGAGCAAAACAACACTCTTTTTTTTTTTTTTTTTTTTTGTGGCAAATTCCTCATGAAGTTATTGCAAATGCAATAAGTGGCTTCAGAATTTGGGATCCCTAAGGAAGAGCACCGTCATCCCTAAGTACCAATGAGGTTTGCATAGATCCCAGCTGGATGTCCAGTGCAAGAGAATCTTTCCTGTTCAGACCTTCTAACTGAATGGCAGYTTTAAGATGAAGATTCAGGTACTGGAAACGGAATATTTGGCATGGAAACACACACCACAGATGAGCTGATTTTGATTAGGAGTTGGAAGTAGATGACCTTGTAAGATCCCTTCCAACCTGAATTTTCCTGTGATCCTATAATCCTATAGAACATGAAAAAGGCATTAGGTTTTGAATTTCAGAAATATTCTTTCATTCTTAATTGTTTGTTTTGTTACTCCTCTGATTATAAAACTAAAAGAATTTTCTAAAGAAACTAAATGAAAAACTGAAGGAACAGCAACAGAGAAGAAGCTATATAATTAAATTACCAACAAGCAAATATCACTCTTCAATATCCAGATCAGAAATAAAATGTTTGAAAGGCAAATACAGTAAATCTATGTACATATTTTAGTGGATTATATGTATAATACAGGTGGATGACTGTCCTCTGCTATGTTTTATTTGCTACACTTAATGCATCATATCTTACAGACCACAGAGAATTGTGCTGCTATATTAATTACATTTTTAAATGATTTCCTAATCTTTGAACCATTTTAGTATCTGACTGTTACAGACAGAGTGTATTAGAATTTCACACAGCACTGCTATCCGAAAGAATTTAAATAGTAAGCAAAAGCTCTCCATTTTTTGTGTTCTTTCAGCCATTTATTTCTATTAGTATCAAAGTRGCTGCTTTACATTATGCAAACAATTGTTGAAAAACCACGTTGGATAGTAGGTTAACTCTTACAGAAGAAATATATGCTATGATAACACCACCCTGTGTKGATGTGTTACACTTAAGACATTCACTTCACTATAAATCATTCTTCATAGAGAATAAAAGTGCTTTATTGTATTGCAGCGAGATTCTAAGACAAAATAGATGGATGTTGTAGGATATATTCTGGGTGTCACCAGTCAGTTGTTGCTCTTTTAGAAGTAAAGGATGGAATTGTAGACAACGGTATCCGAAAGAACATTAAAATCTRATGTATATCCACAAAAATCAATGACAATTTAGAACGAAGCTTGAAAACTTGATATAAAACACTATCTTTATCCCATCAAGCTAGGCCTACATCTTGTCCTATTGAGGGGATTTATGGAGGCARTATTGCGGGATCTTTAAATGAATGTGAATTCCCCTGCTCCTTCAGGTCTAAGACACCAAGTGGAACATTATGACCTGTTGAGATTTTTTTGTGCAGTAGCTAAGGTAATAAGTTATAAAAGCTTCACTTACAGGAATATGGGAAATCTACCAATCTTTCCTTTTAAGATTGTGAATAATAGAATCATGGTGTTAAAGTCTGTTTAGCAAAGCTGGGAATTAATTTCTTTCAGTAGGGGGAAAAAAATAAGTTTTGTAAAATTAAAAATTTCTTCTGGAAGTGTCAGCGCTTCTGGGAAGGGCTTATTTTTTTCCTTCTTCTTAAAAACTTGGAAGCATGCATTTGGTATAAAACTATATTTAATGATTTGTTTTTTCTTCAGAATTTTCTGCCCAGATCTATATTACTAACGAATACTTAAGTAGGGGGTTTCATCAGTAGCTTTCAAATCAGTACAAAAGAGAAAAATGTCCTTGTTCCTATGGAACCTAAGGCACAGCAAGGGGGAGGAAGGAGATGCTAAGTGACTTGCATTAATCACCCAGCATGCCAGCTGCAGCAGAACCCGCCTCCCAAGTCCTAGGACCATGTTATGCCTCCCACCACACAGCCCATCAGCACTTGGATGCGAGTTCTCTTGGAAAGCRTCCCAATGAAAATCCTCAACCCCAAATATCTTTAAACATGGTTGGCTGCAAATTTAAACTTGCTATCTGAGCAGTTCCTTTGCAGAAGGAATCCAAGCATCAACTAAGAAAAAGAATGTGTTTCCTTTCTTCCCTGTCCATGAGCTTCTGAGTATTGGGAGCCAAAATACATGAATTTTTGTGCCTCAAATTTTTATTGTTTTACTTTGTAGCTCAGCAGACAGAGAAGCGAGCAGGTGTGGAAGGCAGGGAAAAMCAGTGGGGCTCCTTCAAGCCAGAAAAAAAGGCTCTCAGACATGGGGAGAAAAAGAATGAATGTTTCTTTGTGTTACCCGAGCCTACAATGGAGGAGATAAACTATTCTCCCAGCAACAGTTTAGCCTTTTTCTCCATTCACCTCATTTTTTGCATAATAAGAGAAAGTGATACTTTGTCATGCTGTATTAAAGATAAYCATCTCCTGCAGTCCTTTTCGTTCTCTATGGTGGTATAGTTAACCTAGTTAGAGCCCTTAATATTTGCACAGCAACTGTTCTTACTGCCTCTGGGCACAGACTCGTTCTTTGTTCCTGTACTTCTCCTTATTGATCCAGCTGTTGACCTTGATTGCTGGTCACTGAGTCAGCAACAAGACTGCCAAACTCAAGGAGCTCTTYAAAGAGCTGTGTTTGACACTTTGACCAGTTTGCATCCTTCAGAGCCCTTCAGAGAGTCCATGTTGTAGTGAAATATTTCAGGTCAGTTAGAGAAAATGGTAGGGATCCACACAGTGAGCCAGCAGGGCATGAGGAGTGGCAAAGATCCATGAAGGTTTTACTGATTTCCAGGCAACCAGGAGGGAAAAAAATTTGGATCCAGTGGAGGATCCAGTAGAGTTTGACTTACCGATAATGACTGCTATTCCTCTCTGATGGAGAGACCTTTATAGGAGAGACCTTACTGAAGGATACTTCCAGGGAACTTTCTTGCCTTCTCTCCAGAAGCCTGGAAACCTGCAAGTGTTCACAGATAATCGTGGCAACATTTATTCCCTGAGATGCTGTTGAATGGGATTGACGGATTTTCCTAGAGGCCAAGTAGATGAAAAACATACCAATAAACATGATTTCCTGAGTGAGGGCAAGAGAGCTCTGTACGTCTATCATACAATTTGATGCATCTACCAAAGAACCTCATTACAAATGCTATTAGATGAAAACCCAGATGAAGACCCAGTATGAACACCCAGGATGCTCCAAAGCTTGCAGATTGGGAAATATAAGGTATGACGATTTAACACTTAGACACATAGTGTTTTGCCTCAGGGCTTTCTTGTTCAACCTTATGGCATGGCAGAGTCACATGCTACGGCAGCATGTTCGGATGGCTARCATGAATTTATCTCTTTACACTGATAGATAAAAACTTCAGCCAGAATGATYGTGCTTCTGGGTTAGACACATCACRTTAAGAGGCGGTAAGAGTCTCAAGCCACCTATCATTTAAGCAGTCAAAGGAATGGCAGAAATAAATATTWTCATTCCCACTGAGCAAAACGAGAGCTGGCATCAGTTGAGGGGCCGGGCATATGGAGGAACAAACCCCAGATCTCCTGATTCTGGGCCGCTGTCTGAACCATATAACCATAGTCCTCCTTCATCAGAGCTGTTGCCTACAGGTTTTGATCAGTACATTTTGCTCCCAGCATCTGTTCTTCATCCTTTCTATTTTCCATGTCCCTATTAAACTTCCTATAGATGTYGCAAAAGGTCAGGCAAAAAAAACCCAAAACCAAACAAAAAACATGAAAACGTGTCAAGAAAAATGGAAAGATGCCMTCCCTTTTCTGAAAGCTTATTGTAAAATAAATAAATAAAGTAGTATTAAAGAATGGGGAAATTACCAAGGGAGTCATAAAAACTTAGCTTTAGGCCAGAGAAATGTTGCTTTTCATTTCTATATAGTACATAAGAATATTTTGTGGACTAACAGTGCATGAATAATGTTTTATTAAAATGTATATCTTTACAGCTTTATTTTATCAGGTCCTTCAAGGCTTGGCATAAAAAAGGTTTAACAAGTTTGACACATGCTGATTTAGCATTTATACCACAAACTGAATCTGCTGCTTTGTAAGGGAAAATAGGCCAGCTTTCAAAATACAAACACTGTGAAGTATTCAAAGCGAAACAAAACAAAAGTGAGAAGTGGGAAGAAGAAGAAAAGGAAAAAAAAAAAGATGAAAAATGCAAGCCACAGTCATTCCTAACCCACTGTGAACATGTTTTAGGCTAACTTAGAGAATACTTAAACGCTACAGTACCCGTGGTCTTAGCATCTATGTTTCTTAATATAATATGCTCATTCAGAACTTRTGCATAGGATTCAGTTTAATGTAGTCACTGAGGGTTTTTTTTTCTCTTTAGTCAAAATGAAGTGACATTTCTGAGAACCCAGGAGTTTAAAAGCTTTAGATTGTGATCMTATAATCAGTTGCACAAGGTAGTTTTGAAATCTCAATGCTGAACCTCAGCCTCCACCTTAGYAGAAGGGTGACCTAATGTTGGTTGATGTTGTTAAGCTGTGTATTGGAAGGTTAGTTYAGCAGTCTATTATAAATATATTGTCATAAGCCCTAGTATTTTGGAGAAAAATGGCTTTCCCAGTTCTATTCTGAACTGATCTGGATTCTTTTAGTATGGAAATTCTTAGCTGAGACTCAGTTAAACTCTTTACTAAACTGGTTTTTACAGGATTTGTTTTTAAATTTGTTTAACAAGGATTTTTCTTTTCATATAAATGTTGGATAGCAGGCATGTTTTGTCAGTTTATATTTCCATTATTAAAATTACCAGATGGAGACCAGTTAAAATGATTTTTATTTTGTGACTTTGATATTTTTGTGCTTCTGCTTTTAAAGTAACCAGATGGGTGCTCACTAAATTCCCTCAGCTAATTATCTAGAAAAAAAAGGTCTATATGGAGGAGTGTTTAAGTCTATGTACCAAGCTTGCTTATAGCCATTGCAACAGGCAAAGCGTGCGTAACTATATGCTGTTAACTGGGCATCATATTCATAGAGTTAATTATTAAACTAATTAGGAATATATATAATATGCACCACTGCCTAGCTTCATTTTGAGACTTTTGTGCTCTAATCTACATCTCCACAATTTCTMTATTTCCTATATTACTGTCAATTCTTGATGCCTTGAACAGCGTGGATCCACTGTATGTAATAATTCAGCATGAATGTTAGGGGAAGAGTTAGTTACATGGAATGCCCCTAATGTTGTACCTCTTAATAAATGCATTTTWATGACATTTGTTTAAACTAGAGATGATTTCCCTGGCCTCTGCATTCCCTTTCTTTTGGATCTTCCAAGCTTTCTATTACCTTAAAATCGTTTCAGCAGAACTCATTCCGGTTTTGATTTGTATAGCAATTTTCCTGCCCATAATTTCCGAACTTCAAGAGATTTGAAAGCTACTTAYACAGGTTATTTCATTTTCCAGCAATATAAGTGGACACAGCCACCATCTACAAGAYTCCAGCAGAAAGAACTGGTGGTGCTAGTCTCATCCCAATAGAATTTCTACAGAGTTTAGAAAACCTGAACCTCAAAAAGAAAAAAGAAAAAAKCTGATTGTATTAAATGTACATCATGGTTTTGATGAAACCAACAGGCCTACAGTTAAAAGGGTTGACTTGGAGCAGATGCATATGGGAAGTCTATATGAGAAAATCTGCAATTTATTTTTAAGCTTTGTGAAAGCATTCTTTGTTCTATTRGAAAGGGAGTCCTTTGTTGTTTTAGCCAACTGTTTTTATCTCAACCATGTCAACTTAATGCTCTAACTCTTCTTTACAGACTACACAACCAAACATAGCCAATACTATAAGACAGAGGGGAATTTTTTTCTTGGGGTAAAAAGCATGTCAACATTAACAAAAAAAATTTTTTTTTTTTCTCCTTTTAGGATATATTTAGTACAGAACAGATTCATACTTTCCTGAACAAATAGCATAACTCTATACAACAATTGCCAATTTTTCCTCCATTGTATGTTTTATTGYTGGATGATTCAAAACTGAAAAATGCTGAATGATCCTAGGGAAAAAAAATGGTTAGCTGTGTAATGGGGCTAATGGAAAGTGGTAATTGGGKGAGCTATAAAAGTTGGAAATTTAGTTGCCTTGTCATAAAGGAACAAATGACAATTTTGACCGCAGTAATTTGAGAATATTTATATAGCAGTAGCAATCAGATAAATGAAGAAACTCTCTTGGGATCTTTATGCAGATTTGTGAGCTCTGCAAATCTACATTTTCTGGAGCTGTTCTTATGGACCTGTTTGTTCAGTTACSTATCCTATGAGTTTCCATTTTAAATTGAACTCCTAGATCCTTTTTGAATATAGTCAAGTAATATGAGAACGGGAGGGTATATGAATTCACAAAGCAGTCCAACCATTGCTGTGTATTCCTTGGCAAAATTTCTTACTTTCAGACAGTTCCTGCTAAAATGCTCTTGCAGATAAAMTTGGATATTATTGTCTGCATAGTGCAAATTTCTTCATGATGTCGTCTTCTCTGATCGAATGTGAGTTGTCTTTCCCATTCCTCCACCTAGCAGAAATTAAGAGTTAGTCATTGGAAGTGCTCACGGATATGAGATCAGCTGATGGCTGCTGGAGAGCATGCTGGAGGACGGGCTGYAGAGCAAGTTGTTTTGCTTTCTGCTAGGCATCGCGGGCAGCCCAAGTCCTCTCCACAGGCCATGGCTCCCACCGAGCCATCCAGATGGTCTGGCTCAGAACCTCTTTCTGTTCACACGAGGTGGGGAGGCGGTGGGGGAAAGCTTGTGCCTGCCTCAAATGACTCATCCCCTCACATCTCCAGGGCCTCAGCTGCTGTGTGCTCTTCAACAGAGCCCAACGCTGCTCCTTCACCACCAGTTCTTCTCTACAAGCTAGTCACCAGCTTGTGCTCCTGGAAGGAGGCAAGGGAGCAGATGTGGTCACCCTACTCCTCACTGCCGGGTCAGACAATCTGCAGAGCACAGTTCCATTTTGGCTACAGAAAGCACAGCAGAAGCATCAGAGCTTTCAGCACGCTGGAAAAAGGCCAGCTTTCCAGGTTTGTGGAAGCCACGGGTGGCCTGAGAAGCTCCGAAGGTCTGTCTCACCCTGGTCTCCACATGGCAGCTGGCGATATCAGTGCTCTGGGCTAACTGAAAGCGATCTCCAGGCTCAGCACAGCCTGCCCCGAGCTAGTCAGCCCTGCAGCACAGAACTAACTGTGCAGTCAAACAATGCTGCCAAGAGGGCTTTAATCTGGCTGGGAGGGTGTTCTGAGAGCCTCAACTGTGCAAACTGCAAAGCAGTGGTCAATATGCAACCTGGGCAGCACCAAATGTGAAATTAACATATTTTCCAGTGAATTGCACGGCAGTGCTCGTCCTTTTATTCAAAATCAAGAGTATACAGAAAAGTATGATATAAGTATCTTGCTGAAAAACAGACAATTTTCATAATTAAAAACGTAGCATGTTTGTTCACAAAAAATTTACTAAAGGTGCAGTGGGATTGCAGAGGACTTTAGGGTCACAGAATAATTCAGGTTGTAAGGGACTTTTAGAAGATACCTAGTCAGGCTTTCTGCTAAAAACAGAATCAGTTCTGTGGTCAGATTAGGTTAATGTCTGGGAAAAAAAGGATATATAGTTTGAAAAAAATGGATATATGGTGGGCATAAACRATACTTACTAGAGATAAAGTTATTAAAAGAGAGATAAAGTTTGTGGAATTAATAAATAATAGAGTAGGAGATGCTCACAATATCTATGGAGTGAAACTCTRTGCATATTCATAGGATCACAGGAGTACTTGGTACCAAAAGTACTAAGATGTGATACTCCATAAATACCTGCCAGCAATGTGTGGAGAAGAAACCTGGTGTTGCAGGGGACTTCAGTTTATGAGACATGGCTACTGATTCCATGCAACTGGCAGCAAAATATCAATGATACTTTGCTTGTTTGTGCATTCGTTTTAAATAAAATAGTTTCAAACATCAATTATATTGCACTCAATGCAAAACAAGTCTGTTCTGGACTTCACAGTATTGGATAAAGATGAATTTGTCGTTAGACTGGAAGTTAGTGACTGCCTGAGGAGGAATGATCGTGACGTGGTTGCATTTGGTACAGCTAATTGAGTAGATCCCTGCTAGTCATACACGTGCTGGTGCTTTAAAAGAGAATTTTCTGCAGGAGGAAAATTATGAATGAAACACTGGAAAATAGGAAGCCCTTTATTCATGGTTTATTAGATTATCATAATGCCACAGCCAGGGAAAAAGACACCTTTGGCTACAAGCTTCTGCCATCTCAGTGGTATAGGCAGCAATTAGAGATGTTTGGAGATATGCAGAGAGAAAATGAAAAGGGGAGAAATAGAGGTTAATGAAAAGGTCCAAAATGCATAGGATTGTGCTAAAGAAGCCTGMGAAATTGAGAGGGAACCTGCAGCGGGTGGACTAAGAAGTGGAGGAACCTGATGATATACCAGGAGCAAGCAGCACACTAAGCAGTGCTCTAGCTCAGGGGATTGTGAACACTTTTTTGCTACCTACTGGTATTGTTACTACTAAGCCAGTAATAGCTTTTGGCTCTGGGACCAACCATTTGCTTAAAAGTGGTTCTTATATCACATTTGGGACCTACTGCTCCAGGGAACTTTTGTCTTGTAGTATTGAAAAAGACATAATTTCTAAAAACGCAGTGCATTTTTCATTCACTAGTTTATGGTTTTTTCAGCATTTATTTTCTTAATTATATTTTCTGGAGATAGTTTCAGTGGCAGTTTCCTTCACCTTCAATCTATATTTCTGTTTCTTTGGTTCAAAAGCCTTTGGCAGACTTTCAAGGAGTATCCAGAGCACACTGAACGCAGCCCTGAATTTTGTCTCTTGGCTGTAGAAGATAGCACCCAATAAATCCCCAGCTAGTGCTTGCAGAGAAGGAAACACCTTATCTCTKCTCCTCCTCGGAGCACAGCTCAAGAATAAGTCATGATTCTCAACACTTCTTTGATAGTGGTGAAATTCTCCTTGCTGCCAAGTTCAACGGTTGATGAAGTCACAACTACAGTTCCTCCATTCCCAYGCCAGAATTTAGAGCAGTTGGAGCAGAAATTAAAGACTCTGTAGCATATTCATTCAGCATTTCAATTGTAGGTACCTAAAAGCTGCCCCGCTGCCAGGTCAAGAGAGCTTCCCACAACAGCAGTTTTGCTAGGACATGACTTTGAGCAGTGACACACATGTGAGTTCTGGTGGTTCTGCTAATGGCCGTGACCTCTGGCAGCAGAGTAGAATTCCCAGATGGGAGCTGGGAAGTAGCAATTTGCCTCATTGAGAGCTGACAGATTTTCCCTATGTATGAGCAGGGACAAAAAGTGTCTTCCCACTTCTGTGTAGACTTTAAACTATCTCAAAATAGTTTATAGACCAGCAGTGGTGTTCGTACATCTCTTTAACAGACAGAGATGAAGTTGATAATAGTGGTGCACAAAAAGACAACAGTGAGCAATACATTTTTTCTTTCCAATGGGAAATACTTCAATTCTGTATCTGAAAAGTAGCTGGATGACTTGCTCACATCCTCTCAGGATAATGGAATGTGTCTCAAATTCATTAAAAAGTTTGGCTGCTAGAAACATCTCATTGGAATGGGTTGTTTTAAATAAGCAGGCTTGGTTAATCTGCGGTGAAAGGAAATTTTAMTGGACCATGATCCTGTTACCGACTGGCTGCTCATTCTGTCATCATAGGCAAAATAACAGAAAAGACATTGAGCATTTGGCTGCAAAATATTTGACTAACAGGAATGTAATTAATGAAAGCCAGGAATTCCATTGAAAATACCTGGTTCCATTTCTTTATGACCTTACAAGGGAAAACTAACAACATGCACTTGGTACTCCTATACTGGGTTTAGGTTCTTCTCTTGGTATTCCTTGGCACTCTTCATATCCATTAACCCTCAAYTTAAATGGGTTGAGAACTGGCCAATTAACAGACCAGAGCAAACCTCAAATGGATGTTTGTTTTTTGGGGAAGAGTTCTAGGCTCTCTTTTTCCATCAGTAATGTCAACAATAAGCATGAACCCATTAGTGGCAACATGGAAGGAACATGAGTTTCAGCTGCAATGTGCATAATTTAAAAAGAAGTGTCAAAGTTTCAACAAGGTTGAAAGAGAAATGACTCAAGTCCTGGGGATAAATTTTAAATTGCTTAAATTAGTAATAGAGAGTTCAGTCTTCCATAGCAAATTAAAATCCGGTCACAATTAGCTCACTTGCTGTTTATTTTCAAAGGAGCCTCTGGAGTCATTCAAGATCTTCTTCCCAAGCTAGTATCAAAAAAAAGAAAAGATTTGGGAGTATGTTGAGGTTATATAGAATAGCCTGAAAAATGATAAGACACCTATTTCTGCAAAAGGAAAATACCGAGTCTTAAAAACTTTTTCAGGTTACTGGATAAGGAATAATCAAGGGCTGGAATTTCTCATTTGGAGAGGAGATAGATACAGATTGAATAGGAGCAGCATAAACTATTCAAACTATTGTGAAAATCACCGTATCTTCTCCTCTCTCAGAGGGAGACTGGAAGTTTTTCTGGATGATGTGGAACAGTCAGGTGCAAWTTGCAGTTTAGTCCTTTACTAATTCCAGCAGATAAGGGCAGCTGAGTGAAACCTAAGAAGGCCACCCAAGACGATCTACTGATATCTGCAGACCTATCAGAATGAGGGACATGGGCTGTTCCTTCGCTTGGAAGTAAACCAAGTTTCCCAAGGAGTGTTCAGCAACCCATGCAGCTTCCAGACAGCTAGGAATTACATGCAGTCTCCAGTAAACTAGCAATTTGAGCAGTTTATAATGATTAAACAACCAAATGGCAAAATAAGGATATTTTATTGGTGTTCAATAGGCCAAAGCATCCAATATGAAGCTTTCAAAATACACAGTGTCTAGAGGTAGTGTCATGTTCTAGGAAGTTCCTTCTATTAGTCTAATTCTTTTTGCAATTTTTATTGGTTGGGTTCTGTCGAATGAGGCAGCGAATGCTTATACCTAAGGTTTAGAAAGTAATAAAAATGTTTTGTTTTCAACACAGGGACTTGTGTTTGTCTTCTTTGGAATTACAGRCCAGGTCTTGTCTGGAAGAAAAATCACTACAGTGCTTGTGTAAATGAGGTCAGCAAGAAAGCAGATACTGACATGAGATTTTGATATTTTTGAATGGAAGGAAAGGATCTCTAGCAAACAAACAATTTGTGAGCCATGTATGAAATAATTTGGGATACAGTGGCTATTGGGGCTTTGAAAAGTTATAAAACTTTCACGAAGAGAAGTAAGAAGTAACAGAACAGTCAACATGAGAATGAATGAGCAATTATTTGAAGCTTTTCTTGAACTGAGAAATTCTCAGAAGCAGAAAGAGCATAGTATTTATTTTTAAAAAAAAAAAAGATATTTTTATGGTAAGAGGAAATAGTTGCCTTTAATAGATATCAAAATCACATATTTTCTCTCCTTTCCCCTCATTTAGGAAAAAAAGGACTTTTTTAGTGAGCATTTTATATGGTGATTGCACTTTAGACCTAACTTTAACCCTACTTAAACCTCAGCTTTCTATTGATAGAGTAATAGTATTATGAAATTCCCTTATAGACTGTTTTCACTGGGATAATGTGGTGGTTGTTTTTTATAGAGGCAGAATTTTTTCCATGTGATCTATGGTGCTCTATCTGGGTGAACCACATGCCTGTACCTAGTGAGTTTGTTGATATTTCTGCACATGTATGCAGAAGTACTCAGACTCAAAAGCTCCAGGAGAGGTACATGCTCAGGATCAGGACACTTAATTGTGGGTTTTTGGAGGGGTTTTTTTATATGTGTGTGTTTACAAAAATCCTCTGCCAGCTGTTATGGTGAAAAAATAATCTCTCCTGTGTTGTCATATTTCCCTTCATTTGTATTAGGAAGGAAAGATGAAGCGAAGTCATTTCCAGCAAGCTTGGCAAGCATTGAATCCTGGTCAGTGTCATGAACTCGGTCTGTCCTGCTGTAGTTCATATGTGGCCTAGGAGGATGCCCCTCCATGCCTTTACATGAAATACGTGTATGGCTGCCCAAGCATCTAACGTGCTTTCTCATTCCCTAATTTTGTGCTGACATCCTCAGTTCAACAGCAAGGTATTAGTTCACATTGGTGACCATGGTCCTCCTCTTCTATTTCAAGCTTATAAGCACAAGCTGTGTCCTTGTGGCTGACACTTCCAAAAGCACGTGCCTCAATTTGGTTGCAYCAATATAAAGTTCATAAATGTAAGACTTATTTCAACATTTGCTTAATTCCAACGCTATTCCCTTTTGCTATYTTCCCATTTTTCCTCCCCAAGTCTTTGAAGCTTCTAAACTAGTTTTATTTTAAAGGACATGGTCTAGGCGACCATCATTTAAAGCTTCAGAGATTTCTCGTTTCACCATGGTAACTCTTAAATTTTTGAAATGGCAGAAGCCATCTGTCTCAACAGATCATGTTCCTTTACACTGAATGATGAACTAGTATTTCAGTTGATTTAGACTTAAAACAATCTTGGAAAAGAAAGCATTTCATAAAGCTGCCATTTTTTTGTGTCTTCTACTCTATTCCTGGTGTTCTGTTCTATGTCTTGCTAGGATGGTGTCTATCCCTTCCATATGGGAAAGTAGGACACAGATTTAAAACAGTTTTCTCAATGTCAAGAAGACTAAGAGGGGTTAATCAAATATTTCCAACTAGTCTCTTACCAATAACCATCCATTTCTCTGAACTTCTGCAGTGGTTAGAAAACCAGAGGCAGACATTTAGAGAACCTGTTGAGGATGCATATGGATTTAGGACTGCTCTGTGCCTTTGGAAATCCTTTCCTAAACATTTCACAGTTTGCATTCAGCACAATTTAATTAACTTAGATTCCTATTTCGCCGCTGCATGAGACAGCATCCAAACTGTACAAACGCAGCTGTGGTCCATGCGAAAACACGGCTTAATAAGTGCTTATTAAGGTCATCAATGAAGGTTTTGTTTTCTGGGCTCTGTCACAGAGGCAGCTTGAACAACAATCTTTTCACGAGGACTCACAGGACCTCTCGGTGCTCCCCGTATGACCTAGCACAAAGGGATGGGAATGCCAAGGCAGACACTGTCTGCTTGGGCATCCCGAGCGGTGCTGGAAGGGTTAACAGCTGCTCTTCCTCGCTGCACCAAATGTGACCCATGACTCCCCCCAAAAGGAATGAAAGGAGCAGATTGGGGTGTGCACGAGCTCTTTTGGAAAATCCCTGGCAAGTACAAGGAGCTTTTCTTCCCTTTCATTCTTTCAGGCTCCGTAGGGGCAGCTGGGGTGGCCCAAGCGTCCGCGCTCTTGTCGAAGGAAGAGACTCAGTAGAATTTAAAGAAGTTTAGCACAGAATGCAAATGCTGGTGTGTTGCTTAAAGCAGGAGAAAAACGCCTTAAAACAGTTAGGATGATGAGAGTTTGGTGAAAGATTTGCCTTTGAGGATCTGGGAAGCGATTCTCCCGTCCTAACGCACGCTGTAACAGTCGCTGTCTGCAGGGGAAGAGGCACAAAAACGCAGCTTTGTTCCTGCGGCTTTTTATTGCCGTGGTTGTCACAAGCAAAAACCTGGAGGCACTTGAAAATCCATTAAAATCGCAATGCRCATAAGAAAAAACGCCTTCCCTTGAAAGTCTGGCTCTGCAGACTTTGTAAAAGTGAGGTGTCCACCCATACAAGGTGCATTTTTGTGAGCTAAGATTAACAATTAACCGTTAAAGCGCAGGCTTCGTGCAATCACACCTGCTGTTTAGCTAGGAAATAAACACCGCTAAGGCTCTGTGGCTTGTTGGACGACGCCAGCCTCTCCTTTGCTCCGCGTGAAACGATACCCGGAGCCCCAGCGCCTTGAACCAGCGATTGCTGATGTCTCCAGGGTGTTTCAGTCACCACGCTCTTTCCCAAAGGGTAGTTTTCTTTTGGATCTACGCCTGCTTTTTGTGCAGTTGTGCTCAGGCGCTGGCRCATGGCTTGGTGCATTTCCTTAAACTTCAGCCTTGCAGATTGTCGTCTCCCACATCTCGCATTTCGMCGAGGGAGAAAGGCCTTGCTGCAGAGATTTGTAATGCTTGGATTTACTCATAGCAGTCCTAATATCAGAGCACTTTTTTTTTTTTGCAACGGAGTTATTAGATTCAGACGGATTTTATCACATATCTAGGCCACGAGCGAGCGCTCGAACTCCCAAGTTTCAGCAGCGCCTTGCCAACTTTAAAACATTTGGCTGGTCAGCAGGAAAGGAAAAGCTGCTTCTAAAGTGCTGGAATGCATTTCCAATTAGTCACTACATTGCTTAAAAGGAGAGGCACTAGGCGCTGCAAGGAGAGCAAGGGGGCTGGACATGCCYGGCCAGGACATGGGCAGGAGAAGAGACTTTCTCAGACCACCTGCCCTGAGGTTTTCGGCCCCCCCTTTAATAGATAAAATTTTGTTTTACGCCAGATTCCCCAGGGAAAGCAGAGTTTTCACAGTAAAGGATCCTTGTGGTTGTTTTTTTTCCCCAATAACTTGCTATTGCTTTGTATGGAGAGCCAAAAAGGCGGCAACAAGATGAAGGTTGGAGGACATGCATTGGGAGCATGCTAGAAGGCTGCTTTGTGGCCTGTGGTTGCCTGATGACCCAGTTGTGATGTTGAGCTTTGACCAAACTTTCTTGGCTCTTTAAATATTTTTAATGGGGTAAAACCCTTCACAGAGGATTAAACAGCCACCCCAAACTCAAAACACTGATGGTGTCATACTAGTGGAGAACGGCTCCGTTCTCGCTAGCGATGAGGCCGGCACGTGTTGCTGCAGGAGAGCCCCGAGCTAGGCAAGAAGCTGCATTTCAGCAGGTAGAGAAACTTTCCGAGCTGCTGCCTGCTGGCTCGCTGTGCTCAGTTTGCCTAAGTAATATTTTACAGATGCGCGCTCCATTTCTTGGCAAACGAGCTAAAGATCATAGGAGATTTCTCCACTCGGGGCATAAAAATAAAAGGTTCGGAGACAAAGTCCTAAACCACAACAAAACAAAACCATTTAGCTTAAAGCCAAGTGGGAACGGCGCTAGCCAAGCACGAGAGTGAAAATAATTTAATAATTTTGAAGTGATTTTTCTTGTTTCTGTGTGATTTGTTCCCTCCTCCTATAGCTACACGCTGTATAAAATACGCAAGGCTGTTTTGGAAAATCCACTGCCTGTTGCAAGTTTCTCTGGGCTAAACTTAATCTGCCCGTTCTATTTTTAGAAGGTTCAGAGTTGCATTTTTTTTTTTCCAGCGTTGTAGAAAATTTGGCAAAGCACCAGCCAGGTCCAATGAAACAGAGATTTTTTCTTTTTTCTTTTTTTCTTTCCAGAGATTAAAAGTTTAAGAAGAAAATAATAAGAATGATGGTATATAATTACAAATGGGAAAGGAATAAGTATCTATGGTGTTGTTTTCATGCAGATATATGGGAGAAAATAATGGAGTGTTTTCAGAAGGAAGTCAGTGAGTTGTGCAAAAATGTGTCTATGGAAAGCATAAAATACACTTGTTAGAGATAAAATTCTTGAAACGGAAAGAGTTTGTGGAATTAGTGGATGAATAGAGGAAGAGATGCCCAGAATCTCCATGCAGCAGAGCAAAAGTTTGGCACCGACCTCCAGGGGAAAAGTGGATAAATTGTTTCTCTTGGCCTTGGTTTCTCACACTGTGGGAGAAACTTTGGTCCTCCACCTCGTGTGCTTAGGCCTTGAGGTCCACAGCTGTGGGAATATCCCGCTCGCGTGCAAAGATCTTCCTTGCAGGTCACCAGGAAAGAATAACTCTCTCCCTTCCCATCTCAAGGTGTGATGATGAGCAGACACAGCGGGACAAGGACCCCATGGGGGCTTGCACTTGGCTTGAGGTGGTGGGACAGGTTGGTTGGATGTTTGTTTCCACAAAGCTTTTGCTGTTTCGAGCCTGATCATTGATGTGAAATGTTCAGAGAAAGGTTTACAGGATCAAATATGTATCAAATATATCAAATATGGATCAAATATATCCAAATATATCCAAATATGGATCAAATATATAAATAGGACTAAAATGAGTGAATGCAAGAGGTAGAGAGAGGCCAGGCAGCTATACTCTCCCCAGCTTCATGTGCTTAATGGGACCTGCGCTCTTTTAGGATGAACAGAAGAGACACTGCCTGACCTCTTTTTAATTCTTTCCCAAACCAAAAATACATATTTCCTGTCCTCTACAAAGAAACACACGACAAGTGGCCACCAAATTTCATTTTCCACTACCAGACATCCAATCTGCATCTCACAAGTGAATAAATAGACGGCTCCCAAAGGGTGTCGAGGTGGCTACAACTCTCCTTTAGGTTGCCATCTGCCCAGGGTCTATTATCTCCTGCCTGTGACAGGCAAAATGACACCAATCAGAGCCTTAAAGCGGGAAGCAGTCTCCAAAACTTATTATGCTTTACTATGCTGCTCAGAGTGCTTGACATCACACAGATATACATGTATATATAGATATAGATATAAAGGCTGCTTTAACTTCTTTGTTGTCCTTTTTTGGGGGGGAATTGGTGGCAGAGAGGAACTACGGGCAGATGCCTACTTTATAAATAGCAAGGCAGAAGTGTCTGTCATTTGGGGTAGTTTGGTCTTGGCTGAACACTTGTTAAAATACAGTTTGGGTTTGAGTCCAGAATTTTAAATCAGGATTTTCCAGAAATCCCTATAAATTGGTGAAGCTCAAGACTCGGGTCACTCACAGGATGAATGGAGGACATTTCAAGAAGGGGGGAAATACAAGGGAGATTATTCAAATGCAGGGAAATCAATGTCAAAAAGCATTCTAAAAACACAAAAGAAGGCACTCCCGGAGGGTTCTTGTTTTGTTTTGTTTTGTTTCTAAATAAACACACCCCAACAGAGCAGCATACACAACTTCTCACATCACCATAGTGATCCRAGGGGACGCTCTACTATTTATTTTTTCAAGGCGCAACAAAAAGAAGAAACAGATTTAACGGAGCCAAATAACCTCCCCCTTTTAGATGTAGAAAAGGGCTATTTCTGCCTCTGCTTTATTAGGCTTTTTATTAATCTCCCTTCATAACAGTCTTGCCATAAACTGAACTGCTTTCGGTCATGACTCCAGTGCACAAGTCCAGGGTATTAAAAAAATAAATAAATAAGAGGGAGGAGGGAGGATGCTGCATTCAAAAGGTTTGGAATTGCCTTTTTTTTTTTTTTTTTTTTTTTTTTTTTTTTTTTTTGGGGGGGGGGGGTTTTTTTTTTTTTTTTGGGGGGGGGGGTTTTTTTTTTTTTTGCCGGGGGAACAGGAGGAGAGGGGGGGGAGGGAAGGGTGGGAGAAGAGTCGCCTTAAAAGTCCCTCCTTTAAAAGTGCCCAGCTCCACCCTGTACAGAGTGGGCGCAAGGGAGACCCTCTACCAACCTTTAGGAAAAAAAAATATATATATATACATATATGATATATATGTTGAGAGACAGATAAATGCGAGGCGCGGAGGTGGGGAATCCGGTGCCCCACGGGAGGAGGCTGCAGCTCGCGGGGAGCTGCCCGTGAGCGCCGCGAAACCCGGGGGCCCGCGGGGGGCTCGCGGGGCGCTCGCGGCCGCCGGGGCGAACAGGGGCAGATTCAGGTCCGCGCTCGCTCGGGGAGGGCTTTAAAAGGCGTCGGGAGCGGAGCCGGGACGAGAGCTCYTTTAGGAGGCAAAGGGGAAGGAAGGAGGGAGCCCTCCCGCCGCATCCCAGCGCGGTGGGCTTGCTCGTTCGTTCCTTTTTTCCCCACCCCTCCTCCCCTTTTGCTATTATTTTTGATTTTTTATTAATACCATGGTGTCTATAATCTCTGACTTGGATCCTCTGAAAAGCTGGAAAGTTTTAAGGTAGGCCTGTGTTTTTTTTCCTCTTCTCTATCGTCCTTTTACTTTATTTAATGTTATTTATTTATTTATTTATTTATTTTGGTTTTCCCCTAAATTAACTGGTGCTCGAGTTATAATGGAAATGCGAGCGCTGGGCTTAAGGAGAAGAGGAACTGCTGGTAATTAAAGTCCCTTTAAGATAGGGGAAACCTTTAAGCAGATGTTTAGAGAGACTCGAGGGAGGGTGGGTTTTGTGGGGTGTTTTTTTTGTGGGTATTTTTTTTTTTTAATCTACTTTTCTGTGTTACAGAGCAGGAATAAAGTGTGGATATTTTTCTTTTCTCCTTCTAAGAGAGAAATTGCTCTGTAAGTTAAAGTTAATAGTAGGGTTGGTGCCTGTTGAAGTTGTGGAAGGATTAACGCTCTGCTTTCATCGTTTTGCCTCGTAGGGGGATATGAAGGAAACTTTGAAGCAGTGAAAGGCAGTGTGAGAGTTGATCAGGGAGGGAAAATGCGCTGGGAGGGAAACAGAGGAAAAATGCACTGGTTTCGTTTTGTTGTTGAATCCTTATACAGTTGGTTGTCCCTCTAAGGCATATGCTAGATGCTTAAAAGTTGCTACTGACTTTATCCTGATTTTTTTTTTTTTTTTTTTTGTTCTTTTTATGATGAAAAATAGCAATTCCAACCAGACCGGGGTGGTGGGTGCAAATGACTGCAGCAGCTCTTGAAGCTGCCTGGTGTTAAACGACCAGGCTTAAGGCTTCTCTAATTGCCGGAATTTGCCTAGGGAGAATCCWGAAACCTAGTAAAAAGTTTGTTGATGGTTTGCAGGAGCTTCCCTAAAACACTTGAAACAGCTGGGAAAAGAGCTGGAGACATTAGTTAAGCACAAAGTTTATCTCCCTGCGCTCTCTTGAGAACCATGAGGCTACATGTAGTATGTTCAAGCTGTTACTTAAAGAATAGGGGGAAAAAAACGTGTGAAGTGCTGGGATTTGGGGAGAGGGTGGGACTGTTTGTTATTATCATGCTGGAGCATATTTGAGCTTCTTGGTACAATGTTTTAAGGATCCTAACGTGTTTYGAGCTGTAAGAGCAAAGCTGAACCCTTCCAAAGCCAGACCAGATAGCTTAATTACACTGTCAAATTTTTCTCATACTTGCAGAGCATTGAATTTCACCCCTCCCCTTTCTTTTTTCCAGAACCTTTACATTTCTCTGCCTGCCTTCCAAGTCTGAGTGTAGGAATATGGACTAAGATACTTTACACTTGTCTGYAGTGTGAGAATTGGCACAGCAGCTTTATTACAAGTGCAGGAGGGTTCGTTTTTCAATTCTTTTTTCTCTTGAATCATAATGATGTATAAGCATCATTAATGCTTATGAGCCTAATAATAATGAGCATAATGTCATTTTTTTTCCTAAGTTAATAATGCCCAGATATTTAAATTCTGAGATGTCTGTGCAGATGTTGCCTCAGCCTTAGTATTCGMAGGAAGGGAAGGATGAGAACAGGTAGGGAAGGCCTGGGTGACACATGCCAGGCACAGGGATATAAAGTATCCAAGTATAAAGTATAAAGTAACCAAAGTTTCCCAACTCCTTGAAGGGAGTGCAAATTCTGGAGACTGCAGCTGCACAGACAGAGCAGGTCCATGAGGTGTTGTTGTTGTTGTACAYTTTCTTCTGAATAAACTGTGTATATTCATAGTAGCAAATACTGGGCATACTGGGCACATTCTCTGCAGGATGCAAAGRGTTAAAGGTATGAAAAGGCAGTGGCCAAAATAAACTGGAAAATGATACTCCAAAAAAACCCAAATCACTGGAAGTCAATATGTAGCTAATACAGCTTGTGATTAGTAAACTATAATGACAGTTTTACCTTTTCTTACCAACTTCATAATCTCCTCTTTAGGCCAGTTTCCAGCATCACAGTTTGGTGCCCCTGGGTTTACAGTTTTTGATGTTTTCTCACCAACACGCAACAAGGGAGCGTGCAGCTAGTTAATATTTACAGGAAATAGGAGAATGGGCCTGTTTGTTCCTCTTAGATGGCACAAAGCCATTCTTGAAGACACAAGCACAGCAGTAGATGTGGTGAATGCCTCAAGAGTGGTGTCCTATGTCAGGAAATCTCAGCATTATTTCCCTGGGTATCCCCTGCGACTCATTTGCTGTTTGAGATCTGGTTTAGCTCACGAGGTTTTGGGATAGATGAGTGGACAGTGGGGTGGATGGAGAACTCTCTGGATGGCAGAGCTCAGTGTTGTGATAAGTGGGGCCAAGTAGAGTTGGAGTCCTGAGGCCAGGGGTGTCCCCCTAGGAGTCAGTACTGATCCCAGCGCTGTTCAATTTCCTCATCAATGACCTSGATGAGGGGACGGATGGCACCCTGAGCAAGTTCTCAGATGATACCAAACGGTGTGGAGTGGCYGAYACTCCAGAGGGCTGYGCTGCCATCCRGAGTGACCTGGACAKGATGGAGAGAACCTCATGAGGTTCAACAAGGACAAATGCAGGGTCCTGCACCTGGCCAGGAATAACCCCAGGCACCAGGACAGATTAGGRSCTGACYTGCTGGAAAGCAGCTCYGCTGAGAGGGATCTGGGAGTCCTGGGTGACAATAAGCTAACCATGAGTCAGTAATGGGCCATCATGGCCAAGAGTGGGATCCTGACCTGCATCAGGAGTAACAATGCCAGCAGGTCAAGGGAGGAGATCCTGCCCCTCTAGGCAGCTCTGGTGAGGCCGTACCTGGAGTACCTGGGGAGCAGTTCAGGGCTCCCCAGTTCCAGGACGTGGAACTTCTAAAGAGGGTCCTGCAGAGTGGCAAAGATGATTAAGGACTGGAGAAGAAGGTGAAGGAAGGTGAAGTGCTCATGGACCTTCTTTTCCTCTGTTTTCTCTCTTCAGAGAAGCTCCCAGGCTAGCATTTATACTCTCACATTACTGCACTTCTGTCTGATCTGCTGCTATAGATTCCTCCTTGCTCTTCATAGCATGACCAACCTCAGTATGGTGTTGGGGGGACTCCATGGAGGTGAAAGAGTTTGCTAAATCTTCAGCTCTTTTTAAAACATTTCAGAACAGAGCCAGAACCTTATTTATCCAGAAACACTCCATGCTTACCCAATCTTTCCTGAATCCAGGAATCCCTGGTTCCAAAGCAATGCAGGAGTGGGGACATAGCCCTCCTGATGCAGCAGATGTAGAGATGAGCGGCTATACTTCCAGAGATGTCTTTAATCAAAAGCACTTTTCATGCTCTTTTCTTGCCCTTCTATAATCTGTTTTTTGCTCCTCACACGTGGCAGGGCATATGGGCCGGCTGAGCTTCTCTCCCATATTTTGCATCCAACAAGGCCAAGCACAGCACCAACAAGGCCAAGCACAGCACTAGAAGTTACCTCCACTGCCTGTGCAGAGGAGACATTCCACATCTTTGCATTCTCTTTGGGAGAGATCTTTAACATTTCTAAGCCATATTGCTATGAGCAAGTTTTTCCCCAACTTGACTTAATGAAGCCGAGGTGAAAAGCTGAGCAAGGAGCTGGATTTTTTTTTTTCCCTGGTTAATGGCTGAGCTGGAGAGATTTTGCTGTAGTGTCCTGCACATCTGAATTTCACGAGCCCTTTTAAGGTGCTCAGTTCAGCTTGGCTGGCTGGAATGGTCAACCTGCATCTCCCAGAGAGCCACATCCTGTGCATGGGTTGAGCAGCCCCTTTTCACCCTTTCCTAAGCAGATGGGCTTCTCTAATGGGGCAGACACAACCTGCAACAATTAAAATGTTCTCTCCAAGAAGCCTTTTCCTTCCCCACACTGTCAAAACCGCCTGTAAATAGCTTGGCTTTTCAAAGGATGACTGCCTTTAATGCTTGGCTAGTCAGTCCAGGAGGAGCAATTTCAGGCTTGCTTAGTTGGTGTCTGCAATACCCGCTCTTCCAGACAAGTAGTTCTCTCCCCGCACCCTCCTCCCATGGCTGCCTGCAAATTAAGAGAGGGCAAATAGCTTCAAGGTGTTTAAAAACTGGAGGGAATGGCAGGGAGCACCAACCATGGCTCAATTTAGCACTCAGCGTTGGAGCAAGACCACTCCTGGTCACCTCCAGTGCAGAACTACTGCTGAAAAAGGAAAAGAAAACCCAGCTGGTTCACCACGTGCTTTGCTCTGAGGACATAAACAACRTTGTCTCCACCCACTCCTCAAAACCAAAATAAACCAACAAAAAAAATCYCCCCAAGTTTGGCCAAGGGAYGTAGTGCTGGAGTCCATCGCCACCACGAAACACAGATAATGGAATTTTGGCCATCAGCAGAGAATAAAAATCCCCTCATAATTACCACAATATGCTCATTTGGAGAAAAAAAAAGTAAGCAAAGAGGGTGTGTGTATCTTTCTATAACTAAAAACACATTGAAGGAAGAGTTTTCCAGTTAATCATTTCAAAAATATGTTTCACACGATAAACTGCATTTAATGTTAGTGAGGGTCAAGAAAGTCCCAAGCAATCCTATAAAAGAGAATCACCAGGAGGAACAGCAGTTGTGACTGTGTTCTGGTGTACATAAAATACAGGAAAGCAAGCATAGTTTGGATTCTTTTTCTCTCAATCTAAACACTAACTCTTCAGTGAGTAATAGTGGGTTGAAGGATTAGAGCCAGCTCTTACTGTTTTTCTTTTTCTTAATCATTGTTTCTTCTTTGTAACTCTGTTTCCTCTACACTTTGTGGAGGACAATGCCGGCCACTTTTTGTGGTTTGGCTTAGAAAGGGAGGATATATGGAATGATTGAAAAAGTGAAGATAACAGAATATTGGAGATTAGGAGGTAACGCTCTCCAGCATCTATTGTTGGTGGCTGAGAAAGTCATCTAGGCCACTCCTAAGCCAAAGCAGTTTTTTTTCTTTGTATCTTTATGTTCTCCTGATTAAAATTCAATATTCTTTCYTATAAGCGGCTATTCTCCGCTGTTTTACTAAAAACAATCCCCTTTTCATATCAAGGCTGTACGCAAGCTCATTACATCTTGTTCATTCGRACATGAGTTCTTAAATCTTCCAGGTGCTTTAGAGGGGATTTAGCCATCCAATTCCAATGAACATTGTTTCACAAAGCGGTTTACTCTGCCGTTGCCKCTATGTTCTTTTGCCTGTTTAAATTACTCTAACCCCTAAAGCACTTTACATCAAGTTACCGCCTCAGCAGCAAGGATGCCTAGCAAGGAAGTAAGATGGCAAATATGTAGTGATTCTCTCCTAATATCCAGGGATTTGCAATGCAGAGACTTCCAATGTCAGAAGCGACGTCCTTTTCGCCACTAATGTTTCCTCTATTGGTTTGTCTGGTTTGCTTTGCAGTTCTATCTTTCAGCCCACGTAGACCTTGAGCATCTGCAACATCTTGCAGYGGAGAAGCTGCGAGCGGGATGTGGTCAGCAGCATCTATCGTATGAGGAAAGGCTAAGCGAGCTGGGACTGTTTAGCCTAGAGAAGAGAAGACTGAGARAGGATATTATCAACATAGACAAATACCTGAGGGGAAGATGTAAAGAGGATGGGGTTAATCTCTTCTCAATGGTGGCCAGTGACAGAACAAGGGTTAATGGGTATAAACCGAAACACAGGAAGTTCAATCTGCATTTGAGGAAGAATTTCTTTACTGTGAGGATAACAGGCTGCCCAGAGAGGCTGTGGAGTCTCCTTCTCTGGAGATCTTCAAAACCCCCTTGGATGCCACCCTGTGCCACGTGCTCTGGGTGTCCCTACTTGAGCAGGGCAAGTTGGACTAGATGATCTCTAGAGGTCCCTTCCAACCTTGATCATTCTGTGGTTCTGTGATTTGACGTGCTGGTTGCATCTCTGCTGACCAAGTGGTGCATTGGAAGAGATGTTCTTGGGTGTGTTTTGCCTTGCATCTGCATACTGGGTGCTGCAGTAGCTGCACCAGCCCATAGCTGCTTGTTACCAGTAAGATGAAGCATCTCCTCTAGTTTGGGGTCTCCAGTTTTCTTTGAGACTGTTATCTGCTAGTTTTGCTCCTTCTAGTCCCTGTGTTGGCAACAGATGGGGAGGGGAAAAATATCTTTACTTGGAGGTAACATTGAGACCTTCAATCATGCTTTTTTGTCCTTCTCTGAACCTCTCTCCTGCCTACAGGAGAGAAAAGGGATCCGGAWTTAAGAATATGAATGCATCTGGAATTTCTGCTGCATTTGTTGTTTCCCATTTTATTCTCTAATAATCCTAACATTCAGGCACCAAATGCAGATTTGTTTCTGTGATGGAATGGTGGGGAATGCTGTTTCTGAATCCGTTAGCACTTCAAAATTTCATTCTTGACTGATGATTAGTCCCATGCAGTTACATTCATAAATGTGTTGTGAGATATGGGCAAAACCACATTCTTGGAACCACAATTCTTCCTTATTGGCATCATTCTACTCATCTCTACTTTCGTCTACCATTTCATCTCCCAAGTCATTTAGAGTCCTGGTGGGCTTTTGCAGAYCTTCACAGCTGTTTCATAGCTAATCTGTTGCAACTTTTAACCTTTGTCTACTTGTGCACTGGGTAGAGTGGAAGTAAGAGGGAAGATGCCTGTACAGAGCAAAGGCAACCCTACAACAGCAATGTTGCACTGGGCCTAGAGGAAAGAGTGCAATTGCAAGCTTTTCCCAAATTTCACTGAATTTGGATCATTCACTTAATCTCTGCTGCCTCATCTCCCAGTTGTAACAATGGGCTCGATAATACCGGTCTCAACTTCTTTGATTATGAACTGTTCGTGGCTGTAGAGACTCATCATGGTTTGCATAAACCCCATGTCTGTGCAGGGACTTTCCAGCGCTCACCATAAAAAAAGTAATTTCCTTAAATTAAACCACAATTCAGCTCTTTTGAGGACAAGTCATTCCTTACTGGTTAACTGAAAACCCGTCATATGTTATGCTTTGCAAGGGACCTCTGCAGAAAATCACTCGAATTTCCGACATGTACCAACCTCTTTCCCAACTAGTTTGAAGGTGTCTGAAGCCTGATATCTGGAACCTAATTCTCCGTCTGCAGAGTTCCCCATGGAAAATTGTCTAGTTGTGTGTGATGCTTTTCTTTTTTTTTAGACCCCAATAACCCTTTCTAGCTGTTTCTATGCTTGTTCACACCAGCTGCTTTGCTTTATCAGCTCCCTCTCTAAACCTAGTCCCTCCTTTGGAGTGCAGCTCCTCTCTGCATACCTGTTATGTCTGGTCTCATAGCTATACATTTGAATAACTCCTTTACATGGGTTCATGTGAAAGAYGGTGATGAGAGCAACTCAACTTGTTTCGGAGGATTTCCCCTTGCCTGACCAGAGCAAGGAATCAGGAATACAGACCAGTATTGGACTCTAAGAAACATATTTTRAAAAATACAACAGTATTCGCTATACTGAGAATTGCACATACCTATGCTTAATTGTCAGGTTGTCTTTTCGAGAGTGCAACAATGTAAAACTTGGATTTTTATGAGCTCTGAAATATATTTGCTTTCTGGCATTACRGAAATTCTTAGCATAACCTAAATTAGCCTGCCATCCAATTTCTTTTGCATGAGCTGCTGAGYACGCTGCTCCTGACATACACTAACTTTCACTAATAAAAAGTTCCTCTGAATTGCATTTCTGTGTAAATTTTCTCAGACATTTTTTTCTTGATTGTGATTGTTTTGCCTTCTCCATGAGTACCAAGAAGATTCTTCGTCACAAATGGAAGAGGTCCCTTAGTTTTTTTGCTTTTTATTTTTCCTTCATCCTRGAAAGTCCATGTGTCCCTGGCATGYAGAGTTTGTTCTGACSATTCATTACGGGTTACTTGTTCTTGAAACCAGCCCAAGCTGACACTAATGCATCACTTTGCTTTCTGGAATCTTGTTTATCTGCAGACACTGATTTTGGTTTTCCTCTTTTTTTTAATCTTCAACTGAGATTTAAAACTTAAAGGCTTTATAAAGACAGAAATGTTGGGAGGATCCTGTGGTTACTGTAGACATTTTTCTCTCTTGTTAAACAGGTGGATTTGAGATTATTGGAAAAATCTGTTACGTCAGCTGTGCCAGACTTTTTTTTTTTTTATGTCACCTTAGAGAGCCTGTAGCTAGTGATCCTCAAGAAATACTTTATATATGCAGATAATTCCCGTGTGATAGAAAATTAATTACTTTGTTCGGGTAGCTTTACTAGAGTCTTCTGTAGTGGAAGACTGCTTTTTGGAATTCAACAGGTTTGAACTGCAGACTATGTTTATCATATTAAATTAGTGAATCAGTGAAGCCAGAGCTTAGTTTGAGTTTGAAATCTCAGTATRATTTGGAATGGCTTGAGTAAGCATATTCCACCCACGAATTTGTATGATGCYAAGGAAAGGCTGAGGCAAAGTTCAATTTGAATGTTCAGGGCAACGGCAAGGGAGTTTTTTATTTATTTATTTATTTATTTGGTTTTAAGACCTGTAGTTTTAAAGAGGGCTCTCAGGTTTCTATGTCCAGGTGATATGTCATATCGGGGACTCCAAAAGAGTTTTTAAAGCTGTGGTCATTCCAGTCCTGATAAACATGTTGACCTAATAGCTTTTCCACATGCAGAATGGGTTATAAATGTGCGAATGAATCCACGCAKGGCACCAGAGCACTCCTGTTGTGCTCATCCAGGCACCGACACATTTCAGGGTWACACTAAAAGGTTCTGCAAACCGTAACTAACTTAACCTTCAAACAATTGTAGACTGGAGTTAGATCACTTCTTCAACTCAAGACTAATCTTTGCTTTAGGAAATGTTGCCCAGAGGTGGTTTCTGATTACTGGTGGCTTTCTACATGACTTCTTCAAGAAGACAAGTACTGGATGGCTGATCCTTACTACATGAATTTGTGTGCCATGTCCCCAGTTTTGCTGGATATATTTCTTAATTTGRTATTTCTCCTGGGCATCCTTTCCCGACACTGCTGAGACTGGTGGGTCCCACTGTAGCCCTTGGACTTCTCCCATGCTGGAAATCAGGTCTTGGCAAGAGTTGTGAAAAAACTGCCTATCAGGGCTATTTTTTTTCTGCTGGACAYGCCAAAATCAAGGATTTATGTAGCCTGACCCCTCCGAAGAATTACAAGCTTGGAAGGGGGAATTAAAGGTCTTAGATGGGCTGGCGTGAAGATAAGTGTTTAAACACTGATATAAACTTTCATTGATTCAAACAGTAGWTGTTGGCAGGGTCTTTTATGGGGCTTTGGGGATTGGAGTTGTAGCTGTTTTGAATGGGTGAAGTTCTGTTGAACAAGACCAGCTGACTTGCTGGAGTAGAGGACAGTTGGTCTACAGACATTTAGCAGAAAAGTTTGCACTTTTTTTATGATCTTTGCAGACTTCTTATACTAAAAGCTTCTGCATCTAGGGGGAGAAGACTCTTGGTCAGAGCACTTACTCTATGCATTGCTTCYAGTTTGCTGAAGTCCAATTATACTCTGACATCTAGACTCTAAAAAGCTTTTGGGAGTAACAATGCATTATGTTTTAATTTTCTGGTCATTTTTTTCCATATCTAAAGGAAAAAAAAATACATAGCTCCCTGCTCTTTTAGTCATCAAGCAAGCTAATATCACGAGTATAATCTGTATCTAGGATGTAGATAGGCCGTGTAAGCCAACTATATGAGTCGTGCGCCAGCTTTATATTGTTAGAAAGTCACAGAGTTTGTCATATCACAGTTTTKCACTACCATTTCGGCCAAAAGTTTCATGATATTTCTGCAGCCAAGATTTACTTCTTTATTTATTCCTGAACAAGTAGTTTATGTCTTTAATCCAGGCCAACTTTGTTCCCACCTGTAGCTCTGCTTATAGGGCAGAGCTGAATGCAGAGTACACAGAGAGTTGCAGCAACATCTGTGAGCAGGACATTGCTCTCTTTGGCCTATGATTCATAAAATGGGTGGTTAATGAGTGTTCACATCATATAAGGAGCTTTCATGAGTGAAATTTGTTGTTAGGGGAAGCCACAGAACTGGCTAGTTTGAGACCCTGAGCATTTTCTCTCTTGTATCTTTGCTTGTCATAGCAAGAATTTACAWGTAGTCTCAGTCATAGCTTCTCTTCCCACCACCCAAGAAAAAAAAATACTCATTTACTGAATAAGGGGTTTCTTAGTTTAAAGGTACGTACTCTAACAATATTTTCTATAGGGAATTATGGTCTACATTCTACAGGGAATTAAAGAGGTTTTCTCTTGATGTATCTGGGATGCAGTTCTGCACTTCATATTCTTCCTTCTGTAATTATTACCTTTACWTACTGTATAGTCCTGTGCAGCTCAGCATCTAACAACCAGTTCTTCCAATGGCAAAACAGCACCAAGATCCACCATAGAGAGAGCTCAYGTTCAGGCCATTTGGCATGACTAGGTAGAATAAACAGAGCAAGGACATGGATGAAGCTGCAGGTCCAGAGAGAAAATCTTATCCTAACATCAGGCAGATAAGAACCTAATAGCACCAGAAATACTTTTGCTGCAATTACAAGTGTTTACTGGTGGACATCATAGAAAGGAGAAGACCAAAGAAAAGACAGGAGTAAATTAGCAGATAGTAAGACATACCATAATCATTGCTTTTCAACCAAAGCACAATGTCCTATAATGTAAATAAAATTAGTGTGAAWATACTGTGTGCCCGGATTAATCTTATTGAACTAACTAATTGCCTTTTTTATTAAATTTTCTGCTGGTTTCCATATATTACGGGCTTGTATCTTGAATGCTGAAAATTCACTGTATGAATTAAAGTTAAGCAAATACTATGGAAATAATAACCACAGGGAGAAAATGGAGCTCCATTGATGAAAACAAGGCATGAATATAGAAAGTTTGTGCTCTGGATATGCAACTGTGCTGGAATCCAGGTTGCAACATTGCAAAACACCACAATTTGAAAAAAAAAAAAAAAAAAAAAGAATGAGTTCTGCATTTCGTTTATTTTCTGCACTTACTCTTATAATACCCACCAGCAGGCAGACCACACAGGAAGTGTGCACAAATCTACGTGGTGAAAGGGAATGGGGAAGCAGAACTCGCTCAGTAGCAGCAGGTTGGGCATGCCTTAATTTTTTGGAAACTTGGTCCAGTGCTAGCAAATAAAATCACCTTTGCAGGCAGGAAGTTGTATCATCAGTATAGATCACGCTTTTTCAATATTATTATTAATTTTTTTTTCTTATGATGTGAGCTTCTCTAACAGAGCAGTTACCTATATATGGTGTCTTCAAACCCTTGCAGTAGTAGCGGCCAATGCTGAATTCCTTGAGGATGATGATAAAGATAGGCTCTGACAGAGGGCTCCCAGAGATCCTTAGCTAATCATTTCAGACATAGAAGGACTTCCTTATGAGGAGTGTTTGTCGAGGGAGGCAAAAAGCTCTGCAGGGTGGAAAGCACTTCTCGGAAATGAGGGGCTAGGCTTTTGTCGCTTGAATTTGGTCAGAATACAAAGAAAGAAAAAACGTCTTGAGGAGATTTGAGACTGATTCGCTGTGTGACAGCGCGTAGATTGCTGGGTCGGAAGATACCACGGTGGCAAATGCTTTGAACCGAAACAAGGGGTTTATAAGGATGATGAGAACATGTACTSCTATATTCTTCCCCATCCATTTTAATCTTAGTCCTCACACTTTGGCTAGCTGCTCTCTGAGGTTGGGAAGAATCATTCCTTATTTGGCAACATCTGTGTCCACTTTTTGTACCTCTTGGGAGGAGGTCATGCAAAACAAACTACTGTTCACATCCCCCAAGACAATTCCTCTGTTTTCCTAGAGTATGAAAGTCCCACTAATTGAATTTTCTTTCATAATACTGAATTCTCTCTGTATTTATTTTCTCAATGCAATGCCTGAGCCAAAAGATAGAATATATCTTTCAAGGCTTTWGTAGTGTCTTATTAAAAATATACTTTTAAAGAAAAGTTTCTTACGTGATRTCTGAACTGCCTCCTGTGCCAAGGAGTCCTGCAAGCTAGATTTGCATTGCATTAAAATAATTATCCATAGCTGTTTGAACTTCGTGTACTCGTGGTTAGGTAAATTGTATACTTTAGCAAGCCAGCAAGCGTTCCTGAATTGTTGTGGAAAAGATTTGCATTAGGAAAATGTACATTTCTTCCCACTTCTTCCCGTGATGAAAATCTCCCAGCACCAGAGCACCCTGTCACATGTCATGGGAACACTGTGGAAATTATGGAGATACAAATTTGACAGCCTAACCAAATGCCTGAAAGAATAATATCATATTAGTTGCATTTTGTCTGTAAGTCTATTCTGTTTTGACCTTGATTTGCGTGGCAGCTCGCCATACCAACAGCTTGTGCATGGTTGATTACAAACAACTTTGTTTTAATGTAACAAGATTCTCATTTAATTCCGGGGAGCTCGGTGCAGTGGTGATCAAAGATAAATTCAGACGTATCCCCGAGGGAGGGCGTTTTGATTAGACTGATCAGGAAGGACRGGGTCGTGACTCCAAGATCATGTAATGTTTTGTGCATTATGATGATGCAAACTTACCAAAGGTTTCCACCTGAAAATACATATATGGAGAATTAGCTTGGGTCCATACTAAGCCCTGATAGTACTTGGACCTATACAGATTTTCAGTTACCTTTTCTCTAGAAATGCTTTCTTCATTTGGAATTCGAATTATTTTCCATTTTTGATATCTTTCAATCTGGATGAAATGAAAAAAAAKAATTTTATGGAAGAGCTGGAAACTCTGATTTATTATGAATTTTGTGTCAGATTCTGTCATGTTGAATGAGACTGAAGATCGGACTGGGACATTTGTAGCTCTCCTAGGAAGCCTGGGCAGTTTTCTTGAATTTGGGATATTTTAGTATTTCTGTAATTGCTGTTTTTAATTTAAAACCACTCTTTTTGAAGGGTTGCATCTAAGAATTTCTGCCCTTACCAAGCTGCCTTTTATCATGAAACTTTAGCAGCATTGCATCACAGAAGCTAGCCAAGAAGCCTGAAAAAAGATGGGAGGGATTAAGCTAGCACATGAACACATCTCTTCCCTAGCAAGGGAAAGGAGCACTGTGTTTATTTTATTTGGAAACCAGTAATACCAGGTTAGTTCTACAAATGTCACATTTCAGAGGTTTGGTTACACAAGCATCAGCATGCCTTGAATAAGTGACTCTTAGACTTGTGATGAACTGAATTAAATCTCAGGAATGGTTCTTAACTTAATTATGCCAATAAACTCTGCTACTTTGCACCTTTATGTTCTTTTTTGGCCAAGTAGCTGCTTTTGTGCTCTTGTCCAAATAACTGTTTCAAGCATTCCCTCTTCTCCTCCTGTGGAAAAACAAATGAAGAAATAAACAAACAAAAAACCCCACATATCTCAACATTCATTTCTAGCTGAGGAGAGTAGCAGTATATACCATGAATCTTAATTTTTCCTGCAGTACTGTCAATGTGGGAAAAAAAGCAGGAGTAGTAACATAGACACCTTCATTAGGAGCTTGATATTCCTAATATTGGGAATTAGAGCATTGGTCATCTCTCTAGTATTGGGAAACTTTTAGGAGTAAAAGCAATGAATCTAGTTTGCTATTTTACATAGTTCCTTTGTTCCTGAAAAATATACGAAGGTGAATGGTGATTTCAAGTTTAAAACTTGCAGGGAAAAAACACACACACGTACAAAGACTTTTAAGGTCAAGAGTATCTGCTTTGGTCAGAAGGCAAAAATAATACATGAAATATGATTTTTATATAAAATCACATGGTGTTTGTTCTCTCCCTCTTCAACTTTATTGCACAAGCTTTGGACTCACTTTGAGACTTACTTTTTGTTTTTTGAGGTTGTTAATCTTGGACTGACCATGAACTTCTGAACAGGAACCCTTCTAAGACCTCTAGCCATGTAAGACAACTGAAATGATTTCCCCAAATCCCAAGTGAACGTGACCCAATAGTCACTTCTCTTTCAGTCATGACATTTTTATTTTCCAATGAGTCTGGACTACTTGCTTTARAAACATTTCCTGACTCAAACTGGAAGCATCACTCCTATTTCTTCCTGGGATTTTTCACTGCTCTCAAATCCTTGCAGTAGAAACCGAGCAAAAGTCATGTCCATCTTCCCCAGAAGACCCCAGATGACCTCAGATCCCTGGGGTTTCTGATGATACACATCAAGGAAAGAGTGGAGGTCACTTAAACCAGTTAAACTTTAGTTCTTTCTAATTCTCATGTTTATGGCTAATAATTTAGAAGACTATTATTTATAAGGCTTCAAACCAGTGCTAATCAATCTTGCTTGCATGACCCCAGATTATGTGTGAAGACAATGTATTTATGTTTTTATTTGTCCAAGGAGAGCCCCAGCCAAACCAAAGGCCTATATTGCCACACAGTGCTGGGTGGGGATCGTTTTTTTTGTTTAGCTCTGTTTGTCCTGGAGATTGTTAGGCTGAGCTATTTGTTTAAAAGAAACACAATGAAAATTAGAGGTCTATGGCCAAGTTTTCAAATGATCTTCTTGCTCGCTGGCACTTGCTGAGCTGGGAAAAATGATGGCTTGCACTTCAAAAATCCTTCATGCTCTCAGTATTTTGGAATTCAAGTTCCTGAACAAGCTGGCCTCTTGCCTCCATCCTCCGACTGCCTTTACAACTGGATTTTTTTGATCTCCCCTGTCCAAAAAAATGAGACATTTGGAATGTTTTAACCTCTTTCCTGTGGCAGGCATCTCCTTCAAGGTGTTAGCCGKTTTGAAGCATTGTTGACTTTAAAAAGCTTTGGTGACTGGATTGCATGCTGACATATCAAGTACTTGGGATCAGATGCCTAGTTTGGGGAGGTCTGCTTTATTTAGGGTTTTGAATCTCTCACCACTGGTCTGCCATGAATCTCAATTGTTTCTGATACTGCGTTCAACTTTCCTCTGAACTTTTGCTTGGCAAAGGATCATGTTTGCTTGTTTGGGGCAGGCCGAGTTATTCCACATTGCTTGAGTTTCCTGATGTTCTCCAAAATCACTGTGGTTTACCTGGGAACCTTGCCAACGTTTTATACTTCAAATAGTGATAGTAAGATTTGTGTGCTCACTCAAGGCTTATATAAGGCTAAAGCTAATATTTGTGGGCATGATTAAATGGGTTTGGTATTTTGGAGGGGAGGACAGGCAGGGATGACTCTAACTTATGAGTTATGCCTGTAGCTTTGTGGGGTTTCTTGTGAAATGTAGCAGCAACTCAACAGGTCATTGAGCAGAAGGAAAGTCACAGATGATACACATAAATTGTCATCCTAATTAAAAAAAATAGAGCAACATCCTTATCAATGTGTTTATGCAGTAAAAAAGTATCATATTTGTACACAAATTTGATTATCTCTTTTATTTCCAAAGCAGGTGACTGTAATGAGGCWCTTGCAGAAGATGAGCCAATATATGTCTGATGACTGTTGTAGGGACAAAAACTCATGAGCATTAAACAGCCCCAGGTAGCTGGGGTATGCAGGGCACATATCCAAAAATAAAGAACTTGTGAACTGTCCAACAGAAGCCTTCTACTTGTTAATGTGACAGGTTACAGGCTGGTGGTAAATTTTGCTAGTATTCGACTACTCTAAAAATAATGATAATAATAATAATAAWAAAACTAAAGAGAACCACCAATTAGCAGACTGACCATGTACTGTTTTTCTGTGCATAGACTTCTGTGCATATTTGGGAAAAATGGGAAGTGTGGGGGCTCAGAAAAGAGGCTGAAAATAGGAGTTCCTGGGAAGAAGTGATCTTGGAGAGGAGGAGACACAAAAAGATGGAGGAGATTCGAGCTGAGATGATAGTYGCAGTGTGGGTGAAGATCCTAGACRCCAGGAGTGWGTGGAAGAGAATGCCAGGAGGCACCTGGAGACCTCATCCAGTGATGTCCAAAGGGGTAAATGTGAGCCGCAAACCAGCACCACGTTCTGTCCAACCTTCTCTGACCAGCAGCGACCTCCTGGCACAGAGGGAGTTTGAGATCTTGAGACCACAGTGCTGCTTGGGGGTGATCATGTGGGATAATAAAGTGGGGTAAAATCACATCTTGTCCTTGAATTCCAGTATCCACGTCCACTGCAAGCTGCCGTTTTCTCTGYCTCACCTCAATGACAACTCAGTTTGATTCATAAATATATTCAGGAAGAACCTGTTACCACTGTGTCCCAGTCAGTTCAGTTAGTGATTTCTTTTTAAGGGTCTCATTCTCTTTGCTTGCAAAATGCTGGAGTGCTTCATGCAGTTCTTCATGTCCTTCCATGTGGCAAACTGTATCAGGAAGACACATCCTGTTGCAGAGTTTCTTTTTATTTATTTATTTATTTATTTTCATTCTTAACAAATACGGTATTCATACTCTAGTACTCCAGGACATGTTGATTATTTCCCAGAAAGCCACTATGTCTGCTTAAAACAGATTGGTTACTATGATTTTATGTCTGGATGTGTTAAAGTGTTGCTTAGGTAGTGGTGTAGCATTCTCCAAAGCACAAAACAAATTCTGACTCCTAAATGTTATAGATTTAAACATGTCATGCACACATATGCAAGCACACAGGATTCAGACTCAGAGTTGTGGAATTATAGTAATTCTCTAAATAGTATTTATGGCAGGCTGTTGGACTGTAAGTAGCAATGTAATCATAGGTATTTTCCAGAGATTGTGGTTGTCATTTCAAWGCCAGACCACTTCCCAAAAGCATAGATAAAATATCTAACATCTTAAATTAACTAGTTCTTTACAAAGAGACGTGTTTTGTGCATTTCCTAATCCAGTCTTTTGACTAAGAGTGAATTTATATGGTATTGAACAACACATTTCACTTTGAGCTCACAAACCTTACTCCAATCTCTTGGAAACAAACTGCACCCTCTTTCTTTCCTCAGATAATATCAGTGGCTTGTTAACATGGGGACGTGGGTGCTTGGAGAAGGGAAGTGAGTCAGTGATGTAATCAATTTGCTCTAAATAATGTGCAAGGAATGAAGATAGTTATGTCCATTAGTGAGAATGGAGATAAACTTTCTATGCTTTTAATCAAAGCTTTCSGATCCAAATTACTTGTGTACACATTTTGCAGGACCCATTTTAAGGACAGATCTAACTTCTTTTCTTTAAAAAGAAAAGTAAATGAGAAACTATTTTAAATGGTATAACTTTGTCCAGAAAATGCATGGAAAAGTAGATGAAAAACCCTGATCTTGCAGGCTTCTTGCAAGTCGGAATAAAGGGTGACAAACTTACTTRGTATTTAACTATCTTCCCACAGAAAGATTATAAACCATTTTCCACTGCCTTTCAAGGKTTTTGAACCTTCTCTTACCATCTTGCACTCAGGCTGTTCTGCTTGTTCCTTGTCTTTTGTTTTAGGTGCATCTTCTCCAGCCTCTCCTCTTTATAGCCTTCAATCTTGATAATTTGGAAGGATAGAGATGATAAACCCTTCTTCCCACCGCCTTTGGTCCATCACCTTCTGCAAACCTTAATTGAAATTATAACTGTAAACCACTACTTAGAGTAGCACCCAGGTGTCAGTGTCCCTTAGACCTCCCTTGGGGTTGATGACCAACTCCTAAACCAACGCTGCYATTAAAAGCAGACAAACTTGTCCCAGAGCCAAATAAGACTGGGTTAGATTTTGGAAGTMAATAAATACATGTCTGCCAGCAATGACCACCTCGGTTAGGTCAAGTAATGCTAGTAGGTAATTACTTACCCATTACTGGGTAAGTAATGCTACAAGCATGCCTCTAGTACCATATTATGTCCTTTTTCTTGGTCTTTGTGCAGACCTCTGAAGTGGACACTTGTCCTCAAGTAATTGCTGCCTGGAGGATTGACCACAATTTCTATCTGTTGAATGAAGACACTAATACAAGACTTTCATTTCCTTGAGTTTGCTGGGGAGAGGAAGTTGCTGGGGTTTTTTGGTTGTTTGTTTGTTTTGTAAGACCTGAAAACTGAATGAGTCATGAGAAATGCTTTCCTCAGACCTCAGAAGCAGTAGAAATATTGACTTGGGCAYATTGTTCTTGGTCTGTCTGTGATAGCTCTGTTGTAAATGTTCTTGGTCATGCCTTTGTCAAGATATATCATGGGAACATGTTGGAGTATTCATGGTTCAAGACTGCACTCAGTCTCCTTGCAGTCCCAGGGCAAAGCACACCATTCCTTCTCCTCTTTTACAGGGATTAGCAATGTTCCCAAGTGATTACTGGTGCCTTTGAGCTCTATGAGGTTCTCAAAACCTGCCAGAAACCATAGTAAATATTTGAACAGTTTGCCAAAGTTGGATTCTGTGATGCTCGTTTCTTTAAACAGCACCAACACCAACAAAAAATACTATTACACATTTTCAAGTAGACCAGGTATATTCAGAACTAATAAACTAYGGGGAACTTGCTGTGGACTGGCTGTACCTCGGGCTTCCACACTATTTTCTCAATGATAAAAGTAATCTGACAGTGATGTCCTCACAGACACATTACTAAACAGTGGGGCAATCAGCAGCTGCACTATGCGCCCTGCTCAAAGCTGCACACGTTCAAACTCATGTATTATGCACACAGGTTTTTCCATTAGTGCATGAGAACGGTACGTGCTGGCACRTCCAAGAACTTGAAGTTACCAGCATTAATGTGACAATTTTACCACATCTCCTTTCCATTGACCACTAGCTTAAAATTAAAAAAAAAAAAGAAAAATACTTTCTTAACGGCAGAGTTGACAAAATACTTGACTCTGCARGTCCCAACTAAATGCCTAGTGCAGTTGTCATCTGCAGGAGTTAATTGATTGAGAACTCATTAAAAGCAGAAATCGAATGTCACTGTGTGCTCAGTTTCTACTTCGTAAAAACAGGTCATCAAGAGAACAAAAACTTTATGAAGTTGGATTGATGAATGGCTGTAAATCTCAGAGAGGTTATAAATGTGCTATAAAAAAACCCAGAATCAACAGTTTTRCACGTGCATATTTGGGATATCCAAGATGCATTCCACAGGATACTCTTAATAAAAATCATGTGTGTTCGCTCCCTTACCCGTTCCTCCCCAGGGCTAAGACCTCTTGTTGAGCTGAGAACTTTTTGCCTCAAGTGTTGATTAATATTAAGTGCTAAAAGCAAATTGGTGATAACTGCCGGTCATGACAGCTCTTGTGCAAGTTCTTGCCAATGGCAATGCTAGTTCTTTCCTGTTCTCTCACCTGCAGCAACCTTTGGATTTTAATCATGGACCCCAAGCAGAAATTGTCAATTAGATTGAGCCTTGTGGTCTTCTTTGAATAAATGTTCTTTAGCAGATAGATTTAATGCTTTGCCACTCTATTCCCCTGGTTTCTATGTGCAATATACCTTCCATATATACTAAAATGAAGTATCTTCCTGGGGAAAAAAATATATATCCAATCACCCACCAGACAAAGTGGCTACTCTGCTGAACTCAAGAAAGAAATGAGAGGGCTTGATGAATGCCTTGAGGCCAAAACAATGATTCTCTTGCTGCTTTCTCTTGGAAAAAAAAGTGTAAGATGGAAAATCTGAGTTATTTCAATTTAAACAGTACAGAGGATTGCAGTAAAAGAGGCAGGGCAGTTTCTTTTATCGCGTCTACATTTGATCAATGTTTCTTGAACAGTTTTGTCCCAAGTGGAATAGGGGAAATTAGGATCTTCTACATAACTGGTAACAAATTATTGAAAAGTGAGGCAGGATCTGTAAGGATGCAGGGAAAGTCAGTCYATTTTCTGCTGTGAGCTCAAGGGAGGTGCTGGATGAAAGCAGAGCCCAGTTGGGTTTCAAAGGAGAGTTGCRTAGATGGAGACTGTCACGTCTGAAATCCTGGTGGACACGTTGGCCATGAGCCAGCAGAGTGCCCTTGAAGACAAGAAAGCCTTTGGTATCCTGACAGGCATTAGGAGGTGCTGCCAGCACGTCCAACGAAGTTGTCCTCCTCTTCTACTCAGCACTGGGGAGGCCACATCTGCAGTGCTGTGTCCAGTTCTGGGCTCCCAGTGCAAGAGACACAGAGCCTGGAGAGAGGCCAGTGTAGGGCTGGTAAGCTGACGTAGGGACTGAAGTCTCTCTCATGTGAGGAAAGGCTGAGAGAGCTGGGAATGTTCAGTCTGGAGAAGAGAAGACTGAGGGGAATCTTATCAATGTGTTTACGTATCTGAAGGAAGGGTGTAAAGAGGATGAGGCCAGGCTATTTTCAGTGGTATCCAGGGRTAGGACAAGAGGCAGTTGGTATGAACTGAAACATGGAAAGTTCTGTCTGAAACTTCTTTACTGTGATGGTGACTGAGCACTGGAACAGGCTGCCCAGAGAAGTTGTGGAATCTCCCCTTAGAAGTATTCAAAACCCACCTGGATGCCACCCKGWGCAGTGTGCTCTAGGTGCCCCTGCTCGAGCAGAAGGTCTGAGCTAGATGATCTCTAGAGGTCCCTTCCAACCTCAACCATCCTTTAATTCTCTAAATATGGGTTTGGGGACTGCCTATCAGTCCCAATGCACCTGAACTGACCGAAAGCCTTAGGTTCATGGTTGGAGGAGAACTGCAGAGCTTCCTGTGCTCAGCATTGTTCATGTTTTCTAAAATACTCTTATTTAATGAAAGCTTGTGATCACAGGAGGCCAAAAGAGAAAGGAAAGTGTTGTTACTATGATATAAATGAGCATAATAAGGTGCCTTGCCMAAGGTGAGGTGGAAATCCCCCGTCAGACAGTGAAATTACAATCCAGTTCTTCTAGAGGAAAGTTTGCTGCAATAACTGCAGAGTTATCCTTTCTTTTCTAGCTGCTCCTTCCTTACTACCTGAGCCTCTCCAGAGGGCTTTGYTTTATACCTCTACTAACAGAAAGATTAAAAAGAGATGCTTGGACAAAAAGGAGTGCTGTCCCTAGCCTGCTGACCATGGCCAGACCATGAGCCTTAACCAGAAAGCATTTGAAAGGTGCATCTTTAAAAAAAAAAATAGGGAACAAAGCAGAGGAAAAGAAAAAGAGGAAAGAATATTTGAACCTCTTTGGAATGGAAGAGACTCCTGTGCAACGCAATGCAGAACTGGCAGTTCTGCCCTGGATAAAATGGAGGCAGTGGTTGCCTGTGCTTCTCCAGCAGTTACAAAGCAACACTCTTGTTTTGTTTGAATTTCCTCTGTCGTTATGAAACACAATAGGCCGACTGCTCGATATTAAAAGCAATTGTGTTGCCATTCATGCAGATGCCAGCCTGTTTAGGTGAATTTACTAAGTCCCTAGCTGTACATTTTTATATTATTGCTGTCTCTGGGCCATGCTGAGCATTTTAATTCTCTGAAAATAACCCCTGCTTTCCTTCATCTCCTCATTAGCTCTTTCATCATGAGGGTATGAATTTAAAAATATATGTATGTATCTCTTAAAACTGTGTGAAATAAAGACTGTTTTATCATAGCAATTTGTTGAGCTGTGCTTTTAMAGTCGCACGGCCTCCGCTGTCATAAAATGGCACAATTATGATTGTGTTGTATTGCTCTGTACCCTGAGGTTCCATTTCCAGCAACGCGGGGAGACGTGTTTATAGGCAGCATCCGAAGCGATGTGTATGGATCTTGATGTCAAGCGATTTTTATTGGAGTGAGATTAGGAGGGGATCTGCCGTCRAGTTCTGCCTTGTTGAAAGGAAATCAGAATTAGGGGCTGCGTCAAACTGCRCATTGTTAAATCCAAAGTAAAGTGATACCAAGATGTATTCTTTGTTTATTTGTTTGTTTGTTCATTGTAGTTTTCTGGACAGCATCTGCTAAAGCCTAACTTTATAGCCAATTCTGAMTATTTGAGCTTAAACACTAGAGCTTTTTAGAGCTATTGGTACTTTGCAGCATATGCTTGTGCTATGCCTGCTCAGGCTTGTAGCTGAGGGGAATTTACACAGGGGCACCAGCTCCCTGAGGCTGTAGTTTCCTGCTGGGTGTTGTACACATGTGCTTGAGTTAAATCCTTGTGAGCACACTTCATTTCCTCACTATAAAATCATCCCGTTAAGTATGTTTTAAGTAAAACTTTTTTTTTTTTTCCAATTTGATCTCCCTGTCTATGTTGGTTAATGTTGCAAAAACAGWCTGTGAAAGTTGGCTTTTCACGAAGAATAAAGTTAAAGGAGGTCTGTCAGCTGGCTCTATTTAATATGTCCAGTACAGGGAGTAAAATATTAGAAGAAAATTATCTAAATGGARGACTATTTTTTCTTGGGGGTTATTGCATGGTGCTGGCAAGGGTGATGACTTGRCAAAAGCTAAAGTTAGCCGTATTTCCACCCACAATCCTTTCTCTTTACTCTCCCATAGGAAGCACAGTCTGAATTAAAATTTGCATTTGGGGTTAACAGAGGAATCCCAGACTGCTCCAACAGCAGGCTTAACTGGGCTCTTTTGTGCTTCAGACATGAAGCAATCACCTGCCATGACATGGCCAAGATAAATATCGCTGTCCAATACGATGGATGASAGGCACCACAAGAACACCTTACAGTTTGTACACACAGTGAAATTTCAGCCATAGCAGTACACTGTAGTCTGGAAATTGTCTTGCTCTTTCCTGGCTTGCTTTTCCAAAGTAACCACACACTTCTGAGCGGGCCATTGAAAGGACTTTGGATGTAAGCAAACCCTGGGTTCCTTCTCYTATTGCTGACTCCACATCCTAGCTCGGGATTTCAATGTCAAGCTGGATTTTTTTTTTTTTTTAAATCATCATTGGTGTTACTATGTCTCTCACCTCTCCTTCCCGTGAGGCAGCAATCTTAGTAATATGTGATATAATAAATCAGGATGATTTAAAATCCATCTGCCTTTTACTCCRTCTAGTTACAATTCAGCCATAGCCTGGAATGTGACCTGTAGTAACTGTGTTCACTTCYTTTTTTATTATTATTATTTATATTTCCCTTCCAGGTTTCTACTTTTTTTCCCTTCACATTGCAAAGAATGGRGGTGCTCTTGCAATGTATTTTATTGTGTTTTATGTGGTGTTCAACACAACCAGGTCTGGTTCCTGTTTTGGACCTTCTTACTCTTATATCTTTAATGTGGCAGGGCTTTATAATTCTGTCCACTGACTCTTTTCACCTCTTAGGGTGAATAACGTGGAGCTRTTGCACAGAATGCACCTCCTAGCTCAGGAGAGATTATCTAATCCTAAAGCTTCGTTTTAATCATCAAGCTTTGGTAAGAAAATATAAGCTTAAATTAAAAAAAATAAGATTTGTTACATGGAAGTTCCTTCTTATCTTTTTTTTCTTTGCCTGTGACACACTTAGTGCACCAAAAGGCTTTGCAAGGGGTTCATTTTGTCTATTCAGAGGTAAAATCCTCACATCTAGCAGCTGTCTGTACACTAGRTGAGCAGGGGTAACCTTTAAAAACAGTTATCTAACAATATTTATCCAGGGAAGGAAGGAGAAGAAGTTGCTTAGTATTTTGTTTTACATTTGCAGTTATTTGGGTGGTACAGTAGAAAGGATTTGGATTTTTTTTGCAGAGGAGTGCAGAGGAGAAGATAATAAATGACTTGTTTTGTTTTAAATTTTTGGCAGTTTGACTTGCATACCCTAGAGCCACAGATTCTTGGCTCATTTTTGGAAAGTTCCTTTTTTTTTTTTTTTTAAATGGAGGAGTCTGTTACATGAAGAAATTAAGGCATTTACCATGCAGTGAAGAACCAAGTAGAATATATTGATTAACACAAACTGGTTGTGTCCACAACTTTGYGTAACCACAAAGTTGATGTGCCTGTTTTTGAGGGGATTCATATTATTTGAGCTAGAAGAAAGCTCAGAAATAGACCAGAACGATATATTTGGGGGGAATCTTTGCAAACTGTCRTATTTCCACAAGTTTGCCCAAAGCAAGCTGTGGAACCTAAACCCACACTTTCCCTGATGACCAAAAGGCACAATTCCTGCAGTGCTCAGTGTTAATAAATTCATGAAAACTGGACATCTCGGAAGCTCCTGCACACAAATGAGTAGTAGTAGATGGTGAGGTGGGAAAATGGGCAAGGTGCTCTGGAATAGTCCTCAGTCGTAGCTGAGTTGTCTGTCATCGTCTGTCATCTCCCGCAGGTAGCACACAAAGAAGGGCATCTGGAGGGCAATGATGCTCTTCATCTCCTTGCATCTCCCATCGAAACAACAACAAGATTTAATAAAAGCGGCATGCTTTTGGCTCCTCGTTTGCTTTTTGGGGCCAGCCCACCCCTGACCTCAGCCTGCCGGGTGCCATCCTCACTCAGGCGTGCGAGTGCAATATGTGTCCGCCGTGGCGCTGCCTCTATTTCTCTTATTTCTCCTTGGGATGCGCGTGGTGCTTGGGGAAGGCTTGGCAGGCCCCTGCTGTAACGCAACATGTCACCTTGGCAGCCCGGCTTACACGGGGACTCGTCGACTCGCTCCTCTCGCCCGCACGAATGTCCTGTCTTGGCACGGGTGTCAACAAGTGTGRTCAGGTGTAAAGAGGCAGGCGCCACCGAGGTGACGTCGCTGTCACACAGGATGGGSCTCCCGCGGCTGAGACGGTGTCTCCCACGGGATCGTGTCGGCTGCCCCTACGCAGCCTGTTGACACCTGCGGCCCAGCAAGAAGGGACTTGCCGTCAGGGAAGAAACATTTATGTCTTTTATCAGTGTTTTGACCTGCTGCTTTGGTTCGATGAGTTACTTGYGTTACCCTCCTCTTGTCATAGGAATGTACTACAATTCAGTCTCATTTTTTGGAAAGATTTGAAATCTAGTTTGTCTGACGTGTTATCGGTGTCAAAATTTGCAAACAAAGACACATCCCTTCATTACCAGTGGTTGGCAAGACACCGCCCTGCTAGAACAACCCTTTATGATACTTCCATGGGACAGATTTTATGCTGTTTAGAGCTCTACTGAAGGAAGGTCTCAATCAAAAAGGAGCTTAACAAAACTCTATTCAAAACTAAAGTTTACTGTACATATTCAGCTTCTAACTAGGCAAGAAAGCAGTATGAGTGCAAAATACTGCTGGAAGAACTTCTCAGACATGTATGAAAGCGTGGTTTGATCAGTAAGTGTTGTGAAGAGCTTGGTTTCAAACCACTAACAGATCAGTGGTAATCTTTGCAAAGCAGCATGAAGTTGTATTTTGTGTTTGGAGAGACTAATGGAAAATGCTGTTTTGATTCAATCTTCTTTTTTTAAATCTAACACAAGGCCATACTATCTGGAGGTGTTTAGCTTTCGGAGGTTCCTAGTACTTCATGGGTCCATCACAAGCACCCAGTGGATGGGAGGTGAGACACCACCTGGCTATAATGCTCTTGTGAAACGTATAGTGCCTCAGCCTGGTCCTGGAGCTGATAATCACACATGAAAAAAAAGGCTATCTGTGATTTCTGCTTCAGTAAAGAGGCCAAGAACAGGGTACTCCACAAACTAGGGCTTCAGTCGCCTTCTGAGATCCCACCTCTCCATCCCAACACGAATTCTGACTTTTATATCTTTTGGATAGAGCTGAAATAAAACTTAAAGAAACACTCCCTTTGCTGTACGCATCTGAAACCTGAGCAAAAACTAAGCCAAACTCTTTAATCTGGGAAAACATCTATTTCAAATACCAGCCTTCAATTTGTTGTCTTCTCTGTGGAATATATATATTCCTATATATATATATATATATATAAAATATATATTCCTATATACTATATATATATATATTCCTATATACTTGACCTATATATATATATATATATATATATATATATAGGTCAAGTTCTGACTTGGGGCTTCCAAAAGCTGGGAGATTTCTCTTTCCTTGGTATACATAAAAACCGAAATAAAATAAATGAACTGACATGAAAGGTGTCCGTTATAGAGGGGTGGTATATCTTTGCCAAGCTATGTAGGTAAAACCGTCTTCATATGAAAGACCATCACTTAACCACTGTGATTTGCAACGGTATTGGAATAAAATTTAAATTAATATTATTAGGTGTCAGTGCTATTGGTGTTTTTTGAGGGGTGAGTGGGAGGGGTATTTCACCCTGTGCAGAACAAGCACAGGCACCTAAAAGAAACCATTCATAACAAAGAAGGATCTCCCAAATGTTCTTTTCCAGAAGAATTAAGTCTGTTATTCCAAATATTTGTGATACAACACACGTTAATTGTCACTTATTTTCTAGCTTGATTTCCAATTAGCAAATGTTGTGCAATTGCTTTCTGTATGAATGTTCAGGGACCTTTCTCTGCACTTTTTAATATGACTTTCCYGAGCAGAATGGTGGACCAGGGAATGGGGCTATCCAAGCCTTCCTTTTATGGTCTCCAGCCTTCAWGCATCCTTTGGAGCAAGCATCAAAAGCAGACACCTAGTAGGGCTGGTTTGTTTAATTGCTTACAAGTTGCTTTCAGCTCTCTGCATTATAACAACTAAAGCCAAGGTGCTTRTTTGCCTTATAAAGGGGCTAAAGAGAAATGGAAGAATCAAGCCTTGGGATTCAGTAGATCAGGAGTCTAATCCCAGTCTGGAGTTGGGCTTCTTGCATGACCTTCAAGAGGTCACTTAATACCTAGGGGCCTTTGCTCATTATTGGAAAACCAGGCTGATGACAACGTAGGTAATATGAAGGTATAACTCGTTAGCATTAGCATGCAGTTCAGGTAATCACCTTGTTTGGACAGGCCAACTTCCAGTCTTCACATCATGGTTTGAGTGGACTTGGTCTAAATGCAGCCTATCCTCCACAGTATCCCTGTGTCCTGCTCTTCAGCACCTAAGTGTGAGAACAGGCGAGGTGTGTTGTCTTTTTTGTTGGTTTTCCCTGATAGCCCCAGTTYTGCCAGCTCCCTTGGCAAGGTAGGAGCAAGGGCTTTAGGAAATGAGGGAAACCGTACTCGGATTGAAACACAGCGTATCGTGCAAGCTAAATTACTTTGTACAAATAACTAACACGATTATGCTTTTATATTAAAAACAGTAATTCACAGTCACAAAAATCCGCTCCCTGAAGACAGCTTAATACAAAAGAGCTGGCTTAGCTGTTGCACATTCTGCCAACTTTCTTTCCTTTTTTTTTTCTTTTTAATTAGATATATATTTTGTAAATTATTTTATTTATTTCGCTTTGAGGTGCTTCAGAGAAACAGTGTAGAGAAAATACAAATTKGGTATCTCGTTCTCTAAATTCTTGAGTAAACAGCTAGACTGAGCAAACCCAAGCCGACCCATCTGCCTTTGTGCCAGCTTTGTGCAAAGACGGCCAAACGCAGCCCCTATTAGCATGTAATTAGAAGAAATTGCAGTAAGTGTAAGAAAATAATTGCAAAGGCAAAGGTGAACGTGTTTGGAGAGGAATGATAGGTGCTGCTTGGAAACACTGTCAGCATCAGTAGGAGTGAGGGTTGAGTCTTTAAAATAAATAACTATATGGATATATAGTATATATACATATAACTATCTGGATACTGGATGTTAGGGGGCTCTAATATGTTCCTTTTAAGAAGTGATGGTCCCTATATCATCAGAGAGTTGCTGCAGGGGGAATTTTGTAGTTGCAAAGAGCTTTCCAGAAGAAGAAAACGAGTATATAAAAGTCCAGGAGCCCTGTTAGGGGGAGTGACACCCTTTCTCGGAGCATGAATTTGGGATAGATATTTAAATTTTATGTAACAAGGTGTTGTGATATCTGTATGTGAAGTGTTGGACAGCGAGGTCCAGAACTTCTGGTGGAGCTAAGAGCATACATGATGCACTTAGGTGATAGTGAGGCATAGGGCTGCACTTTAGTGACAGTCTTCCAATTCCGCTGGCTTAAYAATAAGTAATAGTTGCTATCACTTTAATATTTCAGTTGGAAAGAATTCAAAGCTTARTTGTAAGAACTCCCTAATTGCCAACGTTGTGTTGTTTATGTTCTTCAGGAACATCTTTGGTAGTGTAAAAATTACTCTGTTTTCCTGAGATGGGAGAGATTTTAAAAGGATTCCATTTGCACACAGCATTCGTTATGATRGAATCCCTTTTTTATTATTATTTATTTTAACCACATCTCGCTTTCAGCTCAAAAAGCTACAGTTATGCATGATTGAGGGCAGGAAATACACTTCCTATTAGATAATGCCTCTTTGCTTTAGCGGTCTAATTTTATAAACATCAATATATTGGAAAAGTGAGTTTAGAACTGTCTGAGTTACTTACAAGAATATTCATGAGCAAGCCTGCAAATTCTGTGTAGCAAGGTCATCTGCTGGAGTTGCACTTAAACCATGAAGCCTCTGCCATCATCTACACAGTGTAAATGTCCTGAACTCTGTTATGCGATGTGAAAAGCACACGTTTTCCTTCTAATTTGAAACTGTAGTGGTGGGGTCTCAAAGTTAGAAGACAAGTGTTGCTTTATTCCTTTCTCTAAGCTTTCTTTGACTCAGCATAGGTAGGTTTGAGGTTTGTYTTCAGTGCTGTGCTGCATTTCAAAGGCTCAATATCAATTCCAGCCATACAGCAGAGAAGCTGGGGTGGAATCTGAGCCATCCGGACAATCTCAAACCCTAAAACCTAATCTTAGTATTTCAAGGAGCAGAGAGGGGTGCAGAGATCTGCTTACTCCAACATGAGACCAGCCCAAAAAAAAAAAAAAAAGGCGCATGTTATTTGAGACTTGAAGCTGTGGAAACAATTTGGGAGTGAAAAATGCAGGAGGAAACGGCTTGCTTGATCATCATCTTTCCACGCCTTCRTGGAAGGAGAACAGTCAAGTCAAGTAAATCCAATTTGCATGAGGGTTTTCATGCGTGTAGCTCCTGCTGTGAAGTAAAGAATATTTATGCTGCTCGGGAGAAAATACGATCGCCTGCCAGTGGCGAGTTTGTTTAACACCTGTGAGCCCACCAGGCTCTTAAGCAAGGCCTGTGAATCTCAGCAGATTAAGCACTCTTAGKTCAAAGATACTAAATTCAAATCTAGCGGCTCCACATTTTCTCGTTTCCTTCATGCCCAATCTCTTGCTATATTGTCTTACTTCTAAAACCATRCCCAGGTAGTGTAAGTTAAGAACTACAATGTGCCTGTCTCACTATARAGGACCTTGTCCAGGCAGTATGAATATTTTATTTAATAAAATACATTCTTTTATCAGTTTAGAAGGTTCCTTAAAGCACTTGCTAATCACATACTAAAGGAAAATGTGTGACAAAGTCTGATTTAATGAATCTTTTCCTTACAACTGCGTGGTATTTATGGTTTCTTGCAAATAAAGCTTTACAAAGTCTAGCTGATTTAACTAAAGCTGTTAATATCTGGGGGTGAAGGGAAATTATATTAGCAAGGTTTAACTGCAGCTCATTTTGAGGTAYCACACAGAGATATTTGTTCCAACTGGTGTCCTGTTGTCAAAGCAAATACTAGTCAAAATGCTGCTTTTCCTSACCAAAAGGGGGACTTAATATAACATATAGGATGCTACTGCTTTTCTTCCAAAGCAAAGGAGAATGGGTGTGCAATTAAATGTCCTTGAGATGCTGCTTCAAATTTTGAAAAGCAAACTGGATGTCATTAAAATATCTAGAAAAGCTGAGCTATGAGGATTTAAACACGTAAGGATATGTTGCTGCAAAGCAGGTAATAACTCCTATAAGGTCTGGGGGAGCCTTGTCCCCGACGATTTTCCCTGAAGGGCAAATAAACCCTCCAGAAAACACCGGATAAAGAGTGAGACCCCTTTGCACAGCTTCATCTAGCTGCGAGAAATCACTATTATCTGAAAGAGGCAAAAAAACAGAAGAAAGAAAAAGAAAAAAAAAGAACTTTGGGAACTTTGTTTAACGCTCATTTCTCTTCCTGATTGAAATAAATGAGCCCGAAGCTTTAGCCCCGTGTTCGCACTTCGGAGAAAGGGCTCCCACATTGATTTCTTTCAATGAGCCTAATTTTTTATTTTGATGTGCAATTAGGCCAAATTCAACTAGGTTTTTTTGCTTTTTTCTTCCTCCCGGCTCGCTCTCACACACAAAGCACCTTAATGAAGCGCGCGGTGCGGGGGCAGAGCTGGCAAGACGGGAAGCTGCAGAGGCCAGGGTGAGAACAGGGAAGGCCRGGATGGTGCCTGGAGGTTCCCCCCRTGCTCTTGGCCCGCCTCGGTTTCCCCCGTCTCGCACCGCAGCGAGGTCTGCGTGCCGCAGCCGGGTGCTAATGCTGCAAAGCGCCTCCAAATCCCTCCGCCCGCTGCTCCAGCTGGCCCGCGAGCGCGGCTTTCCCCCAAACGTAACGTGGCAAAAAGCCTCCTCCGGTGCTAAATGCTCTTGTGGAGCAAAAACAGAAGTGGGGAGGCATGGAAAACATGGAGAAATGCCCATTTTTTTTACTGCCTTCAAGAAAAAGCAAGAAAAAAATATGTATAGGAAATACTTGTCTAAGTGATGAAAAGTCTCTCTATAGATGACTCTTCTGCCAAATTTTTTTGCAGATTCTTAAACCCCTGACCTGGCCAGTGTTCCAGCTTCTTTCTGTTATATACAGCAGGGTCTCCTGCCACTTAAATGCATGCAAGAAGCTATTCAAAGTCTATTCAGTGCCAGGCAAAGGGAAGACAGGGAAGTAAAAAGAGCCTGTGGAAACGGGTTTTAAAGTAGAGGCCAGGCAAACTCTATATTCTTTATGCTCTTTATATTCTTTACATTCTTTGTGTTCTTTATATAAGCTTTGCATTYGGAGATGGGTCGAAAGCCCAGCGATGCCTGTCTGCAGGTAATATCAGTTTCGCTGAAGATATGACAAGGAGATCTGTGACACAGGGACCTGAGAAGCCTTGGAGAAAAGCACTTAGTGAGAGACTTCTTGGCTTGCAGCACTTTTTTTTTCCACTCCTTTTTCTTTTTTAATCTACCCTGACTGCCACCCTCCGTACTTGGTCTGTTAGGAACTGTACAGTAGCTGTCTACAAACYGCTGTAAAGTGCAAGTTACCTGTTATTGCCCCGTAAATAATTGAATAACCTCTTGGAGGCAACACGGTCAAGATGCAGATTTAATTTACTCCCAAGCCAGGGGTAAAGGCGTTGGGATCCGTTCCGTGCGCTGTCTTGTGTCCAGAGGTGCCGTGAACAGGAACATAAATAGTTTACTGAAGCTGTCACGTTTTGTGCCAAGAATAAGCATGCCCTCTGGTCTGCTACATGGGCTTATATGAAACAGTTCCCCTTCAGTTCCCAAGCACCAGGGACTAATATATTTTCCAATACTTTTGTGGAAATAGGGAGAAGATGGAATGAATCATACATATTGTAGAAGGAATCGATTTCTTWATATATATTTTTGGTTGGGTGGGGAGGATAGTGTGGGAAAACACTTGGCTTTTTTTCCCTTTTTATTGTGCCGTGCACTGACATAACATAGAATGGGCTGGATAATTCCCACCATCTGTCCAAATTTTGCAGTCGAGGTCTCCTGTTGCTYCTCCTGGCAGGTGGCAGTACCCACGGACCAATATCAGGGGCTAAAATGCCCCCAAATGTGTTGCTGGGGTTGGGAACAGCACTCAACATGCTGCTTCAGACACCAGCCYGCTCTCCACCTGCATGGAGGATTGACGGAGAAGAGTATTTGGGTAGCAAACAGTGTGATTAAAATAAGGGATGAGCTTACATTTTACTTAAAGTCGAGAWCCAAAGTCGGTAAACTCCTTTGATTTAGAAAGGCGCAGGCACCAATGCTTTCATCTCCCAATTTTCAAAGTTTAATATTGCTTTTCTATTTTGTTTTTTTTTTAAAAAAAAGCTTTCAACTCTGATCTGCACTCATTAGATAAAATGTTAATTGATATAATTTCCTTCTCAAACTAGTAAGCTTTGAATTCTCTAGACTCTATTATATTTAAGAAAAATAACAGATGAATGAAAAAGATTTTGGAGGTGGAGTGTCRGTGGGCAGAGAGGAAAACAAAACCTTTCGTTATGACACTAGCAGCTCAAATCAGCACCTCTTCACTCAGGTCCAGCCCATAACCCTGTTTGCTTGTCCGAAAGATGGAAAAAATATGTGCTCTTGCTGTCCTTGAAAGGCAACCTAGGATTCCTGATGTTTGAAGCTTGTTAGTTTTCAAAATAACCTTCTTTGGTGCATAGATATCAGCGCAGTCATGTAAGCCCCCATCTGTATATAATGTGCCACTAATATTTATAGAAGCGCCGTGCTGCTTAATAGTTTGTCATTCGTGTTGCAAACTTACATAAAATCTATGGCTGCTGTAGGGCAAAGGTATAAAACTTTCATGAGTAATATAAAATATACAAAATGTTGTGGTTAATATTTAATACAATTTGCAGCAGTCAATGAGCACAATCAATGTTTATTAATTAAGTTCTGTTGCAACAGCAAATTTCTTCTTTTTTTGATGTGTGGGTCTTTGGGTCCAAGAAGGGGGATTCAGCGTGCTTTTTTGACCCTTAAAAGAAAAAAAATCACTTTTAGCACTAGTGTTGGCCTTTTCTTTGGTGAGTAAACAGAGCTTTTTCTGATGAAATCTTCTGTTTAATCACGCGACGTGATAAGAGACGTGGATTTKGGCCAAGTTGTTTAATAAGACATGTCGCAATTCAGGCTGCTCATAGCCGCCGTGTTGATGCACTGCAGATAATAAAGTTGTTTTCTCTTTCTCTCATTTGTTTTAATCCAGTCTCCTTTATGTTCATGAGGTTCACATGCAGCAGTATACAGGGTTGGTGTTTTCTTTATTTCTTTATTTATTGGTGATAACCAAAAGGCTCACAGGAGACTTAAGTCTGGCCAGGCTTGCCAATGCATTTGTGAGCAGCCCAAAAAAGGACATCCTGGCTGCCATGTCCACAGATAGGAGCTTRAAACACGCCTTGGTTCAGCCTATAGGGCTGGTTCATCCAAAATCTTTGCAATTACCWGCTGGGGAGGAGCAATTCCCCAGCACAACTGGTTTTGAAGGGTTGATAGTGGCATTTTAACTAGCCCTGGTGCAGCTCGGGTCAGTACGGGTTATTAGATTTATTTGTTTAAAATACTAGCTCTGAGATCTCAATGGCATAAAGTGGAACTGGTTGTGACGAGAGAGTGGCTGGCTTGCAGGACATGCCATGTTGGGGTTAGCTGGTACGAAGAGGTTCGTGTCACACAAAGCAGTTGGTTCATCTCTCATGGCCATTTTCCTTCTTCTCCTTCCTATTCCATTGTTCTCCCTTAAATAAACTGAAAGGAGGATGAAGATGGCTGCTTGGAAGGTTTTGCAATATGAAATTACTTGATGGAGCCCAACTATCAATAAAAGTGTGTGGTTAGTGCTCAATAACCAAAGTTTGGAGTAAGCTGGGTATGTGTGCTCACATAACTGGGGCATACTCTCATTTTTATCTGCAACAGTGRGCGGAAGAAGTGGGGGGTTTATATATTTATTTTGCTTTTTGATGATATAAAATTATTAAAACCAGAGTGTTCCATTGTTTGTATTTATTTTTGCTACTAAAAACAGTCCACACAATAGACTTGAGCAGTACAACAGCGGTTTGGCAGCAGCCATGAAGTGGTTAAGTCATTAATTTATTTGTCTAAAATCGTCCCTAAAGTAAACATTAAAGCCATGATCCTTTATTTAATTTGTTCTCTGGGCTGAAAATGATTTGAGATTATCAATGATCTTAGTTGTAATAACTTTTATATATATATATAATACATATATAACTGTGCCACATTATTTTGAGCTGTACTGCTAGGGGTTTATTGAAATATATCAACCTTATTGCTAATATTTCACAGACGGTTCTTCATTTCAGCAATATAGAATTCAATTTAGCAGAAATGTGATATTCCTTCTGAAATTTTAAATTCCCAGCAGATGTATAATTCAATTAAGTCCAGAAGATTAAAAAAAAACTGAAGTCATTCTCTATACATACACTCTTTCTGCTCAGTTCCAAAATAATGAAAAACTACAGCTGTTCAGTTTTGGTTCATCTATCGCTTTGTACAATTTTTATGGGTTTTATGTGTAATCACATTTGCAGGGAGAATTTTTATACAGTCTGCTCCATTTTGCACAGCTATTATCTTTCCCYATTAAAAACAGATTGTAAAAACTGATACACAAGCCCTGGACCCACTCCTAAGGAAAGAAAAGCTCTGTCATTAACCACAAGGGGTGCAGGGAAGAGGGGAGCAGGTAAAACTTAATTGTTCAGCTTCTTGGTGCTGCAGGATGCCCTTTTTCTCATCTTCTTCCTTTCTTCATCACATTTTTTTATCTTTTTTTCTATTTTTTCTTTTTCTTTTTCTTTTTCTTTTTCTTTTTCTTTTTCTTTTTCTTTTTCTTTTTCTTTTTCTTTTTCTTTTTCTTTTTCTTTTTCTTTTT
>PTEX01000001.1:593420-621633 GCA_003342815.1 Eudromia elegans
GGCCCTTTCGTGTAAGTACTAGCACACTTCGAGCCTCTCTAAACCTTTCTTAAGTCCTTGGCTCGTGTTTCTAGGCCAGAACAGCAGGTAATGTTTTTGCATGAAATGCCACAAAGGTCTTGGTGATCTGTGCATAATCATTTAAATCCCAGGGCCTCAATTTGTCCACTTTTAATGCAGCTGGAAAAAAAACCCTCTTTCCGAGGGTCCTTTTTGCACCTAAGCAGGAGCATATTTTGGATCAGCTTATTAAAATATTGCCTCTGTCTGTCAATTCTCAGCTTCAGAGGGCAATAAAAATCTATTTCACCTCAGATTTTCATATATAAAGTAGATATAAAATATTTTGATCCTAAGTTGCCAGTGCAGAGCATCAGAAGGGTATTTTGAAAATAAATAAATATTTATCTTATGATTCTTTCTAACAGAAATCATTTGAAACCCTGTCTCTAAGCAATCACTCCAGGGTAAATAGCTTGAGAGGTAGTGATTATAACTACGTCTCATCAATAACCTCGTTGCCTATATGAATCCTTCCCCTACATTCCACTCGGTCACTAGGTTGTTTTCCATAAAGGATAAGGAATTCCCAGTGTCAAAGGTGCTTTGCATTTATAAAGAGTTGTGTATCTGGCGAATGATAGGGTGTTTTCCCTCCACCTTCCCCAGCAAAATTCAAAGGTGCAATTATTGAWTTGAGGGAACCAGCTGATTTCTCTTTGCTTCTGTTTTCACTACAAACAGAATGGATGGACCATCGCTGKGTGTGAAATACGATGTTTGTGTTAGCTATAACACGTGTGATAACACATCTCTCCTACCCACGGTTACAGCTTCAGCAGCTGTAAAAGGGTTTTCAGATCATAAACTCTGCACTCACCCACGTAGCAAATTGATAGGCAGATCTYTTCTAATAATTACTGGGATAAGCTATGGGAGAAGAAAAAGTRCTTGCGATTGACTTGTTGTTCTTATGTCTTATTTATGCAGAAGCTTATTAAAATATCAGCCATGATCTGCATGATATACCTTCCTCCTCCACTTTCCCGTCTTCCTCCGCATCTTACTCTACTTTTCACCCTCTGAAGTTTGTTGCATMTTTGCAGAGGGACACTTCCCCAAGATCTCCATTTTCTCAATGGAAGAGCACATGTGATCCACTCTTCATGGCCTATAAAACAATAAAAATTTTGAGGTGCAGTTGAGTAGTAACTTCTTGCCTTTTTATTGCAGTCTATCTGTATCATAGATACCTCCCTACTTCTGCTGTGCTTCCTAATCTCTATCCTTTTCTGATGCTTCTACACCTTTTTTTACAGTACAGCAGTCTATCCTTGCAGATTTGACTTCACACTTCATATGTGTTCCRCTAGAGCTAGAAGAGAAAATCTTCATAAAGTGTCTTGAGAAAAGTTGGTGTTTCTCCTGATCTGACCTCCATGCATACACCATTGCATATACCTAGAYGATCTAAAGAGGATATCCTTAACTATGATTATGCTTCACAGTTGAGCACTGGATGAGTTTTCATGATAACTTTAAAAAAATGCTTTAAGGGATAGGTAGAGTTTAGTATGAAATACCTTCACTGGTGATAGAGAAGTTGGTAATTTAGAAGTTGGGATGCTTGTATTTGAAGATATATAGAGAAAAATGGTTAGTAGGCAGCAGGGAAGATGGAATAACAGAGAAAAGTGGAGCAGCATTTTAATTTAAATTTCTGCGAGGTGGGATTGGCTGTGATACTCATACTGTGCTAGAGAGACATCTGTCATGAGATGTGCCTGGTCAATCCTATGTTCTCTTTGGACGGTGTCTTCAAGTACTCAACTCTTCTTACCTTCAAAAACATTTTGCTTATTATTCTTAAGCCAATTACTTCTCCCACTCAGTCTGGACATGGAGCACATATTGTTCTCTTCTTTTCACTGCACCATTTTCTGTATCTGAAGGTGTTACAGATTCCTTCTGTCATCTACTCTCCAGGTTGAATAACCCAAATTCTTTGAGGTTTTCACTCCAGMGGTTAACATTTTATTCTCATCCTTCCTTTCACCAATCCATATATTCCTTCAAAGACAAAGTCCCCTTCTCCCACCATGTCCATGCTGTCTGAATACATTAGCACTTAACTGCTTCAGTCTTGCCAGTCCAAACTGTAGCAAAACCAAATAAATGTTGACCAGCTGAATGATGACTTCTCTTTGATGTTTGCTTGTTGAATTAGCTGTATCAAAAAACTTTGCGTCATGTGCCCGTAGCCTGTATTTTAGAAACTGATTCCACCGATGACAGAATAGCTAAAGAAGAGCATCCAGAATGGAAGATGTTGAGAGATTCTCTCAATCTGGCCGATTTCTACAGATGAGACAGTAAAGGCACCTTTTTTATTTTTTCGCTTTTTTCCTTCTTTATTTATCCAGCCCATGGGTGCCCAGGCACGTTGCCTTTTCCTAAAAACTCCATGCAAGACTTTTTTTCCTGCGACTCTCCCATTGCACTGAAAATCTTATGTACAGATGCAGCAGTTTGTACTTGGTAACAGAGCTACTGAGCAGTGGGTTTCTGTGTGAGATAGCTTCCTGGAGTAAATAATAATGTCTCTTGGTAAGTACTTTGGAGTTTTTGTGCAAAATGTGTTTTCYTCATAAATGGATTTCCTTCTCCTAGATCATGACATTAAGCAGCTGTTCAAGTTTGCCATTTAATTTAGCTGGATGACAGGTTATATGACCAGAGCCAGGAAATAGAGCTGAGTTTCTTACTAGCCTTCCAATCCCACTCTTTTATTGCCCTGAGCGTGTTTCACGGTCAGCTTGTATGTTTTCATGGCCAGTGCCCCGCAGCAGCCCCTATATAATTCACCACTTCTTAGGAGTCTAACGTAATTTCCTTTGTAAAGCCRTGACAGAGGCTTTGAAAAGCTTGTGAACTCATCCTTCATCAGAGGCAGGTATCAGCCTTCACGAGGCCTTCACAAGGAGCATGGGAGCAAGAGCTGAGCAGAGTTTGGAAGGTTTTTTCCCAACTTGCCCACAGTTATGCGGAAGGATATGGGGGAAGGAAAGACATCTTTGATCCAGCTGTCAACATGACTCAAGAAAATAACTATGGTTCAAGAAAATAACGTCTAGTTAGAAAATGCAAACCTCTCAATTAGGAACCAAGTTTTCCCTTTGTTTAAACATCTAAAATCTTTCATCTTTAGCAACTGGAGAGAATTGAGACGGGCTAAAGTGCACTGCTGTGGCCTTGGTCCTTCTTTCGTGGTTTTCCCATGCTGAGTGCACATGAGTCTTTCAATTACTTTCTTGTTTACATCCAGGCAGGAAAACAAGACTGGCTGCCCAGCTGCCCCCATGGGTGGTCAACCTTTGGGCAAGCCAATGACAACAATTAATTCCTTCCATGCCCCGCAATGCAATTCCTCCTAAGGGGAAAAAAAACCACCATAGCTTTCGGTAAGAAAGCTCAAGGTTGGCACGAGAGGCTCTGAAAGCTGGATTTTCTCAACCACTGTGTTGCCTACCTTGTTCCCAGGGCAAAATGGAGGTGAAGGGCAAGAATGTGAATAGCATCTTGGTTTTCTTTTTTTTATTATTATTATTATTTTGATTTTTTTCTAATTATTATTATAAACATGAGGCCTTGCTTATAAAGCAAACAAACAAACAAAAACTACATCCTACTGAGGAAAGTGTTATCGCAAGACCTGTGATAAAATTGCTAAGCTAAAAATCCTATACCTCATCTTTCCAAAATTTACATTTGAGAATACTCATACTGAGAACCAGAGTAAGTGTGAAATCTTACTCAGACTTACCTTGAAGTCTGTTTTACCTTTCCAGATGGAAAAACAGACAAATTACCAGTTCAGATTTAGGTTGACTTAGTGCCTTGTTGTTTTAATAGTCTTGAAATTAAAATGTCTTAGTGTATTCTATTTTATAGTGTCCAAAATTCTTTTTGTATAAACCTTTTGGTAACTGATTCTCATTTAGTCTATTTGGGTCTATCAATGGTCAGAGTGAAACTTGTAAGAGATTCTAGTTTGTGTGTGTCCTTAACYGCAACCATAGCTATATACTGCCTACAACAGTCTAAGTACCCAAAGCCTTGCTGCTCAGACATGACCCATCACCAAAACAAAACTTTTTAGACAGAAGTGRCCTCCAGTAGCAAACTCACTACCTCTTTTCACCACTGTCTCTCACTACCTCACTTTCTATACATAGGGTGAAAGAGGATTAGTCCTTACAATACCAGTCTTGACYGCTAACTCTTTTGTTACCTCTTTGAAGAGTCATTCATCTATTTTGACTTTAGGATCTTTGTCAGCTGTTACTGTMTTTCTCTTTTAACCCTTTATTTGTTATATGTCGTTGTGGATGTGCATTGYTCGCCCGTGATGAATAGGCCAATTTCATTCTTGACTTTGCACCATCAGAGACATGTGGTAGTTGTATCGCTTTGTTGGATAAGCGATGTGTTGTGTATGGATTGTGTTGTGTGTGTTGAGGAGTCTGGCTGGCTCTGCCATAGTTTGTGAAGTCCATTGGAATTGGGATTGTGATCAATGGAAGTCCACTGGAATCAGATAGTGATGAAGGCAGCAAGCATAATGTTTTGAGAAAAGTTTAACTTCTATCACATAGACCTTGGACTTTTGAGTTGGTCAAATAGGAGAATGCCATATATGCTTACACTATGTTATGGCAGCTATATGTTTATATGGGCTGAACTTCCCTTTCTGAAATTCACCTGCAAATAAAGAAGCCCTAAATACATTGTTTGTCCTTTTTTAAGGCTTTCTAAGTAGACTAACTCTATGTTTACAGGGTGATGATGCAGTGGCGAGTGTTAATCTATTCTGTTTACTTGTGTATCTTGTCTGGTTTCGCAGTGAAAGCAAGAGGGAGCTGCACCCACGAAGCAAAGGCAGACATAAGAATGTAAAGATCAGATCTTGTGCTTTTGAAAGCTGGTTCCACTTCATTCCAAATCTCATTCTTTCTTTTGATTTACCTGTTTCCCCCACATGCCATAATGTCCCCAGCATCCTCTGACCATTACAATGAAGGCTTTGCACATGAGTGGCTGTGAGTACAGGAAATATTTTTTCTTTGCATTTTGGGAGCCAGATTTTGGCTTGTCTGTCCTCTTTTCTTTTTATCTCTCTTTTTCTTTCTTCTCTTTCCCCACTTTTTTTTCTGAAGAACCAGGCATTACATAGTTGAATTGTCTGTCTGCCCCTATTTTTCTCCTCCTCTTGCTGTCTAAGCCAGCAGGTGCATTTTAACCAAACTTGACAGGCTCAGAGATCTCAGATGTGTTAAGTTTCCACCACTTTCAAGACTATAGCAGGCACTGCACAGAAAAGAAAGTAGTCGCTATAAGGGAAAGAAAGCTCAGCATGTATTAGCCATGCAAAAAGGCACGTGGGAGAGCAACTTGGTGGGACAAATTGCTGGGGAAGGTGGTTCCTTGGGCTCTGCTGTTGCCAAATTGCTCATCTTTCTCCCACATTTATGTTTAGTTGGATTCTTAGGAGCCGCTAATAATAATAATTCTCTATAGGAGCACACGGTGGGGTGAAATAAGTTGAATTAAGTTGATTTTTGTGCAAGTCTTGGGTTCCTAATTGTAATGTAGAATATCCAGTAATGGTTAAAAAAGTATCATGGAATGTGTTTAGAAGAAAAAATCAAATGCAGAGGTATAAATTCTTCAGATATGTGGATTCCAAAAAGAAACACACATACACACCCACCAAATTTAGACATCAAATGCATGGATTTGCTCTCTTGTTGTTGTCTCCTTCTGGTGGCACTTACTTCCACAAGACCGGGACAGTTTGGAGGTGCTAATCTAGGCATAGTGAAATTTCTGCCAGCTCGTGGGCTATATTTGCAGCATCCCAACTGTTCCTTGACATCATTGCGAAACCCTATCGTGTGATGACCAAAGACAATAMCCTGAGATCAGAAAGCAGCTCATATAGATGGTGATAGCTAAAAAGTTAGAATTCACGCATGTGAATGTCTTTAAACAGACTGCAGCAAGACAGACAAGAGCATAAATGCAGTATGAAGTAAATGAAGTACATTAGCTATAGATTCACGTTGCAGTATATTGGTGATTTCTGCATTGGGATGGAAATTGCTATTCCGGGTTGACTCTTGTCTAGTTTTCAGGCAAAACTGATCCTTTATGATGCAGGTCTGAGGAGATGTGGTAAAAATAGGTTTGGTTTAATGGATACTTGTGTTTGAATTTTACTAATTGTCACAAAGGAGTTGGGGATAGGGTAACCTGTTTTTGGAGTCAAGGCAGGAGAACACAGGCAAGGCCTGCATAAAGCAAGGCAGGGTAGAGGAAGCGAGTATAAATGGAGAGTGAGAAGCAAGAAGTGGCTGAGAGCATTGGACACAAACCATGCTAGAAGTGTTTTAAAGACAGTGGAAGTTTTTAAAAAAATAAAAGGCATATTCCTGCAAATGAAACAAGGACGGGCCACTGTGACTTGGGCCAGGACAAGGTGTGGAGGTGCAGAGATGAACTCGTCAGCATAAGGGAAAAAGTGAGAGCCACCATCAGTTTACCGGGGTTTGTCTTTTTTGGAAAGGATGGRATAAAACTTCACACATGCTGCTCGTATTGCAGCTTACGGGAGGGAAGGAAACATACCAGGATGTCATGGCAGTGTTTTTAATCTCTACGCMCTTCCTATTTAAAATACAAAGCTTTAAGGAACTCAATGCCCTCATCATCGTCATGAGGTGTGGATCCAGTGCTCATTCAAAGGAAAGTGAGTCCATGAGTCACCAGCAAGATCTTCCTGGCGTGTCCGGGTTTTCCTGAAGGTTTATCCCGCTAAAGCAGCCAGGTCTGACCCCGTTTCGCTTATGAGATCTGACGAGATGGTAGCCTGAGGTAGCAGTGGTTTCCTTAAAGAGCGCCGTAGATTCAGGGAATAGGACGGATTGGGGTCAGGCTGAAGAGATCGAAGTTGACATATATTTCCTGAGACTAAAAGGTCATGTTTTAAAGAAAAAGATGGAGGTTTTGTTGTTCGGGGGGCTTGTCCTTTGGCCTGAACTTCGCCGATCCTAAGTGGGGCTGCAAAGGCATGGCRATGCAACTGAGAAAAATCCCCTCTCATCTTTGAAGAACAAAAGTTCTTCACCTGAAAAAGTAAGGATGCTAAATAGRCAACTTCCACAAAAAAAGGTGGTTTTTTTATTTATTTTTTTCTRTTGAAACATTACTGGCTTTACTGAAGCATTTGAGGTGGCACCTCAAAGTCCTAGCAGTGCTCTGTAAATGCCAAAGAAAAGCAGCTTCTGCCCAGAGAGAATATAATGTAAGCAGAGGGATTGCCATTAATACATGCTTCCCAGCTGGGAATAAACTCTTGTGGACAAAAATAAACTCCTGTAGGTATCTATACTACAAGCATAAAGATTGAGTCTTCCTGTTGCTCTGACTTTGATTGCTACTCAAGGACTTTCACTGAGAGTTATTTTTATTCTTCTTAGCATTTTTCTCTTTGACACCAATTTGTTCACAGCTCAGGTAGTTACACACAATTCCACCCATCCTGCAGGGGTGATGATGCAAGGCAGGTCTCAGCTGCAATGAGCCCTCCACTTCGGCTTGCAACGCAGCATGTTCCCACCGCGGCGTGGGTGAAAGGACCCCTGGGGAGTTTCACTCCCTGTTGACATCCTCTTTCCCTGGGATAGTCAGTGTGGTCACTCCSAGCAGTTGGCCACAGCAAGGCTGATCTTCATTTTTTCTTAATAACACTTGCTGGGAGAATTCCCTTGGAATCAATATGAGTGATCAGTTTGAATACCAGGTAATATTAATTCACCTGGTAATACATCCAAACCTCTCTGTGGCAGCCCTCTCCCAAGAGGGGAATATATCCTTCCTATCCTTCCCCAGTTTTGCCTGCTTTGATCTGAGCAATCGGCTCATCYGGGGCAGCTCCAGTGGAGGACCTGCCTGCTTGGATGAAACAATAGCAGCAAGTCTCCTCCTTGGAGGGCAGACAAGCTGTGCCAGGCATATTAATGACCAGCCAGGTTAGCCAGGTTATAATCGCCTCTAATTTGCACTTCTAGACGCTGTAACATTTATCTGGACCTCACTGACACTGGGAGACGTATAAAATCRTACTGTAGCTTTGAAAAAAAAATCAAAGCAAGCGCTTCAGATCGCATATTTGAAGCAGAATATCCTRCTGGTTGACCAAGCACATCCACATAAGACATAGCAGAGGGATATGTTTTGGTTTTGKTTTTGATTCCTAGAACTGAATCATCATTGCAATAGTGAACATGCAAAATCAACACCATGGTGGACAGCATGTAGTTTGCCTCTTATTTTTATCTTTCCCCCACCCAACTACAAGAAAGTTGCAGGACATCCAGCCCTCTTCAATGTCAAACAGCACACTGATTGCTTACCGTCATCTCTCTGTGAGAGATGTGTCCTTAAAGACTTGGAAAGTTTTGTAACTGAGGTTATCCAGGGTTATTTTGGCTCGTTTAGCTATTTTTAATACTGGAAATAAGAGGCTGTGCTTCCCATCCCACTCACTGTTGCACCTCTTTAAAATCTGATTTTCTTCATGRGTGAGAAACGAGCGAAGAACGTCACAACCAGCACAAGCCCATGTACCAGGCACACACTTTCCCGTGACCTCCTCCAGCAAGGCTGTTTTTCCTCGTTCTGCTGTGTCCTGTAAATTCCCCTTTTCTCTCTGCAGATTCTTTTTTGCAGGAAATACCCATTAAGCTCTAGCTTCATACATAGGGCTGCGTTTTTTTGAGTTATTTTTCACTTCTGCAGGGAGCGGCTTTCGCTCGCAGTGTTTCTGTTCTGTAGGAGGAACCCGTGGGTGGCTACAGCTGTAACATGTGCTCCAGGATCTCGTAGCATTTGTTCAGAAGTTTCCTATGTGCTTTGTTCTGATTTTTAACCAGTTGAGCAGCGTAGCCTGCTGTACCCTGGGGGAATCTTGCTGCTCCAGTGCCTTGGTCTCAGTCATGTCTCACTGGTACTTGGCGTCCTTGCAATAGGACTCGAGAGGAGTCACAGCCTCCAAGTAAAGATGAGGTGAGGGATGGGGACCATGTTGCAGAAATCCCTGCTGGAAGCAGATGAGGATTCAGAGGAGGGATTTCTGAAGCTTTATTTTCTSCTCTATTTTATTTTATCTCACTTAAGCTTCTGGTCAGCCCATCCTCAACCCACATTTCTGRCAAAGAACCCAGGGAAAGGCAGCTCCTTTTCAGGGAGCGTTAGGGAATCAACTTGATGGTAGCCAACAGCAGAGGGGCCAAAATATTCACTGTGAAATGTGTAAGAAGAGGATACTGCTTCCTAGAGGAAGCAGGCAGCATGAACAAGCAGGCAGGTTGGATAYGGAGAGGCAGTTTGGATCAGGGGTGAGAAACAAGAGGGGGCAGCAAGTTTCAGTTTCGCTCCATTTGGGCTTTTGGGAGCATTTCCATGTTCTGTCCCCAACTCTCTGCAAGTTTTTGCCTCGTTGTGATGATGTGGTATTTGCAATGCGAGTTTCCCTGATGCCATCGTTATGGAGACACATCTCCGCTCGTGCCAGCCGTTCAGGGCTGTCATGCAATGGCATTTGGGTTTATTCATGCAATAGCATTTGAGCTTGTTCTTTTCTTGGCATTAGCAGGATTTTTTTCCCCTTACTCTTTGTAAACGTTGAAATGTTTCGCAGCTTCATTTCAAATTTAGCAAAATTATGTAGCTTTAGTTCCAGCATCTGGTATGATCGCTTTAAAATATAATTGGGTAAAAATTAGAATTTAAAGAGCAATTTTGTCCCTATTTTGCTACTTCTAAACTAAAAAAACTTTTTTTTTTTTTTTTTCTGGAGATCTATAAACAAATCACTTCTTTCTTTCATGGAACTAAAAATAACTAAAAATGCAGTCGCTTTCCCAAATTGCTTGCGATTTGTATTAGCCCTGGCTTCAGCACTTGGCATGCGTATCTATTGAGCCATCCCAGCGCTGATGGATGGATGGGTTGCGGGCCTTGTCAGGCCCACATGACATCTTGTCAACCAAACACATGACTCYGGTTGCCTCTTGTTTACTACTACAAACGTTGCCTTTTGGTAATGCTACAACGAAATGAAAGCCAGCTGAAGCTCGCTTTGGGGTTTTGCATGAATCTTGTTGTTGCACGTATGGGGTTCTTATGGCACATGCACGAGGGCTAAAATAATGTAGGCAAAAAAGAAAAAAACAAAACAAGATTTTGGGGAGTGTGTTGCAGGACTATGTTGTGGGCTGAAAGAATGAATCTATTTATTCTCTTCCTACTTCTGTGTTTTTTATATTGTATTTTTTGCTTTTGTGCATGAATTTTCATTGTCCGGCACCCTGGGAGCTCACAGCACTTCTGTGAGGGTGGGAGGTTTGAGGGATGCTTGGGATTTCTTTGCTCTSTCCACTCTTTCTCCAGTTTTGGGGGAAGCTTTGGATCAAAAYGCCCAGACCTGTCCCAGTTCTGTCCCAATTTTCCCTCGTCAAGCCTGGTCTTGGTTTCAGGGCAGAAGTTTTGCTCAGGTCTAAGGACAGGTACAAATCTCTGCTCAAGAAAGGAAGCTGCTTGGGAGCAGGCTAAGCTCGTTATGGTTTGGGGGGACACTTAAGCAAACTGCTGAATTTGCTTCTTCTAAGCTTAATCTAAGCGGATAGAGTAGCAAAGGATGGATAAGGAAAGAGTTCAGTTGTGRTCCTGCTGCAGGTTTCCCAATTCCCATCCTCTAAATTATGCTGGTCTTCATCCATCCAGAGGCCCTACCTGGCCATCTGGAAAGTACTACTGATAGAAGAGGAAAACTAATTTGACTTTAGTGCTTGTACTTTGGTACCTGTTTGCATCACAACGCTTATTTTGCTGTGCAAGGAAAAGATGCATTGCGCGCCACGAGACTTTTACATGCTATATCTTCATTTAAAAGCTGTGGCACACATTAAATTTAATTACTCTCCTTCTATGACTTAAATTGAGGGCAGCTTCAAAAATGAGGGTGGCTTCTATTAAACTTAATTACTTTTCCCTGCAGTCTGCATGGTTGGTAATCGCGGGTAGATTCTAAACAAAGATACAGTAGAGAGATTCTTTTATGAGAATTGGGTTGGAAAGCAGCCTATAAAATATAGAGAGATGCCAAATACCTTTTACACCCAGCTTTAATTTATTATTGTTATAGTTAGCTGGTATAATAATAATAATAATAATAATGTTTCAATGCAATTAAAAAGGGATTGCTGGGGAAGGGGTGTTAGCTGAATCTGGCCTTTAAACATTTAGGTAACGAATTCTTCAATTTCTTCAAGTTCTTTTACAGAATTTTATGGGGTGAAAAAAGGTTAATGATAGAATTTTTTATAATGTGTTCTATTGACTATAGATGGCAGATCTGACAGTTAAAATGAAAATTGTTCCAGAAGAAACTTGAGTCAAACTAATTATTGGAGATGTTATAGGGATGTATAATTATATTCACCTTTAAAAAAAAAAAAAAGAGAAGGGAAAAAAAGTTTTATTACAACTGTGCTTTTTAAAGAACAAGTGGAGAAATAAAAGCTGTAATTGTTCTTAATTATAGCTAACTGTAATTGCACACGACTGCAATATGCAGCACATCAGCAGCAGATTAAGAGATCCTGGCATATGTATAGTGTATAGAGCAACTTTCAGCAGAGGTGGAGTTTTATGRGTATGGTTATATATAATTTAGGTCTCTCACTTTGAATTCTCTCCGTGTGGATTTTATTTTATTTTTATGGCCATAGCAGCAAGATAATTGTCACTTGGAATGTGCTGCTGCAGTGATTTATCTGTTGCAAAACCTTCAAAAGGAAAACTTGCTTTCTTTTACACCAACCAGTTGATGTAATGGGGGGATTTTTTTTTCCAGATGTCCTTGGCTTCTACTGAGGCAGGTAGATGATCAATGTTTTGTTTGCTTTATCTTGCAATGTGGTTGAAATATCTTCATGAGRTATCTATCCACTGGTTTTTAGATGCAGCCCTCTTGAAGATATTACCCACAAGTCATTAACCCATATGAAAAAATCTATGGATTTGAATGCCTAAAGGTAGACTGTGATTTCTTCTCTTTGCAGTCCATGTACAATGGACTCCTCCTGTTCAGGAGTGTGGCATGCAGTTCCAGTGTTTGACTACAGCTTTGTCTGTAAAACATGAAGCTTTCCTATCAGAGTTGCTTAAAGAGGGAATGCAGATACTTAAAGCAGGCKGCTGAGCCTCAAAACTACCAGTTGCAGTTCCTATTGCAAAACAGATCCCTGCTAAAAGAATGAGGGGTCACACCGAAATATGAATGAATATGTTCATGTTTTTGTAATGGCCTTCAATCTTTGYCCTGATGTGCCAAGATCATCTCTGGTCTTCCAAACTTGTTTTAAGCCATTTCTTTTATCCTCAGAAATAAGATAAAATCCATCTGTCACTAAATGCCTTCCTTCCAAGACATACTTTTGCAAAATGTTTCAGTGTTGGATCAGCAATAGGATTCAGACTTTAATATACTCCAGGCTTTGTGGACCAGAAGGGATCTTTCAGAGCAGTGGGAGAGAAATGCCTTATTGCCCTGCTTGTTACACRCTTGGTGCTTGCATAAGCTGTAGCCCCAGATATGAGGGAGAAACCCAGTTTGCTCTGCCTAGGAATGTGGAAAAAAAAAAGTGTGTAGGTCTACCCCAAGGCAGTAGAGAAGGGGTTTCACCAACCTAGACAGTGATGCCCGAGAAGCGAGAGGCAGGTTCCTGAGAACAGGGTGTACTAGAATAGATGTTAAACTCATTCTTGCAGGTGGCCATAAGAAATCAGAATTTRTTGTTTCAGAAGATTTACTGCCCGGAGATCCTTCTGATAACTAATATGGTCTAAATAAAATACTCACTTCAAACAGCAGCACCATGGCAAAAATTATATCTGTTACAGGGCTGCTAATAAGCAAATGTGAGCAATGCTTCTTGTCAGCAAGCTGTGGGTGTTTTTTAATAAACCAGTGTTAAGCAGAGAAGAGATAAGAGCCCAAACCCAAATAGCAATACACTTTGGCGACTGCTTTCGCGCTCCAAGTATAAATGGATGCATTGACCCCGATTGGAAATTCGCGAAGGATAATTCTGGTTCGTCAACGCTAATTTGGAATAAAATGTGCATACATCTGTGCATGCTCTCCCAGAAAAGCTAGTGACAGGGCTCTGAATGCTAGCCGTGTCCCCCATTTCTTTTGCCTATGCTCCGCAATAAACTATTATTTCTGTGCTGCTTCTGTAATTATATTTAACAATCAGCTTTTGCAATGCAATAGTATTAAACGTAGGAGTCTTTTCAACAAACTGTGATAAATAACTCTTCACAGGACTGTTGTACTTGAGGAAGCTTTATGACTCCCTTTGTAAGATCTGTCATTTTCTAAGGCCGCCTCGGAAAGCCCCTCACTGTATTTTTACCCTCCTCTTCCTTTCTCTGCCTCTGAATGGAGCTGGGTAAATGAAGCTTAATGTGCCATTTCCAAGCACTATGACACTCCTCCAGGGCTGGTTACATTTACCATTGCTGAAGTCTAAATAAGTGAGTTTTAATGAGAGGGAATGCTTGCTAATAGCTGATTCAGGTACTTAGGAGTCCATGTTATTTAACCGTGGTGGAATTGCCGAGCATAAATGGTCTGATGATTAATAGATGTACCTGCTATATATCGCAGCCTAATAGTTTGTGCCATTAAAGAGCTTATCTTAACATCTTCTGGTTTGGACGGGGTCAGGGAGGAAAGGGCTTGCTTATGGATTTATTTCACTAGGAACACAAACCTTAGATACACCTCACGTGATAATTTCACAACACTATCAATAAACTGTTCAATAACATTAACAAGCTGGTTAGGCAACCAGTATTTGTGTACTTTGGCTTCCCTGAATTGCCGGGTCAGCAGACTTATTTACTGTCAACCCTATCTACTTGGAGTGATTACAAATAAATTTAAGCAGTCTTTTAAGGTCAGAAGTTCCACTGCGGACTACATCTCATCCCCTTCTCCTGTTCTGCCTGATTAATCTTTGGGCAGCCGTAGAGGGGCCAAGGAAAACAGAATTTGACCGTAATTTTTTGAAACAGCTCCGATTTGTGRACGGGTAGGTGGTAAAAAGAAGAGGGGGTCAAAAAACAACAAATGATCAGCAAACGGACCAGAATGAAGKAATAAAAGCATCCAACATCTGTTGYGGTTTGCSCTGASATACTCCAGAAGATCTTTTGGTATTTATGGAAATAGCRTAAGGACGGTTATAAACTGCAGCTAATGGGAWGCAGGCGTGCTGGCTGGCGAGCTTGCTCTCAGAGCCCTTTGAGCGTTTGCGACCTTGCAACCTGTTGTTGCTGTTTTGGATCACAAGGAGGAGAGACTGGGGTAGAAAGGAGCTAGATTGGAMTTATTTGATCTCGCCCAACGCAATAGGTAAGCTATTATGTCAGGTTCATTAAAAGACACATGGACAGACATCTGAAGGAGATGTGGGCAGTGTTTGYGACACAGGTATTATATGACAGACAGACAAGTTTCCATAGCAGTCTTATCTGATGGAACCTGCGCGTGGATAAAGATAAGCGTCCAAAATGCAGGCATGCTTTTCCAAAGTGGCTGAATGCTTCCCCGGAGCCGAGCGAAGGCAGTTGCTGCATTTTTAGAAGCTGCCTCCTGTCTCCCCAGCGATGCGTGTGGGCAGGGTGAGCTGCATCTGCCTGCGCTGCGACACGTGGACCTGCCTGTCATCCCAGATTCTGCCCAAAGCCCCAGCAAAAGCCAACCTCAGGAGACTTCCAGATATTTCCTGGTGTCTTCTGAGTGGAAAAACACAGCGAGAGTTGCCAGCTCTCAGAACTGGAAGGAGGAAGCACTCGCAGCCTGAAAAGATGCARTTTTTTTTTCTGATAGTTACCAATTTTCTGTAAAGTGAAACCTCTGCATGCTGAATCATGCAAACACAGCTATCCCCTTCCTAACCCTCGTGCCAGTTCTTCTGTGGTGCTTGTATTTTAAYAGCTCATTTCATTCCAGAAGTCCTTCACAAGATTTCCGAGATTCCCACGTGCATATCTCTGCCCAGCCCTGCATTGAATAAAMCAAGAAGTAAATACCTGAACCACACAGTTGCTGAAGGACCCAAAAGAGTTTTCCTTTTCCCACTGCTCATTTTGGCACAACTGTTCCGAGTCAGTGAATGTCTTGTGATCAGGATGAGATACCATTKTAAAGCTTAGCACTGCTTGCTGGTGGATCAAGGGTTACTTCTCTGCAAGAAGTTTTAAATAAAGCTCCCAAACGCCTTCAGTTCCTGAAAATGCGTGTACATTATTTCSAATGTCCAGCACCAGGAAACCCCCAAATTTTGAACATTTAGCACGTGCAACGTGAGGGAGGAGGGTGGAGGGGATATTCAATGGAAAACAGTTGTTAGTTTAAAAAAAAAAAAGAAGTCATTCATCATTAAACTGAAAAGAATTCAGCATTTGACACAACTAGCAGCTGCTACATGATAAAAGCCACTTATGTAGATGGCAGATTTAACAGCCCCCAACACAAACATGAGGCTGTCTCAGATATCAGAAGATATTTGCTGCACTCGGGTACGAACTCGCAGAAGCTAAGCAAGGAATCTAGGTCATCTGAGCCTATCGTACTATGTCTTCCTTTGTACCTTTTACGCATCCTTGCGACTGCGTGAATTCTTCAGTTGAATTAACACATGGCCCAGATTTGCCTTCGATTCTATACCTGTACAGCAGGAACAAAGTTTGAGCTCAGGTTACTGCTGGGATTTCAGGCTTGATTCCCTTCTCTCCCTTCCACACTGTCTCTTTGCCACTGCTCAACGGATGCTGCTGCATCCAACAGAAGCGATGAGATGAGGAACCCAACACTCCAACGCCAAGGGTGCAAGATCTTCTGCCTAGACAGGTCACCCTAACACTTGTGAGCATATGGGGAGGAAAGTCTGCTGTGGTTCATATGAGCTTTTTTCCCATTTGATAGTGAGAGAGAATATTTCCTCCCACCAAGTTTGCATAAATATACCTCAAGGCACAAATCCATGCATCACCTTCTTCCTTCCCTATGCTGTCCTGGTGAGCATGTAGGAATCTGGACCAGCATGGATTCTCCTGCATGATCCTTCTCGCAACCCCTGCTGCTTGCTGTGCCCCAGAGAGCCCAACCATGTGTCCACAGATGGTGTCTACTGCCTTATTTTCTGAACTTTTCACTTTTGAGATCTAGCTGAGTCACATCCCATCTGTGCCCCAACCCCAATCTGTAACATGGGTCAAGTCCTGTGCTTCTTCCCCTTCTCCCGTCATTTTTTATCTTCCTCTTTAGCAACAGAACATCCTTTGCAGAATGGAGGCTCTTTCATCTCGTGTTCTTGGCTGTTTCTTCAGGCAAGAGGACAAGATCTTGACCAGGATTTGTGGCTAAATTGCGTTTGGCCTGAATTGCATTTTGATTTGTATACTCTTCCATATTCTTCCAATGATGTTTTGGGTGTCCTAAAGCTTAATTTATATGGAATATGTAAAAGAGTCACAATGAGGACAGCCTGTTTTTTTCGGTGTATGTAGTGGTATGTATAACAGATGAATATACAGACGAATACACATCGTTTTAATGGTAGGCTTTATCACTGAATGCATGCTGACATCTTTGCTTCGTCCTAAAGAGGAAGGAAAAATATAGGCATACTGAAGCAGCAAAATTAGAACTGTGAAGAACRCAGCTTTTAAAAATAATCATGAGAGAAAACAACAAGCATGTTTGCTCATGTCATTTATATCAGCCAGCTAATCATCCAGAATGTCAGCCTGCATAGAAATAGATTTTTACATATGAACTTCTTACATCACTTCCTAAAAAAAGAGTATTTAGCTGGCATTTAAGGAGTATTTAGCTAGTGTAGTCAGAGACTGTTCCGAGAGAAATTCTGTCGCAAATATGTGACCCTTTTAAGGTAGTTCAACGCTGAAGTTTTAAATGTAGTGTAATGTAATTGTTTGCTGCTTAYTGCATGATACAGTAATATACTTACACAAAAGAATCTTTTGAAATATTGGTATTTTTGAATATCTCTTTTTTTTATCTAAAATTGTTTTCTACCGTTTAGATCCTTSCTGCCTATAGGTCAACAAACTAAACAAAGGTGTGATAAAAGCATGTGTTAGAGAGGAAACAAAACCTTCCAGGAAATACACTGACCTGGCCATAAGAATACTGCATCCAGAAYTTCAGAACATTAAGCCTCGTATCTCCTCTCAGGGTAGCTTGGTTATTTTCATGCAATCTAACGAAGCCAAGAAACTGTCCAATTTAAGTTTGGTGAATGCTCGTGTCTCTCACAACGGTGTTTCAATAGGCACTATTAATTCTTCCAAGTCGATTCTGAATCATCCCCTTGTGAGGCTGAGAAGAGGAGAGACAACAAAGTGCCTTTCGAGGTGCCATTTTTAAGCTGAAATGAGAAATCAATGTCCTAACCATCTGTGGTCATTAAAAATGCCTCGGCACTTTTCTGCAAGAGTAGAGGCATTGACTCCCAAGTCTTGGTGAAATCCCCAACTAAATAATTATATTCTTCCTGATACAAATTTTCTTTTAGACTAACAACACTTCTCTTTGGCTTATCTCCCTTTTCTCTCATCAGGCCACTGTTATATATAGACACAGCAGTGAGTGGGCACATGTGTACACATGTGATCTGCAAAGCTATTCATTGATCACCTGGTTAAAAAACATTGAAATGAATGGGACGTATCCCTGTGGTTGGTGGTCCTTGGAGTGGTCAATGCTGTCACTGAGTAGGATTGCTCAGCTGTGTGCTGTAGACCCCCTCTACCTCCTTTCCTGTGTCGCTGATCATAATGTGGGCAGGCTAGTGGTGGTTGTGGTGTTTGCTCCCTCTCGGTGTGTAGGTGGAAAGTGACTGACCTGGAGGAACGGGTGATTTTTATTTTGTCCTGGCAAGCAAGAATTTCCCTGTGGGGCAAAACAAAGAGGAATTGCATGGTTATGCAATAGCTGGGCACATCTCGAGATAGGACTTCCTAGATGTCAGCATGATTGTGATCTGTTGCTTACACTGTATCAGCACACTTGACACATCCAATTATGTCCACGGCCAATGGATATTCCAGCAAAAATTCATAGCTTCTCAAGTGATACTCTAGAATAACTTACTTCTCTTCAGTTTGTACTTAATTYTATTCATGAATATATCCCCTCTGCTCCAATTAATGCTTGTGCCACCTATGATATTCTTTAACAAACTTTAACAAAGGAGATGAAGCTAAAACCAGATATATCACCTCAGCCTTTGATTTTCATTTKGCACTTCATTAAAAATGAAAGCAAGTGATAGAACTAACTGCTGCAACACATTCCAGGCAGTTGACTGGGTTGTGTTGGCTCATCCTGGAGAAGACAAAACCTCACACTCTTTGTACACACCAAGGTTGCTGGCTCAGATATCTCCTACCACAACCCTTATGTCCTTGTCCTCGTGTGTTTCTTGCAATGTAGGCAGGCTTTATACTCTCTCCAAGAGCGTGGGAGGTTAAAGGAAGAATTGCACTTCAGATGAGCAGAGGAATGTGTTGTTYAACTTTCTTTTTTTGCACCTTCTCTAGAACGCCCATACATTGCTTTGCTGGAATACATACACTTCTAAGAACAAAAACCATTCTTGATGAAGACCTAGGACTTTCCATATTCTTGGGTATACGGCTCGTGAGCATTTCATGGCTAGCATGCTGTCTGTGATATGGTTTAAAAGCACTCTGAAGCTCCATGCTGCAGATGCAAGAAGTGTTTTAAGCATAGTCCCGATTGCTGTGAATTGACTCAGAGCTTCCTAAGTTTCATGGTAGGCACCTAGCAGATGCATACTTAAGGTCAGTCTATGCATMAGATTGCTTCAGTCGCCCTTTAAAACCTTACCCTGTCACTTGTGCCTCAGTTTACACCTCTGCAAATGCACAAGGCAGAATAATACATTGGACAAAAATGCTGCACAGAGTGAGAAGCTTGGAATTTTATTGTGCCAAATCCCGTGCGTAGGTGGTAACAACAGCTGCCAGTCAGCCTCCGAGATAAGAGCACCATATGATTTCTTAGCGAACAAAACATTTAATACAAACACACCACTTTCCAAACAGCGTGAAGAGTTCTTCTGAACAACTTTCTTTAAACAAAACTATCAGGCAGTGAGTCTGTTTTGCTGCTCTTTATGCAAATCTTCCCACTTCCACTTCAATGTAAGGTTCTGACTAAAATATTTATACTTTTCTGCTTCGGTACATGGATGTGTACCAGTACATCCTACCCTTGTCCTACAAGGAGGATTTCTCACATGGTGGAGAGAAATATCATGGCATACGTATGTGTGTGTGGTACTTTGYTCTCCTATCCTGACTTTTTGCTTTCCAAGAATAGCTTCCTATCCTTCTCTAGAGGGGTGCAGAGTCTCTTTAACAGGCCAAAGCTCTTCACATATTTATTGAATTACATCTTTTTTTTTTTTTCTATTCTTTTTGGGGGTGGGGGGATAAGGTGAGGTGGCACCACACAGTGTTTTGGGAAAAACCTTGGAAAATGTACATTCCCCCTGGAAATGGCATGATCATGTGCAGTTCAGTAATGTTGCCCTCTACCTAAGGGCTTCTCCATCTCTTTAGCATCGTCCTCTCCTGTCCTTAACATCATCCCTGCTTTTGCAGGGGACTCAACTGAAGTCTAATTTTTCCCCCTTTGGTCCCATGCCTTTTTTTCTCATTTGGGTGATGTTAATGTAAACTTTCTCTCACATCAATGCATTAAATTGGCATTAAATTCAGTGGTATTAGGAACAATCCTGGGAAAGCTCTCGGATTTACATCTTCCTTTTTTCCAGGTTGTCTTTGCATATCCTAAGCAGGACATGAAAATATGTGATCTTGAAATMATTTTCCCACTAGTATTATCTTTCTCTCACTTTTATTCAGGACTGATTTTCTTCTTGAAAAAGAAAAAAAGTTTTATTTTCTTTTGGCTGTTGTAGATACAATAAACACAAATGATAATTTACTGTATGTGTCATTGGGGAGTAGTAGGAATATGAAAATTAGTTGCATAAGTCTAGTTTCAGTTTCTTGAAATACTGCAGAATGAGTATCCATTTTCTTTAAATAAATGTTAAGGGTTTTCTTGATAAGTCATTTGCTGCATAAGATTTTTTTTTTTAACTACAATAAAATATATTTATAGAGCAGTGTTGCTATTTCTTATATTTAGGTGACACTTACAGTGGACATTAACCATCTTCAGCAGCAAAAGTACTATTTATTTCCAATGTCATTGAAAATATAATTCTATTTGTTTTCTAGAAAACAAATATTTTTTCTTTATTAATCTAAAGTTCTTTTGGAAAGATTATTCTGTGGTTTAAATGTTCAATGAATTGATGAGARACAGTAAAATCTTGCATAGTTGGGAACTAATCTGATTTGCCCTTCCTCTTTGTTTGTGAGCTTTATAATTTTATCCAAGTTTGAGATGAATTTCAAAAATCTTTACTTTGCACATTTTTCGCTTAAAATTGGCATTTGATCTGCCCAAATGCAAAACTATGTAATTAATTGCATTAAAAATGTATGTGGCAAAGGCACACAGTGTGTTCAGTCACAATTCTCATCACATTCAGGCTTTTTTTCCCCACATTGATTTTTTAGTAATTGTTTTCATGTGGCCAACTTTTCTTGTAGAGTGGGTTATTTAAGAAAAAATGAAAATCATTAGAAATTTAGATGATGATACACAATTCTTTCACTGCTCTGGGCAGAAATTGGCAGTGTTTCCAGTTTAACATTCTCTCTTAATCATGGATTCTTCTTGGTGCTTCCTGGAATAAACTAACTCACTATGTGATATTTTATAAAATCCAGTCCTCTCTTCTAAACCAGCACGTTTTGTGCTATTCTGTTATCAGAACAGTAAGAGGTAGCTAAAAGCTGGGGAATCCTTTTAAAGGAAGCAACATCCAGCCTTACTAAAATATTCAAGTTGTTTTCCCCAAAAAAGTGAAATCAAATGTGCTTATGATTAGGGGTGGAAAGAAACAGTTTCCTGACAGTTGGAGCCATCCCATGATCAAGTTCATTGATAGGTTACAGAAAATGTTAATTATATTTGAATTGTATAATTTATGAATAGGGCTTAGAAAAGAAAGTCTTTTAATACCAGCGGGCAGGAGATTTTAATACTAATAAAMCACATTTGACATAGCTGTAGGCCCTAGGAGTCAATGCTGTATTGCACCACCTTAATTTCATTTTCTTATCTCTTTCTGCTCCCTGCCTTTTTCTCCTGCCTCTCRTATTTGCAGTCATGTATGTAATAGAATCACAGAAGGGTTGAGGTTGGAAGGGACCTCTGGAGATCATGTAGTCCAACCCCAAGGCRCAAGCAGAGTCACCTAGAGCATATTGCACAGAATTATGTCCATGCACGTTTTGGATGTCTTCAAGGATGGAGACTCCACARCCTATCTGGGCAACCTATTCCAAGGCTGCTACCCTCACAATAAATAAGGTTTTTTTGTTTTTGTTTTTTTGTTTGTGAGGTTTATGGCAACCTCTTGTCACCCACAAACTGAAAAGTATGACTTGAAGACAGGGTCAACAAAATGCAAAATCTCCCACATCCAAGGGCACCCTTTTATCTTTCCTGACACCAGAATGGATCCAGAAACTGAAAATATAACCATTGAGGGAAAAGCTGGGTGTCACTGGCTCAAGAACAACAAAAATAACTAAAAATGCAAGACCCATTCACCTTGKTCATACACCCAATAGTGCTTTGACACTATTAGCATAGACGATCTATAATTACAGAAGACCTCTGACTTATCATGATTTTACTCTGATAAATCTTTAGTCATCAGATCAGAAAAGTGTATAGCTTGAACCAGGTGGCTCCAGGAAAAAGCATAACTACAGATTGAGGAGATTAAGACTTGTCAAAGCAGGAGGGAAGGGGTGGTTTTGTAAAGGTGTGTCAGATAATGAGCAGCGATGAGAAGGTAAATAAGATCATCCTATTCACTTTTYGGTGAGAGATGATAAAATAAAAAGGAATCATGTAAAACCGATGATTCATATTTTGYACAAGGGGTAATTAGCTCGATGATGAGGTATCACTCAAGGTTAATAGTTTAAACAGATTTTACAGAAGATTACTCATACAAATGCAGGAACTACAGTACATGATCGAGATCTACCTTTTCGGTTTGGATTTCTAAAGAAATTAGGCTCAGAGATTGATTCTATCAAGTTGATAACCTTGCAATACAAACCCAAAGACATGGTTCTGCTATTCGGGGATCACTAGACTAATGGTTTGGRCAATGTTTAAGCCAGGGAGTATTTCAAAAGCTATTTTATTTAGTTACATCATTGAACTTTTTTTCTGAATGTAAATAGGGATGGAAAGGTTTTCTATTCATCAGTTGGTAATCAGAAGACAGTGCTATGCTGAGAACAAGGTCCCGAGCTATAGATGTGAAATCTTGCAATTTGAATCTTAGCCGAAGGAAATCAGATATTAACCGGCTGTCTTTCCTACAGTCACCTTGCCCATAGGACAGAGATTTCATCTAGCAACTAAAGAATAAAATGTGAAATTGGATGGACCTTTGGTCAAGTCTAGCAGAACAAACCCCTTACGTCTGTTTATTATTGTTTTCTGGAGTTGTTATAGATGGGAGAGCAAGGAAAATTGCTTGTTTGGAGCTATCTAACTGATTTTGATTTTTGGATAAGGTCTAGGCGAATGCACAGGGGAGGGAGGCAAGGACATAACATGATAGCGAAAGTGAGATATATTTTATTTATTTCATGTATACAGGCTGTGATAATGTAGCTAATTGSAATTTAACATGATATGTCGGTTACCTTAGCTCACATTCACTCTCTGACATCATTTCTCCCAAACAAATTCTAAACATGCCAAATAATAGGTTCAAGCTACAAACTGCATCAAAAYCCACATATTTGGAAAACAGCTATTGCCTAACACCCAAGATAAAACAGTTTAACACTAGATTAGCATTTTCTCAGAGCATGACTTTTACATAAATCTATGTTGAATATCTTGTTTCTGCAGCACTAAAAATGTGATTTTTTTTTCCACTGGAAAATTGCCCCGATGCTACATTTTAGCTATGTAGGATCATGCAGTGCTGGCATTTGAGGTAGTTATAATTTTATGTTGAGAAAATGAGTAATTGAACCATTGAGAACTTTATTCTGATGAAAGCCCTGAATCACACTCCATCTTCTGTTTATCACAATCGTGATATCTCCCTCATGGAGGGGGCTGGATTAGGTGATCTCCAAAMGTCTCAACTTCAATGATTCTGTGGTTCTGATCTCTGTGAATGACACGTCTGCTTATAAAATGCTGCATATGCTTCTGCACTTGTATAAAATACTAGTAGTATAACAGTCTCTTGTTGCTAAAACATTGCAGCTGCTTTAAACTCACTCATTTTTCCACCCTTTGTGTCTTTCAGAGAGTCTGCCACTGAGCTATCTGGAGCATTACCAAGGTAAGCAAGTTGCTCTAAAGCAAATCCCTCGATCTGTGTCCACAGTCTATTGGAAGAAGCACGACCTTTTGAGMCAGAATGTGATTTTTTTCATAAGGAAAAATGCTGGGTTATTGAGATTTGGGCCTGCAGGGAGGGTGAGGAATACTCTGCATGTCATAGGCAGTAAAACATCTGTGAAACACYAGAGCATCCGAAACTACATGGGTTTAAAGCAGCACTTTTAAGTGGTTTGGAGGCTTAGCATGATTTTGCATACCTGGAAAGCAACATTCCAGATGTGGCTTCCTTCCAGCTGTGCAATTAGAGACGTTGCAGGTGGCCTTGCTTTTGCTTTATATTTCACCTGAGGGACGAGGGGAGGGAAACATGGAAGGTGGAGAGAAAACATTACTCTTCTAATGTGTTTTTTGTTTGGAAAGCAGAAGAGCTCAGATGAGGTTCCCCAGCGGTGAGAAAACATTCTGCAAAATGACAGAGCTAGACATGGCTTGCAGGCTGGGGCAGAGGTTTGGAAGGGAGACTTGCCTACCTGGAGGATGCAATAAATGCTGTAATCATGCAGACAGAGAAAAGGGTGGAGAGGAGGAAAAAGAAAACCAAAATCAGCTATGATACTTAGCTTTCCCTTCCTGGGGTGTCCCTACATATGCTTGTCTGTATTGATAGGCTGTAAAAATGTCTATTTTCACTATATTTGACTTTTTTTCTYCCTAGTCATGTACCATCCTGTTTTGTGGGTACGATCCTGTTAGATTTGTATCTATTCATTGATTGCATACCTTTCTATTTAAGATTTCCCACCACTTGAAATCCCACTTGGGCAAAGAAATACCCTGGTGAAAGTTTGCAAGGYGTTTGAACTTGTTTGTTTGCTGGCCCCGATCAGGCTTATCTGCCACTCTAAAGGTTTCGTGCATCCTAGCTGCAAACAAGTTACAATTCTGCATACAAAACCAGGAGAGTCAATGGTGCAACTGTCTCCTTGCTTAGGAATGTACATATGGCTGCTTAGCTGTCTCTTTTACTCTTTTAATGCTAAAGTGTTTCCAGTTCGACTGCATGCCACTAATTGGTTGGATGTTATATGACTAATATAGTGGAAACATGCCGTCCTTGTACTGCAGAAATGAATTCTGCTTTAAATTAAAGTTAAAACGAGAGTTGTAGGTGCTTGAATAAACATCCCGTTTCGCACTTGCCATTAATGATTGCCTAAATGTGCTTTTTGAATTATTACCGCAAGGCTTTAATTTTGACTGTGGCAAGATGTCGCGGGTAAAAACCAGATTATGCAAGCGATGTGCACGAGGCATTGTAATTGTGTTATAAATATTAAAAGCCCTGATTTTGTCTTGATTTAAAACAAATGTTTACAGCCGCGTGCAGGTTGGCTAGTCCTCAAGCCTGCTCTGGGACTCACCTGTTCTCGCGTTCCTCTAAGCGAGCCGCTCCCTTGGGTTTTTAATTTTAGGTTGTAACGTATTAATCTAATATTCTATGTTCTTTGCTCAAGCTCCGAGTGAGCCGTTTGGCTGTTATTAATTCATAAACCTGCAACAGTCTGATGTCGTCATCCCCCCCAGCCCCCAAATTGCTTTATATCACATACAATTTCAGGTTGACACGTCGAGATCAGAAAACTAAGAACTACTTGCCTGCAGTTCCTGGGCAAGTTGTGTTCTGCCTAATGGGGCAGGAAAACAAACTCAAACCTCTCCATAATTATAGACTATTAAGCCTCATCTATACAGGTAGACATAGTCCTGGGTAGAGTGGCTCGTGGATGTATTGGTGCTTTGGGTTGCTTTTCAGCCCCGCTAAGTCTGGCCAAAGGGTCTTAGCCGCAGGCTGTGCAAGCATGAGCAGATGTGTCTATATTAAAGTATTTTGTCTTAATATCAGGATGATTTCAGCACTGGTGACTCTTATTTGKTTTTTTTTCCCATATTTTTGTTTATTCTCAAAAAAGAAGTGTGTGTGGTTGTGGGGGTGTAGTTTGTAATGCCAATTTGAATTACAGAAGGAAAACTGGGGATTTGTTCCCACAAAGCCCTATAAGTAGTTGAAAGAAGGAATATTATCTCTTCTCCTACAGTAAGCGAGATGAGCCTTTTTATAAGGGAAATATAACAAAGTGTCTTGGTAAACAGTGACTTTTAATATCACTATTTTCCATCAAATGCTGTTGATTGTTCCCTAATGATGATTTCTAAGAAGAAACAGCCTTACTTTTTGCCACTGAATAATAAATGCTGCCGATGATAGGCAAAAGCAGCAAAGCCTGAGTCGGAGGACATCATTTAGAAGGAAACCTCATAAGATAAACTTTGCCCATAGAAAGATATAAAACCACTCTGTGCGATTATATTGTGTCAGTTTTACTGTACCAGCTATTGCTGATGATTTGGGAGCACAGGTTAGAAAAGGGCTTGAAAATCTCAACTTAKAACGCGATAAAGAAGCTTCACAATTTTTATATTGAATGCCATTATTATATGCATGAGTGCATATTGTTTTTTCGAAGAAAGGTTTTCTGTGTGTAACAGCACATCAAAGAAAAGATCTTCACAAGGAAACTTTATAATATTATTAAGTTGTTCATTGCATGACCTATTTAGAGTACTCAAATACTTCTTGTTGTAGACTACATAATTAAATTTTAAATGGAACATGATAAAGAAATTATACTGGTGATCTCCGGAGATTTGAATACCCTATTTGGATCTTTACAAGAGTGTAGCAAAGGCATACTTTAAAATTTAATAAAGGTCTGGCCTATTTTTTTTCTTTTTYYYCCCCCYCTTCCTTTTAGATGTTCTGTAGCTGCTATGGCAGCCCTGTTTCAAACCGTATTTGCTCTCAGTGCTGCACAGACGCCGGCTGAAATAACAGATCAAAATGAGAGTGCTGAAAGCGCCTATGGCTTAAYGAGAGCCAGGCGCTATAAGGTGATGCAGAGCAATTAAGCAGTGAAGGCGAGCTCTGAAAATTGCCTACCTAAAGTTGCAGCTGGGCTTTCCATAGCCTGACGTTGCCATCAGAGTCCCCACGGATATGGCTTGGTGGGGGGAAAAAAATCTATGCAATAACTTAAGTAGGTATTTTTCACAGCAAACTGGAAAAGAATCTCTGGAGCCTCCGCTTAAGTTTTTAGTGTAATTTACCTTTTGAGGTAAAGTCCATCTTAAAAGTGTCACCAAGAAACTTTTTTAGAAGGACAAGCGGAAATGTGCAACAAAATTAACAAATACCGTGAGAGAACAAAATGAAATGTTTAAATTGGAAATTTGCATACTCTGTCTTATAAATATAATTTGCAAATTATATATAACTTAAGCCAGGGGCCTGGAGCAGAGGACAAGTTTTACGCCCTCTTGGTTTGATTTCTCTCCTTTCCTCTTCCATAAATTTCTTTAATTTTRCCTAAGCTCCATTGACTCCGTCAACTTACATTCCTGCGTGGCAACATCTTTTGGAAAATAGAATTTAAGTACTGAAGTCACTTGGATACTTTTGAAAGCTGCTAACCTGCAACTTCCCCATTATTTAAATCTAATGCAGCTAAGCTTTTATCTAAGGAGAAGAGAAGAATTGACAACCCACCACATGACAAGCGGAATGAAGTTGCCTGATTGCTACCTGTCAGCCCTCTCTCTCGTACCATTGTGTTAGGGAATGATATGTCTTCTGAGGAGCTAAGCACACACGGCTTCGAATCACTCATGCCTTGACAGCCCAACCCAAGTACCTGCTTGTAAGTGCAGGGTGAATTAAAAAGGCTGGGTGGCTCTGCAGGGTGAATGCATAAAGCATCCAGGAGGGTTTTAATTGCTGTTCAATGAAACATATCTCTTTTCTGCAAGTTTTGAGTGGTGCTGACTGATGTTTATGGTTGGACTTGATGATCTTCAAGGTCTTTTCCAACCCTAATGATCCCATGAAGACCTGCTTGACCCCCAAATGGCTCTCCACATTTTGCAGGGAAGGAGAGAGCTGGGCTGAGCTTGGCTGTTTGATCTTCTGGTCCCTGTTGGGAGAGACCTTCTGCCAAGCAGTTTCAGAGCKCATCCAGTTTTACCTTTACTCGTGTTTTGTAGACTGTGAACATCTTCTCATGCCATCTATGGTGCTTTGCCAGGCTTGGACACCCTTTTTTCCACCATATGTCTCTCCATATCTCCATATCTCTCCAGCTACGATGCAAAATTTTCCTTGATAAAGGATAGGTCTTCTGCTTCCTTATATAACCCATGGGTTTGGAGGAGTCCACCTGCGGCCATCTCTGGTAATTGAAGCGTTCTGCTTTCCAACTCCAAATCTCTTCTCGAGACTTGCCTTCACTTAGAGATAAATAAACAGTAGATCAGAAAACATTTTCATCCAAGGTGATAGGTAGTGATGGCTGAAAAATCTCTAAAAATCTCTCCACTGTCAAATAGGAGCTGGACAGGGTAGAGTCTTGTGTCCTTCTGGAAAACACATCTTGAAAG
>PTEX01000001.1:621883-668993 GCA_003342815.1 Eudromia elegans
GAAAGAGACTTCAGACCTTCCTATTTAAATATTCTCAAGTGAACTGTTGGAAAGAGCAGGATTTTCACAATTTGGGTGGCCGCCATTTTTGGAGGAAAATCATTGTTTTCAATTGAGACTCAAATTTAAGCAACCACTCCATAAGCAAAAAAACAAAATCACAGTTGGCCTTCCTCTATGCCTCAGATGCTTGTTTCTTAGTAAGACTTTCTTCCAACCTTTTAAATTGTTTTCCAGTGCCGAGAGCAGTACTCCCTGCTATCCAGTGTATGTGTTGGACAAGAACAGCCCAATGTTGTTTGCTCTTTCTGAAGTGCTGCAATATTAATAGCAGCAATTATATGGGATCGTWACTGGTGTGATGTTACAGCAAGTGATCTGGGTTTTCTTTGAGCAAATTATGAGTTATCCCTTTGCTATTTTTATTTTTATTTTCTCCAAGCAGAACTTCAACACCCATAAAATGTGACATGGAGTTATTTCTGTTGAAATGCTTTATTTTTTTTGTTTTAGGTCTCCTAATATTTTGTACAGATGATTTTAATTTTAAAGCACACTTATGTGCAATCTGATCCTTCTCTGCAGAGATATTTTTAAAATCTGAAGAGGAGCCTATAGGGTGAGGAGGTGATTACCCATATGTGCTTAGTGACGACTGTTGCATTCAAAAATTACAGGGCATCAGTGGTAGGATTCACATTGCCTAAAAGATTCACATTGCCTAAATTTAGCTATCACAAAAGTCCTTGTTCTAAAGAACCAGGGGAGAAATGAGGGAAAATAGGTGCTTTTTGTGGGGATAGGGTGAATAACCTTGGGGAATTGCTTTTCTCTCTCCTCTGCGTGAAAGAGGAGACGTGGCGAATAGCACAGACTGGCTGTTTCACTTGATGATAGCTTTAATTTAAAGTGAGTCCTAGCAGACAGGGTTTTACAGGTGTTAAAGTGCCAAATGACTTAAGCAGATGCCTCCCAGAGTTTCGAGGACATTGGCATGCTTAACCTCAAAAAACTTCCGATATTTGGTACTTCGAGCCCTAAATATAGACTATGGGAAGAAGGGGGGGAGCCGGACAAAAATGATCATTGGACTTGATACAGCCCTGACCTAGAAGGCAGGTAACTCTGTTCTTTACCGTGCAGAATCCTCACAAAGCATTGCTTTTAGTCTTGAAATGTCTCCTAATTATAGGTAGCCTTTGAATCTTAAAATGAGCATAAGTGATTTCACTCGCTGACCTGGGTTTTGAACCCACTAACGGGTTTTTTTTGCCAGCAGTTGTTATCATCTCCTTCAAACATTATTGAATTTGAGAGTAGACCTTTTTTTCTTAAAGGACTGATAAGGCTTTTGTTTTTAATCCATGTTGTAAAATTCTAAAATTATAGATATATTTCCCCTACCCATACTTTCGTCATATTCGCTTTTGTGAGACTGGCATCTTTGAGACCTTTTCACAAAGTCTTGCCATCCACATCTTCCCACCGATGAGAATGTGCAGCAGAAATGAAAGGACTCGGATCTCTTCATTTCCATTCCTGAAGGTGATTCCCAAGATCATGATCATTTTTATTTATGCTGTGCCTAAAGAGTGCTAAATACTTTATGGAACAAATAAAAGACCTCTTATAAAAAGCACGCATTCCTATAATCTAATTTTAGTCTAAAATCAGGAGGTATGAATGCTAAGCAGCAGGGCTTGAGGAAGAAAGGAAGGTATGTGAGGGCTACACTAATAAGATTGAGCAGGTATTCGAGCTTATTATCTGTGTCACTTAATAGTGCTGCAATATCTTACTGGTTTAAGTTAAATTTACATTGGTCTGGGGAGAAGAGCCGACTGGCACAGGAATAGTATTTCTTAGCTTTGCTCAAAAAAGGAGTCTTTTAAGAGCAATTTGAATGAAGACATGGGAAGGAACCATCACAGATGGGTTTTGAGAGTTCATATCAAATGTAAGAAACAGCACCTTAAAGGAGACCAGCTTAAAATAAAAATCCTTTACAAATCCTCACTGCAGTTCATATTTCAGTGGAAATATTTGTGGTCAAAGTTAGCGACTTGGTTATATCCTTTGCTTAAAGGTTGTTTTAGCACTTAAGATCATCAAAATTATATTATTTAGGAAGTCAGTGCAAAGGATGAAACTTGTGGGAACAAGTTCAGATGTAAATATAATTTTTAAAGGGAAAACACTTCTGCTTCTGGAGAATGATCACAGCAACTCATGTCAAGGAGCACTTCCTTAACCTTCTTAGTATTTGAGCTAAATCATCTATTGAGTTTTGTATCCTGTGTTTTATAAGTAGTTAAAAAAGATCTGCTGATACACAGCCAGGCTTTTGCATACAATGCTAAGTATTGGTCCCAGAAGAGCAATAACAAGATTGGTGGAACAGTCCTGATACTGCCAGTAGAGCAGAGACTCCAGTCTAGCCTCTCTTCAGCATTCTCTGCCTTATGAGCATCACTCTTATTTATGCAATAATAGCTGGTATATAATTTACAAAAACTTCCAAATATTTTAATAATTCTGAAAGATCTGCTCGGAATCATTAGCGAATCTTGAACAATCCTTCAATTTTTTCCCTTGTCTTTAAATAGTTCGCTAACACATTCCCAGTGTTCAAGGTTAACAGCTTATACTTCATCTGCGTTATATTAAAAACATTTTTACTGGCGTCCATAAATGCTAAACGTTTTTAAAAGGCAACGATCACAGTGGGACTAGATGCCTTACATAAAACGAGACGCGAGACCTTCAAGCAGTGCTTGGTGACTGCGTCTTATTTTTGGAGGGCGCTGACTTGCAATTGCTCCTGTGAGATGGTCACCTCGACACTATCAGGAGGCGGTCCGGAAAGTTTTCCCAGGTCAGCAAGGGCAGACCATRTGCCCCAAACTCACGTGTTTGAGCCCTGGGTCTCAGGCGATGCCCTAACTGTTATTAGCGAGGCAGTTTTGCCAGTTCAGAGCCACTGAGGACCTACCCCACTTTCTGCGTCTGTTCTCCCAAAGCATTTTGCGAGTTGTGCCCTACGCAGCACTTCCACAAAAGCAAAGTGCAAACACGGCGCTTCTCTTAGCTGGACTCTAATGGAATATATTTTTCATTCCGACTTGAGCAATTTTTGCAGCATTCACACCGTTTCCTGCAGGGAACATTTAAGCCTCAGCAAAGCCATGATGTCGTAGAGCGGATGCAAATCACGTCTGCTGGCCACACTCTAGCCTTAAAGAATGTACATTGAGAGAGGAATCGAGAAAAMAAATGCAGGCTTTTATCTAACACACAAGAATAGAGAAATGCCTTTCAGCCTTTGGTTTCTGAGCCTTTAAGCACTCATCTCCCAGTGCTTATGTGCTTGGCTTGGGAYAACAGTCCTGCTGGTAGCCAGGCATTGCACAGGGGAGTGCAGATTTATATGGGTATCGCTGCTCACCTACTGCTGGAAAATGAGTGTTTCGTACTGAATCAGCGACAAAAGTTGTAGAGACCTCCACTCAACTAAGAAAAAATCAGAATACATACACTAAAACTCTGTTTTCTATCAAACTGGCCTTGATATCATCATCTKGAAAGGCATGAGCTGAGAATGCTCACGAAGCAGAAGACTAAAATAAAAACCTAATGGCTSCTAAAGCTATTTAAGTAGGTGGATTGAATGATCCAAAGTGCTGGACAGCTACCAGTGGCGCTAACTTGGGTCCAAATGGATAATTTGAACTTTCCTTTCCCTAACCAGCCTATTGCTACAAGTAACTTGTGCAAAGATCTTCCAAAGGCRTTGGGAACACTGCTAAGGGTTGGAGTGCAGTAGCTCATCTTGTAAGTAGACATTTAAAAATACTGCCACTATTCAGATTTTCGGCACCTGCGCTGAGGGTCAGCCCAAGGACTTTGGCCTCCTGTGCCTCAGTCAGGGTTRGTTTTCATTTCGACAGCACATGCTGAACGTAAGCCGAAGTTCCTGCAACTAAAAAGTTCTATTTAACAAAAATGAAATATTATTATTCATATCATGAGTAATTGAATCCCCAGATGTTCTCATTCTGTATCAATGGCTGGGGACAATATGACTCTAGATAGACTGTGACAACATGAATTGATTTCTTCTTTTCTTTTTTCTTCTTCTTTTCTCTCTCTCTCTTTTTCAAACCTGCAAAGTAACTGTGAGGTTTTTTTAGCTGATTGCTTGAAGCTGACATTACAGGCTGTGCAGCTGTAAAAAAGACCTTCTCATTTTCATTGAGAATAAATAAAATAAAATATTACAGAAATAGCATTGCTTTTCCCCATCCTGCCCTTGCTGAAATAAACAGAGATATCTTGGATAAAGCCATTGAATTTGGAAAGGCATTCAAGAGAAGAGTTGGTTTCTGCTMGCCCTGAATATTCAGAATGCAATAATAAAAGTAATCATGTTACTCAAAAGCCACCTGTTAYTTACTTGGGTTTTTATCTAAACATAGACTTTTTTTGCTTGTTTTTGAATTTATAGCAGAGAAAGGAAATCTAGGTCTTAAGAAACATTATTATATGCATGGTGCTAAGTCCTTCTCGAAGCAGAAAAAGAAATGATGCCCACCAATATTCCCAAAGCTGTTAAGGATGGACATTTCCATAAAGAAACAGAAATGCAAAAACTTTTAAGTACTTGTTACCTCCCTCAGCCCATTTTGCTGAGCTGAGGAATTGCACCAAGTGCTTTCTCCAACAGCAGCATCAACARCATGCCACAAACCCCAGAGGATCTCGGGTCCCATCGGCTCCCATGCCAGTCGGGAATAACGGGGCTAGAAGGTGGCAATCAAAGAAACCCAGCACACCCCCGTGAACAGAGTTAAAGACTCCAAAAATGATTAATGATGTAGAGGATTTAGGTATTGATTTTTTTTTTYMWTTTTTTCCCTCTTCTTGTGACCTATTTTTTGTGAAAGCCACGTGCTTCTGCCCAGAGCTGCTTGACGGGTCGCTCACCACTTGCAGGGAGAGRAGCCAGTCCCTTACGAACGTGAAGCAGCAGAGTAGCAGAAAGTTTTAATTGGCATTTCATTTTAGCTTTCTTTTCTGGAAATGCTGCAAAAGTGATTTTTTTTTTCCTCTACAATATTATGGAAAAAGTCTGTGGAATTAACAGTTCAGTGGCTGTAGCAGAGCAAAAGAAAAGAGATCCCCAGGGATAGCACTGCACACGCAGAACTGGGAGAAGAAACCGTAGGAGAAAAAGATTCAGTTAAAGCAGCAACTTTCAAAACTTGCAAGGCGGAAAAGAGCGATGTGTTTTAAAGGGGATATTGATTAGGCCAAGCTATGCGTGAACTCTTGCCACAACCCCAAGTCCCTCTCCAGTGCCTGAACCGCATAGAATTAATGCTGGGTTTTTAGATCAGTTGCTTGAAGTTTGGCTGTAAACCTAGTGAGACTGATGAATGGCAAGCACTCAAGGTGATTAAAAATAAATAAATAAATAAATAAATAAATGAAAAAGTACCTTAAGGACTTGGAATAACTTTGTCAGCTCTACTTTCCTTTCAGTTCAGTTTCTGCACGTTAGAGCAAGTCAGCATGGAAATCCTTCTCATTGCTTCCAGCTTCCCTTTTACCTTGCAAGTGMTTGACTTTCCCCAGCACTTCCATCAGGCAATAGGATATAAAGGAGAAATAATTTCCCCTCCTGAATTTGCCAGGGACAGAGTAGGCATTTTGGGGTATCAGCCCCCTCTGAAAGTCCCAGCGCTTGGGTGGATGTTGAAATGCAGACGGTCAGATTTGGCTGGCTGCTCTCAAGCATGTTTTCTATTTTGGCCCTAAGTAGGTGATATTTTATTAGCTTGCAGAATGTTGTCGAGTGTGGGATAATGGTTGTTGGATAATGCAAAATATGTGGCAGGAGGAGTCTGTCTTTATAGCAGCTCAAGAGCTGTTTTTCAGGAGGGAACCTATGGCTCATCTGCTGCAGCTCTCTGTCCATYAAGAATTAGGTAGCTGCTTTCATAGGCTAAAGTAGGCAGCTATGGAAATAAGTATCCTCAAGAAAATTCTCATCTTCTCCTACCCAAACCTCTTTCCATAGCAACAAGAAGATGCTGTRTATCCAATCTATGCTTTTCAGGAGTTTTCTAATTCATGATGTTCTACCTTTCTGAGATGTATAGACAGASAGGTTTCTTCTGAATTTCAGCTATCGTGCTGTCTTAGGGTGAGTGGTTCTGCACACTCATAACGTGCCSATACCAAAAACTTACTTCTTTTTTGCAAATCTAACTTTGGATCTCTAGAGGCCTCTTCTACCCTCAGCGATTCTGTGTTTCTGTGATTCTGTGTGGATTGGCTTCATTTTGTGAGAAAGAGCACAGAATCACAGCTAGAAGTAACAAAACTGATTGCCAATAAAAAAAGCAGGAAAAAGCCCCAAAATCCTCCTTTTTTTTTTTTTTCTTGCATGCTGCATGTATCAAAATGGACTTCTATGACCCTCCAAAGGGTGTATCAAAGGGTGTATGAGGTTTATAGCATCTCTAAATCTCACGGTGCAGCATCAAATCTTGGCTAAGAAAAATTAAACTATCCAGAATCATCTTTCCCCACCCCACTCCTCCGAGACTCCAGAAACCCAATAATAACTAAATAGATAAAACCCAAGTCCTGCCAATCCCACCTTCAGCATTGCTCCTACAGCCTGAGAGCCTTCCAGACTAACCAGAGGGTTACCAGCTCAGTGCAGGGCTACCCAGTGGGCTGCTCCTTGCAGGCACACGGTGCACTAGACATCGTTTATCTACTCGTGTCCCCTAGTCCCTTTTGCATTTGCAAATTCTCAAAAATTGAAATTCCTTCAGAAATCTGCTGTAGCCACCAGTCTCTTTTTCACTGGTGTTCCCTGCTCAAAAAAAAAAAAAAAATGGAGGGGATTATCATATATCCCACACATTAAGATACTGCAACTTGATAACTGAGATATGATTTTATAATGAAAAATCCCCCAGGGAAGCATGCAGATGCATTGTGGATAGATACTGACGCCTTGTGCTCCATTTGTAGGAAGGTTACTAACACTTTCTTGACATTTTTTTTCTTCCTAATAGAAAACACTATTAAACTAAAAATATGCGCTCTTGTCTCTCTTAAAGGTCCTGAGGATAATGCCCAAGTTGTGCATACATATATGAGTCAAGGTAGTTTTCTCTCTGTGATGTATCAAGCTAAGATTCAGACAAGACACCCGATCTCASATAATATCGCTGTCTCCTTCCCTTTGGGAAAATCTGTAGCCTTTTGCATCTGAAGAGAAAGAGGCAGCTAGGGAAAGTCAGCAAGACACCAGCAATGGGGGCTACTGCTGGTGCGTTCCTTGCTGGAAGGCTGTCTGGGTATTGAATGYAAATGCGTCTCAGATGTGTAAATTATATTCAAGATTTCATCAGTAAGGCATTAATATATCTAGAAACCATCTAAAAGCATTTAAATAAAATGTTAATTGAAAGAATCGCAGAGTATTAGCATGCTCTTTCAAAAAAGACTTCAATTCCAAGCACGTAATGCTTAAGCGAGCACTCTGATCTAGTCAAACAGAACCTCCCATGGTAAAAACCTATAATTGTTTTAAAGTTCTCTCGAAAACCTACATCGCTGTTCTCATCTCATCCCACACACTGCGATATTCCTTCTGTTCCTCACTCTCCTCTCTCAGCATTGACTTTTCTTTGTACCCTTCTCCCACTCCCAGCTCTATGCCTTCTCTCACCTCCTACGCTTGGAGCTGCCTCCTGCTGCCCGTACAACAAGCGCTTTCCTACACACGCCGGCCCWTCCCTTTCCTCAGGCTCATCTGTGCCGTGCTCCCTGTGAAACCAGCATGTTTCCTCACCCTGCATCAAAATCCAAGGGGTGAACATCGTTGCTGAACTTGGGAGTTCAGACCGAACTTCTGAGGCCCATCTTCGGATGGTGTGAATGACTGATCTTCTTTTCAAAAAATCAAGCCAAACCGAGATTAAAGAAAGGACGGCTGAGCTAGACTTCATCTTTCTGGTCCTCACGGAAAGGTTTTCCAAAGGAGTAGGGCAGTTGCCAGCAGTSTTTACACAGGTAATATTTGACTTAACCAACCCAGATCCAATTCAACGAGAGTTTGGAATCAGACGTAGGAACTGGAAGGGCTGGATCATGGAAAAAGGAGTATCTGGTTACCACGTTAGTTTTTATTGCCCTTCCTTACCTACTCATTAAGCAAAGCAATCCTAGAGACATTTGCTAGCTTATCTTCCTAGATGCAGATGGTCCATCACAGTGATAGCAGCTGTTCCAAGAGGGAGCATGAAGGGAGATATTATCAATGCTTAACTATGTTTACAAATTTGCAACCAGACACCTATTTAAAGTATGTTCTTTTGTGGTGACATGCAATATGTTACAGTCTCAGCGTCGCTGGGCTGATGGAAGCTATCAAAGGAACGTGGCACCGAGTTTGCCTTGCTTTGGAGCGGTTCCTCCTTTGCAGAATTTGTCCGAGTTTTGGAAGCTTTGACAAAGGCWGATGGATTGATTCCTCGCCCTGTGACTTGCACTCACATGACCCATGTGGAAAAGGAGGGTGACCACAGGACACAATTCAGCTCATAGGGATTTCCTGTGCAAGGCTGGAAAAGTAGATAGAGGAAAGGTCTCCGCTAGGAATGATTTTGCAGTCTCCTCCTTCCCAAATCACTCCACTCACACACCGAGGCAGCTCAGATGGGTATTAGACCTTAGTGAGGTGGGTGGTGGACCAAGATGCATTTGGTTCCCTCAGGACTGTCTCGTGCCGCTTTAACCAAGCTGCCCCTGGTGCAGGCTGAGGTGTGCCAAGCCTGTGCATGGCCCTGCTCTTGAAGCTGTCAGCACCATGCCAACATGCCAACCCCAACCATCAGCAAGGTCGGCAAGATGAATTCTCCGTAGTATCTGTTTCTCATTTCCCTGTATTCTTACCACATAAAATGGTTGCCATTAAAGATGTTTTTGCTTTGCTGAGCATCTGTGAACAGATGGTTCCTTTTGTTGCAATTTTCTATGGGAAATGTCCAATGGAAAAGAAAAGAGGGGAAATACATGTAATCACAATATTCATTATAATTTCTAAACCTAGCAGGGAACTGAAAGGCTGAACTTCCTCATTTCTGTTGGAAACCTGCTAATTCTGACTCCTTGTTGGCTTTTGTGCTTTCCGTTCCAGCTTTGCTTGGAACAGGTCATCACACRTCAGGGAAGGGATTTGTCTCAGGGTCCTTCACAGATCTCTGTAAGAATGAGATGAATCACACTCAGAAACTGCTTTTTCCTTGCTGGTGATCATGAAGGGGACCTCGGCCAAAGGGTTCCCATATAAAAGTCCACCTTGTAGACAGATTAATTTCAGGAGGTTACATGTCACTAGCATCTTTTCCATCATTGTAGTGAGACTGGGGTTATGACTCTGCTGAAGTAATCGATGGGGTAATTGCTGTAACAAGGTTTTACGTAGTTCAGTTTGCTCTGGATTCTATTCTGGGAGCCACTTGATCYTATCACTGTAAACATTTTTACTGTACATCTCTGGGAGAGAAGGTTTGAGGGTTTTGGAAAGGAAGGGGCAAAAAAAGGGATGTGGCAAAATCAGAGACAGTGTTCTTCAGCATTAAAAAGGGAATTTCTTTCTTTAAAACGTGARGTTTGCAGTTGTGCAAAATGGATCAAACAGAAATGCGAATTCCATCCAGACTACATTTGCAGAGTTGGTATGGATATGCAAAAATTAAATGCTACTTGCATGGGCACCAGCTCATTCCTGGCCAGAGATTAGCTAGYGCACTAGCCAAATTCACTTCTTTATTAAGTCAAGAGACAACTGGATGACCCCAACCGAGTGTATTAACATAATGTCAATACCGATTGCACTTATGGAAAGGTGTGGAGGAAAAGGAGCTGTTGCACCTTCCCCCCTGGCTCCCTTCTGGTTTCTCAGAGCTCTAAAGGATGCAGCCATCTCCTCCCAGGAGACGGCAGCGTGTGGGCTCCGTTTTCATGGGAGASTTTTGTTTCTAGGCAGAAGCTGTCTTAATTCTTTGGTACTTGGCTTAGACTTGTTATTCATTGCCTGAGGCTGACTATTTCGGGTCTTGCCAAAGCACTTAGCATCACTCCTGTGCGGAGATTGTCTTCATAGGCTGGGTGGGGCCATTACTTAACTTGATCAAGGCTCATTAAAGCTTCAAATCTCTGAATGCGCATTCAAAATTGAGTGACAGGAACTTCTGGGAAAGTTTTGTTGAAAAGCCTGGCATAACTGAGTAATTAGAATATAGCAGTGCTTCATATGCAACATGATTGTCACAGCCTGTGTCAAGAGAACTCATAATTTTTGAAGGATAAGACCATATGTTCTAAAATGAGCTTGCAGAATGTGGGATACTTGTTTGGCAAGTTTTTTTTTTTTCTCCCTCTCTATGCAAAAAAAAAAAAGTGTTATGAAATGAGATTTAAAAAAAAAAGTCCCCCACAGTTAATTAAATTGATTCTCTAAGAAGAGGTCCCAAATTCTTTGGATAGGCATGTTCTAATCTCTGTGGTTTCTGATTTACTTGTGGGGATAGTTGGAAGAAAATGTTGCAAAGATATTGAAAACGACACAGTTAGCCTAAATAAGAGTCTAAGAATGTATTTTATTGTTTTATTTTTGTCATTATTTGTTTTTCCCTTTATATAGTGTAAGGCATTTGTTTGGGGGCTCTTCTCCTACGTGACAATCACTTTGCTAGTTGTAATTGGCCTCTGAAACAAAGAATGGCCAGGAGAGACCAGCAAATGTCCAGACAGGTTTGTGTGCAGCAACTGGAAATGTTACACGCTGCAATTTACGTCARTGGCTAATGTAAATGTAGGTAACGTCATCATCTTTGTTTTAAGCTGAATTTAAATTRCCTGTGTTGTTCCAAAAATCTTCTTGTGTCTTGAATACAATGATGTGAAAAGGTAGTTTGGGCATTGCCAGTATTTAAAATTCAGAACTGAACCTGACTTGATGTTTCTGAGGAAATAAGTATTATATAAAATTCCTCTCTAACTGGAAGAAATTGTGTTGACTAACATCTTGGCCTACTTTTGAAGACCCTGAATGTACACCAACAATGTATTTTTAGAATTTAGGKTTTGGAATATGCTCACAACTTCTTAGCTCTGCATGCTCCACCACTCCTTATTGTTAGCTTCCTTTAAATGAAAGTAACTTAAAGTCTATCCATAAATGGATCCACTTTCAAAAACTTGATTATTTGTATCCTTTAAGCTTGTTTAATTATTATGGAACGCTGAACACTGCACTTTCAACCTAGCTATGATTAATGGGTTCCTGGTTATTGAATGACTCCTAAATCCTCCATACTGAATTAGTACCAAATGCCTCCACTGGGAAGGATCTAYGTAGATCTGGCATTTGTTAGGCTTGTGACATTTGCTGATCTGTTTCCCATGGAATATTGATTGTGACCTTGGATGAATCCTAAACAACATGTTCTAATTGCATATTGGTATCAACACGGCAGATGTCCTCATCCAGGCTGTGCTTCCTTTATGCTGAGTAGTGGAAAACAGGCACTTATCTGAATATCTTCCCTGTTTTTTTTTTTTCTCCAAATATCTTTTCCAAAGATCTCTATTCAAAATAGTTGGTAAGGAATTCTCCCTACTCAATGGGGGAGAAGTAGGCATTACTATACAGGTGACCTAAGCTATTGGTTCAGGTGTAGACACCTTCTCTGAKAAGCTAAAGCCATGAAATAAATAGTAGCAACTTGTGTCTCGATCTCTTATAGAGGGAAAAAACATCCTTTCATTATACTGCATCACAGGATACCTTCTAACGACTGTCAGATGTTAAAAAGATCATTTTGCTGTTGTTGCTGTTGTGTTAGATGAATTCTGCCTAAATCCATTTATTTATTTATCATTTATTTTCCAAGAGTTGAATGATTTGGTTGCCCTGGGTTTTGGCCGGCCAGCCTGAAGTCTCTCCAGCAAACTACTCTCTGTAAAGGCTTCGCTGGTGCAATAAATCAAATAACTTGGTGGAGTCTGGTCTCCATCAGGCAGTTCTGTGGTAAATGCTAATGAGTAAGTAGCAAAAGGTGTTGCAGAAGTGATGTGAGCTACTTGAGCTTAACAAAATTGCCACCTTCTTCCTCATTTTAGCTCATCCTAGACCTCATTTCCTAATCTGGGCAAGCCACAAGAGAATTGTTTAAGCTAATGAATGATTGAAAAGTATGAACATCGGATTCGGTAAGTCAAGAAGAAAACAAACATAAAACCCCACAGAGATAACAAAATGTAKGCTTAAATGCATCATTCAATTACTCTGCTCACTCCTTGCTTCCCATTACATTCTCCTTTGTCAGTACACAGTGTATCTAAATGGCAATCTCTTTGTGACAAGAACCTTTTCTTCRTGCCTTTACCTGCTGGTGCAGAACGCCATTGGTACTTGGCAAATATCAAACAAGAAGAGTCGATTGGAAGCAACACATAARTGACGTGATGGTTAGTGAAGCTTCTCAGCTTTGTCTCCATCAGTGTGAAGCTGCTCGCCAAAATCTGCAGCTCTTGGTCTTTCTGAATGGGAAGGGCAGTCTCAGGTCAACTACCCCTAGATGATTTTAGTTCCTAAAGTCCCTGGGAGTCAAACCAAGGCACAGAACAAATAGTGATCCATCTGGCCTTATTACTTCATGAAAGTGTTACCTGCCTAGCTACTTTGTCTCTGAGGACCATGAGTGGTATTGGGGTCTCTACTGGATCTTTTCTTCCTGGAATGTCCCTCAAAGAGCTAGTTCTTTGAAAAAAGAGAAACAGAGAACTAAAAAGAGAACAAGAGAAATAAACTTCTAGTCTCAGAGGCTGCCCTTCGTTTGGAATATGGAAGCCCCCTGACCTCAGAGAATGTAACAAACTGCTTTGTCTTATAGTTTTTACAGGCCATTTTAATTACCTGTATGTTAATAAATCAAAGACAGAGCAAAAGTTTGTATTATTAGGCAGCATGCCATTAGTGTTCCTTGGGATCTCAAAAATCTTCTTTTTCAGCAGCATCTGAAACTKATTGTATGAATCTCCAGAGACTTCCCTTGGCTGTTAGAAGCAGATGTTAGTAAAAAAAAAACCTGAAAATGGAGAGTGGTATTGATGAGACCCATCATAAAAGATGAAATAAAAATGTCATTACCTTTACATTGCTATGTRGTTTAAGATGATGAAATACTGCCATTATTATGGAAGAAGTGGTCTTTTTGCATCCTGAAGCTATAATCTATTGCACATGATTAACACTGAGAGTCTTTACTAATTAGCTTTTATGGTCAAACAGTTTTTGTGAAGTTGATTTCAAAGAAATCAAAATTGAACTCCTTATTGCTCTGAAAGATAGAGTTATGGAATACAAATTCATAGATCATCTTAACAAGCTAGGGCAAAATGATCATTAAGTAACAAAAAAAACCCCATAAAAATGCCCAATTATATCCCAGGTATTGCACTGTAATATGTACTGGTAACTGATGCTACTAGAWTTTTATGAATAGACACAGTAGAGTAGAGAAATGCTCAGGGTTACTTTTTTATGATACTGTGCACTGGTGAGACTTTATATATTGATGYTGTGAATGCAAATTCACAGTTCTATACCAAGTCTGGTGATACAGGATCAGTTGCAACAGAAGGCAAAAGTTTACATGTTACTGATCTTTACAAAATTAAACGTATAAAAATGGGGTGTGATGGGCTGAATTTAACCCTTGAGAAGAACTATGGCTAATGAAAAGGAGYTAACTTCCCCTCTCCCTGCTCCCAATCTTGCTCCTCAGTTTCCCTTTGGGTTCCTCATTAATTTGTCARTCCTTGAAAATCAAACCCTGTGTTGACTGACTTTATCCTGTAGTGCTGCAAATATATTCTGTTTGTACATGTAATGACAAAACAGTTTTATAAAGATGTTTCCACCAAAAYATGCGGTGATTCTTCTCCAAATCAAGCTACTACAGTTTACATGTGTGCTCGTGTAGACAACTTTTGCTAAAATATTGCCTGATAAATGTATGCCCTGTATCAACTGCATTTCATAGAGGGAAAGGGAAGTGCAGTTTTCAAAATAACTTAGTTTCGTAGCAGAAAAATGTTTAAAGCCTTTAAGAGCCCAAGTACTGAAGATTGCAATAATTTTCCAGCTCCCAGAAGACCTAGAATCCCAGATAYTTCTGAAAAAATCTCTTTTGGTCACTGGCTCTCATATATGCAACCATTCGATTTTTTTTATTATTTTATTTTTATGGAAAAATGAGAGGTCTTTCAGTACCTCCTGAAATCAAGACCTTCGTAATGGTCAGTGTATAGTGGAAAAAAACCACATACAGCCTCGAAAGGGTCGGATCCCGTAATGACTATCACAAAGCTTGTCCCATTTTTGTGTCACTGATCCCTTCAAGAGATAACTTAGCGTCAGAGATCCCTAAACAATTATTAAACATTCTAATTTTAAAAACGTGCTCATAATAAGTGGCTCTCATAAGCTAGACTTTACAGGACAGTTTCATAGGAAGGCTTTATTCCTTTGGCTGCATCATGAGATTTTTGCAGTTCTGATACATGTTTTACATCTTTGAGATTCCSCAAACACTCCCCTCTTTGGTCCAATTGTTAATGTTTACTTAATTAAATAACAGGATGAAGTGGTGGAAAAACCTGCCCTAGGTTAGATTATTCCAGCTCCAAAAACAGGCAAAAAATGTARTATTCTCATTAAGCAGCCTAGAATGGCAATCCTTTCCTCTGAATTTTATTTTCTTGAGATGACCTTTCTTCTCCCAAACCCCAGAGATGCCCCCAGACATGCAAATGCCAGTAACATCCTGAAGAAATAAATATCTATATAGTGGTAGAGTCCGACCCTTTAGGAAAAGCTCCATATAGGAGACAAGCAGGGCAATAAAATTAACTTTTTCAAAGTTCCTCAACATTTCATTTCAACCCGGACAGACTGTGTCTTAGGATGAGATGATCTCCACAGCCTGTAAAGATCCTGGCTTCTCTTCTTGACTTTTTGGCAATRTGGGCTCAGTAAAAGTAAAAACTGTCTTTATTTCACATGCACCCTATGTTGCATAAAGGAAGCATACTTAAAATACAGATGATGACTATCTTTTTATGCAAGGCAACAATATCTAGTAATAAATTAATCTATTATTGCACCAGATGATTAAAGAATTTAAGACCTAGGAAATGCAACAAGTCAAATTATAAAGTGACCTAGGAGTACTCTGTTGATTAAAAAAAAAAAAAAAAAAAAAAAAGAAAAAATTATTTCAAGTATTGTGAAGAGTTTATTTTGTGCATGTAAAATATGCTGTATTACTCAAAAGATTTAATCCACAAAATGAATTGGCCCCATTATATCATTCAGAGGATTCACTTGTTATTTACAAGTTAGGGTTCATTTTAACTGAGGCCTAAATGCTATTAGCCCCTTTTGGGTGGCAGGGACTGTGATTTCTGTTACAGGTTAACGTCTTTCCTTGCAAATTGGAAAATCCTGCGAACTTACATACCAGGGCAGAGAAAGAGGAAATGTGCCGGCAGCTGCACCCAGAATTTTTGCCTTTTGGCTTCTTCTTTCATTTTCTAGTCTGCTGCACTTCTTCTTTCACTGGTTTGGATGCCGGATGCCAATTTAAATTTCCAGYGCAATTTAGCATCCTACAACACTGGGAAATTGAGAAGAGAATTAAGGTGGCACACGGCATAAAATATATATTTTTTTTTTCTTTGCAATCCTTTTAGATCTAAGTGATTGCAATGATAACAGAATCCAGTAAATTACAGCCACCAAAGCCACCAGCGTGTTTATTTTGCAGGAGGTTTTTTTGTAAGAGGAGCCGGAGCCGGTTCATGATCTGCAGAGGACTCTTTCACAGATCAGCAGACTATAAGATTGCTTTCCTGACTGGGAGGACCTGCACAGGCTAGTGAGAGTCATGTAAGAGTCTTTTATACCTTCTCTACAGGGACATCTCCCCGCTGGGTACCATGGGAGAGAACGTTTTTCCCAGCAGTGATTTAATGGTGGGGGGAGAGGGGATGGGAAGAAGAGTTATGCTCCTGCTGGTGGCCCACAAGTTCATGGAAAAGCTTGTCTGGAACAAGAGTGGGCTGATTCCAGCATGTTTCAGCCCTTCCTGTATATTTCAAGGGATGTGTTTTAATCAGATGTGGAACATAGTGTTAGTGGGTCAAATGGATTGGCCTTCCCTGTGAGTAACTCTGTCTGCTCTAGTCAGTAGAGGAATTTCTTTTTTTTCTAATTTTTCACTCGCAAGGTTGTCATTTTTAACCTCATCTGTTCAATAGGTCTCTGGAGCTTGGCTTTTTAAAGGTAGAAACTATTTAACAAGTGCATCCAACTGGGCTCTATGTACAGTGGAGATGCTCAGGGAAAAAGATTCTCAAGCTGGGTCGCCAAAGGCCAGAAATGATCATCAGAAATAGAGAGGGATTTTTTTTTTTCTCCCCTAATACCATATCAAGATGATAGCACTTTAAAATATTTTTTCCTTGATTTGAGTTTTTAATCCTGCCTTCTTTTTGCATTGAAAAGATAGAAAATCTGTTCAGGACAAGGTGCATGAMTGATTTCCTTCTCTGAAGCTTGGTYGCTACTTAGCAGGATCTCAACCTTCTGCTCRTGTGCAGGGTTGAAGTTAGGTAAAGATACTGTTGGATATCCAGGAACTGGGGGAATTTTCAGCTAACCTGTTTCTGGGCCTCTGAATTAGCTGAGCCTCTAATAAAGTTAGTCTGTTTGCATGAAACCATCCCTTGTTAGTAACAAACTTTGATAGCTGTTCTCTCTGGTTACATTTATGTGAAATAATAGGCCTGGTATCTGACAGAGCTTCACTCTGCTCTTAAGCCTTGTCGCTCCACTAAAATAAGTGGTGTGGGTGATCTCCATTTGCCAAGAATTTGTTGTAAAAAYTAAAATAAAAGTTTGCTTTTCCGATTAATTAAATTGCTTGGATATATTCATCACTGCTTTATTTTAATGCCAAACATGATTTGAAAAGACTTTTGGTTCTTTTCACAACACAGTCTTTGAAAGTGCAATCTTTTCTTTTAAGGACTGTTATTAATTAGCCGAGGCCAAATTTTACATTTTCAACATGTGTTTTGTGTGTTATTTACACAGGCTTCTAGGGGCTTGTTCATTTTGCTAAGTAAGGATGTTAACAAAGGTTTGCAACATTTTTAAAAGATGTTTTTAAGGAAATTCCTGAGATTTGAAGAGTAGCCATAGAGTGCAAGTATATCCAGATTCATGTGCTAGCCCAGATTTTCCACAGTGTTCCCAAGTTTAATTTATTTCACATTTAAGCAGATGAGAAATGTGAACATTCTGTTTAGCAGAAACTGAGGTTGACTTTGCTGAAGACCCCATCTTAGATGTCCATCTTCTCATCATAGCCACCGTGTTGAAATTCCTCCTTCTAGGCTGCTGGAGTCAGGAGAATAATTGTAGACAGCAAAAACTCCAGCATTTGAGATAATCTGTGACATTTCAGACAGCAAAGAACGGGATAATACGATAGTCAGACCATATACCATTTGATTAAAAATGTAACATGTCGCCCTTTGATTTCKACAAAGATCGTCTTCCAATCATTGCAGTGTGACAGAATTCATTACTTACCATAATAGATTTAGATAATTTTTTTTTTTAAATTAGCTCAGCCCGGTAGTATTGCAAAAGATGTTAAAAGCAGATGCTCCGGGTTGCGTTCCTCACGCTTGGCGTGCTCGAATCGTGTGGCTTTCCTATTGCAGCATCTATCTGTCCATTAAGCAGGAACAAAACTCAAAGAGTGTCTGTGTCTTCTGTTCTGCACGCTGTGTTTCTCTTTCTCTCTTTTAATTTGAATGTTGGTTCAAGGCCATGTTTCAGCAAAGCACGTCAGSCTTCGTTTAAGCCTCACCAGCTCTAGAGACAAGAGGAGCGTTTTGAGAAACCGAGACCTCTGAAGCTATGTGAAAACACACATCCTCACTACAAATAATATTCCYCCGTTTTATCTGATTAGTGATGGCCTATTCCCTTTTTTTAACTTCTCAGAGCAAATCCCTTCATTTATCACTATCCAGGGRCCCCTTTGGATAGTCAGTGGACAGAAAACAAGGCATGAAGCTGTTGGAAAGATCATTTGGCTCATGTAGTCCTCTCTAAATATAACTCCCTGATCAAAGGGAAGCGTGTCTTTTGTAAGCCCTATCCAAAACAGAYAGTAGATGAGGAATATACGGAAGCCTTCAGAGTTCTGATGGTGCCTTTTCAAAGGCATGCCATGCTGAATGTAGCATCATGTGATGCTGTTTGAACTCTGTGAACATTTTGCCTTCAACTTATTTCTCTTGCGATTCTGCCACTCTACAGAGATAATTGTATATCCAGCTTGTAAAAAAAAAAATCTTCAATTAAAATGCTAGGGAGTTTTGAAGGCTTCTGGAGCGGAGCGTTTGCAGCGTTATGTCTTAGAAGTATRTTTTTTATTTACAGCATCTTCTGCACATAAATAAACTTGTAAATTCTTTTAGAGCTCTGTAGTATATTCATAAATGTMTAAGTCCTTGTAAGGCTGTGCAAGTGAAATTATATCCTTCTGAAATGGCAGTTGATAAAAAGCTATTTTGATTTAGATACAARTAAGTTGATACCATAATGGCATGTGTTTGGGTGGCTATTCTCATCTTGGGTAGACATCCAAGAGCATGGCCAGTCTCTGGTGAATCTTCACGGTCAGTTTTCATGGCATTGCCCTTCCTACACTGTGGTTTCCCCTACCCGSATTACTGGCTCAACTGGAAATGCCACCAGGGGAGAGGGGAAAGTGCTCAGGCACAATGAGAGAGGGCCAGGCAGGGAAAGCTATGGAAAATCTGCCACAATAATTAATAGCCTGATTTGAAAAATGATGTTGGGGATTTGTATGGAGAAAATTAACTATTAACATTCCTTTCACTACAACATGATTTCCAAGACGCTTTGTGTGACTGCGAGTAGTAGGAACCTGTCCTACAAAGAAGTCGCGGTGCTGGGATCGGATGCGTGGAACAGTCACGTTGCTCCAGAGCGGTTTGAAGGCAAACGTATGCCCAGGGCTGGCAAAATTAGTGAGCCCAGCTCAAAGAGAGCTTGTCAGGATCAAAGCCTGAAGAATACAACGTAAGGAGCGAAGTCAACATGCATCAGTGGAAACTAAGACTGTAGGAAGCAAGCCCCAACACATGGGACTGCTCGCTCGCTTGCTTGCCTATTTGAAACTCTGAAGCTTTGGTTTTTGCAAATTTTAGAAACTTTACTGTGATATTTCYCTCAGAATGTGGACACTTGGTAAACAAATGCAGCTGATTATGCTGGAATTGCMCATTCTTGGTGCTGGATTTAGGCCTAAACGACCTGCAATAATCTGCACTAGACACCCCAGAATGAAGATTGGTTTTTTGCAGCTATTTAATTCGGGTTCATATTCCAGGGATCTACTTTTTAAAACTATAGTGAACATCAGGCCTCTCCTTTAGAGAAGGGTTTGTAACAAAGGCCACATTTCTAATGCTGGCTTTATTAGCCCCGTATAGAGATGCTCCTCATGTCTGGAGCCCAGATAAAAATGAGATATTGATGACTTTCAGACTCCAAAACCCTTTTGCTTGTCTAGAATGCAATTATATAAGTGGTGGTAAGTGATGCCTGAATGAGACTAATATAGGCTGCCTTGCTCCTCATTGCTACAGGTAGGAATGAGAAGATCTGGGGAATGACTATTGAAAATATTAAGCAATTAAGACGGGTAGTGAGAAAAGGGAGTCCGATTGGATTTTATTTTTTCTTTTTAACTTTGTGAAAACCTGAAGTAATGAGTGGTTTCATCTTATAAACCATCCAGTGCGCCGATGCATTACGTATATTATCCTCATTTCTATTTTAAAGTAATTTTGAAAAATCTAATTCATCGTCTCAATCTGATTTTAGGCAGTAAGAGAGTATTTACTGATACAAATCTCTGTGTACAGCTCAAAAGCTTAGAACCAGCTAAATCAGTAAAATTAAAAACAAGGTTTATGCAATTTGAAGGCAATATAATGTACAGGAAGCAGCTCCTCCTCCATGGAGATGGTCATATTTCTCTACTGGTTGAGTTTTGGGGCAGAATCCSTTCTCAGTTTGCAGCTCTGTAAACTAACAGTGATTTTATCAGCACCATTATACTCAATCTGAGTAACATCAGCAAGAATTGGGACCCTGGAGGTTGAGAAGCATAATGTCAAATTTCAATAAGTATGAAGTCAATCACTTTATGATTTCCCATAGGTTTCACGGATAGTAAAATCTTTGGATACCGGGATCAGCTTTGAAGAACTGAGGAAATATGATAKGCATAAACAGGACTTCACCTTGAGGAATGAAACTGGGCAGTGTGAAAGGATTTTGAATTTTTCCCCCCCTCCAAAGCAAGTGAAAATATTACCTTGCTATAATTGATGGCTCATTTACTCCCAAACAAAACACCCAAATAGGACAAAAAAGACTTGCTCCTTTCCTGAAAGCAAAGTATTAAAATTCTCTGAACTTAAATAATGTTGCAGATGTAGCACGTGCTTGGAAAGTTACCTAAATTGACACTGTGCCCTGGGAAATGAAGCCACAGCCCCACATCCTGATCTCATTTCTGATGGTTTAATTGAGGACGATCATGGGCCCCTTGTACTTTGAGATGCTCCTGGTGCATGAGGAGGGCCATGGGAGACCATGCTAATAAAGCTAATATAGCCAAGCAAATCACTCTCACACGGGCTCAAAGCTGCTGCGGAGCAAGAATGAATTTAATCAGCACACGAAGCATCCAGAATACGTTTTTCTTGAGAGGGACATAGTGTAGGAATGAGTCAAAGTCTTTTTTATGGCTCTCCTGCATAGAAATAAGCTGTAAGCTGCTATAAGGTGGTATACACCTCTGCCCCTTTCCCCAAACATAGAAGGGACATGTGTGCATATAAGCACAAGCCCTATATAGGATATATGTTGGAAACTGCATGGTTTGCAAGGTGCAAGCCACTCAACTCCTGCAAAATTCTCCCCAAATGGCCACATTTGAGAAGCACCCACTAATTCGGACTGCCCAAATTGGGTCCGGATTTGGGATCCTGCAGGCAATGGGTGTTTTCTTGGATCTCACATATGAGCAGTGAGTAGATCGTAATGAAGCAATGGGAGAGAGCATGAAGCAACTGCTTGTGTTTGATATTGCTAATTGTTTTGTTTGGGCAATTAAGTTGCTATTTATTTATTTATTTTTGAAGCAAAAGATTGATTTGGTGGGAGATGAAAAGGGATTAAGTGTGACCCACTGAAACTCAATTTCTAGCCCTAGCTGCTTATTATGAAATTAGTTTTTGTTTCAGAATACAACATGCGGGCAGACTTGGTGGTACAGAAACTATCAATTAGCTAAATACACAGAGAAGTCCCTTTTTGTAAGATGTCATCTTCCTATGCCACAATCTCCTAAATATATTCTTTTGAGGGATTTGATTATTTGTGGCTTTTTTTTTTTATCTTTTAAGTAGCAGTGATAGGGAAAATAGATAGGCTGTGATGGAAAAACAATGGAAAATATTTGCTTACTCTTTCATTTCCTCCAAACATTTCCCAAACAATTTTTTTCCTCAGTTTTAAAATAATTCTGCTGGCCTGGGAAATATAACCTTCATTCAAGATGTCTTTGATACAGTTATCATGAAATATTGATTTTGGCACCTTTGATTTGAAATAATTTTCACACCCATATTCTTTGTTCCTTTTTAATTTTTTTTTCCTCATAAAATAGGGAAGGATTTTTTTCCACAAAATAGGGAAGCACTGCAAATTTCCTATAACATTAGGGGCAAATAATATGAATTTACTTGGTAGACATAGACTCAGGCAGAAAAATGTTTGCATTATCATGTTTATCAGAGCCAGAGAAACTCTAAGAATTAACTTTAAAATGCTCTGTCTAGTATTTTGGGCATCTTCTTTTCAGGCCTTCTCTGCATCTGAATGTCTGGACTGATCATAGTCTGATGCATCTCCAGAGATATGGGGCTTAATTTGTCACATGAAACAAAAAAAGAAAAAAATCCATCTACAGAGCATTCACTTTAAAGGATTTATGTGGATCCTGAATACTTTTTTTTTTTTCATGTTTTGCTACTTTTTTTTACTTCCCTTCAGATGGTGTATTTGTTTCTACAACGCAACATTTCTTCCTTCCTCCTTCTTCCTTTCAGTGCCCACCTCAGTGAAAATCTGCCTTTGGCAAAGGTAGTAATGGTAGCAAATGAGAACTCTGTTTTCTCTTGAAACTGCATAAATCATCTTATTAAAGGCTCCTGTGGGAAGATAGGGACTTTTGAGTTTCACCTCATGGAGACTCCACAGGAGTTTGGTCAAGAAATGATCAGGCTTCTAACCGGAGAGTCCAGGTTTGAAGGTTTTGCTCAGATAAGACCTTTTTTTTACAAACCAGAGAAGAATTTGGAGGGTTATACTAGACTACTTTCTACTCCATTAACCTGAGCCAATAGAGAATATTGTCTACTTTTAAATTAAAACAAAAGCCTGCAGAAGAGTCCTGCTGTAAGACGAAGGCTGTTGTTATTCCTCGCTCTAGGAATCAAGCTCATGATTTTCTGCTTCACCTAGGTTGAGTTGCCTCCAGCACTTGCCTTTGCACATGCATGTTGTTGGACTGCTCAAGTTCAGGACAATTTATCTTCTTATTAGAAACTGTTTGGAAAAATAAGAGATTGACTGAACTCCAGGATTGTATTTATGTTGTTTTTTCAGAAGGAACAACAGCAAATGTAAACATATGTTTTTTCAGATGTTTATATGCAAAGGCATTTGTTTGTGAAGCTCATCTGATGTGGTATAAGGTGGCTTTTAAATGCCATGTAAGCAGGAAAAAAACGAAATAAAAGCCTTAAAAATCCATAAGCAGGAACACGTGTTGACATTTAGCGGGTTCATGCCCAGTTCTGGGATTCTGCAAAACAAAATAGTCACAGCAGAGATTTAAAACTGCAGCATCTCTGGCATTAAAAATCCCCCTCTTCTGAGTAACTTTGCTGAAGTGCATAGCTGTGAGATTTGAGAGTAACTTAAATTAATCATATTGAAAACTGATGATTGAGTGAAATAGTTTCATAATAAGTACCTTGTTCCCAAGGTGGAGAAGAAGACCTGTATTTTTTTTTTCCTAATGAAAGTGGAATAGCAAAGAATTAGGTTTCATAGGCCTGTTTCAGAAGTGTTAACGCAAGAGACAAAGCAGTAATAAAAGTATATTTTTCCCCACATAGAAGAAAGTTGCTGCATTTGTAGTGACTTACAATGGCCCAGTTTTTCACATTTTTAATAATTTTCTCCGTGTGTTTTATTATAAAATGATTTGACACTTGAATAACTTCATACAGTTAGCATGTTTAAAAGATGAGTACAGGAGAGTGAGGAAGATGTCCTGCTGTCATCTATGATTGCTGCACATAAAAAAATCCACCTTCCCTTTTTTGATATATGAATAAGAAAAGGAAGTCCCCTCTAGGAAAACCTGCTAATGCCCACAATGGATTGTTCACACTCATGACATCTGTGAGATAGAAATACCATGTGGGTTAATGATTTTCATGTCTTATATTGGTTATAATTCCTAATGTAGAGGACAATGGGTCATTCAAGATGGTAGGAGTCCATTACATTGCAGAGAACTGGCAAAATCTACTCATTTGGAAGGAGGGAGAGCAAATATGTGCTGGGTGGTGAGTGTAGTGGAGCAGTTGAAATGAACAGACAGTCATTTGAGGACAGAGTCCCTGGACCCAGGAATGTTTTCCTGAGCTTGACTGCAGATTTCTTTGATGCTAGGAGGAATTTTTTGGACTGTACCTCCCTAGCACCAACTATCCATCAAACACTTATTGTTCTCAATCTATGCAGACCTATATATCCTTGTTTCTTCATACTGAATTAATCTTTTGGGTGGTATCTCAAAGATGAAGAATTATCCCWTCAACTCACCTGTCTCTGTCCTAGGGAATGATTTCATGCCGTATGAAAAAATAAATCCAACCTTGGCATGCTTGATGCTATATGATCTTATGTAAGTGCCACCCATAAAGTAATGTGTAGCTACACCACAGTATGGATGGTGTGGGTTCCCTATGAGCTGGAAAGAATTTGTTATATTTAGAATTTTGTTCACTTATGATTAATAGAGCTGCACTCTACATTAGGGAAAATTGGTTTCTTTTTTTCTTTCTTTTCYTTCCTTTCCTACCATTAAAAGCTATTAGAGTTGAAAATACGTCTTTAAACATATCATTAAAGTACACTTAAGTAACTTGCATTTGACAATTAACTCTGCAGGGTAATACATTATCATAACATTTTCCTTTGATAGGTTTATTTTTTAAAAGACGCAAGAAAAGACAAAAGGTGTCGTTGTGAGACCCACATATTTCTGTTTGCATCATACAGATTTTGTATATTATGCCAGCAAAATGTGTTCTGCCCTATATGTTCACAAGCATCTAGGTTGTGTTTGGCAATTGGAAGATCTGGGGATTTGTGTGGAGTGGGAGTGGGGTTTTTGTTGACTTGCTTTCTGCTTGTGTTCCTTTTGGGTGCCGTGGATAGGAAGGGTGCACATGGTGAGAGCTTGCTCTGCTCTTCATGGAGCTCTAAGTTTGGGAAAGAGTTTTTGCAACTGAAAGAAGCTATGAGTAGGGTTCAGAAAATCAAAATCTCCTTAGGAGAAGGCACGATGAGTTCCAACAAGCAAACTTATCCAGCATATGTTCCAGCATAACACACTCTTTCACTTTCAAAACAAGAAAAGGAAGTAATTGCGCTTAAATTCAGATATCCGTGTGCCCTGCCCCGGATGCAAAGTGCTGGAGAGAGCTGAAAATGAGCCCGTGTGTGCAGCCTCAGCGTCGTGGGCCCGGGGACTGCGGCTCCCAGCGCCGAGCTCCGAGTTACTATGACAATAGCAACGCCGRTGACATTTCCGTGTGCCACGCCGCCCACGGGGACTGACCTGCTCCTGTCAAAGCGCGTAACGAGTGAGGTGGGCACTGCTGGCTTCGTCACAATCGGACGCGTTTATCTAGGGCATCGCACCCAATTACCACGCCTTGGGTTGTCGGACTGCAGCCTGCAAGGCTTTTTTTTTTTTTTCTTGCAACAAAGCTAGAAATGCAACAAAAATCGGAGTGTTTCCGTGTCCCTTTGATGCTTTAAAAGCCAAAGCACCACAGCCAGGCATGCAAAATCCCGATGGCTCTTCCCCCAGATCTTCTGCTCTGCTGTTTTCTTGCAAATCTGCTCTCAAAAATATCAGGTTRGAAATTGTCCTTCCTAGGGGTCTGCAGGCTGGCTGTTAAGAGATATTTGTTTTATTTTGAACCTGTCTGCCAGGCTTAAGTGCACAAAACTTAAAGAAATTCAACTGTTTGCATGCATCTCCTGAAGTCAATAGGAGCTTCAGGAGAGAGCAGTGTCTCCGAGCTCCCTCTCTTCCCTCTTCTCGTCCATCATTTCCTGAAAATTCCTTCATAATAACCTTAGCCGAGCCATAAATATGAAAGTCAAATAAGCGCAAAGGAGATTTGTCACCCACTGTCTGACTCAGCACTCCTTTTATGATTAATAATGACATTGATTCCTTTAGAAATGAAGCCAAAATTAATTTAAAGGTTCTGATTGGTTTTAGTATTAGGTAAACTTAACATATTGAATGAGTGTAAAACAATTATCGGTCTTATTAACAAAATTAGCTACAGCAAATTTAACAGAAGGAAACTGTTGCTATTTAGCTCCCTAATTATGTCACTCTTCTTTGTGACCAAATGAAATAATGAAAATAATTTAATCTATGAGTGCTGCATAAAGAATTTCAAAGGAGCAGATGGATACCGTGATGTGTTTTGAATGTCCGTTTTCCTAGTGTTCTTCACTTGCAGAAAGGAGACGTCAAGGGCTGCAAAGAACTTTYCAATGAAAGGCAGTTGCACTGTGCAGGGCAGAATAACAAAAAGMCATTTTTCACTTTCAGAAAATGTTATGCAACCGTTTCCTCAAGACCAGAACGTTTTGGCTTTGCCAGCTGCTTTGCAGGGTATGAGTTTCAGGCTCTGGAAAGCACGCAATGCCCTTCCATCCTCTTTGACAAGGAGGCTGAGAACAGGGATTTCATGGATCTGCTGTTGTCTACACATTTCATTGCATTGTGCCTTGGTTAAGGCGCTTCAAACAATTAATTTTTCATTTTAGGGCTTTTCACTTCAGTCCAGTGAGTGGACACAGCTCTGGGCAGTTGGAAATGCCCTTTCATCATCAGCCCACGGCAACAGTCCTGTGGCCAGCCTGGGAGCAGAGCAACCCATGCAAAAAACAGATAAAAAACTAAAAGTAAATGCAGCTCTTAAAAGCAATGATAATAATTTGCAACTATCAGCTTGATGGAGTGAGCCATTGCCTTGCATGTCTCATAGTGCAATTCCTCTAACTGCTGCTTAAGGAAAACAGTACCATTTGTAAGACCTTTCCCTGCTCCCAGTGTAGTTCTGTGAACTGGAAATAAGGAGATGAAGGCTCCTCGGTTCTGTAAGAAATCTGCAGAACATGATGGATGTGCAGATCCTAATGCTGCTTTAGATCATACCAACAAACCTCAACAGACCATCAGAACAAACCTCAATACAATCAATTATAATATAAAGCACATTAAATAAGTGAATGGGAAAGCTCCTGCGGACTAGAAGTCCCCCAAGTRCATCTCTTGGTTGCTCCCTTGCTTTTAAGAAGATGCTCTGAACTGCAGAACTTGCTTTCTTGCCCACAATATGACTTTCTACTCTTCACACTCTGTGTCCTCTGGGAAACATTTTTACTTTTGTTTCATTATTTAAAGCAAACCTGATATTWATGACAGGGCTGCTGTGCATTAGAGTGCTCTGCTACCAAGCCACAACTGCACACATCATTTGGTGAGGCTGGCTATATAATTTATGTCCAAAGGAAGATTTCTGACTTGGAAGTTAGGATTTAGCCACATTTACTGCTGCTTGCAGTAAYTAGATCATTTCAGCCTGGAAACACTCTCAAGTGTAGCAAGGTGGCCCCGGAGTAACTGTGAGATTTACGGTCCTCTCTGTAGCTAGTCAATCATAACAAAACTTGAGATATGTTTTCTAGCCTATTATTGATATAACATCATCAGAAAACCTGRATGCTTTAAATAAGATACTTGGGTGCCATCAGATGGACTTCCATAAGAACTGTCAAGAAAAAGATCRTGCCCAGATCCCAGGATTTGCCCAGTAATACCCATTTCTGTGACTTCCCACAAGATTGTTTTGTGAGCTGTTTTGGACCCAGAAAGGAGTTCCAGACATCAGGAGATCACAATCTGCTGCAGTTTCATTACTTCTGGAAGTGACTGGAACAGAAAGAGCTTGAACCTCTGGGTGGGCAAGGTTTAGACCTTCAAGCACAGCTAAACTGCAGACAGTGCCCACTCCCTTGCTCTCAAAAGCATTTTGCAGCAATCGCTCAGTCCTTCCTTGGCTGATGAGCTCCTTAATGGCTCCTTATCTTCTTCTGCAGCCAGTGCTTGATACCTGGGCTGGAGAGCAGGGCTGCTGCATTCACAGCCATCTCATCCATCTTTTGACACCACTAAAGATTTAGGCAACAACCTTCACTTAGTTGATATTCTGAGGGGATGAGTAGTGTGAAAAGTTACATTTTTTTGTCTATTCAATTGATTTAGCTGGTGGTGAGAAGGACAGTGAAGCAGAGCGCAAAGCTGTCCACACAGATTGGGAAGAGCGGCTCAGCATCAACTTGCTCAACATAATCAGGTTGGACTGTTTTTGGAGGAGAGGGGGTTGTGAGTCTCTGCCTCGTGGAAGGGACTTCATTTTTTTATCTCCTACAGGTCAGGACAGGAGGAAATTCATGTGTGGTTGAGCACTGAGTTCACGTGCGACTTGCCTCATGCCAGAGAGTGTTGGAATTACTGCTGCTCACTTGTTTCTCTCCTGGACCTGCAAATACCTGCTCTGATATTTGCAGYTTTGATAGCAACCCACCTTAATCCCCTTTAGATATACTGAAGTAAGGAGGTAGTAATCCTAGAGCACCTTACTATGTGTTAATGTGCGTCGGGTTGTCTCTGCAGTGAAAAGAGGTGTAAAGTTCTCCTATATATTGTCCTGCTCAGTTTGGGGTGTCTCTTCTGAAATCTGGTGCAAATTGGTGAATTTCCATCTTCATTCGCTCTGGGCATGGAGACCACAAGAGAGGACAACGGCTTGAGTTTTGCACAGGCTTTGTACCAGCTTTCCCTTTTAATAGAAAAACAAAAACTGTTGTCCATAGTACCAGGTTCAGCTGCGATGGGCTCCACCTTCCTCAGTGGAAAAGAGCCTGCCTTGCCTTAAAGCAAGTACAGATATCCCTGCTTACAAATCCACCTCAGTTTTTCCAGTGCAAAGCAATTAAGAAAAAACCCAATTCCTGCACTTAATTTCCTCAGCCACATACACGTATGAAATGCATTCAGCTGCCAAAAATATGCAGTGCTTCTGAAGCAGATTGTTATTAATATTGTTCTGTTTGGGGGGGTTTTAGCTGTAAACCTTTTTGAAGTGCCTAGTGAACATCGAAAGTAGCAGCTTTGGAAGAGGGGGGGAGGTAACTTTGAAATACTCAGAACAAGCAGCTTTAATCTCAAGTTGTGACTGACATCAAACAAAAGTGCCCAAACTGCCTTTGTTCTTGAGCACAAAGGGTGTGTTTGTTGTTTGCTCCGGGTAAGTGAAAGGCCCCACCAAGTCCCACTGAAGATCTTTAATGAAGCTGGCAGCCTCCAAGCCATCTCGCCGACAGAGTAATTCTAATGACAGACCCATCACACACAATTTAAGTGAGTGTGACGGGAGGAGCTCTGCTTGGAAGAGACTTTGGAGGGGGAAATACTTCTATTACTCAACAGCACAGGCCCCTTAGGGTGGGCATTATGGGGCTGAGCTCATGTGGTCGATGGGTGCAAATTGCTCTTTGGATTGGGAAGTTGTACCTGGTGGGCTGTAAGTTATTTAACTCCCTCAATATTAACTCTGCACTCGTGTTGAAAATGGAGTGAGCTAATGCTGTCTGATTAGGTAGAGCTAAGGGCTGGGATTCTGGCAGGCTCAGCTTGTAGTAGGAGTCAAAGTCAATATCTAGAGAGGAGGAATCCTACCTAGGTGAGTCTATACAAAGACATGGATATTGGGGAAGACGGGGAGAAGTAGTAATAGTGGAAAGTCAATGGAAAGGGCAATGAAGAAAAAAACCCCCATCTCTAAGCACCAGCTCACTTCAGGGTTACTATACATGTACATATATAACCTTTTTATCAGCTGATCCTACTCTTCCAATCATTTTTGAATGACTAGGGAAGGCATGAAAGTGATGACTTCAACCTCCCTTGACCTTCCCATGTTTTAAGGTTCAAGGCCTTTTGCAGTAGCAGTTGTTAGACTCATTCATTCACCTTCAAGAGAAGAGAGAAATGTGGCAGGGAGTGTCTACTTTACTTTTGCTAAAATTGGGAAGAAAAAAGTACCATTATCTTGGACGACTTCGCACTTGGGGGTTCTTTTTTCCTTAGCTTCCTTATGACACAAATCAAATTTTATCCCCGCTGCTGGACATAAATGCAAAATGCATTTGCACTTTTAAATGGCAGCAATGGCTGGGGAGCAYTTCATCACCATGCCCATTGCCAAGCAGAGCCCCAGTGCATCACGATACATCARACCTGATGCCGGGGATTCAGATCTGGTGCCAAAATAACACGGATGTCCTGGAACTCAAACACRCAGCCTCTTTCAAAGAGTTTCTCCACCTGTATCACTGCTTGACATAATTCCTTGCTCTCTTTTGGATGTCAGGAATATTGCAGGCTCGATCTAAAGTAACAGTCGCCGTTTCCCTGCCGTCTTCCCCCCCTTATCAAGTCAGACATCCAAACTCAAATGCCTGCGTTCTCTGCTGACAAGCACAAGGGGATTAGGGAGTGACGGCTTGCACAAAACTGGCTCAAGGTTGTGTAAAATGCCTCTTGGAACCTGAGCTCCGAACAAGCCACAAAATTCCTCCCATGGGATAGGAGTGAGGTTTCTGCAACACTGGATCAGAACTTAATAATGCTTTTTTAGGTTATTTTTCTTTGCTTTCCAAAATGGGCTGAAAAAGAAAAAAAAAAAGAAAAAAAGTCTTTTTGAAGATGCTGGAAGACTAATAATGACTTCTGTGTAACTATTGTGCAAAAATCACAAATGTGTTTTACCAGCAGCAAAAAGAACTGATTTCTGGGCCGCTTGCAAGCCATTTGGGACAATTAGCATGTAATTTAATTTGCATTAATCAGCACAAGGTCGGCAAGAAATTAACTTGGGGTGTAGATTTTACATACAGCAGCGTATGAGAAGAGGGGGAGAACCTTCTTTGCAGGTTGTTAATTTGGAGTTAAGTGCACTCAGCGAATTCCGCAGGATYTGGCCTTGCAAAATGAAGACGTGGATTTGGGAACACTGAAGGCACAAATAAGTGTGGAGACTTACCGAGCATTTAATATCGCTGTATATAAGTGCTTTAATAGAGTTCTTGGCCCTTTCCCTATAAAGATTGGAATGCAGGTTTTCCTGAAGCCTTCAGCACATGCCTAGCACTGGAGGGCTGTGTCCAGCTGGATGTGTCCCACTAGGCTGTGTGAGCTGACCGTGAATTGTGCCAAACGATCCAAGAGCACAGATGGATATCCCAAAAGCGCCGACCTTCGTGCAGCAACACAGTATTATCTTCCTGTATTTTGGGGCAGGAAAAATCTGTGCAGATGACTCATTTCCTCTTGCACCCTGTTTGCCCTCCGGCCTTCCCCTCCACTCCCGTTTCATTTCATGRCCTTCTTTTGGGGCCAGCAGTGTGGTGAGCGTTGCAGGGAACCCACGRCTGGAGACACAGAAATTGCTTCTGACGAGTGGCATCTGAGCATCTGGTTATCATGGGAAGCCAAGGAGCCTGCTGGTAATGAGAGGGGCAGATAAAAAATACATGGCTGGTTTTCTTATGTCCTTTTCCTGAAAAGCATTTCTAAGGTATAGGTCATGGAAAGCATCTGAAACGGAGGGTCTTACAATCTGACCCTCTCTTTCTCCAGTATTTTGGTATTGTCTGGTCATTCCTTCCTCTGGGCTTAGGATCTCCTTAGACTGTCCACAAAAATATCCATTCCTGTGGAATCAGTCTCTCTGCGGCAGCAAAGAGCCTTTTGCAAGTGGATTTGCTCCTCTGCTCTCCATTACGTCGCTTAGATTGTGGTATCCTGATGTCCTTGAGCAACACTCTCCTTAGGTACTTCACTATTAGAAGATGTACAGATCATTTCAAAATAATATGTCGGCCGAATAATAGTAACGTTGACATTGATAACCTTTGTCTCCAAAAACTGGTGCTCTGACATTTTAACTCTTTAACTCTTTGACTCTCTCTGCTTTGGCTCTATGAGCCTCAAGTTAGGTGGGCTTTTCATCAAGGGTTTTCAAATGCCTCTGTCTTCATGGTGTTTTCACAGGATGTGATTTCTTCTTCCCCACGAAACAACTTCCTAATTCTGAAAAACACGTCCTGTAAAACCATGTGAGTTTGGGCACCAGAATCACTAAAAATTGCTAGCCACTTTGGAACATCTTGCAGAAAGTTGTYGGGTGTCTGATGACATGGGAAAGGTCAAAGAAAAATGTATTGTGGAGTAAATCTAAYAGCAGATTTATGTTGCAGTAATTTTTATTTAAGCAATTTCAATAGACTATTTTAAAAAGAGGGGAGGGAAGGAAGAGAGAAAAGAACGCCATCCACAGGATATAAAATGTTGAGCTTATAAAGTGCCAAAAAGGGACTTAGTTATTTTCTAAAATGCAATAAAACTGATGTGAGATGGTAAAAGCTACCTAAGCTACCTATTTATTGCAACTTGATTATAAAATAATGCAATGTATTGAAGTATTAATCCATTTTATTTCTGACCACTGTATGYTGATTGTATTTCCTTTTATATTCCTTCTGTAGGGAAGAAAAGAAATGGGTCAATCAGCATACAGTATTATGTAAATTCTCTTTTTTTTTTCAAACTCAGTGTTGTCAGCTAATGAAGCAAGAGTTCTCAACCAGTACTTACAACCAAGGATCATTTCATYTGATTCAGAGTGTAATTATTCCAGTTTGTTTCTCTTCTCCATAGAACAGTGCTACATTAACTACCTTTTTAGGTAACTTGATATTTGGAGAAAAAAAAAAAAGGGCTGTTCTAACAAGCCTACATTTTGTGTAGGACAGTGTAGGAGGAAGGTCCACTTATCACAGTTCAATGTTCTCTTGATGAAGAGATTCAGTTATCTAGATTCTGAGAAATTAAGCTTGGATTCCATTTTCACTTGACCATTTTATTCACTCCCTCTCCTAACCATGTTTTTAAATATCCACATTTATCTGGAGCGTTGGATACATTTAACTGATGCATAAAATGACTGTTGTGTGCAGGAAACCTGACGATCRCTTTAGATTAGGCACGATAGTATTTTAAGATATGGTTTTCTCTCTAATTTTAATTTAAGAGGAGGAGCCATTAAATTCTCATTAGTAATTATTTACATTGTTCTCATTCATTCATTTGTATTAATATATACAGTTCTGCATATATGCAGGACCTATTGTGCAGGTCCATTCTCAGCAGACTATGCTCATGGGAACACAAGATCCATGMTACTCCATGCGGCATCTCCAAAAGCGACAATATTGGCATTACTGCAGGTATAAAATATATTTCTCTCTATACACTGCAGGTTCTATTTATACTGTTAATAGGCTTTAAATTAGAAAGAAAATATTCTACAATCAGCAGTGTTCATGATCTCTCCCCCTGTTTTTCTGTCTCAGATCTGGTGCTCAGTTGCCTCTTCAGCTTCTTTCCTTTTTTTATCAACTTTCTTCTCCTTCCTGTTCATTGCAGGCCAGATGTTCTCATGACATTTGCTGTGCCTGCAAATCACAACCTGGTCAGCTGTAAGCTGTTTCAAGCAGTAGAATGTCTTTAAAAAACACATCCCGGGGTGTGAGGCTGTGTTAGTTACAGTTATGGTTTGCAACCTTTCCCCACTCCCTGTTGAGGCTGGAGGGAAGCATCCAAGAACATTGTTTAATAAAGGGGGAGTTGTTCCCTCCGTGGCCTCCGTCTCCAGATGTGAAGAGGCCTGGGGTCTGCGCTGTGCAACAGCACCCACAGAGGTGATGGCACCAACCTCTCTGCATGCTCTACGTAGGAAACTTTTTACTCCCATGCAGCCCAAATATTAATCTTCAGCTTTTCTGCAACATTTTGTGCTTTTGTGGATTTTGTCGCCAGCATTTAATTTTCATGATGATCTTTTGATGCCCTTAGATGAAAAGAGTAAGGCCAGAAAAGGCCTCTTGCACCCAGTAGGCCAGCCTGTGTTTTGCAGGTCATTGCCGTTCCCATGGCTCAGATAGGAAAGGCTGGCATATAATCCCAAAAGATTGACCACAACAGACAAAAGTTGTTGCTGGCACAGGCTAAGCTGTTTCTCAATTGCATGCTTCAACCAGAACACCATGATTTTGCTGTATCTTTCCTGCAGGAGCCTGAAAGTAATTTTCCTTTTCCTGTGCACAGAGATGACACCCTGAGATACTGTGGGTATGATGAACACACAGTGCGTCTACAGAGTTAGTATCTGTCCTGGAGATAGTGTGGCATGCACACACACAACTGCCTCCACAACTGAGCGATAAGATTGTGCAATGAGGCTGTGTCAAGACACATGTGGGTGAGGAACTGCGTCTTTGTCTCGTGTTATCATATCCCGTGAGAGTAAAGAAATGTAACCTGTATGCACGTGCATAATATAAATACCAAATGTGGGACTGTCTAATGCCATAGGGTGATCGCTCTCCTGGTCGGTGTAATCGCTCAGATACCAAGTTTCTGGAGACTAAGACCAGGTTTGATATGCCTTGTACAGCTATTTTAACAGCTGAATGAACAGGAAAGAAAAAAAGCAAACAGATAAACAAATGAAATAATTTATTCTAGATTAAAAAAAAAAAGTAAAAACTCCAATAAAAGCAGAGGTGAGCTATACTGAGTCTCCTTGCCTTTCACATTGCTAAGCAACATGGCTCAAAGCACTTTGGTTTCAGCAACACTAGGTCTAATGTTCTACAGTTTCTAGTGGCATAAGAACTGCAACCTGTGAATTGCTCATTTTGGTAGGAGGAGATTCCTAAATGACCTATCTACTTTCCCTAAGCCTGCAGGAAAGACTCAATATACTCCGGTTTGAAGCTGAGGTCGACCCATCTTCAACTTCAAGCTTTGTAGGGGTGTAAGACATAGGTCTGCTTCAGACCTGCAAGTCTCTTCCAGCTAAACTCAAATTCCTGGAGAAGTCCTGCAGCCAGGTCCAAGCTATGGCTGGAGGTGCTAGACATGCCCCAGAGGCCCAAGTTGCAGGGGCAGAGCCATCACCATGCCGGGGACCCTTGCAGCACTGCCAGCAGGACCAGGACATGCGTTTCCACCTGGAATGCTCAAGAGAAACACGAGGTTTCTCACCTTCATATCAGTCCCATCAGCGGAATTCGTCTTGCCTAACGTATCTGCAAGTTAGGGATCTAATCCCTGTGTTGTYGATGCAGAGAGGGGGTAATGCTCTTTAGTCTAACTAATCTGCTTCCAGTGACAATGGAGAAACCCTAGATGACTAGCTTAGATGAATTGCTTCGCTCCCACAGTGGGATTTAGCCATCTAAAACAGTGAAATGCTATCAGATTAGAGGAGTAGCTTTTCACACCTCTACAAAACCAATACAAGCTGAGCCCAAATAATAGCTGCATGGTGCACCAGAGCCACAGCCTGCGAGTTCCCCCAGCCTGGAGGAGACGCCTTGCAAATGTTTGTGTGGCTCCTGACGACACGGTGCTTGCAATACCTCTCAGGGTTGCACGTATTTATTGCTGCCGTGCCCTGTGCAGTTATTGAGTTTTTGTGTTTTAAAGATGGAGCTCTGAACAAGAGGTTAATTGGCTTGCATAAGGTCTGGCATGGTAAAATGGGAGAAWGAATCAAGGTTCTCTAGTCCTCTCCTGATTGCTTCACCATTTGGGGCTGTTGTTGCGGATGCTTGTCCACCAATTCTCTGTCATTAGATGTCATTMCTTTCTAGGCTTTCAACTTTGCTTGCTTGGTGCAACAAATTACCCTTGCTTTTAGCTTCTGAATGTTTTAAAATTACTGTAAGCAAGCACAGAGATACCCAGAAGTTTTGGTCATTTTGCCTCTGTAAATGATTGATATTCCTGTGACCTTTCAAGTTTATGCAATGTAATATAATTAATTTAGCAAACTCATAGGCCAGACTTAAAAGGTTTGGGATTAAATTTGCAGCAAAACCATAAAACTWTAGACTATAAATGTGCCCAACTGCATGCAATTTGTCCATAATGGTCTATATACTCACATCAGTTATGAATCTACAATCAATTTTAGTGTTAACTGTTGAATTTAAACTCCACAGCTGGACTTTCATCTTGAAAGAAGCCAGATAGCCCTGTGCATCTGGTTTAATCTTCCCTTAAGCCATATTATTTTAAAGGCACTCCTGCTTAGTACATCCTACAATTGAAAAATAATACTCATATTCCCTCTCATCCTCAGCAGCTGTGCTCCCGCTGCAGATGTTGTTCTGTCAGATATTTCATTATGTGTGATAGAGAACGCAGGTTCTCTCCGTCCGTCTGGGTTGCCACTTTGTGGGTTCTGCTTTCCTTTACCTACGCTGCTGCCTGTCCATGAGTCTGTCCATAAAATGCCGCTTCCTTCCCTATGGCTTCCTTCCTTTTCCTASGCCTTCTTTTGAAGCCCAGGAACGGCTCAGTGTTGGTGTCCACACAGAGCGGCCTGATAGAAACCCCACTGATTCCCACCATGAGCTCCATGGGGACCATTCTGCTCACACCTCAAAAGAGAGCTTTGTTCCTGCATTTGGTACTGTCTTAAGATGCAGATACTTGCCATATTTTTGGAGAACTGTAGCAGTTTATCAACCCCRTTGGTGCTTCCCGTTGAGCTCCAGCCTACCCTGGCACTTGCCTCCATGCACATGTCTGGCCAGGCAGTGGGCATTGGGGGACTTCTGCCTTTGCAGAGGTGGAGGAGGAAGAATGGAGCGTGCTGGTGGCCCAGCCTGAAGTGTTAGCAATGGATTTAGTATTTGGGGCAGGAGGTATGGGATTTATTGTGTTGGTTCAGTATTTTCCTGGCCAGCTTCCACGACCACTCAGATATTTTTAGCATGTAGTGCAAGCTATGTTGTCTTAGCTGACCTTGGAGCATGACTTTTTAACATGGAATTGGTTTGAATTGCTAATCATTAAAATGATTTATTATTTTTTATTGCGAGAGCGGCTCAAATCACAGGCATGCTCTGCGGATGAAACGGGAAGCAAATTGAAGCCCGTCTTTTCTTGACTTGCAGTCCTTCATGAGATACGTGTTCTCCCAACTACCGCCTTCATCTCTCTGCATCATTAAAAGTTTATCCCAAAGTTTATCCTCAAAAAGATCATCCCAAAGTTTTTGAACTTGTCCTTTGGTCATTTGACAAATGCCGTAGCAGAATGACTAAAAGTAATCCCAAGGTCTCACCAGGCTAAATGAGTGGAGAACAAGCGTAGAACAAAAGGGTCGTTTCTGTTGTGAACAATTTATGGGCTTAATAGAAGCCTACAGCTGCTGCTATGGAAAGCAAAAACTTGCTGTGGGTATATTTATACCACTGACTACTCCCTCTTTGCCTTCATTCCCAGACTCGAGTTCACCRGAAAGATCCAGCTCTTAAATATCAAGTTCTGTGAAAGAATTAGAAGTATCACTGCATCAGGAGGTCATTTCAGTATATTTTAGGATACTAGTGCATCCTGTAGGGAGGAGATTCGGATCCACCACTAATGTAACTGGAAGCCTATGGAATTCAAGCCCAACGCCCAGATCTGTTCCTAGCTTAATGTATTTGAYGTCTCCTGGGATTTTTAGGCAATTCTCTGTTTTGGATGATTTCTTGTTTATTAAGTGTTTTGYAGTTCCTATGTTAACGGGACCGCCGAGAAAATGAAAATCATTTTTAAGAGGCATGTATATTGCCAGCATTGTGCAGAGAAGTCTTTGGCTTGAAAGAGCATCAACATCTTGTTTGCTTTTTCAGTCCGGTAAAYAGGCACCAACCCCAGTACCTGGTGTAGACTAAATAAGAAAGAAAAACCCTCCAAATTAGCCACGTGGTTTAMAGTCTCATCCAGCAGCACTAGGAGTCAAAGCCAAGAAGTGAAAATAAAAATGTCTCTTTGACCACGTTGGCACCTGGGAAGACAAGGTGCGCGCCGGGCACCCTGCGGCGTTTGCAGGGACCCAGGCGGGCCCCACACTCGACCACGGTGACCTGATGGCCCGTGACCCACATCAGGGCTGGCAGGTCCCCCGGAGCACTGGCAAGGCCAGGGAATATCCCGGCATCCCCTCCCAGCATCGCGGCCACCGAGTTTGCAGGGCAAACAAAAGACGCGTTTCCAGTGAGCAGACAGCAAACCCTTCCAGCCTTATATCCCCCCTCCACTCACTCTTACATCCCCCCTTTCTTCCTTCTATCTACTAGATATTTTTTTTTCCAGGGACAGCCTGGCGGGGGGACGTTTCAATAATCTTTCCTTTTTCTTTTTTTTTTTTTTGTTCTTTTATCCCTTCCCCAATGGTAATTAAGAGCGCGAACACCGGCTCGGCTCGAGCGAACGCAAACAAGACCCCTATAGGCAGCGCGGTGCATTAATGCAAAATATGCCCAGACAACATAACTTGTCAGAGAGGATTATTTCTGCTTAGTGAATCTGCAGGGGCCCCTTTGCTCCGCCACTCAGCGGCCGCCGAGCGAGCGCGAGCGAGCAAGAGTAGCCATTAGCGAGCGGCTCCCACGGCATTGATGTTTGAGCGCGCTTCGGAGCCGGCTTTTGTCGCGAACCGGGGCGCAGAAAGCATGCGCTGTCCCAAATCCGCTGTTACCATGAGGAATGAGGAGCTGCTTTTAAGGTATGTCGCCCGCCTTTGTTTTCAGGCGTGCGCGCGCGCGCGCGCTCGGGAGTCGCCGGGGCCCCGCCGCACGCAAGCGGGGCGGCCGCCGCCGCCGCGTTAAGTAGCGTCCCGGTTTGGAGGCAGAGCCTTCCCACGAGTKCGGCTCGTGCATCGCCGGCGTGACGCCGAAGGCACCAAGAGCAGCAAGGGGGGAAAAAAATAAATATATATATACTTATATATTTGTTTTTAATCGCCGTGGGAGCTGGTGCTGCTTTCAGAGCGTGCTTGGCAATATACCTGCTTCGTTGTTAATGCGCCAGGCATGCAAAAGCACGGGGGGAAAAAAGAAACAGAAAAAGGAAAGCGAAGGCCGACTCCATGTTAGAGCGGGTGCCCTAAATCCCCCTTGGATTTTCCCGCAGCCTGTGGAAGGGGCTCCGGGCGCTGCGCCCAGCCATGCCCGCGCGTGGGCCTGCGGCGGGGGGCGAGCCCGGGCCGGGGCGGCGCGCACGGGCGGGCACGCGCGGGATCCCTGCCCGAAGTGGYGCCCCGCTTCGGAGACGCAGCCTTTTGTGTCCGCGCCGGCAGACCTCGGAGCCCCGGATGCGCCTTTGGGGCTGACAATGGGACGGGGAACAATGGGGCCGTCAAGGGCGCTCCGTGCGCGCCGGGGCTGCGGATGCTTCGTGGTTGGGGCTCTTCCTCACCCCCTCCTGCTCCTTTCTCGGCCCCTTTTTAATCTGGCCTCGTCGTTCGGGGGTTATTATCCCTCCCGTGCGGCTGCACGTCGCCGGCATCGCCTCTGCCGCGGCAGCTGGCGCCAGGGAGGGGGCGGGCGGCGCGACGGGCGGCAGGTTCCTCGCCCCCGTCGCCGCCAACTGGGGCCAGCAAACTTAGCGAGCCGGCCAAAGCCTCCCCAGCCTCTGGGCCGTTCTGGTGGGTTTCTTACCCAGTCGCATCAACTTTGAGCGCTGTTTCGGAGCTCCGCTGTKCGATTGCGTGTAGGGAAGGGAAACGCAGGGAAAAGGGAAAAAGCAGCCCCGAAAAGCGGGAGACGGTGCCGCTTTCCATCTGCCTCCTCCGCCTTTTCGCCTCCGTGAGGTTTATTTTATTTTTTTGAGGTCAAGTAGAATAATTTACCTGGACAATTCCTATCCCCAGACCGAACAAATTATTCACGTGTCATTTTGTGTATTATCTGTTTAGGAAGCAGCAGATGTGGATTAGAGCAGCTGCCACTTTTCTGTGTGTTGTTAKGGGTTTGGAATACGTTCATGTCCAGTGTGCATTTGGAAAGGAAACTATTAAAAGCTTTTTCTAAAAAAAAAAAAAAGGTTTTTCTTTGAGGAGGGGGCAGCAGGTTATATCTTAAATAGCAGGAATTGCTACCCAGCTTCTGGAGTTTCTGGAAGTGTGCAAAGTCTTTAAATAGTTCACCTGCTAAGTAAATATGTCACTGCTTTTGTTAACACATGTAAGCCCTTCTGAGAGAAATGATAGATACTTAACGGTGCTTTTTAAATTGTTTTCTGGAGGTCAGTTAATGTGAACGCTGCCTTGCTCGTTGGTTTGTTTTGGTTTTGACCGGATTGTATTGCATTGATTTCTGTGATGAAAACACCAAAAAGAGACCTTAAAGATAAATTGGTGAGGGTCGAGGCTTTCCAGAGCCCGCGTTTTCAATAGTGAACATTTGAGACTCTGAGAACTTTTGCGCCTGTGTGTGTGTGGTTTTTTTATTATTATTATTATTTGCATTTTCTGTTTCTTTTGCTGTTATCTCCTCCCCTTTCCCGGGGGTGCCAATCTGGTGGATACGACTCACGCAGAAGGCACCAAAGGGCAATGTTGGAATACGACACAGACCAAGCCTAGAAGTGATGCAGCAGGAGGTCATGGTGTGTGTTCTGTGTCCGTGTGGAGCGTGTCTGGATCGTAGCCTTGTCCTGCGGTAGCAGCGTCTTGGAAGAACTTTCTTGGGAGCAACCCTAGTTTAGTGCCGCTTGGCCATGCCATGGGTGGCAGGATGGAGGGATGTGTCCTTGGCTATGTCCTCCTCTATCGTGCATTGGAGCACCCTTGGGTGATGGCAAAGAGAGCGAATACTCTGCTCCCGGTAATGTGCACCCATTAGCGGTGGCCAGGAGCAGATCCCGGTGGCTTCGCTCCCAATTAGGTGACATATCCCCATCCTCTCCTTGCTTCTCCCGGGTGAGTTCAGGCCACAAACGGCGTCAGGGCCTATGGTTGGGGTGAACCCCACAAAACCAGGACTTTTGCCGTGCGTTGCCCGTCGTTCTGTTCATTCCCAAGGTTGTTTTGGGGCATCGCGTTCACATCAAAGCCTAATTGCCGCCTTATTCTGTGTGAACGCCGTTCCTTAAAGAAAAAAAATAGAAAAGAAAGAAATCCTTCCATGCAGATTTAGTGAAATACTGCTTTTTGAACCGTAACAATTACTATTAACATCAAAGGCAGTGGAGGCAAGCTCTCGGAGAAGGCATTTCTCAGCAGCCAGGCTCTGGCACAGGAGAGCTTGAGACCTCGCATGGGGCCAYCGCGGTGTCACCTCCTCCGGGTCTCGCCACGTGGTCGGCAGCCTTTGCTGCAAAGAGGGGGCTCCATTGTGCTGCAGGTGACTATTTCTCCTGGCGATGACCCGGTGGGACATCAAAAGATGCCGTAAAATAATAATAAAAAAAGGCAAAAAGTTGCAAAATGCAGAAAGATGCAAAAATGCAAAACAAACCTCCACCCTACCTGTGAAAGCAGGAGAGACACTGATTTTGAGCTGCCTTCCCGCTCTGCCATAGGAAAGGGAAGGGAAATGTATTTACTTCCTCGCGTGGCGTCTTTGTCTGCSTCTTCCTCGGCTCCGCAAAGCGCAATCTCCATCATCAACGTGTTAATATTCTCTTTGTTAAGCGAGAATAAAACTGAAGTGTTTCTGTTATCAAATTTAAGTATATAAGATTGCAAACTATACCTTTGGGGCTGAAAAACAAAGGCGAGCATTCAATTAATATTCATATCTGGAAGTTTTCCTGCAAGTGTAGATTGTGCTTGAATACTTAAGAAGTCATTCAGGAGTGAATCAATACTAATTATTGTAATCAGGAGGGTTAATTAGCTGAAGATGCTGCTGATGGAAAGTTCACTGCCTACAGCCCCGAAAACACCTAAGTTGATGCAATCTGAAAGCGAGATGTCTAAGAGGACCCTATGGCGAGCGGAAGGCTCCGCTCGCCTGTGGCATTTGCAGAACCGGCTGCTCCGAGGGGAAATGCAGCTCTGGACCATCTGCGGGGGGCTTTTTTATTCTCTTTAATTCCAGGGGTGTTGGAAGATGCAAAGTAAATCAGCGGAGGAGATATTTTGCGGCAGCTCCTCATTAGATGCAAGTAGTATTTTGGCTAACCTGCAATGTCTGCGCAGCGTTCATTTGGAGATTACCATAAATTAATATGGATAATCTCGTGCGTTCGGAAGCTGCTGCCGGCCCTGCTGATGGGAGCGGTTCTTTCCTTGCCCCGGCTCCGTAGGCGGGCGCCTGCGCGTGGGCGCCCACGTGCGTCCTTAAAACGCTTCTCGTCGTGGGCTCTCGTTTCGCGAAAGCGGAGCGCTCCCACTCGCAACCCTTCTGCTTCCAAAATAAATAAATAAAAGCCAAAAAAGCCGTCAGCTGCATATGTATCAGATAGCAGTTCTTGCACAAGTGAAATTTAAATTTTTTGAGAACAAAAAAACTCTGTTTTTTTGAAAGAAAAGGGAAATCTTTTTCCTCCGCATCCCTTTTTGGAGCAGTTCTGGGAGCGCACAGTGCTGAACCTGAGCAAAATCTAATGTCGTAACATCTTTTCCCAYCACCAAATTGTGGCAGGATTTTCTCTCCCATGCGGGCTTTTCTCCTGGTTACATTGGTTGTATATTTTATATATATATATATATTTTTTTTTCCCCCTTGGTTATATATGGTCATAACCAGAAGAAAGCCAGGGCAAAGCTCGCACCTTGGGTGATATATTGAATTTCTTGGCCCTTGTGGTACAGCCAAGCTCAAAGTCGGTGCTCAGTGGAGGGYTGGCTTGTTTTTAGCAGGAAGAGAATGGGCAGGGATATCCAGGGGTGGATTTTCCCCAAATCTTGAGCCCAGCTTGAATTTTTTGGTCTCTGGCTCTGGTCTCATGACTATGAGAAGACTAGACCAGGATGCAGGAAGGATTTGGAGTTTTCTTACAAGCAACTTGAGTTTCTCTGAAGTTATGAGGACTTGATGGGCTAACGCCAGGGACATCATCAGGGTGTCCCACCTCCCAGTTGAGTTGGTGCTATTGGAAAACTCCGGCTCCCAAATCTGCCCTTCGCTTTGGGGCGTGTTACATGGGGCAGTGCGGCCACGTTATGGGATGAGGCTCTGATGAGTCCGARGTGGCAAGATGCCCTGCTAGAGTAAACTTGATGCTTGTATTAAAAATAAATAAATAAATAAAAATAAAGACGCACAAACTCGTGTTTGGAGTAGGGAGAACTATCCACCTTATCCTGGCACAGCAACTAAATTTTAAGTTGCTCGTTTTCCCCTGATTTGGAGGAATGGRGACAGTGATAAAATTGCCTTGGAAGTTTTAAACACAGCGCTTGGAGGATGCTGGATGATGGGCTGGCSCTGGAGGGAACACAGAGCAGAAGGTTGAAGGGGAGTCAAATGATGGGAAATGGGAGAGGGAGAGGTGTCTGCAGGGGAGGTGAGCTGCGCTCTCCGGGGTGAGTTTGAGATTCACGTGCAGCCACCTGCTCTCCATAGGAAACAGTGAATTACCAGCAAATAGGAATTCTTAAAGGCCCTGTTTTCAATCATAAAAAAAAAAAAAAAGAAAATCACGTTGGTTTCATTCTTGTCTTTTCCGCCTAAAAGCRATGGGACTATTTTCAGCCGAAACGCGAGGAAGGAGCTCACACCACCGCTCGAGAGTTCGCCCGCATCCTTTCAGCCCACGTTTAATTTTAATGAGGCAGTTATATAAGCCCCTTTAAAAATAACRAGCCGCGGCAGCAGCATCAGGTGTTCTGCAGCGCTGCCCCGGTGAATCACAGGGGCTGCTCGGCGCCTGCTCGGCTCCCTTAGACCCTCCTCCAAACGGCTCCGGGGGCCAAAATTCCTCCTGAAGAGGCATTTTCTCCAAAGGGTGCCAAAACCAGGCACCTGCTATTGGTAGGATGCTATTGGTGCTGTCGAATGAGGATTCAACTGGGGAGGGTGTTTTTATGTTATAGAGAGATATATATATGAAGTTCCAAATGGAATCTTGTGACTCCACTGCAGTGAAACGTGTTATGTTAGAAAATATATATATATTTAAACCTCTTGCTTCGGGAGAGAAAGCTGATGCTCCTGTGTGCTGCACTGAAAGAGTTAAGAACGATCCCAGATACAGGCAACTCGGGGAGAAATAAACATATGGCTTTATAAATGCTCCTTTTGGAGAGGGAATTTGAGGGTAAAAGAGAAAAAAAAAAATCCAGCATTTTGAACCCGTTAAATGCCTTGGTTTGCTGCAGGCTTTGAGTTGAGAAAGTCCCCAGGCCATTGAGTGCTGGAAGATGGGAAGGATCACGGGACGCTTGCATCACTCGTGCTCCTCCTCTCTGCATCCATTACAAGCCACTATCAGCCCCTGGGTCAGGGGCTAGATGGACCTTTTGCTCTGACCCAWGTGGCAGTTCTTGACTTTCTGTATTTATTTATTTATTAAAAAAGAAAAGAAGAAGGAAAAAAAAAGGTTTCTGCCTGTCTGAATGCCTTACAGTTGCTGTAGAAGCTTTTTTCTCCGTTAAACTTGTCTGAGGTTTAATGGATTCTGTCTGCAGGAAATAATGATATCAAACACAGTTACTTTCCGTATTATCGAGGTGGTTGCTTGTTAGTTTTGAGCACCAAAGATGTGTGCGAGGCACCTCCCRAGCGAGAAAAGACCCATAAAACTCCATAGAGCTCTTAGGATTTGCAGGGGAAGGGAAGTGGGTGGTAGAAGGGGACAAGGTGACAAGATGTAGGTCAACGGTGCGAAGCTCCTGTGCTTAGTCAGAAGGGCAGAAGGGCTTCAGCGGGCCAGATGTTGCAAACAGCCCCTTTTCTGGATCTTTTAGGGGTTAAAACCAAGTCTGCTTTGGGCTTCCTGTCCCACACCTGCCTTTGCCCATTGCTTTTGGCCCCAAAAGGCAGCAGCGAGCTCCCACCATGGGGCTGCGGGCAGCTCTTCTTGACCAAGACAGAGCGCACGGGAAATCAGAGCCCCCATTTCGCCCCTGCCTGGGGAGCCGATAGGGAGAAATGGGAGGGAAAAACCAACACCCGCTGCCAACCCGCGGGAGGGCCCCTGATTTCACCTCTCCTTTGGTACAAAATAGGGGTGGGGGGAAGGAGAAAAAAAAAGGCAAAAGCGAGTGGGAAGTTTTACTATAGCAACCAAGTTTGCATCACATCGGTATGCTTGGAGCGAAAGCTCTAGAAGGGCTTAATTTGAGGTACCTTTGCACAGCGCTAATTTTAAATGRCGCTTATTTGTGAAAATCGCTGCTTAGCTCCCATAGCCTGTAGGAACTGGGGAGAGGGGGAGCAAAAAAGCCCAAGCCACTAAGGTTTTAATATGCAGAGGTCATGTACCCGCTCTCTCCGGTTATTTCCTTCCCTTTTGGAAAGGCTTTGGGGCGATAGGTGAGCTGGTTTGTTCCTTGAAATATAGCGAAGGAAGGGCCTGCTTAAGCGCTCGCTTCATTCCAGGCATAAGCCTATATATTTTCATGTATACGTATCATAGATAATATCCATATTTTCAAGTATAGAAGGCAACCAGAAATCTTCCTAAGGAGGATTTTTGCAAGAACTCTACACCGAGGCCAGACCTACCCGCTAACAACCCCCCCCACTTYGCTTTTAATGCTGTCCCCTTCGTTTTGCCTCCCAACTTTTACRTAGAGAAAGCAAATGGGCTCGGGAAAGTGTGTTACACTAGGGTGGTTAAATAAAGCAATAACCTATGCACTTGTAATGCTTTCTCTATGACCTACTTACATACTACTTCACCCTCCTTATAGTATGATTAAAAGCTGCTTTGAATCCACTATTCCCTCAAGGGATTTGAGGCTAGAATTTAACAAACTGCTGAGAAGGCTTAAGTCAGTAAGAGGGCTTCCCTACAGCTTCTTCCAGCTAATTCACATGTAATTAAAAGGAAAATAAATATTTCAGAGGAACATGTGCTGTAACGAAGCCTTCCGCGAGCCCTCGCACCTCGTGCAATGGCACAAGACCCTGCTCTTTTGGGTGGGATTGTCCTCGCCTTCGCCCCACGCAGAGGACAAGGTTGTTTCCTGGTGGGTCCTTCGAAGCCACCCGAGCAGACGGTGACGCCGAGGGACGGCCAGCGACGCCGGGGTGGAGACTCCTCTTCCTCGGTCCAAAGCTTCTCCTCATCCTCCTGCCCGCGCTTCCCAGCTGCGAGACCGGCCCCTTCCGCGCTGGCCAGCTTGGGAAATGGAAAGTTAATCCACGAGCTGGATTAAGCACCACGGAGGGCTCGGATCAAAGCCCGGCTGGCGAAAGTCCCCCTGTTTCGCCTTGTTCCTCCTGCTCTCCATAGGCTCTCTATATGTCCCGCTATACATTGCCCCTCGCGGCGGACGTTAATAACCCCATAGGCGCCTGCTCCGGGTTGCAGCTGCCCAGCAAGGATTACGCCGAGGGCCGGGCAAACCTGCTCAGGCTTTAGACTTGCAAAGCAGGCAGAAAATTTCGCAGCCGGAGGGTTTTTTTCTTCTTCTCCTCCTTTTTAACTGCTTAAAATGGCAAAGTGCAATAAAGGGGCCTCTTACAGCTGGCCTACCCTGTCTTTTTATTGCCCTATCCGTGCGGGCTGCAGTTTAAATAAAAGCCGGCCTGATGCGGAGCACGGCCACGCGTCGGTCGCCGTGATTTTATTTCGGGGCAACGAGCAAATGGTTTCAGCGCCGGAGCTTTTAATTAGGCTTGGCTGCCTCTTCCTGGTGTTGGGTAAATGAAAGCAGGAAATGTAGGGGGGAAAAAAAAAGCCTTGGGAAGGAGCAAGTAGCAGAGGGATCAGCAGTGCGGCTGCCTGGGCTGCATGGACCCCGGGAGCCTCCGCAAAGATGTTCAGATGCTTTTGCCAGGGCTGTGCTGGGTCGAGGCGAGCGGGGCTGGGGACACAGGGGAGGCTGGACTGGGATTTTCCAAGGGGCAGTAATGTGGCACGGGGCTTTTGCTGCTGTTGTCCATAGGTTGAAGGTGCTGTAGGTCCAACAACGTGCGTGTCTCACTATGGATGGCCCCGTGCACTGGCCGTGGCCAATGCCAAGCACGGGACAGGCTCTGAGCGGGGTGTCCACGCGTGGAACAATTCACCCTAARCGCCCAGTGAAGCACCCGGGGGGGGTTTAGGTGGATGAAACAAGCGCAATTAGCTGGTAGGAGGGTCAGAGGTTTAATATGGGGCACAGGGAGCCCTTATGGCGCTTGCGCATCCCTGGGGCATCCAGTACAGCAGTGGGGCAAGGAGGGACCATGGAGGGGGGCATAGAAATCATAGAAAATTTAGATTTTTTATTATTATTTTTTAAGAGCGCAACCAGGGGGCTCCTTTTTTCTTATTCCTTGCAATTTAGTGAAAGGGCTCCCCCTCCTCATCCTTTTTGTGTGCGAGCCGGTGCGCGCGCACGCGGAGCGCCCGTCGGGCGGCGCAGCGCAGCG